>OZ007597.1:269452983-270109316 GCA_963931845.1 Maratus michaelseni
GGGGGGAAAAATAAAGAAAAATAAAAATGCGCGTAAATAAAAACCAAATTTTTAATGCGTTGTAAAACGAAGAATAGAATTTAATAACTGAGTAGCGACGCGTCACTCACCGCCGCTCGACGAAAATAAAGTGTAAGAGTTAAGCGCGCGGAAGAAAATAGTCCCTAAAGAATAACCCTACTTTAACCCGGCATTTCATTACACAGCTAACTTTATGCATATACGTGAGGTAGATAAATTTTTCCAAGCTCTCTTTATGCCTGCTCCTATTCGCATATACATTCCATCCCTCCCTAGCCCACCAATCAGGACGCTCTATTTGCTACCACGTGATTCTCGGTGGTTGAAACTGTATCGATATATCGATTAACGATATTCAAGCAGAAAAGAGCGGAGCAGAATTTTCGTTCTCAAATACTTTTTTCCGACCCCCCACCATCCGTCTTTTTTTATGCTACTTTTCGGATACTTTGCTAAAGTAACATCCTTATATCTGTAAAAGAACAAATTGTGTTCCGTTGCACATAGGTAAAGGTTAAAAAAGTTACGAACGGTTTATTTATTTTTTATTTTTTCTCCATTTTTCTTCCTTCAGTAAAAGGACTGTAAAGTTGAAAAAAAAAAAAAAAGATTTTTTTGTTGGGGGGGGGGGGGGGGGAGGTAGAGAAGAATAGAAACGCTTACTTCAGAATTTTCGGAGTTACTTAAAAAAAAAATCATGTTTGATTTTATTTCGGAAAATGATGTCTTGATAATTTATTTCTCTTCTGCATAACAGGAAAAATATCATCACAAAATAACAAACATTTATTTATACCGGCTCCTTGTGATACATACATTAATAAATAAATAAAAGTTGCTTTAGGCAAGGATAAATGCAGAATTTTCATAGCGTATTTCCGAATATTTTTCAGTCACGTTTCTTTTGAAAATAAGTTATCAAATGGGTATTTAGTAGGTTCTATTTTGTAAGGATGTCTTGATAATTTATTTCTCTGCTGCATACAGAAAAAATAGCATTACAAAATAACAAACATTTATTTATATTGGCTCCTTGTGATACATAGATAAGTAAATAAAAATTGTTTTAGGCAATGTTAAATGCAGAATTTTCATTGCGTATTTGCATATCTTTTTCAGTCCCTTTTCTTATGAAAATATGATATCAAATGAGTAATTAATAGGTTCTATTTTGTAAGGACGTCTTGATAATTTATTTCTCTGCTGCATAACAGAAAATTATCCTTACAGAATAACAAACATTTATTTATATCGGCTCCTTGTGATACATAAATAAATAAATAAATAAAAATTGCTTTAGGCAATCATAAATGCAGAATTTTCATAGTGTATTTGTGTATATCTTTCAGTAAAGTTTATTATGAAAATAAGATATTATTAAATAAGTAGTTAATAGGTTCTAATTTGTAAGGATGTCTTTATAATTTATTTCTCTGCTGCATAACAGGAAAAATATATCATTACAAAATAACAAACATTTATTTATACTGGCTCCTTGTGATACATACATTAATAAAAAAATAAAAGTTGCTTTAGGCAATGATAAATGCAGAATTTTCATAGTGTATTTGCGTATATTTTTCAGTCACGTTTCTTGTGAAATTAAGATATCAAATGAGTATTTAATAGGTTCTATTTTGTAAGGATGTCTTGATAATTTATTTCTCTGCTGCATACAGGAAAATTATCATTACAAAATAACAAACATTTATTTATATCGGCTCCTTGTGATATACAGATAAGTAAATAAAAATTGTTTTAGGCAATGTTAAATGCAGAATTTTCATTGCGTATTTGCGTATCTTTTTCAGCCAATTTTCTTATGAAAATAAGATATTATCAGATAAGTAGTTAATATGTTTTACTTTGCAAATATATTCAAAAAATATGAAATAAGGTATATTGCAATAGGGAATTTTCAATTTAATATAAACCTGTAATTTCTAATAAAAAAGAATACAGTCAAATACAAAAGTAAATTACATTAAATTAAAATTAGTGATTTTTTTAAGTCATTATTGGCAGATATTTTGCCCACGTGCCGCAACTAAAATTTGCAGATGAGTCAGGTTTTAATGTATTTTATCGACTAAATCTTTGGAATTTTTCTTCGTCCCCTTTCCATAATCAAAGTGCCTGTTACTTTTTCACTGATCAGACCTCCTTTACGTTTTACGGAATTGCTTGCAAAATGTATTTTTAAAAATACAAATTAAAAGCATAATGTATTATAATATAATTACAAGAAAAGCATGATACATTTATAAATGTAATCACACATCTTATTGAAAATTTAATTGATACATCGTGAAATTCGAATGTATTAAAAAGTTTTCAATTCAAACCTTAAGAATACGGTTGCCAGGAAAATACTAAAATTTTATTTTGTATACACTATTCTTGTGGAGAAATAGACACGTTATTTTATTACAAAAATTATGCGATTAAATCAGGCTAATAATACTATACGAAATTAGAGGTATTGAAATTAAAATTTTAGTATTTTCTTGGACACCCTGTTTAAGAAGTAAATTTTGAAAAAAAAGTAAAACTGACATCCTTTTTCCATAATCAGAGTTCCTTTACGTTCTATGGAGTTGTTTGCATAATATGTTTTATTATTATTTTTTCAAAATACAAATAAAAATTTAATGTATTCTGATATAATTATAAGAAAAGTATCATATACTTACAAATGAAATCATACATTTTATCAAAATGTAAATGATATATATCGTTAAATTCGAATGCGTTAAATAATTCTAATTCAAACCTTAAGAAGTAATTTTTAAAAAAATAAAACTGACATCCTTTTTTCATAATCGGAGCTCCTTTATGTCCTATGGAGTTGCTTGCAAAAAGTTTTTTTTTTTTAAATACACATTAAAAAATATAATGTATTATAATGTAATTACAAGAAAAGCATAGTGCACTTATAAATGAAATCACACATGTTATTGAAAATTTAATTGATCTGTCGTGAAATTTGAATGTATTAAAAATATTCTAATTCAAACATTAAGAAAAAAATAAAACGGACATCCTTTTTCCATAATCGGAGCAACTTTACATCCTATGGAGCTTGAAGTTGCTTGCATACTATGTTTTTCAAAATACAAATTAAAATATAATGTACTTTTAATTTAAAAAAATGTAAAATATAATGTAATTTTTAAATTTTTTTAATTATTTCAAGTAACCTTTAAATGCTTAAAGCCCTTTTGTGCTTTTCAAGCCATGAATCGAATTCTGATGACAAATCAGGCGTGCCGGACAGTAAATTCCCTGCCCTATCCTCTCAAGAAACTCTCAAAGAAGTAAACTGGTGTCCAGAAAATAAGGGGCAGTGACTAATTTTAGACGTTTCGTCGAATAACTACTGAAAATCATGAGGCAATGCCCGAAATGCCCTTGAAATTTGAGGATGTAAAGAACATGTTTGATTTCATGTTTTTCAGTGAAGATTTTGTCGCGAGGACAATTGGGGAGGGGGGAATTTTAATAATTTTAATAATAAAATAATATTTTCGATCACCCAAGTAACAGAAAATGCTAAAAATGGTCCGTCACTGTATCAAATGGCTATATAGGTCCTGTTCAATATTTGTGTGCATTTGTGAAAGCATAGTACCTATATTCGTGAAAATGTTAACGTTTCTGTGAAAAATTCATAAGGTCTTTTTATAGCATGCAGAGTTTTCAGCCGAATTTAACACCGCTTTCCAAAAACTTTCCCATATAATCCTATGGGAATTCCTCCTCAATTTATCAATTATTTCTGTATCTTTTTGAGTTTTCACGATATTTCACTGTTTTTTTTTTCATATGACTTGCCCTGTAGTATTGACTATCAAATCATGTCAAAAAAATTTCTGTAGTTCGCGCATGCGCAGTTAAAATTTATTTCATACAAATACCCATACCTCATCAAATATTCAATATATTAATATTTTAATTACAGTATACTATTTCTAAGATTTTTTGTCAAGTTTTTGGAAAGCGGTATTAAACTCGGCTGAAAACTCTGCATGCTCTAGAAAAAAAACGTTTTGAATTTTTCACAGAAACGTTAACATCTTCAAGAATATACGTGCTATGTTTACACAAATGCACACAAATATGTTGAACAGGAGCTACATAGTCATTTGCTACAGTGACAGACCATTTTTAGCATTTTCTGTTACTTGAGTGCTTGAAAATATTATTTTATTATTAAAATTATCATTGTCCCCCTTAATTGTCCTCACGACAAAATCTTCACTGAAAAACATGAAATCAAACATGTTCTTTACATCCTCAATTTTCAAGGAAATTTCGGGCATTTCCTCACGAGTTTCAGTAAGATATTTGACGAAACGTCTGAAATTGGTCACTGCCCTTCAATTTCTGGACATCAGTTTAGACAGATTAATAGAATCTTCATTATCTGTTCAAGACGAATAAATTTTACATTTATTCACTGAACTTCGAAAGCGTTTATAAATAAAAGTTGTGTAAAAGATAAAATAAAAAAATAAAACATAAAATTATAAAGTAAAAGATAAAATTGTAAAATCAATGCAAACATCAATTTATACATTTTTAAAGCCTTGTAGAAATTAATTTATGAATTAAAGTTTTCTTTTTGTATTTAATTTTTTTTATTTATTTCCTAATGAAAAATAAATTTTCACAACCCTATTGTTATCTTATTTTTAACAATAAAAACAAGTAATAATAATAATAAAAAAGTCAATTCCTACTTTTTAATTATAAATATATAAATAAAATAAACCCATGCAGCATTAATGTCCCACGTTATCTTTATTGAACATTTTTTATAATAATCGTTGCTGTATTTTATTTTTGTGGCATCACTAATTTGAGGAAAATCTTTCATTTCATTTATGAAAACAATGTGAGAATTTTTTTTTTGCCCATATATAACTAAAATTTATTAATTAAATTTAATTAATGAATTAATATTTGAAAAAACTGTATTAACATCAAGTGTCATCCACTACAAATTTAAAAAAATGTATTTCAACTTGAGTGGATGAATATAAAATATTTTATTCATGATTGAAAATTTGAACAAGATATATGAATATATAGAGAGTGTGAGCTAATAGTAGAAATTGAAAAAATAGATTTAAACATGACTTTCATTAAGAGACCACATCTCGGAGCGACCAATTTTTAATAGAAGGGAGCATGATCGCTTTAGGGAGGTTTTACTGTATTACGATTATCTTTTTTTGCCGATGACAGTGATTTCGTAAATCAGTAAAAAAGTATTGCAAACATCTATTTCAGAATATACCTGACAGATAATGCTAAATTTTCATTTTCTCCAAGACTGTAGGATTAGTTTTTATTAATACACCGCAAAATAAGAAAAATCCGTAAAAATACAAAACTTTTATTGGCAAAATACAGACGTTCTTTCTAGAGTGTAAAAACATAAACTTATATTATCTATAAATTTATTTATTTATATATAAATTTGTTTATCTATATATATATATTTCTCTTACGTGGCGCTAAAATAAGCCTGAATTTGTAGATTGCCGTTTGGCAACAACCGTTGTTTCCACAGCAACGATGTTGAGTTGTTCATTGAACGGCCATGTGTTTCATTCAGCAAATCAAAATTCAGAGCAGGATCATTTTTTTAAACACAGCATCATCTATCGGCTGATGTAGCTGTTTTCGGAGATGTATGTCATTGGCTCGTTTTATTGTCACGTGATGCATTCAGCAAATCAGCTGCACAGCTTTGTACTGTGCTTTTTTTACACACAGCAGAAAACGTGTTTACGTCTGAGAGATACTGTATTTTTCACATCGAACGAACGTTAAACGATGATTGTGGATTTATAGAAACTATCTTCCTATCACGTAGTGTTTTCTGAAATGATTTTAAGACGTGCTGTACAATATTATGAGTGCAATTAATTTTATATTAATTGTGTTTCCAATAACATTTAGTCATAGTATTTAAATGATTTATGCCCATTAGTAGCACCAACTAAATGCATTTTTAATTGTGTTTTCAACAAAGTTTTCAATTACTTTTTTTTTACATTAAGAAAATTTGTCATTTTCATATGTTAAAATGATTTATGATAGTACTTATTCCGGCTAGAGTTGCTGTAAAAACAAAAAGGGGCGAGCGAAGCGAGCTGGGACCGCATAGCGGTTTTAATGTGAATTGCGACGCAATTCATGGGGGATGGCGAGCGTTAGCGAGTAGGGGGATGAGCCTCCTTGTTTATCTATATTATTTATTTATATATTTATTTATTTATCTATATATGATATTTATTTATCTATAAATTTATATTAATCTATATTACACTATCTCATAATAATTTTAATACTGTTATTTGTCAAGGCTATTCTTGAATTCATACTCACTATATTTTCTGACATATTCACGAAATCATTTCATCGAAGAAAAAAAAAAATCCGTAAAATCCGGAAATTGTGTGGTTAATCAACAGATTTCGTGTTAGACGGCATAACTTTTTTTTTTTTCAAATTTTCAGTTGCAAAATCCGCTTTTAACAAGTACCCGGATCGCCTATTTTTAAGCGATTTTAACCGTTTGAGTGCTATGAAGCGCGATAGCGCCGCAATGTATTTGCTGATCAAACAAATTTTGTTTCAACCCAGAAATTTTATTCAATAATTGAAATGATTTGATTTTTATTCAACAGTTGAAGTACTTACAGCGATCTAGTGAGTTACATTTTATAAGATAAAATTTCTGGGTTGAAACACAATTGTTTGTTCCGCGGATTATAGGCCGAATTTTCAGCACTCAAACAGTTAAAATAAGAAGCTTCTGTTTTTGGTCGTTATGTGTGTTTATGTATGTATGTCACGAAATCATTTTATCGGAGAAAAAAAACCCGTAAAAATCCTAAATTTATGGGTAATCAACAGATTTTTTTTTAGAAATTTTCTCAATAACCAGTGAACGGTTTAAATGTAACTTTTGCACTAAAATTCTAGCACACCAGGGAAGGTTTTAAGCTAAAAGAATTCATCGTACATTGTATAGTTTTTATTTTTATTTTATTTTTTCAAATATTTTAACTTATGATTGTCTGCTGCGTTTCAAACGCGAGCGTTATGCCATAGATTCCCTTTATAAATGTTAATGAGGTAACATAAAATTTGATTGTTCGAATGAATTTTGGACAAAATCTTGAGCGAAGAACAACTAGAGCAACAGATGTCCAACGTGGCGTCCACGAGCGCCATGGCGCCCTTTGAAGGTTCTCTTGGCGCCTTTTCGAGTGTTTTATTTTTCTAAATTTCTTTAAAACAAAAATCCATCTCCAAAGTTACTTTACGTTAAGGCTGTTCTCAAATCCAAAGGAGCTACTTTCTGGTACACTTCTGAATTAATTTTTATTCGGAAACGCATGAAATTGACAAGCATTCTTATTCAGAAACTATGTTATCGAATAACGATTCCCATTTTTATTATTTTTTTTTTATTTATTTATTTTTTTTTTTTGTAAAAGAAGATCACTTTTTAGAAAATACTGTTAAAGTGTTCGTTTTGAAACGGATTGAACTGAGCAGCACGAAAAAGGGAAAAACTTGTCGTTATATGACAAGAATCGTTTATAACTCGATAAGTAATTTATTTATGAAAAAGTTTAAAACGCTATTCGATTCTAAATCGCTTCAATACTCAGGCCTGCCAAAGTTATGCATTTTGCCTATAAAAATGTGTCAGAAAGTTTAGCGTTATTTAGCACGCAATTTGAAAATCACCTTAAAATAATATTTGCATGTTTCTTTTTATTAGGGGCGTTCGTAATTATATAAATACGTAGCACCTATTGTCGTCGCTTGGTCCGTCCGTCTGTCTGTCCGTCCGTCCGCCTATAACAACGCAAAAACTACCCAACCGAATGGTTTGAAATTTAAGATATATTATCTTTGCAGAATTTTGTCGAGACATTTCAAATTTTATTAAAATCGAATCAAAACTTTAGGAGATATTAATAAAAATATTTATTAAGAAATTTGAATTCTTTTTAAAAAAATCGGTGCTTTCTTCTTATAGGAGCTTCCGAAGTTTAATTGTCAAGCGACCGAGATACTTATTTTATGAAAGAAATGAATCTGCAGACGATATCATTCATTTCACAGAATTAAAAATCATCAAGATCTGAATATTTATATAACTAGCTGTAGTACGAACGCACCTCATTTGTCACGTTTGACGAACAATTTCCAACTTGTTATTATTAGTACAGATCTTATTAAGAATTTGGTCTGCTGTACTTGCAAAAGTCTCTGAGATCCACCCTTCTCATATGTTTTGCTGATTTTTTTAGATGAACCATTTCCATCATAGGGCGCTAATGATTACCACTGTGAAATATATATGAGGGGGTTAGAATGACAGTCTAGTAAGTCAAAAATTTTAAAAATCTAGATAACCATATTTTCTCTGAACGTATATTAATTTCTATTCAGTGTGACAGTCAAATAAGTCATAGTTCCCTTAGAAAGTCGCTAGAGGGCAAAACAAGTTGGACAAATTAATGGAACATCAATATGACAAGTTTCACGAAACCCTTTCACTTTTCAGATTACCAAATATTGACTTACTCCACAGCCATTCTAACCCCGTCATATGTATCTTGCAGACGTGTAGGTATCGTTATCACTGCTAAAGTTAAATAATATTCGTGCATTTTTTGAATAATGTCGCCCTTCATTGTGTGCCACAAGCTAAGGTACGCCCTTGGTTATTGAAAGCTTAAATAGGACTGAACGTTTACACACACACAGAGAGAGAAACAGACGGACGGCATTTTTTCTATATTACTTTTAAATGCTAAAGTTGTAAAATTAACAACTATAATATAAATTAAAATAACTTTTATTAGTTGTTTTACATGTTTCGACTCTTTCCGAGTCATTTTCAGAAACAAAATGAGAATATTCTAGTTCATTCAGGTTCAGTATATCAGGTTTTATTTGTTTTTGAAAATGACTCGGAAAGAGTCGAAACATGTAAAACAACTAATAAAAGTTATTTTAATTTATATTATAGTTGTTAATTTTACACCTTTAGCATTTAAAAGTAATATACTATTACAAGGTGTTATAATTTATTATATTGGCATTTTTTTTTTTTTTTTTTTTAGTATGTTTTTCGGAATCTCCAGTGTCTGAAACGTGTAAATCCGTCATTTTTTTTTTTTTTTTTTTTTTTTTTTAAACGATTACAAGATTTATCCTATACTACGTATGATGAGTAAGTAAAAGTAAGCAAAAAATGTTCTTTTACATTTTACTTTGTAAAAATGTGTCTAAAGTTTTAATTATCACAAAAACTGTTTAATAACTGATAATAATATTTGTTCATTTTTATGAAGTATATGAAGTTCATTTTTAAAATTTTATAATAAATTATTCGTTTTTAAAACTTTAACATTATTTGTTATTTTAATGATCCAATTTAAATCTATTTGGAGTGCAAAATATTTTCCTCCCATTAAAGGTTTATTCTTGACCTGACAACATTCGTCTGATCAGTACATTAATTAGTTATAAATTTGTTTCGAATTTGATCTAACTTGTCATAAGTCATATTTTTTCTCACAAAAACTTGTAGTCTATTTATTAGGTATTTAATCGCAAGTTATTATCTTGGCACATGCTCGCAAATAAAAAAAAAAGTCAAAAAAAGTCTTGTTCATAGGATTATCTCGTCATATTTTTTGCCACTTTTTTTGTGGATTTTTATGTTACTTACAAAGTGTATCATATTTAATTAGTTATTGGCTTCAGAAATATTTCATTAGTTGTTTTTTTTAATATCAAGTAAACAGCTCGTTTATCATCATTATTATTTCTTAATACATCTTATTTTTTTTTTAATTATTCATTTTTTTATTTATTTTTTAAATTAATTTTAAGCAATAATGTTGTTTACTGCTTTCAATCTTCGAACAAAACGTCATTTCATTAATGATAATAAAGTAAAAATAGTTTAAAAAACAAAAAGAAAAAGAAAACACTATTTTATACGCATTCAAATTTTATCTCGAAAATCACGCCTAATATCATGAGAAAATTAGCGACATACGAGAAATAAAATTTGATGGCTCGAGAGGATTTTGGATGAAACCTTAAGTGATGAGTAATTAGATGCCTTTATAAATGAGAAAGGTTTGACATACGAGCAATACAGTTTGATTGATGTAGAGTATTTTGGACGAAACCTTAGTTAATGAACAATTAGAGTGCCTTTATAAGTGAGAAAGTGGCAACATACGAACAATAAAATTTGATGGGTCCATAGGATTTTTGACGAAATCTTGAGTGATGAGCAACAGGAGTGCCTTTATAAAGGAGAAAGTGACGACATACGAACAATAAAATTTGATGGGTCGAGAAGATTTTGGACGAACTCATCAGCGATGCGTACCGAGAGGACTTTTAAATATTTTTGTTTCTGATTAACGTGAGTAAAGATTTTCAAAGAATTTCCAGTAATCAAAATGTAAGAACTAGGCAAAAAGGTTTTTTTTTAATCTTACTTTCTGAAAATATGTTTAAAGTTTAAATGATCACAAAAACTATTTAATAACTAAATAATAATAATTTTACATTGTCCATATGAAGTTCGTAATGTAATTTTATAAAAATTGAAAACTTTTTTAAAATGTTAGTATTATATGTTCTTTTAATAATCCATTTTAAATCTATTTTGATTGCAATATATTTTTCTCCCATTAAAAGTTTAAGAAAAATAGATCTTCCTGACCTGACAACGTTCATCTGATCAGTAGATTAATTAGTTATAAATTTGTTTTGAATTTGATCTAACTTGTCATAAGTCACTTTTTTGCCGCAAAAATTTGTAGTCTATTTATTAGGTATTTAATCGCAAGTTATTATCTTGGAACATACTCGCAAAAAAAAAGCCTTGTTCATAGGATTATCTTGTCATCTTTTTTTCTTTTTTTGCCCTTTTTTGTGGATTTTTATGTTACTTACAACGTGTATCATATTTAATTAGTTATTGGCTTCAGAAATATTTTATTAGTTGTTTTTTTATATCAAGTACACGGCTTGTTTATCATCATTATTATTTCTTATTACATCTTATATTTTAAATTCAATTATTTGAGCTTATTTTTTCCATTTAGTTTAAGCAATAATGTTGTTTACTACGTTCAATCTTTGAACAAAACGTCACTTCATTAATGATAATAAAGTAAAAATGGTTTTAAAAAATCTTTTATTAAGTATTTTTATCTTTAAAATTATGCCTTATTTCAAGACAGTAAATCAGATTGTTTAGAAAATAAATAAATCTGTTACAATATGTTATTTTGTAACGGGCCCCGATTGCTGAAAATTCAGAGCAATGGTAGAATTCATAGAAAAAGATTGAAATTATTTTAAAAATCTATAATTTTTATTATGTCTCTTTTAAAATAAAATATTGCAAAAAGAAATTTAAAAGAAATTATTATTTAAACTACATGTTCAGGATTTCTAAATTACTTTCTAAACGTATAATAATAATTTAATAATTATTTAATAATTAATTGATAAAATAATTTATTTGTTTAATTTTGCACTTTTTAAAAAAATTATTTATATTTTATATTTTTTAGTGTTAAAAATATTTCGTTGTTGCAGTTTTACAGTCCGTAGGCCTAATTTGGCAAGCGTGGTTTTGTGCATTATTAACTCCATTGCTGTTGTAATTCTCAAACAGTTGTAATAAATGATATTTGGCGACTTATCACCTGCGCCTGGCTAACAGAAAAATGCATTAAAATTTATTTATTAATAAAGAATTAATTTCTAAAAGTATTAAAATGTTGTACTGTCACCGGAAAGATACCAGTGTACATTTATATATATATATATATATATATATATATATATATATACATATATATAGTTGTTGACTTTTAGGAAGTGAGTGAAAAGTCCATTACAAAATACTTTTCCTACAAAAAACCAAGTTAATTAAAATAAAAAAGTGTAAAAATAATCGATTATGGAATGAAATCATTGTTGTAGCGATTATGTTGTTGGATATTTAGATTATGAAAGATTACTAATTAGTCTCTATTACTTTATTTACTGGGAAAATCGTTGATATATCCATTGCGCGTCGTAATTGCAAGTGAGGATATATATGTATGTAATCATAAGAGCATACCTGCTAAGCTCCTAATGTTGTTCCGTAAAATGTGGGTTAATTCGACACACGTTAAACATGTTTCGAACCCGTAATTAAAATAAAAAGAAAAGTGCCCAGTTAAACTGATGGCATTGCACTCACAGGCTATTCACACTAATTGTATATTATACTCTTATTTCAAAGAAGCCCCTCAAAAAATAAAGAAATCAACAATATATTAAGATAGAGGATTAAGCCCCCGCTCCCCCCTCTTTACTCTTAACCAATGTACCCCAAAACTAATCAGAGAAGCGCCTTATCACATTGAATTTATATATAAAATTTGAAGCCGATCGGATAATTCTGCAGGAAAAACCCATTTATCTAAATTAAGGGGGGGGGGGTTAGTCCCCGTATTCCCTTTTATACTTAACCAATGAACCTCCGAAACTAATCAGGGAAACTGCATATCAAAATGAACCTATATACAAAATTTGAAGCAAATCGGATAATTCTGCAGGAAAAAACCATTTATCTAAATTAAGGGGGGGTTAGTCCCCGTATTCCCTTTTATACTTAACCAATGAATCTCCGAAACTAATGAGGGAAACTGCATATCAAAATGAACCTATATACAAAATTTGAAGCAAATCGGATAATTCTGCAGGAAAAACCCATTTATCTAAATTAAGGGAGAGGTTAACCCCCCGTTCCCCCCTTTATACTTAACCAATGAACCCTTGAAACTAATCAGGAAAGTGCCTTATCAGAATGAACCTATATACAAAATTTGATGCAAATCGGATATTTCTATCAAGAGTTATCGCGTTACGTACATACATAAGTACGTACATACACAACCTGCGGGCACATTAGCTCTCAGGATTTGATATAGCCTGTGAGATAAAAATAATAATAAAATCAAATTTCTACCTAGAAATGTGAAATTAAATAAATAAAAATGCATTAAATAAATTTTCTGATTCGAAATGTGTTTAACCTGGGTCAAATTAAACAACAATTTGCTGGAGAATAGCTGGAGTATGAATAAGGTAGTATAAGATAGATGTGGAATAGTAAGCATGAAAGTTCTTAAAAATTAAAAGTTTTTTTCCACTGTTTTATTTAATACGAGCAACCCGCTCCGGCTTTGCATGGGGTGTCATGCTGTTTTAAAGATACATCTAAATACATTTATCTGTAAAGTTCAAACTCAACATGATTTTTAATTTACGCAAATAAAAAATTACAAATTCCATTTGAATTTTATGTTTTTATTCTATCAAGTAAAAACACCGTCATACATAAAAATTCAACTGGAAATGCAAAAAATACTCTGTAAATGAGAGATAAAATTTACAATACATATAAAAAATATTTCTTCTATAAATCGTCTGCTGCGACTTTCACGGTAATCATATATATGACTAGCTGTTTAACCCGTTCTACGCACGGGAGTTCCGGAATTGAATTCTAAAACCAAAATTAAAAATAAAAATCAGTACAACCAAATGTATCTATGTAATATGCAGAAAAACATTTTTCTACTTCTGTGTATCTTTTTTTAATGAAATTTAATTTATCATGTTGCTATGGCAGCAGACGATAAAACGATGTCTTTGGAATAAAGGAAAAAATAGAATAAAAAGTTTTGTGGATGTTTGTGACAAAAGGTTTTTCTTTATTTTTTTAAAAAAGGTAATAATTAAGCGCACTTAAATAATCTCTAATTATTTGCACGCGAGGGGAAATAGTTATCGTAATACCCGCTACAGCGTCTTAGTATTGCAACGTGGCGTACGCAATATGTACTATCTCCCATTGCAGTTAACATCTAGAACTGGTTAGAACTCGCGCGATTTCGGGTTGAACATATAAAAGACAAAAATTCGTCAAAAACATAAAATTAAAAAAAAATATATTTAAAATTTTCGAATTTTTTGCCCCAATCGTTCATGGGCGCCAAATTTCGAAGCTCTGCGCTCAGTGGTTTACGAATGTTTGAGGTTACATACGCGCACGGATTTTAATAGGGTAGAAGATAGCTCTAAAAGTACATTTTTTTCTTATCCAGGCGCCAAATATAGCCAACAAAAGTGATAAATTGCCAAATATTGTTTTAATAGCCGCCTTTGACATTGAATACTTCTTTTAAGCCGTACAAACATTCATTTCATATTTAAATGAAATATCTTCGTTTTATAATCTCATTTCTTATTAGAACTTTTTTCTTCGTATTTTAAATATTTTAAATAAAATCAGTAGTAGTTTTTTAGCTCGAATGCTATCAAAGCCTGAGGGATAATGTGACCGCCCGTTCTGTATGTATGTATGTACGTATGTACGTAACGCGATAACTCTTGCTAGAATTATCCGATTTGCTTACAAATTTTATATATAGGTTCATACTGATAATCCGCTACCCTGATTAGTTTTGTGGGATCGTTGGTTATGTATAAAGGGAGGAACGGTCGACTAATCCCCCCCTTAATTTAGATAAATGGATTTTTCCTGCAGAATTATCCGATTTGCTTCAAATTTTGTATATGGGTTCATTGTGATAAGGCGCTTCCTTGATTAAATTTGGCGGTTCATTGGTTAAGTATAAAAGGGAAGACTGGGGCTAATCCCTCCCTTAATTTAGATAAATGCAGAATTGTCCGATTTGCTTCAAATGTTATATATGGGTTCATTGTGATAAGGCACTTCCTTGATTAGATTTGGGGGTTCATTGGTTAAGTATAAAGAGGGGGGGCTAATTCCCCCTTAATTTATTGTCGGTTATTTTATTTTTCGAGGACATTATTCTTTGAAATAAGAGTATAATATACAATTAGTGTGAATAGCCTGTGAGCTCAATGCTATCAGTTTAACTGGGCACTTTTCTTTTTATTATCTTAATTTTCGATGGGTTTGAATTTTTTTTTTTTAAATCACTAACTGATATATCCATTTCGCAAAGACCGAAAGTGTAATATACCGTCCCCAAGATGAAAAACATATACCTATGGCAACTTTTTCGTCCAAAATAAGGATAAAATACCAAATTTTATTATAAAAAATCAGGGTTATATCGGTATATTACACATCACAATGACCGCATGAATTTTCTCTATCCGATGGTGCAAACCGTAAAAAAATGCTTCAGGTAGGTTTTGAAATTATCCCGGAGATACACTTTTAGAGCTTCTTGCTTTATAATATACAGGGTGATTATAATTAAAGTTCCACTTTCAAAATTCTGTTAAAAAAGGAACCACGGACTTCAAATTTGAACTGAATATACTGGAAGAAGGGGGGAAATGATATGGCATAAAAAAAAAGTTCCAAAGTGTATCAATAGATGGCGCTGTAAGCAGCATACTATGCAAATTAAAAAGCACTCTTGCGTAATTAAAAACCAAATCGTCATGTGCTTTTTATACGGTTTTTGGCCCAAGGACCATTAAAAACCGATTTTTCCCATCCAATGGGGTACGACCTTGCCGTGGTAGATGGGTTTTTCACTAACAGTACCAAAACTGTTGACTGATTTGGAAGTCATTTTTTCCTATATTTCTTTTAAATGCTAAAAGGTGTAAATTAACAACATAATATACAGTCAAATAACTTTTATTAGATTGTTGACGTGTTTCGGCTGACTCCGAGCCATTTTCAAAAACAAATCAGACTATTCTATAATTGCACGGTCTTTGAAGTTATTATTTGAAATGCTATCATTTAATTTTCATGTACTTTTTAAAAATTACACACGTTATCTTGTATTTTTACTTGGTTGTTTATTTTCATATTTGTAACCATGGAGTAACTCGAGCCACAATTAAATTAATTAAGTGATAGCATTTTAAATAATAACTTCAAAGACCGTGCAATTATAGAATAGTCTCATTTTGTTTTTGAAAATGGCTCTGAGTGAGCAGAAACATGTCAACAATCTAATAAAAGTTATATTAATTTGTATTATATTGTTAATTTACACCTTTTAGCATTTAAAAGAAATATAATATTACAAGGTATTATAATTTATTATATTGTCATATTTTCCGTCCAACAACCGAAACACTCATGCACATTGAACAGCACAGTTGGTTTACTGTGCAACTCGTGCCAAAGCTGTCGTATTTCGATTAAAAATGTCACTTGTAGCCGAATCCGCTTTCGTTAGGCCGCTTACTGCGCCATCTGTTGATACACTTTGGTACTTTTTCTTTCTTATGCCATACCGTTTCACCCTCCTTCCAGTATATTAAGTTCAAATTGGAAGTCATTCTAACCGGTGGTTCCTTTTTTTACAGCATTTTGAAAGTGGGACTTTAAGGGGACCGTGGACCTTTATTTGATCAAAAATCGACCTAAAAATCGAAATTTATTTTTGTGTGTATTATTATTCTTCAGTTTGTATTGAACTATTTGAGAAAAATTGCATGCAATTGCGATGATTTTTCGCAAAGTTACAAGCGTTTGAATTATGTACACAATCAATTTTTCAGTGTTTTAATAAACTTTATACTTGTTTTTCTCAATACAGATTTTAAACGTTTTTTAGATTTTTGAAATGCTTCATGCGTCTTAATTTTTGTTCAAAATTCATGAAATTGATAATAAATAATTCTGATACTGTTTACAAAGAAATTGTGTATTCATTTTACAATTAGATTTCGTTAAGATAATTAAATTTGATTTATAATTTATTAAAATGCTAAATTTTGATGAAAATTGGAAAGGGATTCAGAAAAAAATCTCTCAAAAATTAACTATTCAAGGGATTAAATAACTGATACACTGATTTGTTTGTAATATAGTTTTACGTGATCCAAATGCCTAATCGAGGAAATATCTTAAAAATTAAGACCCAAGGAGTATTTTAAAATTTGGTTTATAAATTTAAAATTAAAAAAAAAATCTTTAAATTATATTAAGATTAGATTTTTTTAAAAGTATTTTATATACTTATGGTGAAATGTACATATGCACAAAATTTCATATATATATGATGAAAAATAAAAAAAAATCGATTTTAACGTCCACTGTCCCCGTAATTATAATCACCCTGTATAATATTTGATATGATAACTTGCTCTTTGTATGTAAAGATGGAATTTTGTAGTCAAGTTTTCATTTATTTCCTGATAGGCTAGAATTATAAAAGTTATGTAAACAGATGTGTTTCCAATGATAATACAATATTTCGGTAATTTTAGAATTTCATAACTATATATATATGTAATATTATCCCCCCTCCCTAAAGATTTTGGATGAAGTTAATAGTTAAGTAACTATAAATTCAGACAATATAAATTTAATACTTTAGAAATTTGAATTTTGACTAGTATAAATTTAGAGACTGCCAGCAAGGAGATGAGGAATTTCTGAAGAACTGGAAGACAAAAACAAAAACAAAAATAAAATAATAGTAATCAATTAAAATTAATAGATAAATAAAAATAAAGCTACGAGCATTTCCCCTGTAAAATAATACAAGAAATGGTTACAATCTCACTTACCATTTGTAAGTGCATAAGAAAAATACAATAACAATAAATAATAAATATTAATAAACAAGAAAAACAGGATAATAATAGTAACAGAATTTTGCTTTTACCAAGTTCACAAGCTTTAGAATAAGTAGTCACTAGCAAATTGTTAAAACAAAGTTTTTAAAAAAAAAAATTCGACTTAATTCAAATTTGAGTTCATTAGATCCAACTGTTTTATTTCAGTCTCTTTCTTGGATCGTGATAATCCTCATTTTGTTTTTTTTTTTAAATGGTTACTGCAGTCCCTTTCTTAAAAATACAGTTTTTATGTAAAGGCTGAAAATAAAGACATTACTCCATCAAAATTTTAAAACTGTAGTCATTCTTACCAATACTTTATAATGACCTTATAATGCTAGCACTTGTCACAACATCTTCTCTTAAGTATCACATTAATTTTCTCACATAATAAACAAGTCAAATTATCTCTTGGTCGTTTATTGTACTTGGAATATGTTATCTTGGTTATATTCCTGTGGGATTTGTTATATTTCTGTTGGGATCCCACCATCTTTAACTAATATTTGTCAAACATTTTTTCACTAATAAATAATATAACTCTTCAATAATATAAATAAATGCTATAATAAAATTCAATTCATAAACATAACAATAATAACTTTCAATATAACTAATACTTCTCAACATATGTAGTAATTCATAATATAATTCAATAGTAGAAATAATAATATAATAACATTTGTATAATTTAAGAAAATATCACAGTTTGTTTATTTATTGTTAGGAAAAATATTGGTTGAGGATAAAATAATTACATAGCAAATAAATAAATTTCTTATTTTTTAATTATATAAGAAAGTATTTTTGCCAGTCGAAAGTATACAAAAAAATATATATATAATAATTTCAAAATCTAAATAAATTTAAATCTAAATATTTAGAAATTGAACTCTCAACCATTAGTTCCTTACAATAATTTTTTCCTCTGATACCCTTTTACAAAATTATACTGTTAAGTTATAAGTATTCATATCCTAAATGCAGAGAGTTGTTTTTTTGGCAAACTTAGAATAAATAAAGACAATAAATAACAAATAAAAGATGTTAATTTTAGCTGAGAAATGGAATACAAAGGCAATTAGTTTAGATACTTAATTTTCTATTGTCACACCAAAACAATCACTGTAAAATCACATCATCACTACCCAATCATTTATATAATTATAGAAATACTTATAAACGGTTACTATTTGATTATCTATTGAAGTAAATAACATAATATTAAATTTTTGAAACAATTGGTTTAAGAAAAAGTAAATAAAGTAAAAATAGTTTATTTTGATATAGAATTAAAACATTTAATTTCATTTTTCAACATCAATTTGACAATTCCTAAAATCAAAATACACATCTTATGCCTGCATAAGGTGTCTACTCAACCTCAAAAACTCTCAAAAACAAGTAAATATTTTAGTTGATCAGGCTAAAATATAACCACAATGTTGAAATAAAAGCTGTGACATTTATTTTAAATTTTAAAATATTAAACTTTCAAAAATGGGTAATATCTCTGTTGTACACCAAAGACATACCTGATAATGTTGAAACTAGAGTAATAAGAGATATTTAAAGAATTAGAATTTACTCTATTGTTTTTACTTTAGTTTGAATTTGTGATGGTGATTGTGATGTCTGTGGTGATTTTGATTGTTGTTTGAGTTGCTCATGAAATAGTCTGAAGTTATCTGGTGAAAAATAGGTTGCGAATTGTTCCATGTCTGCAAATTAAGACCCTATATACCCTTCTGACAGAAACATAACTGAATTAAAACCTTTCCTATTGAATTTTTAAGAATTATAAGAATTCGTGAATCCAAATTAAGCATTAACCAGAACATTTCTTCAATAAAATACATAAAAATCTCCTAAATTTTATTTATTATTTTTGCTAAATTTAAATTTAATATGTTGCATTAACTACCTTAGAATAAATTTTTTTATCATAGTAATAATAATAATAACAATTGTATCATCAGCAAAAAGAACAAGAAGAGCAACATCATCAACAAAATTTTATTACATACCCCATGAATTTTTTGAATGCAACTTACCTACATTTTCCAATTTCTCTTCTAAATATTTTTATTATTTGTCATCAAGGAAAACATGACTTTATCTTCATATTGATCGTCATCACGTATTAATTCTATCATCACATCATAATTATTCTGAGTATTCAATTCTAGTAAATTTATTACTGCTGAGGACTTGGTAAATAATGAACTTATTTTTACCTAAGCTATGGACAAATGAGGTGTAAAAAAAAATTCCCCATTGGTGAGCTTAAGATTATTAAAATTCAAATTACTTAATAGAGCAATTCAGCTAGGTTAACATAGTGCTAAATGTCTGCATGTTCTAGTAATTTAATTTCTACCTGACCTAGCATTTTATTTAAACACTTTATTAATATTATAACACCATCAAAAATTTTCAAATTTTCTATATTAAATATTTTAGCAAGTTGGTAAATGCATCATAAATCCTACATTAAATGAAAATAAACAATAACATTCTAAATTTAATTTTATATATTCACAGTTTAAATAAACAATAAAATACTAACACTCTATTTACATATTTACATCATAAATAATCTTTCAGTGGCTCATTAATTTACTACAATTCAATTTTTTAACAAACTTTAATGGTAAAATTGCGATAGTTGAACCGGTATCGACGACACATGGTAAATTATAATTATTCGTATAGCCATACACAATTAATTGTCAAATATTAGGAGTACCAATTGGAAGAGTATCAGAGGGTGTTGAGTTGTTATTAAAAATACACTCTTTTTCCCAGTGAAAAGCATTCATTATACCCTTGTTTACACAAATTCTACATGGCCTAGATGGGTACTGGTTCTGAAAATAATTGTTTTGTACTCTGTTTTGAAAATTTCTAGGTCTTTGAAAATTATAGTTTGGTCGAGGAACCCAGTTTCGAGGAGAATTAAATTGATTATTGGGCCGATTTGACTGAATCCAATGCCTAGGAGTATTAATTTGTTGAAAATTTGGTCTATTAGGCTGCACACTATATCGAGGAATGTCAAAATTAGTTGCATTAGGTTTACTTGGTAATGATGGACTTGTAACAGCAGGGGTGGAAACTTCCACAAATTGCTTAACAATTCTATACCATTCTGTTGTACGCTCAGGAGGGTTAACAATTAGATAATTTTGATATTCTGGTTTTAAACCATCGGTTAATCCTTGTAGTAATATAGTTTCACATAAATGCAATTTCCTACCAATTTCAATTTTCTTTCTAAAATAAGTTTCTAAGTTATTTAAACTATCCAATTTCAAAGCAGAAAATTCAGAAAATTTCGGGATATTTACCCTAATAAAATTCTCAGTTAAGATATCAGCTATCTGTTCGTATTTAGTGCAATTAAGGCAATCATTAATGTAAATCTTAAGAGCTTCTCCCTTTAAATTTTGAGAAATATTTTTAAACTTCCAATCATCATCCTTCTTTTCTTTTTCACAAGCATCATCAAAGTATTTTAACCACGCCTGTATCTCAACTCCTAAATCTGGATCAAATGCTATAAATTTTGGTTCTGCCATAATATTTAATCTAACAAAAGAGTTAACTCGATCTTCTTTTAAATATCCGGATCTTAAAAACATTAAATTTTAAACTTATAACACTATATACCATACAAATAACGAAATAGATAAAATAGTAAATAAATATGTAATTTACGATCTCAGTAACATTTTAAAAATAATAGATTTTTTTTTTTTTTTTTTTTTTTTTTTTTAAGAATATCTGTTCTTAAAACATGAAAATATAAATTATACCGCTGTCTATAATATTACAATGACGTATCACACGAAATCATCAAATAAATTAATTAACCTTAACAACACTTAAATATTTGCAACAGAAATAAATTTTAAAAACAAAATTTTAATCAGTATAACATAGTATATAAAACCTTTAAATTTCAAGGTAGACTATTAAATAAATAAAACATTTTAAATATAACATAAACTAATAAATATCAACATATAAAGATACCAATAAATAAAAATACCAACTTACAGTTACTCTTGAGCATATTTCACAGGATCACACATCTAAAAATCTTTAATTTTCTTGATAACACAAAAGTTCTGCTTTTTCGCAATCCTTTAAAACCAACACCATGAAGACGCTTATGAAGATGAATAGTATATTCTCTAGTTATTTTTCTCTTCTTTTCTCTTAAAATAATTCCATGGATATGAGTGCCAAAATATGTTTTGACAGCAACTGGCTGGAATTTTCAACTCTTGATCTTAATTTAAAATTGGTGCTTAGCAAGTTACATTTATACATTTACAGAATAATCGTACATAGATATAAATGAGATCTTAGGCGTCAATGATAATAGGAATCAATGTCGAGAATCATTTATAAATCTTATTTAAAAGAGAAGTAATTGTATCATTAGCAAACAATCATCCTAGCAATTTAAATCGTCAATAGAGGCTATTATTATTATCATTTATTTAATCTGTGCATTACACAGAGCTTGTTTACGAACGACGATCTATTGGAGAAGTAAAAAATATTATGATCGAAATTATCTAGAACCAAAATTTGAGATTGGAGATCTTGTAATTTATGAAGAGTTCCAATATCCTAATACCAGAAAACTTTCACAAGTCTTTAGTGGTCCTCATCAAATCCTTAATAAGTTATCCGGACCTAGTTTAGGGAGGGGGGATAATATTACAAAATTTAAATTTTGTAATATTATTCTATAAAATTTGTCCATTCAATAATATTCGGTATATAACCCAGCTTATTAAAATAATTCTCATTCTTAAAATAGCCTTTTACTATCCATATGTAAAGCCAATTATTCCTAATCCACTTAATAATATTTATTCGAATGTAGTTATTCTAAAAATGGCGATAGCTTTTTTAATTTATTCTTTAAATAGAACATCTTTATTTTAATCCATTATTAAAATTCATTAGTATTATTCCCGTGTGGTCAAATTGCTATAACTTCTTTATTTAAATGCTAAAATATCGTATCTCTTAAAATATTCCGCTCAAAAAACCTTATTTCATAAAGTTATTCTATTATTAAATATCAAATGTCTATTAAAATATTTCCGAAAAACTTTAATTCTTTCTTTTAGGCTTGACCATTTTTAATTTATTATAAAAGTACAAAATAACAAAACACCAGACGTAAACGTGCTGTAATGGCGTAGACGTCCTCGTAACATATTCTTCTAATCGGCAAATTTCACGTTTAACTACACAAACTTTCTGTTGATCAACAGCATCCTGTCGACTTATTATATTAATGTCGTGCCGGGAAAAAGGCAGTCGTGCTCGTGATAAATAGGGTTAGCGATGTGATTGGTTTCCCTTTTAGTTCGCATCAGGCGGCCGGGTGGTATCATCAACAACAAGAAATGTCAGTCCATATTTTTGTCGAAGAACCTTTTATTTCCAGTTTAAGACATCTCTTCAGGGAAAATGCTCATTAGCCAACGCTAAACGAAAAAAAATACAACGTTCCATTATTTTCTAGAATCCGTCCCGACTCTTTTAGCAAACACCAGCGTCGAAAAAATCCTCTCCGAATCAGGATGATCGTGTTTTTAAACTAGCTTGCGTAATAATACAGAATACGTCACGTGACCCACTTCTATCGAATCAAAAGGTCTCTTTTGGAACTTTATCAATATTTCCGGTGGATTTATTTTGTTGTAAAATGCAAAAACTTTCTACGCCCTACCAGAATATTCCATAATCTCGTACCAGATGCCTGTCATATCAACAAACCAGCTTATCTGTTTTTGAGGCTGTAGCTAAACTTCGAATTTAATACGTAATAAAAATAATAAGAAGAAAAGAAAATGAATCTTTATAAAAGGGGAAAAAAAAAAGAAAGAATTAAAGTTTTTCGGAAATATTTTAATAGACATTTGATATTTAATAATAGGATAACTTTATGAAATAAGGTTTTTTGAGCGGAATATTTTAAGAGATACGATATTTTAGCATTTAAATAAAGAAGTTATAGCAATTTGACCACACGGGAATAATACTAATGAATTTTAATAATGGATTAAAATAAAGATGTTCTATTTAAAGAATAAATTAAAAAAGCTATCGCCATTTTTAGAATAACTACATTCGAATAAATATTATTAAGTGGATTAGGAATAATTGGCTTTACATATCGATAGTAAAAGGCTATTTTAAGAATGAGAATTATTTTAATAAGCTGGGTTATATACCGAATATTATTGAATGGACAAATTTTATAGAATAATATTACATATATATAAGAACTAAATTTTTAGAAATTAACTATATCTTTAAAACTTAACTATATTTTAAGAACTTAATAAACTTAGTATTAAATAAATTCCATATATTAGTTTTCTTTTGATTTAAATAGCATAACGTCACTAAAATGCATTTAAAACATTTACGCAAGTGGACCGTAACACTTTCAAATTATTTTATGTTATCCTGTAAACTAATGATAAAGGTTATGAATATCATTTTCTATAGGAAAAAAAAAATCGTCTAATGTATTGCAGATTGAAGCTAGGCAAAAAAAAAAAAAAAAAAAAAAATCGGTACTTCTTATTTAGTATTAATACCATTAAAGCATACTTTGAATAATTGCCGCTCGTGAAGCGGGGTGTATCGCAATATTTTGTGTGCATCGGTAAAAAAAAAAAAAAAAAAAAAAAAAAGTGGGTAAGTGTGATCGAAGATTGCTCAAAGGGTTTCGTTTAATATTCCTTTCAAAACACTTTATCCTTTCTTTAATAAATCCAAATAAATTTCATTTAGCAGCCAAAGAAGAAAAAAAAAGTCATGTTTTTTATAAAGTAAAAATTTAGCGGTCTATTTTTCTCGTTTTTTCGAATTTCTAAACCAGCCCGATAGCGGGCGAAGCCCGCTATTATATTCTGTCATAATAATATCTGTCATGTGGACTAAATGCGATATTTAAGAAAAAATTAATTTTAAAATTAAACATGTTGTACACCTTCAAAATGTTAAAATATTCGAATATTTCCATAATCGGGTTTTTATCATGATTCGATACGTTCCTCAAACTCATATATTTAATATTCTCTATTACTCATATTTATACTCGCTTTGTATTATCCTGAAACATTTGAAAAATCCGTTAAATTTGCTATATGACGTCAAATTTTCTTTTTAATTCTCTAATGACGTGATATTAATCTGCTTTGTGTACATACACACATACTCATACTCCTTGTATTATTAAGAAATCTTTCCGTTTTATTACCACTATGACGTCAATCATTTTATTTCATATTAATCTTTTTTTCAATGGGTGAAACTTTTTATTTCATTTTTATTTTTCACGTGGAAATCGTCTGATAGAAAATTAATTATTGTAGAAAGAATTTTATCGTGGATTTTTAATTTTTGGCATCTGCTATAAAGAAATTTTTTTTAATTTAATAAGAAAAGGCTGTTAGAATTTTGATTTTTTATCTCTATTTATTAAAATAATACGAATTTTTAAAATTTTAATATTTTGAGCTCTTTATAGCTGATATTCAGATTTATACACAAAGTTTCAACTCTGTAAGTTACATAGTTTTTGAGAATGGATCTGTGGCAGACAGACAACGCAGCGGGAGTAATAGGGTTTCGTGAGATGAACGAAACCCTAAAAAATTAAATAAAAGCAAAACTATATGGTTATCGTAATTTTTTGGTAAATTCAATTATCAACTCTTTTAAATAACTATTATTACATCATATTATACACGTACACATGTTCTGTATTAATTTCTTCTGTTTTAGTGTGCGATGAACTAATACAGCACATACTACATTAAAAACAAAAATAAAGGACTCTTATTTTGCTGGATGGTCATTATGTACACTTTATATAGTTCATGGTGAGTGTGCATCTGCCAATCACCTTTGTATAAAGAGATACAAATGATCAATTATAATAAAATGTCGTTTAAATTATGCAATGTATTAAAATAAATGCAAAACATAATAATAGTCAAAAACTCATAAAAATTTCACATGGTTAACATTGTTGATTGCACATCACAAATATAAATCCATCTGATCAATTTTTTATTATGTTATATGAATGATCAATTTCAATAATATGTCTTTTAAATAATGCATTGCATTGAAATATAATTGTAACACATGTGTAATCTAAATATATAATGTAATATTTATACTTTAACACATAACAATAAACAAAAACACATAAAAATAGAAATAAAATATGGTTAATATTGATGATTGCACATAACATATAAAAATCCATAAAATAAAATCAATTTTTGTGTGTATGGGCACAATAGTTTAATTTTATATCTAAAATAATTTTAAATTTCATGTTTCAATCAATTATGCTTTTATACCATGTAAAATATAGCTTTTGAATATTTAAAAAACAATATTATAATAATAATATTATAATTACTTTCTGTGCCTTCAATGTTTATTTCTTTAATTTATAATATAAATTAATTTAATCGCTATATCAGTATTTGGATTATTAATTTTGGATTTATTAAAAGTTTTTGAATATTTAATTTGTTTTAATAAAAGCTTTTGAAATTTAAACTTAATTTTTACGTTATATTATACTTAAATGTGATAATAATAACATAAAATCTCTCTCTATTTCCATCCTTTTATTATTTTTTCGGTTATTATTAATTCATTAACTAATTGGTAGTCGTAAATCAACTCAAACTAATTTCAAGTAAATCCTATATGATATAACAGTAGATTGCCAATAGATGGCAGCACTGTGTATTATATAAAAAATAACAATTGTTGACATTTAGGAATTTAGCTCATAAATTGTACTCAAAGTAAGAGTTTTTTAAATACAGTGTCACACAATTTTAATTCCTATAATGGAATTATGTTTGATGTTAAAATAAAACTACAATGATATTATTATTTATTAATATTTATATATTTTTTTAAGCTAAAATAAAAGATGTGTAAATCAAACTTAATGTTTTGTATAATTATTTTTCCTACAGAGGGCAGCACATTTTCTTGTCAAATAAATGTTAATTTTTTTTAAACTTACATATAGGTGGTGCTAATGTCTTTAGAATTTACTTTTAAATATTAAAATTATTTGGTAAATTTGTTTATTCACAAATATAAATATGTTTTTGATTTTATTTATTTATTTTTATTCACAAAATTAATTTTAGTGTGTTTTTAATCAATTTGTAGTGAAATGTAATATTTTAGGTGTTATTTCAACATATGTTCTCTCAACTTGACTATCTTATCAAGATTCTTGATATGTCATGAATTGAGCCCAATGTGGTCGTTGTGTTGTTTGCGGAATGTTTGATAATTATTGTGAGTAAAATATTTCATCTATTCTTTACAGGTTTTTTATTTACAAATGTTTTCTGGTAATAATACAATATACCTGGTGGAATATACTGATCTTAGCATAATTGCTAGTATATTTTTATGAAATATTGTATTATTTTTAAAACACGTGTGGATACATCCAGGCTGACGATTAATGTTTACACGTGTTTTTTCATTTCCAATTCTATTTTAATTCTCTTGTTCTCCAAATTTCCATTATATTACATTTTGTGTCATATTAGATCATTTTTCATTTCAAAATCAATTTGAATTCACTTGATATCCAACTTCCAATTATTTTACATTTTATGGTATATTATATATATATTTTTTCTTTAAATATTCTTCACAAATTTCAGTATTTTTGGCCGATATGTGTTATGACATATGTGTATGGCGATGTGGTATATATAAAAGATATGGCCGAAACAAACTTTCATTTTTTTTTCGCCGTTGGCCTCATCAAAGCTATAATTCTGTTCAAATCCCATTATTCTAAATTATTTTCTCGTTCTGGTATTTAGATTGTCAAAAGCCAACCTAGCTAAAAATGTTTTATTCTAATTTCATTCTCTTAAAAAAATGGCTCTAAGTGCTGTTCTGTTAAAATTACACACTTTTTATTTCATTAAATAAACGCATCCTAAAATTTAATTCTTTTAAACATCAATCTCCTAGCTAAATATTTTAATTTTCTTGAAATAACAACCTATATCTTTTTATTTTTATTTCCCTATGTTTTCTAGCAAAAAAGTATTATTTCTCAAAATATAAAAGCTAATCTGAGATTCAATGTAAAATTTTTATCTTGGCATCCTGCCCACACTCGGTAAAACCTACGTATTTTTTTTCCTTTCTTATTTGTTCGAAGGAATCAGATTTTTTTCCGAAACAATTCTAGAATATTCTCCCGCGCTTTTCAGCTTGCAGCTTGATCTCTTCTAAATCATAGCGCCAGAAAATTGAGTTCCGTACTGCTGATTGGTCGAAAGACTGTTTTAACGGCTCTGTATTCATGAGCGTTAGAGAATAGATATACTCTGGGTTTACCGCCTTGAAGCAGAGAGATGTTGCTGGGAGCAGGATGTATGTGGAAGTGCGACGCGTGGCTCGCGATCATGGAATAAAAATCCCCGTAATTGCCGATGTAATCGAAGATGCCGCCCCTTAATAGCTTGATTTCTTCGAATGGTATTTGGAATACGACGCTTCTTCTTGGCTCTACTGCATGTGAACTATCATGAGGGCTAAAAGCATAACCAGAGCTTTTGGGATCCTAATAAAATTTGAAGTGGACTTGACTGCCTAGTTATTTTTTTTTTCAATAAGCACCAACGAATTATCACAATCGGAGTACGACTGAAAACTTTCTGGGTGGAGACCCCCGGCCTTGATTTGAGTTACGGAAGGTGGAGTTATTGTGAAGTTAAAATGTGACATATATATATATATATATATACAGTGTGATTCATAAATATCGAAACAATAGGGTATCTCTTTAAATATTGCTACATACTTTCAATTGCAAAGTTTCATAAAAAAAGGTGCAAAATTCGATGAGATAAGTTGCAACTCCATGGGGGGTCTATTTGAGAAAATACAAAACTCAAATTTTTATATGGCCCCCGTAGGATAAAAATTCCAATTAGGAAATTTTTCCTTATCCATTCCTGAATTAAACAAAAAAAATCATCTTGATATCTGCAAAACTCAGGGAGATATGTCCGTTTTAATAATTCGTGAGGTTTCAAGGGATCACACAAATTGTAATGCGTGTAATTCAAGAAACAATGTTACTGTAAGGTGTCCGGGAAACATTTTATTTATTTATTTATTTATTTATAGAGTTAGAATTTTGAATTTTTTGTCATGATTAGCCATATAATTTGTAAACAGAATCACATCATAAGACTTCTTATAAAATAAAAAAAAAGAATATATTTTTTCAAAAAATGCAGAAATTGTTTTTAAAATTGTTATAACTCGAAATATTATTTGTCGAATTGAATTTTTTTCCTTTAATTAAACAGAAATATATAAGTTTTAATTTTCATTCAGCATTTTGAAAAATATTAATTAAAAAATATATTTAAAATAGCAATTTAAAAAAAAAGATGCAACTTATTTTAAGCAAATCATATTTTCAAAAGTGAATAGTTTTTTTCAAATTTGCCGAATTAAAATTTAAGTAAAATATTTGAAAAATATCTATTACAAATTTGAACCATTTATAGAGATTGTTGACTTATATAAATTTAAAGATGAGAAATGTTGAAAAAAACTTATGATGCCGAAAAATGCATTTAAAGTTTTAAACAAAGACTGGGTCCTAATAGAACGTTTAAAGGCTTTTCAGAAACTTCCAGGTGAATAAGTAACTCCTTCCTGTAGCTTCAATTTCTGATTACGATAGTTTGGCTCTCGGGTACAGATATTAAATTTGTTTAACACATACCCTAGTCTCTCATACAAATCTGGTACATAGCGAAATTTACAAAATTTAAGTTTATTAGAGATATAAATTTCTTTTATGCACTTTATGTTTCAGGTCGGGTTTATTGATATGATGCGAAAGAAAACCATTTTCATGGGCGATGCACTTAATTTTATTTAATTCATTATCTAGACAGATGTCAGTGCATATTTTAGATTTCCGCACAAGCCGAAATTTGTAAATAAAATTCCCATTTACCATAAGATACAATTAAGATTATTTAAAAAAATACTACACACATATTTATAAGAAAATTTTACAGTATATTTTAGATTACTATGTTTTTGCATGACAAAAACATAGCTGCCAAACCTTCCACTAATCCTCCGTAATATGTAGATTAATTTTAACCAGTTAACCACTTTAAAACTAGAAAATTTGTTTAATGAATCTTTGACTTATTTAATTTAACTGTTTTAAGTCGAATCATTACTTCATTCAATTGAATTTCTTAAAAGAGTTTCTGGTTCGAACGTATTGAACCTGGGTCAAATAAACACACTTACAACGGAAGATTAGTCGGAGCTTGGCATCTATTAAAAAAATACGCAATAGCAACGTTAATGTTTATTTATACTATTAGACTGTTACATTCGAATAATGATTTATTTTAAAAAACAATGTCGTTTGGAATAAATGAAAAAATAGGTTTAAAAACATCATAAATTTTGAAACTATATAACAAAAAGTAGATTTTTGAAAATATTTCTGTGTAATTTATAAAATATATTTTCAATGATTCCGTTAACAGAAGTTTCATTATCGCCATTACTATTTTTATAAAACTAAATACCTTCCCGACACGTCTTAAGAACAATAAAGACGCGGGCCGTGCCGATTACGACCCTGAGGCCAATCTCGGCCTCATGCAGACCTCTACCATATTTCTCAAGCAAGTTTAACGTAAAAATCTATACGCTATTATTTTATATCTAACAGTTAAGGCATTGTCTTAGATCGACTTTTAATAATGTGTAAATGTATGGCCGATCCCTAACTTGCATTGCAAATAAACTGATGTCGCGTCTCTCAGAGGTATGCTTAAGTGGTGTAAGTCACGAATTTTGGATTTTAATATCTCTGTGAATTTTGCAGATATCAAGATGGAATTTTTTTTGTTTCATTCAGGACTGGATAAGGAATAATTTCCTAACTGGAAATTTTATCCTTCGGGGGCCGTATAAAAATTTAATTTTTGTATTTTCTCAAATAGACCCCCCATGGAGTTGCAACTTATCTCATCAAATTTTGCACCTTTTTTATGAAAATTTGCAATTGGAAGTATGTGCCTAGGGGCAATATTTAAGGAGATAGCCTATTGTTTCGATATTTAAGAATCACACTGTATAGTTGACAAACCTTGCAAAAATACATACAGTTTTTCCCTATTTTGTGGAAATTTGTGATTTCGGCACACGTTGCGTCCCCTGAAATTAGGTGATTGGCCACTTATTTTTCATTACTCTAAAATTACAAATAGTGGAAAAAAGAAAATTTATAATAATAATTTAAAAAAATACTAAAAACTTTGTGTGTTAAGGAGCAAAAAAGAGGAAGCAGAAGTTTTAACACAGGGAGGAAATAGTAATGTACAGGATTGGTTATTTACTTATTGTTGCCACAAAGTAACAAATGGAGCAACAAAATTAATACGTAATTAAATAATTTTAAAAATTTAAAATTATGTGAAAGGAATGACAAAAGGGTAAAGGTTTTTTTAAACAAACCTTGCGAAAATACATACAATTTTCACCTATGTCGTGAAAATTTGTCGTTTCATCACAAGGTGAGTCCCCTGAAATTAGGTGATTGACCACTTATTTATCATTAGTGAAAAATTACAAATAGAAAAAAAAAATGTAATTAAAAATGTTAAAGACTTTGTGCGTTAGGAAGTGAAAGGAGGAAGCAGAAGGTTTAGCCGGGAGGAAATAGTAATTTAGAGGATTGGTTATTTACTTATTGCTACCACAAAGTAACAAATAGAGCACAACAAAATTAATTTAATTAAATAATTAAAGAAAAAATTAATTTTGTGTGCTAAGAAAGACAACAGGGTTAACGGAAATTTTAAACAAACCTTGCGAAAATACATACAATTTTCACCTATGTAGTGGAAATTTTTCATTTCATCACAGGGTGCGTCTCCTGAAATTAGATGATTGACCACTTATTTGCTATTACTGAAAAATTAAAAATAGGGAAAAAATATGTAATTAAAAAATAAAGACTTTGTTTGTTAGGAAATAAAAAGAGGAAGCAGCAGTTTTAGCGGGAAGGAAATAGTAATTTAGAGGATTGGTTATTTACTTATTGCTACCACAAAGTAACAAACAGAGCACAACAAAATTAATTTAATTAAATAATTAAGCAAAAAATTAATTTTGTGTGCTAAGAAAGACAACAGGGTTAACGGAAATTTTAAACAAACCTTGCGAAAATACATACAATTTTCACCTATGTAGTGAAAATTTGTCATTTCATCACAGGATACGTCTCCTGAAATTAGATGACTGACCACTTATTTGTCATTACTGAAAAATTACAAATAGGGAAAAAATATGTAATTAAAAAATAAAGACTTTGTTTGTTAGGAAGTAAAAAGAGAAGCAGTAGTTTTAGCGGGAAAGAAATAGTAATTTAGAGGATTGGTTATTTACTTATTGCTACCACAAAGTAACAAACAGAGCACAACAAAATTAATATAATTAAATAATTTAAAAAAATATTTTGTGTGCTATGAAAGACAAAAGGGTTAACGGAAATTTTAAACAAACCTTGCGAAAATACGTACAATTTTCACCTATGTAGTGAAAATTTGTCATTTCATCACAGGATACGTCTCCTGAAATTAGATGACTGACCACTTATTTGTCATTACTGAAAAATTACAAATAGGGAAAAAATATGTAATTAAAAAATAAAGACTTTGTTTGTTAGGAAGTAAAAAGAGAAGCAGCAGTTTTAGCGGGAAAGAAATAGTAATTTAGAGGATTGGTTATTTACTTATTGCTACCACAAAGTAACAAATAGAGCACAACAAAATTCATTTAAAATAATTAAAAAAATTTTATTTTGTGCGCTAAGAAAGACAACAGGGTTAACGGAAATTTTAAACAAACCTTGCGAAAATACATACAATTTTCACCTATGTAGTGGAAATTTGTCATTTCATCACAGCGTGCGTCTCCTGAAATTAGATGATTGACCACTTATTTGCTATTACTGAAAAATTACAAATAGGGAAAAAATATGTAATTAAAAAATAAAGACTTTGTTTGTTAGGAAGTAAAAAGAGGAAGCAGCAGTTTTAGCGGGAAGGAAATAGTAATTTAGAGGATTGGTTATTTACTCATTGCTACCACAAAGTAACAAATAGAGCACAACAAAATTAATATAATTAAATAATTTAAAAAAAAAATGTGTACTAGGAAAGGAAAAACTGTAACAGAAATGATAGCTGTAAATGTATAAATTGTAAAATAAAGCAAGATTCAAATTTCAGAATATTTGATTATCTTTTCATAAAATAATTTAAAATAGCCATCTAAACATATAAATACATTTTCTTTAATGTGTTCAGTTAGAAATAATACTGTGAAGCAAATTATAACTTCTGAATGGTAAAAATTACATTCAAGCTTTGAGTAGCTCATTTTTGTAGGCCCACTACATACTACATCAGAAATTGAGTATGTCCAGCACTGGTTCATAGAGAAGGTTGAGCTTTTTAATCTTTCGTTTTTCCCAAACGTCTAGATTTTGAAACTTTGAATTTTCATTCTGATAAATGAAACTTAGGTCTACTCTAAAAATATATATCATTTGAAGTTCACTAAACTTTAAATCTAACTAGTAAATCTGCAGATCTGGAGCCTCAATGTCAGCCCTGAAAGTGATTGTTTTTTAATCTCACTTTTCATAATATTTAACATCTTACAATCCGCAAATTAATTTTTGTAATTACCTATGTATTTATAGGCATATAAAATAACTCGAAGGTTTTAGAAATTAGAAACGTTACATTGAACACGGTTTATGCAATAATATTCTTACATTCTCATTAACTTCTTATTCTTGTAATTTATTAGATAAAACAATACATTTCATACATTAGAATTCTAAAATCACTTGAAAATAATTCATTTTGGAAAAACAATATTGCAGCAAAATAGTGCGAGTTACTTGAATTTTATTATTTTGATATTCTTTTTGAAATATGGCTGCTAAGCAACTAATAAAATAAAGAGAAAAAGTAAAAAGAAATGGATTTTAAAATATTGTAAAAAATATGAAAATAAAATGTTTTGTATTTCCCGAACAAATGCAAAACATTTTCCAATAATTTAAACAATTAATTTCTAAATTATAATAAAGGTATCGGCAAATTTTCAAAGCTATTGGATATATTTAAAACTCCCATATCAGAAACTTAGCATCCATAATTTTATGTTTGAATCCATTATTCAAATATGCGATTTTCATTTCAGTTGAAAATGAAATTTGAAAATCGTCTGCATTCACATAGGAAAGCAGTATGACCTAAAAAGAAATGTTCTATATTTTTCGACCGAATGAACCAAATGTAACTATAAACTATACAGCTACTTCTGGGTACCTCACCAACATACTCACCAAAAATCAACCTAATAGGACGATTTTTACAGCATCTATCGAGGAACAGACGGACAAACAGACAGACAAACAGACGGAAACAAAAAACTTTTCACGTTTCCACAGTGAGGCTTCACTGACGTTTTGGCAATTAGACTAGTAAATCTACAGATCAGAGGCCTCAACGTCAGCTCTACAAATTATTGTTCATTAATCTCACTCAATTTTTAATATAATTGCATAATATTTGATAGCCTAAAATTAGATTTTTTAAAGTTATTTATACATTTATAAGAATATAACATTTGTTGAAAGTTCCAAAAATTTTAGAAGTGTCACATTAAACACAATTTTATGTAGGATAAATGATAGGATAAACTACTTATTGCTGTATTTTTTCAGAATAAGGTTACATTCCTTCAGAATCCCCCGTTGTCACTTTAATTTTATATTATCAATTTCCAGTAATTGTGGTATTTCATTATTCCAGAACATGTCTGAGTACATTTACTATTGTAATTTCATTAAATTAACCACCTCTTTGTACAGGAGATTTTATCATATCCTTAAAAGAATACTTATTTTTCAACCATTAAACATTATATGTTGCTGAAATTGAATAACGTTTCGTGTATTAAATATACTTGTACAAATGTAAATTCCTCTTTTGAGACTTATATTCAATTTACACATTCAACGTTTTGATAATTTTCGTTTGGAAAACCGATATGATCATCTTTCTTTAGTAGTTAAAATAAATCCTTATCTATTTCATTAGAAAAAGCATATTAAAAACTTAAATCACCCAAAAATTTGCTATTTTGTTAATAAAATTTCGCGTCAAAATAATGCGATTAACTTTAATTTTATTTTGTTGATATTATTTGAAATATAGTTGCTTGGCAACCATTTAATAAAAGAGAGAGAAAAAAAAAGAAATGTATTGGAAATTTTTGTAAAAAATGAGAAACTAAAATGTTTCATATCTTTCAAATTAATGCGTAAAATTTCCCAATAATTTGTACAATTAATTTTGAAATTCTAATAAATATATTGGCAAAGTTTCAAACCGATCGGATTAAATTAAGATCTCCATTTCATAAATTTAGCATCCATAATTTAGCATTTACAATTATCCCAATGCGTGATTTTCTTTTCGATGAATGTTTAAATTAAAAAATCGTCTGATTTTCCATTGGAAAGCATTATGACTTAAAATAAAATGTTCTATATTTCTCGAACGAATGAACCAAATTTAACCAAAAACTATACAGCTAATTCCGGGTACCTCGCCAACATACCCACCAAAAATCAACCTAATCGGACCCTTTTTGCGGCGGTTATCGCGAAACAGACAAACAGACAAAGAAACAGACAGACAGAAACCAAAAACTTTTCGGATCTCAACAGTGAGCCTTCACTGACGTTTTGGCAATAATGCCTTTAAATAAATTTATTGCATTCTCATGTCTGAATGGAGAGTATTTTGTAGCTGAAGAATTTCCATATAATATATAATATATATTTACTTTCTTCGATCTATAATAGAAGAAAGTATCGTCATCGAAATTTTTTTCGACTTCCAGTTTTCGACGGATTTACACGTTTTAGGGGTCAGAGATTCCGAAAAACATGTTTTTACAAAATGTTTGTCTGTCCGTCTGTCCGTCTGTCCGTCCTCATTGTATCATCGAAAAGTGTATGAAGTTATGCTTAAAATTGAACCACATTATTTTCTATGATTTTGGCAAGCAGGTTCTATTAGAATTTGGGGATATTTCGACGAAAGGGGGCGCTGTGATCGATATTTTTGTTCCATTTTCACTATTGTATCATCGAAAAGTGTATGAAGTTATGCTTAAAATTGAACCATATTTTTTTTCTATGTTTTTGGCTATGGCAAGCAGGTTCTATTAGATTTTGGGGATATTTCGACGAAAGGGGGCGCTGTAATTGCCATTTAAAGATTTCAAATTCAAAAAGATGTACAAAAAAATTAGAAATCCTTAAAAGTTTTTTTCGTTAAATGTTCGGCCTTGATCCGGAGAATCCGGAACAATTTTTTTTTTTGCCTCTATCTTCAAAAATGGCTGAGATATAGCGGTTTGTAATTTTAGGGTGGCTGACATTTTCAAACAAGATAGTAAAATTCATCCATAAACGGGTTTAATTAATGAGTTTTAGTTAACATGGTTTTGGCAAATTTTCTTTCATTGTTGTAACCATTGTTCCTATTATATGCTTATCACTATATATTTATATTCGCCAACGTCAAATTCTTGCCAGACTTGGCGACAGTTGGCGAAATATCGCCAAATTTGGCGACCAAAATAGGTGTCCATAAATGAAGCCAACTTGGCTGTAGAGGACTAATTTGGCGATATTCTCATTCAAATTCAATGTTGACGATACTGGGATTGAATCTTCTTTAATTAGGTTCCACGCATTTTACCTTCGTGTTTTCCAGTAAAATTAGCTAAAATCGTAAAACCAAGGAATAGGGAGGCTATCTGTTCCTGTCGGTACAGGCCAGAAGGACTTTTCGTAGTTTAGTATACATCAGTTGATCGCATCCCGATAACCTGACGATTCGCAAGCAGCTGACGTACAACAGAATGACGAAAAATATTGATTTTATTGGCGATGTGACAGCGAATTTTGAAGTATTAACATGACTGAGATAGAAGAAAGTTTTGGGATTGGCACATCCGACTAGTTTTAATAAGGGAAAAGCTACACCCATGTAAATGGTTGTGAAAATAACTACTGTAAAATATATTAAGCTTCAACTGTTTCGCTGTGCTTTCTATAACTATGTGATCGAGGAAAGTATTTTACATGAAAAGTAAAATCTACTTTTATTAACAGATGGATTAAGTAAATTTTCTTGTAAATTTTCTTTAATGGTACTTAAAAAAACTGTCGGAGCATAAAGAGTACAGAAATTTTATGAAAATTAAGGACAGTGGAAAATGTGTAAATGAGTACAAATTGTTGTGTATTATGTATGTATGGAAACGAAAGAAAAATTTAATATGGAATCACACTTTCATGAAAATTACTTAAATGAAAAAATAACGAAAATTGTGATAATGAAAAAGGAAATGAAAAGTGAAAAGTATTATATGAAAAATAAAAAAATTAAATGAAAAGTATATGAAAAGTATGAAAATGAAAAGTATTTTAAATTTGTAATTTTGTCAATTGTTTAAAAGTCTTATTAGCTTCATAAAGCTTTACTCCCCCATTAGTATATTTACCTTATATATGGCATATTTTGGCCTAAGGGTTCATTTACATATTTAAACTGTATCCATCTTTTATATGTTCAATAGGATAATTATAATCTTATATTTACGATAAGCATGCATAAAAACGACTAATGATCTTGTAATGAAGCAAGAAAATTTTGATTATCGCATAGAAACAAGCTCATGCACTTTTTATCCTTTCTAAAATTCTTAAATTATGGATAAGTGATTTTTTTTTACCCTTGAATTATTTGATTAAAATTTTATATTGATTTAACTAAAGAAATGTGAAACAAAAATCTATTAATCACATTGTAGAGTGTTTTTAGCATTGTTTGCAAATTACCTTAAGGTGGTTCTCAAATGATCTGCTGAACAACGCAAAACTTTCTGACACAATTACTGACTCATTTTGAAACGCAAAAGGCATAAAATTGGCAGACCTGAGTATTAAAGCTATTTGGAATCGAAATAAGTTTTTCATTTTTTTTATAAATAAATTACTTATCGAGTTATAAGCGATTCGGGTCACGTGACAACACATTTTTTTTACTTTCTGACGCTGAAGAATTGGGGAATACGCCGATTTTGACAGTGTTTTTTGAAAGCTCTTCAGCCTTTATCAAAAACTGGGAAACGTGTATCGATTGCATAGTTTCTGAATAACAAAACCTGCCCATTTCACGCGTTTATGAACAAAAATGAATTTAAAAAATGCGTCTGAAAGTGGTCCCTTTGGATTTGAGAACAGTTAAACTACTCATTAAAAAGTTAAAATTTCAGTGCCAATTCGCCTTGTTTAATAATTCAAATTCATAAAAATACAACTAAATGTAACTATATTGCTTGAAAGTGCGTAAAAACATACATAAAAAGTTATTTTTGAAATGTTGAATGACCTTTCTCATCCCACCTTATATTCCACCCTCCTTGAAGTAAAATGGTTTGTTCCGGGCAAGCTAGAAAACGCGAAGAGACAACAACTCAACTTAACTATTATTTTTTCACTGACGATGACCGAGTAAGTTCGGTTGAAAACGTTTTGATTTTTTTAAAGGACTTTAATTTGTTTTTAAATGTTTTTCTGTATGTTTTTACGCACCTTCAAGCAATATATTTACATTTAGTTGTATCTTATGAATTTTAGTTAAAGTACTTATTCCCTTTTCTTCAACACTTCAACACACAGCTTCAGTAACGCATTGGACCGATTCCAAACTAGAAGCATACGAATGTCATCAAAAGTTTTAAAACAAAGTCACAATGTCTTAAAAATATTCAATGCATATTCATGCAGTGTTACTTTGTATAGAATGTTTGCTATGAGTAGAGAACATTGTGAACTTCACCTGGTTGTCACATTGACGGGAGCAGTAATATGTTTTGCATTTTTAAAACTTAATGGAAGAGATCCTCTTTAACATTTTCTAAAAGAGTGTTTACGACTTGTTCTGTCTGCCTGTCCATCTCTAAATCCATGGATGAATATTCGGGGGAATTAAAAATATTCCACCTCTTCTTAGGGGTTACCTAAATTTTTTTGTGCTATTTATTTTTTTATGCAACATTTTTTGTACTACTAGAAATTTTATGCCTGGTGTAATCAGCTCACTGTTACGCTAAGCCACTGCGCTATAAAACTAGATATATTGTAGCTATATAGTAAATAAAGTGATATGGTATAGAGATATCAAGCAGTACGTCTCCTTTTGAAAATATTGTGTATACCACTTATCATTCATTTACAGGTACATACAAACGAATTTAGCTGACATACCGGCACTTCATGGTTTATAGGCAGTAGTAATTTGTATATTTCAATTACATGTTAATGTCAATATAATGAAATACATTACATATCTATATATGGTTAAAAATTAAGGAAATAAATCGCAGAATGTTCCCCATAGGAATTAACATGCACAGTATTTATATATACAGTGTGATTCATAAATATCGAGACAATAGGCTATCTCCTTAAATATTGCCCCTAGGCACATACTTCCAATTGCAAATTTTCATAAAAAAAGGTGCAAAATTTGATGAGATAAGTTGCAACTCCATGGGGGTCCATTTGAGAAAATACAAAAATTAAATTTTTATACGGCCCCCGAAGGATAAAATTTCCAGTTATGAAATTATTCCTTATCTAGTCCTGAATTAAACAAAAAAAAATCCATCTTGATATCTGCAAAATTCACAGAGATATTAAAATCCAAAATTCGTGACTTACACCACTTAAGCATACCTCTGAGAGACGTGATATCAGTTTATTTGCAATGCAAGTAAGGGATCGGCCATACATTTACACATTATTAAAGGTCGATCTAAGACAATGCCTTAACTATTAGATATAAAATAATAGCGTATAGATTTTTACGTTAAACTTGTTTGAGAAATATGGTAGAGGTCTGGATGAGGCCGAGATTGGCCTCAGGGTCGTAATCGGCACGGCCCGCGTCTTTATTGTTCTTAAGACGTGTCGGGAAGGTATTAAGTTTTATAAAAATAGTAATGGCGATAATGAAACTTCTGTTAACGGAACCATTGGAAATATATTTTATAAATTACACAGAAATATTTTCAAAAATCTATTTTTTGTTATATAGTTTCAAAATTTATTATGTTTTTAAACCTATTTTTTCATTTATTCCAAACGACATTGTTTTTTAAAATAAATCATTATTCGAATGTAACAGTCTAATAGTATAAATAAACATTAACGTTGCTATTGCGTATTTTTTTAATAGATGATAAGCTCCGACTAATCTTCCGTTATAAGTGTGTTTATTTGACCCAGGTTCAATACGTTCGAACCAGAAACTCTTTTAAGAAATTCAATTGAATGAAGTAATGATTCGGCTTAAAACATTTAATTTAAATAAGTCAAAGATTCATTAAACAAATTTTCTAGTTTTAAAGTGGTTAACTGGTTCAAATTAATCTACATATTACGGAGGATTAGTGGGAGGTTTGGCAGCTATGTTTTTGTCTGCTGAAATCTAAAATATACTGCAAAATTTTCTTATAAATATGTGTGTAGTATTTTTTTAAATAATCTTAATTGTATCTTAAGGTAAATGGGAATTTTTTTTACAAATTTCGGCTTGTGCAGAAATCTAAAATATGCACAGACACCTGTCTAGATAATGAATTAAATAAAATTAAGTGCATCGCCCATGAAAATGGTTTTCTTTCGCATCATATCAATAAACCCGACCTGAAACATAAAGTGCATAAAAGAAATTTATATCTCTAATAAACTAAAATTTTGTAAATTTCGCTGTGTACCAGATTTGTATGAGAGACTATGCGTTAAACAAATTTAATATCTGTACCCGAGAGCCAAACTATCGTAATCAGAAATTGAAGCTACAGGAAGGAGTTACTTATTCACCTGGAAGCTTCTAAAAAGCATTTAAACGTTCTATTAGGACCCAGTCTTTGTTTAAAACTTTAAATGCATTTTTCGGCATCATAAGTTTTTTTCAACATTTCTCATCTTTAAATTTATATAAGTCAATAATCTCTATAAATGGTTAAAATTTGTAATAGATCTTTTTCAAATATTTTACTTAAATTTTAATTCGGCAATTTGAACAAAAATTATTCACTTTTGAAAATATGATTTGTTTAAAATAAGTTGCATCTTTTTTTTTTATTATTGCTATTTGAAATATATTTTTTTAATTAATATTTTTCAAAATGCTGAATGAAAATTAAAACTTATATATTTCTGTTTAATTAAAGGAAAAAAATTCAATTCGACAAATAATATTTCGAGTTATAACAATTTTAAAAACAATTTCTGCATTTTTTAAATATATATATATATATATATATATATATATATTGTAAGAAGTCTTATGATGTGATTCTGTTTACAAATTATATGGCTAATCATCACAAAAAATTCAAAATTCTAACTCTATAAATAAATAAATAAAATGTTTCCCGGACACCTTACAGTAACATTGTTTCTTGAATTACACGCATTTCAATTTGTGTCTGATCCCTTGAAACCTCACGAATTATTAAAACAGACATATCTCCCTGAGTTTTGCAGATATCAAGATGAATTTTTTTTGTTTAATTCAGGAATGGATAAGGAAAAATTTCCTAATTGGATATTTTATCCTACGGGGGCCATATAAAAATTTAATTTTTGTATTTTCTCAAATAGACCCCCCATGGAGTTGCAATTTATCTCATCGAATTTTGCACCTTTTTTTATGAAACTTTGCAATTGAAAGTATGTGTCTAGGAGCAATATTTAAAGAGATAGCCTATTGTTTCGATATTTATGAATCACACTGTATAAAGCCGTTATATGGTTTCTCACGTTGGGAGATTTATATATATTTTTCCTTACACGCCGCGCCGTCTAGACTCGTTTTCAGAAGAAAATGTATTGGAAAAGTATGAAAAACAGGTGAATACAAAAAATGAGAAAACGGATGTCGCATAAAAACCGGGATTGGCATGATTTCAGTTTTTGCGCCATTTTGGCTATAAAATCCCGTTTCGAAATATATGTTAGATAGCTTGCAAATATAGCATGTTAGTTTTATTTTATTGTGAAACAATTTATTTTATTATAAAACGCACACAATTTTATTTTAATACACACACAATTTCATTATAAAAAGCGCACAATTTTATTATAAAGAACACACAATTGTATTATAAAACACACAATCTACTTATAATAAAATCCGAAGGCAAGAAAGTGTCTGTAACGATTCCGGGATCGACCACTCTGTTCTAAGAATAGACCATAGTTAAACGCCATATTAGGCTTAATGAAAAACCTATGATACATCCAATTCTGCTGTTAAAATATTTGTAAAAGCATATTAAAGCTTTTAAATATTTAAATTTTGTTTAAAACCTTCAAAAACTATTTCATATAAACATGTATATCAACATTTCTCTAAACATTTTTTTCTGTAAGCTCTTTTTTTTCAGAAATAGTGGTCATTTATTTCGTAGGGAGGATTTGAGATGATCGTTCCAGTATACTGGCGCCATCTACCGGCGGATTTAAAAATTTGGCTTCCATCATAAATATAAAATGATTCTTTCTTATCAGACGTAATTAAAATATTAGGAATACATGGTACAGCGTAATTTGCGTTTAATTTTGCTTATGGAATCAAACAATGAGCTATGTGATGAGTCAAACTGTTTAGAAACTCATTGATAACACTTTTTTACAAACACTTTCGCACATGGATTATTTGTTAATATTTAATTTAAATGTTTTGTCCAATCGTTGAACTATTTCAGAAATTTAATACTGAGTAAATATATATATATATATATCTTCATCATTTTTATTTGTAGAAATCATTTGTCATTTTAAAAATGTACTTTTCTAGAATACAAACCTTTCAATAGTAAAATCTGCATGCTGTTTGTTTGTATGAAGTCTTATGAAAATGAAACGCAGATCAACAATCCGTCATTTTTGACGGGGTTATATACTAGTTTTATTATAAAACACACACATGTATTTTATTACAAAGCACACACAATTGTATTGTAAAACGCACACATTTATTTTAATATAAAATACACACAATTGTATTATAAAACACGCACATTTATTTTATTATAAAGCACACACAATTGTATTATAAAACACACACAATTGTATTATTATGAAGCACACACAATTGTATTATAAAATACACATAAATTTTATAATATAACACAAACAATTTTTATTATAAACGCACACAAATTGTTTTATTACAAAACTTACACAATGTTTAATTTATTATAGAACACACACATTGTCAAGAATACAACTTACTCAGCTGTTAATAGAAGAGGGCTTTGATTAATACGGCTAAAATCGCAGGGTTACCACAGCCAGGCATAAAATCGCTATTTTAACGCCGAAAAGAAACCCAGGCGCGTCTGCGACATCTGCATCAAAATGGTAACTGGTGAAAAAAAAATTATTTTGTAAGTCCAATGTTTTTGTATTGTTGAAAATTATTTTTTTTTTCGGCTTGTTTGGAATATTCTGATCCTTTTTACTTTCTTCTACCTTTACAAGAAGAAAGTATTGGATTCATGAAAATTTTCGATTTCCGGTTTTCGACGGATTTATACGTTTTAGAAGGTCCTGAACACGATTTGATTATTTTTAGAAAATGTCTATCTGTGATTCTGTGACTACTGTCTGTAACTCTGTCTGTCTGTCTGTATGTGACAAAAATTTTGTGGGCCCTCTATCTCAAGAACTAATGCTCGGAATTTAATAAAACTTTAGATTCAGTTAGTCTCTGATATAAATGGGTGCTGATTAGTTTTTGGTAAAAATCTCTCAGCAGGTTGCGCTGCTATGCAGCATTTTTCGCGATTTCCACAATAGCTCTATCTCAAGAACTAATGCTCGAAAGTTAATAAAACTTTATATTCAGTTAGACTCTGATATAAATTGGTGCTGATTAGTTTTTGGTAAAAATTGCCCAGCAGGTGCCGCTGCTATGCAGCATTTTGCAGGATTTACACGATTTTAGCGATAGTCATATCTCAAGAAATATTGCACGGAATTTAATAAAACTTGAGTTTCAGTTAGACCTTGATATAAATGGGTGCTGATTCTTTTTAGTGTATGCGAAACCTGTGTGAGATAGAAGAAAGTTTTGGGATTGACAAATCCGTCTAGTTTTTAAAAAAAAATTAATTGGCTTTTGATATCTATGTATGCTTTTGTGAAATTTCGATTAATTTTTAACGTATTCGTTTTATAAAATCAATATCCCGCAATATCCCACAAAATCGTTTTTACATTCTTCTTCTGTGGACATTTAAAGAGTGAGAAACTTTGGGATTGCATGAGTCCAAATACGACCTTCGCAGTTAGCGTTGTTTTATTTAATGAAAGTCTACGTACAACTTGCCGGATGTCCCAATCATACTATTTTCTTCTATCTCATACATGTTAATAATTCAAAAAGCGTAATTCTTAGCTCACAGGCTATCAAAGCCTGAGAGCTAATGTGCCCGCCCGTTCTGCATGCATGTATGTAATGTACGTATGTACGTATGTTATGTAACGCGATAACTCTTGATAGAAATATCCATTTTGCTTGAATTTTGTATATAAATTCATTGTGATAAGACGCTTCCCCGATTAGTTTGGGGGTTCATTGGTTAACTATAAAGGGCGGAACGAGGGGCTAATCCCCCCCCTTAATTTAGATAAATGGGTTTTTCATGCAGAATTATCTGATTTGCTTCAAATTTTGTATATAGGGTCATTGTGGTAAGGTGCTTCCCTGGTTAGTCTTGGGGGTTCACTGGTTAAGTATAAAGGGGGAAACAGGGGGGTTAATCCACCCCCTTAATTTATTATCGATTTCTTTATTTTTCGAGGGCATTATTCTTTGAAATAAGAGTATAATATGCAATTAATGTGAATAGCCTGTGAGCTCAATGCTATCAGTTCAACTGGGAACTTTTCTTTTTATTTAATTATGCATTTTAGAAACCAAAAATGCAATATAGCAGCGCCACCTGTTACATGATTTACACGAAAACCTAATCAGCACTAGCTTATTTCAAGGTTTAACAAAATATGAAGTTTGATGAAATTCCGTGCATTAATTCTTGGGATAGAGGTATTGCGAAAATCATAAAAAATGCAGCATAGCAGCGCCACCTGTTGGTTATTTACACCAAAAACCAATCAACGCCAATTAATATCAAGGTCTAACTAAATCTAAAGTTTTATTAAATTCCGTGCATTAGTTCTTGGGATATGACTATCGCTAAAATCGTGTAAATCCTGAAAAATGCAGCATAGCAGCGCCATCTGTTAGGAGATTTACACCGAAATCTAATAAGCTACAACTTATATTAACATCTACCTGAATCTGAGTTTGATGAAACTCCGTGCCGTAGCTTGAGATATAGCTATCTTGAATATCGTGAATAATGCAGCATAGCAGCGCCACCTATTGGGCGATTTACACCAAAAGCTAATCAGCACCTATTTATTTTAAGGTCTAACAGAATCTAAAGTTTTATTAAATTCCATGCATTAGTTCTTGAGATAGAGCGCACGGAAAAGTTTTGCCACATGCAGACACACAGACAGACATTTTCTAAAACCAGTCAAATCGTGCTCAGGACCTTCTAAAACGTATAAATTCGTTGAAAACCAGAAGTCGAAAATTTTCATGAAACCAATATTTTCTTCTTTTAAAGATTAAAAAAGAAGTAAAAATTAGTGGCTCACTAATAAATAGAGTATTTTGCTTATGTGCATAAGCATTTCCATATTTTGGCTATAACTTCTATAAATGCATTTAAATGTATATAAGTGCAATTCATAAAATCGATCAAAAATGCATATTTTTCATTAAAAGGAAAAATTCAGTGAAAGAGAAAAAATATATAAGTTAAAGATTCGCAACTCTTTACAAATTCCTAGACATAAATTAGTTTAACGGGTGATTGTGAAACTGGCGGTTAAGATATAATTGCTACTTATTGGAAGATATTTAGCGCCATCCTCTCTCACGTTTAATCCTCTACGCGGCTGTTCCGTAATTTTCCGTTTCAAAAAACAAATTAAATCGGCTGTAAGCAGAAATATTTTTAACTGAATTATGTTTTCAATATATTATCTAAGATAATATATTCAATTATCCATATAAATGGTATTTTAGCACCAAACCGCATAGGAAAATTTAAGTTAACAAGGAATTTATTAGTATGTATATATAAATGCGCGGATGCCCTCAGACGTTCAGGGGGTTAAATGCTTTTGATTTGGAAAAATATTGAAGTTAAGAAGTGGGAGACTTATTTCATGCTTGAAAGATGTTTATTCATTATAGCGTTTTGATCAGTAATGTATTATTTTATCTAGCGGAGATATTTTCGGAAATAAAAATTGTGTGATGTAAATATTGCCTAAAATAAAATAAAATAAAAGTCGTTTAATTGAAATGTATAAAAAATAATATAACAAAGAAGGTTGTTTGCACATTTTTTATCTATACTTGTAAAAAAAACAGGTCTTGACTGACTAATAATCAATGCCGAGCCTCAGTTGTTTCTCCTAGGACAAAGAAATTTGGAAGACTTGTTCCCTATACAATGTAAGCAACCGTTAAGAAAGGATTTTTAAAAATTCACCCCCTAAGGCGGTTAAATGGGGGGTAACAAAATTTGTAGGACATTTCGCCTTTTCATGATATCTCAGCAGCAGTTTCAGGTAGGAGCGTGAAATTCAGGAAAACAAATCTACTGAAAAAATATGTGAAACACATATTTCAGCAATTTTAGAAATTCAACAACTAACGGGGTTAAATGGGGTTGGAGGGTCGAAAGTTGTAGGTGATTTCGCCTTTTCGCCATATCTTAGCGGTAGTTTTAGGTAGGAGCATGAAATTCAGGATAACAAATCTACTAAAAAAATAATTAAACACGTATTTCAGCGACTTTAGAAATTTAAACACTAACAGGTTAAATGGGGCGTCGAAAGTTTTATGCCATTTCGCCTTTTAGCCATATCTAAGCAGCAGTTTTAGTTAGAAGCGTGAAATTCAGGATAACAAATCTACTAAAAAAAGTTAAACACATATTTCAGCGATTTTAGAAATTCAAGCACTAAGGAGGTTAAATGGAGGGGGGGGGGGCGAATGCTTTACGTCATTTTACCATATCTCTATAGAAGTTATAGGTATGCATGAAATTCAGGATAACAAATCTACAAAAAATAAAAAAGTTAAACACATATTTCAATGATTTTAGATATTCATCCACCAAGGGAGTTAAACAGGGGGGGGGGGTCGATTTAGGTCTTTTCGCTATGTTTCAGCAGCTGTTTTACGTAAGAGCGGGAAATTCAGCAATGCAAATCCACTAAAAATATAGTTAAACATTCCCATTTCAGCGATTTTGGAGCTAGCGAGTTTGTCGCCAACAACGGTTATGAACACGATTATCTAAAATTAGAAGAATAAGACGCCTATTACTGATTTTTTATTATATATATTTTGCGTGACATTTTTCCAAAGAAAGGTTTTTTAATTTCATATTTTTTTGCAGCATAGCAGTGCTACCTGTTTGAAGATTTAGACCAAAACCTAATCAACAACAACTTATGTCAACGTCTAACGGAATCTGAAGTTTGATGAAAATCCGTGCATTAGTTCTTGAGATATAGTTATCGTGAAAATCGTGAAAAAAGTAGCATACCAGCGCCGCCTGTAGGGATGTCTTCACCAAACCGCAATCAGCGTCTATTTATGTCAAGGTCTAACTGAATATGAAGTTTAATGAAAATAAGTGCATTAGTTCTGGCGATAGAGCTATTGCGGAAATCGCAAAAAATGGAGATGGTGTCGCTGTGGCATCACTGTAACTCTGTCAAATGTTGTCTGAAATTGAAAAAAAGAATAATGTCTTTATTCTGAACACTTAAAACTAGAGTGTAATCGTTCATTTTTTGGAAAAATTAATTTCGAAAAAAATGTCAGCTGTTACAAAGTTAAGGTAATTTGCATAAAAAATGTTGAACATTGATTTTTTATTAAAAAAAAAATAATAATAAAATAAATAGAAAGCATTATCAGATCGCCAATAGGAACGATTACTCTCTAAATAATATTGTTGTTAAATATTGGTCAACATTTGAAGAAGATTGGTTGAGATTTGTTCGTGTTATCGTGACCGCCGACTTTAAAAACATGGTTTTGAGATAATCACATTTAAAGATTCAAGCTACGATTTATGTATGATAGAACGTAGTAAATCAAAACGGCGTAAGTTTCTTAATTTGTATCAGATCGACTAGAAAATGTAACTGTATATTTTTTACTAATTGTACTTCCAGAAAATGCAATAAATGTATTAAAAATGCATGTGCATTTTTTGAAAGTTTGAATGTAGGTATGAACCTTTAACAAAATCTCTGACAGATGTTGGTCAGTGAGATCTCAAATTCCCCTTGCTAATGTTAAACCTACGGGCGTGGAATGCATTCTTACTTTAAAAATATCTCATAGGGAAATTAATGTATTTAAAATATTTTTTACATGTACTTTTCTTAAAGGATGTCTCTTTTAATTTTAGTTGTCATAATAATTCTAAAATATATATTTAATTTAGTTTGAGTTTTGATTTTCCAAATAAGTGAGAAAGTGTTCCTGCCACGATTCGAACCATGGACATTTTGGCTTAAGCTGTCAATGCTCTGCCAACTGAGCTATCCTGGGCAAATCTGAAACACAATTCACCCAGCTAACGTTATTGAAAATGACATCTGGTCTGTTATTTTAAGGAGCTCAACACAATAACTACAGGCATAGTAGTATTATTTTTAATTGTAGGTAAATTAATCTTAACCCTCTGTGACTCATCAACTCCGATTTGAAAAATATTTACTCAGATGTGAAATTACATGTAAAAAATAATTAAAAACAACTGGGTAAGTGTGATCGAAGATCGAATTTCCACATAGACCATACTGTAACGGAATTCTTTTGTGTATCCTTGTATATAAACTATAAATGCTAGGCACTTCATTTTCAATACTTAACATTCTAGAGTAGACATCAGTAAGATGTAACCTTTTCATTAAAATCCGAGTATATTTATGAGAGTTCGAGCTCGGACAGACGGCAGACAGACAGACAAACAGAATTCCTAAACACTTTTCAACTATTTAGGAAAGTGTTGGAAAAGTGCGCATTTATTATTCTTAATGATTGTTTTAACTAATTAAAATTTTCCAATTAGGAATTTTTTTTTTTAATTTCATAACCATCTAAAAATATAAAATATGAAAAATTACAATCATTCCATTCTTAATAACAGTTAAAAAATCAGGCATCTATATATTTAAAGTGAAAGCGCATTCTGTCAAATTCACATTCTCTTTTCCACACGAAAATCGGCTCATTGCGCATGCTTCAACGTTTTTTTTTGAAAGCTTCTCTCCTCAGAAACGGGAAACGTGTTTAGCCCTCACCTGTTTAGCCTAGGGGGATTGGAAAGGGTTGATTGAAAACGAATGGCGTAATATGGCCATTGTGTTGAAAGCTTTTTTTTTTTTTTTTTTTTTTTAAACATTCATGTTTTCACTACCACATATGCATATTTTTTCGCAAAATTTTAAAGAGAGCTTGGATACAGTTATATTTATAAACCGATTGAAGTTTCAGAGAGTTCGGAAGATGAGAACTATTTTTTATTGCTATGTTAAAGGAGTCGATCCGAAAACAAACAAACTAACTAAAAAGCGAGAAGAAAACATTTTTTTTACAACTCGATAACACTATTTTTTTTCACGAAATTTTTGCACGTGCTCTAAAACTGTTTTATGTAAAACCAGTAAAGATTTCAAAGAGTTCGGACAAAAAGAACTTTTTATTTTAAAACTATGAAACGACCCTACGTGAAAAAACAAGAAAATGAGCTCTTTTATCACTAAACATCCATATTTTTTCGCGGATTTTTCATTTTAAAATATAATTTCATACAAAATCGGGTTAAACATATAAAATAATAAAAACTTGATTTAAAAAAATAATAATAAAAACTATTATCACGGGCCCGGGCAACGCCGGGCGCGCCAGCAAATAATACCATAAACAAATTATTACAAGATAAAAAAAAAAGTTTAAAAAATGTTTCCTTTACTAAAATGCTAATGTGCGAAATAATTTAAAACTCTTAGAAGCTAAATATAACCATTTAAAAAATTTATATTTCTAAGAAGATGGAAACTTTCACAAAATTTAAAATTCTCCGTAAAAGAGGCATAGTTAGCTGTAAAGATTTTCATCTTGGAAGGTGTTAATTAACCGTGCATCTCACCTTACCTTTTCTCTCTCGCTACCTTGAAATTTTGAAAATAAAGAATCTGAAAAAGAAGTCGGTAAACTAGCGCCATCTATCGCTATTTATGCCAATTATGCAAGATCCGTTTTTTAATGCGAGGAATATTAAAAATGCTTGTTCGTAGTTTATGGCGAAATACATATGAAATGCTGCCGTTAATTTTTTATAATAATAAACAAGAACGAAAAATCATGCATCAAGCATAAATTATGTAACATTTTCCAACACTTCCAAAATAATTTTAGAAGTTTTAGAAATTTGAAAAAGCAAAACACATTTAAGGTAATATATATTCACCAGAAATCAATCAACTATTGCAAAATTCAATAGACTCTGCCATATCAACTAGATTTTAACAAAATTTTAATTAATTTTTTAACTAATAAAAATAAACTTTTGCTAATAATAAAAGTAATATAAATTTTAGTCTGCAATATTTTATTCGTCTGTGCAAGAAAGAATATCAATGACCACTTCTTTTGTACAATATCCTTTCCTTAAAAGGTTTATCGTCAAACACTTGGACATCGTACAGTTAAAGTTTAAATTTTGAATATAAAATTACACAGCAAAAATTGATTTATTAGAACATAGTTAAGGAATTTTTCATTAATCAAAAATCAATCAACAATTGTCAAATTCATTTTAAAGTTCTACCATATCAAATACACAACAAAATTTTAATTAATTTTTGAACTAATAAAAATTAATTTAAATGCTTCTGAAATGCTTCTTACTTACCCATCATACGTAGTATAGGGTAAGTCTCGTAAACGTTTTGAAAATCGAAAAAAAAAATTCCCGTCCGTCTGTGTTGTCTGTAAACGCTCTATCTCCCGAAAAAAATTGAGAAAGAGACTTGAATTTTGGTATGTACTTAGTATGTAATAATGCGAAGAAGCTTATTGAATTTCAGTCACCTCGATAATCCGGAACTATTTTTTCGGACTCTCGAAATATTCGTTCTGATAAAAGGTACATAAAAATTTTCGAAATTGTTTATTTTAATTAATGAATATAAAAGACCATAAAAAAACTTAAATTTTGCATAAAGCATTAGTTGCCGAGATATTTGTAATCTTATTATCCACACTCTTCGATTTTTCATGACCCTGTATTTCATCCAAATTTCAATTCAGAAATATATTTTAATTGGAAATGAGACGCTTAATCAGATGCAATAAACCGCTAGTTAATAGGATTATTGTTTTTGGAGTTATAAGGATGTGTCTTAAGCACTTCAGTAATCGAGCCTTTAAAGTTTAGGACGTCATCAAGCCACGATTTTATTCGAATTGCAATGCATTTTATAAGTAGTTAACGCATTTTTTTTTTAATATTTTACATTATGCATATTCATGATGGGTAAGTATTAACGGTGGCCCCCAGCGACTAGTTTTTAATTGCTAAAATATGTAAAATAAAAAGATTATAAACAGTAAAATATGTTTTATTAGACTGCTGACATATGTGCAGCGCAATCGGAGCCATTATCAAAACAAACAAAAATATTCTATAAATGCATGGTCTATGAAGTTATTTGAAACGCAATCATTTAACCTTTCACGTACTTAAAAAAAAAATTACGTACGTCATTTTTATTTTTTATTTTTTACTTGGATGTTTATTTCTATATTTTTAACCATGGAATCACTCGAGCAACAATTTTGGCAAATTAAATGATGCTGCATCGTTACATATTGTATTTTTACGTGTTACAATCTCTATGGTTTCTCTTATAATGGATTGATAGTATAGATCGCAGGGGAAAATTGTTTTATTTTTATTGATATTTATTTGGATGGGTTCTTCTTGGTATAATCTTGCCAGGGCTAAGGTCTTTCCATTAAACATAATATCAGCTATAGGCTTCCTTTTTTTCTGTAACTAAATTTCCTGTTTGTCAAACTAATATAGTAATAAATTGATTCGTCTTCTTTAATAAATGGTATTTCATATACTCCTGAATAATTCTCAAAATTAATTGGATCAATTTTACTGCAAAAGATATGCTTTAATTTCTGAGGGTAAATTATATTTAAATAAATTTTGTTATATTTGGTATATTTATATAAATTTATGCTTATGTAGGTATGTAAAGGTTGCGCTGTGGTTATTTATACGACGGCATAATTGACTATATACGACTTTATTACTTTAACAAAATATATAAAATTCAACATATTCAAATAAACATAATTAATTAATAAATAAATATAATGTTTAATAGCCGTCCAGCAGCCGCTCTAAAATCACGATGCATCACTCGTGACTGCCGAAGAGCAAGTGTCAAAGATTCCGGTCGAATCCACCGTCAGTCTATACTTGGCAAAACTTTCCAACCGCCAAACTTTCGCCAAATGTGAGAACGCTCTTTTGCTCTGCTGGAGAAACTTAAATGGATTATGCCTCCTCTTCCATTTTCAAATAAGGCGAATTAGCACAATTAGCGTCGCCACATGACTCCCCCGCCAGTCTCATACAACACGTGGGAGACGAAAACGAACTTTCCTTCCCGATCTCGTTATATAAGTTGTAGGATCAGGCTCACCATCCTCATTCAACAGAAACGCAGGTTTTAAAAGATCAATATTTATGATCTTTTCCTGGTTCCCGATAGAAACCACAAAATCTTTCTGCAGTCGTTTTACGACTTTGAATGGACCCTCGTAAGTCGGTTGTAAAGATCTCTTAAAAGGACCGCTCCGTACAAATACATGGGTGCAGTTCTTTAGTTCTTTCGGAACATAGATCTTTTGCTGTCCATGCCTTAAAGGTTGACAAGGTCTCAAAGCACACATAATTTTTTGCAGTTTTGAAATATAAGTCGGTGGGTCTGAGAAGGGGCTATCCTCGTACAACTGGCCTGGAAACCGTAGAGTCGATCCATATGTCAGCTCAGTTGTAGATGCACCAAGGTCCGCACGTACTGTTGTCCGTAGACCCAGCAAAACCAGGGGGAGAGCTTCCTACCAATCTACCTTATAGCACATTAAGGCCTGCTTTAAAGGTCGATGAAGTCGCTCCACCAAACCATTCGTTTGGGGCCTATACGAAGCAGTTCTAGCTATAACAGAGCCTAGCATTCTTGCCAGACTTTCAAAAAGTATGGACTCAAATTGTTTACCCCTATCGCATGTTATCCTCTGAGGCGTACCAAAACGGGAAACCCACGTCTGAACAAAAGCCTGAGCAACAGTTTCAGCAGTCATATCCACAATAGGTACAGCCTCTGGCCACCGGGTAAACCTATCTATCATGGTTAGGCAATATCTGAATCCACGTACTAGAGGTAAGGGACCAATGATATCTATGTGTATATGAGCAAATCTCTCGTCTGGAACCAAAAATTTCACCAAAGGAGACTTAGTATGCAGGTGTACCTTAGTCCTTTGACAGGGTATACACGCTCTACACCACACAGCAACATCTTTATTTAGCCCTGAAAATACCCCCTTGATGAGGTCATAAACTTTAAAGCGAGGCTAACGAAAAAGAAAGGCTACCGCGGTACTTAACGCGAATCTTTTTTTACAGACCGCGGGAGTCAGGTGATGCTCGAATCCACCAATGCAGGTGTACGAAAAGAGCATCACTCTAGCGGTCTGTAAAAAAAGATAAGTGGAATGCACCGCGGCAGCCTGTCTTTTTCGTTAGCCTCGCTTTAAAGGCTCGATTACTGAATCGCTTAAAAGAAACATCCTTATAACTCCAAAAACAATAATGCTATTAACTAGCGAGGTATTGCATCTGATTAAGCGTCTCATTTCCAATTAAAATATATCTTTGAATTGAAATTTGGATGAAATACAGGGTCATGAAAAATCGAAGATTGTGGAAAATATTATTACAAATATCTCGGCAACTCATTATCCGATCGACTTCATGCTTTATGCAAAATTTGTGTTTTTCTATTGTCTTTTATATTCACTCCTTAAAATAAACAATTTCGAAAATTTTTATATACCTTTTATCATATATATATACCGAGTCCAAAAAAAATAGTTCCGGATAATCGAGGTTAATGAAATTCAATAAGCTTCTTCCCATTATTACATACTAAGTACATATTAAATTTCAAGTCTCTATCTCATATTTTTCGGGAGATAGAGCGTTTACAGACACACAGACACACAGACACACAGACATACAGACACACAGACACACAGATGGACGGCAATTTTTTTTTTCTAAAAGTATGTTTTTCGGAATCTCCAGTGTCTGAAACGTGTAAATTCGTCAATAATTTTTTTTCGATTTTCAAAACGATTACAAGACTTACCCTATACTACGCATGATGGGTAAGTAAATGTAGTCATTAAGAATCGGTTTAATTGACCACAGTGAAGAAAATATACATTCATCAGAAATCAATCAGCTATTGAAAATTATTACCTCACAGGCTATCAAAGACTGAGGGCTAATGTCCCCGCAGGTTCTGTATGTACGTATGTATGTACGTAACGCGATAACTCTTGATAGAAATATCCGATGTGCTTCAAATTTGTTTATAGGTTCATTCTGAGAAGGCGCTTCCCTGAGTAGTTTTGTGGGTTCATTGGTGAAGTATAAAGGGCTGGGGACGGGGAGGGGTAATCCCCCCTAATTTAGATAAATGGTTTTCCCATGCATAATTATCCGATTTGCTTCAAATTTTGTATATAGGTTCATTGTGATAAGGCGCTTCCCTGATTAGTTTTGAGTATTCATTGGTTAAGGCGGTATTAAAAAAATTATATATATTTCCACGCTCAACAACTCAAAATTTTCTGACACATTTTCAGACTCATTTTTAAAAGTAAAAACATGAAACTTGGCGGCGTGATTTATGCAAGAGATTTATAAGGGACCTATGTTTTTATTTTTCGTTCAATTAATTAGAAATTGATTTACATACAATTATTTTCACAGTACGATAATATTTTTTTTTTTTTGTTTCCAGCACTATCGCTTCGGGAAACTCGGTTCAAAATGTCCACTTTGACAGCATTTTTTGAAATATATTCAGCCTTTATCAAAAAATCGGGACAATACGCACACTATAAAGTTTCTGAATAAGAGAACCTGCCAATTGGATGCATTTTAGAGCAAAAAGGAATTTAAAAATGTGTTTTTCAAAATAAGCAGTTTGGATTTGAATACACCCTTAAGTATAAAGGGGAGAACGGGGAATAATCCCCCTCAATTTATTCATGCAGAATTATCCGATTTGCTTCAAATTTTGTATATAGGTTCACTGTGATAAGACGCTTCCTTGATTAGTTTTGGGGGTTCATTGGTTAAGTATAAAGGAGGGGAACGGGGTGCTAATCTCCCCTTAATTTATAGTCGATTTCTTTATTTTTCGAGGGACATTACTCTTTGAAATAATAGTATAATATACAGTTAGTGTGAATAGCATGTGATCTCAATGCCATCAGTTTAACTGGGCACTTTTTTTTTTTTTTTTTTTTTTTTTTTTTTTTTTTTTTTTTTTAAGTTTTGACACATCAACTCTATATTTCTGTTTTAAACTACAAAAATAAACTTATGCTAATAACAAAAGTAATTAACTTATTAGTGTGACATATATTAATATTCTGCGCAAGAAAATATATCAGTGACCAAATCTTTTGTAAAACTTGCCTTCCCTTGAAAGCTTTATCGGTAAACTGCTGGTCATCGTGCGGTTAAAGTTTCTATTTTCGTCCTAAAACTTGTCTGCAAGAATCGATTTATTAAACTACAAAAGAGACACTGGCCGCATAATTAATCTTCATCAACTTTTAGCCTAGAATTTTCATGCACATAATAAATAATGCATATCAAAACTGTCTGCAGGGCAGAAGTTAAGAGTCCTTTCAAAAGTAAGTTCATACAGTGAAATTTGTATATTTATGCAGGTTGGTTAAGCAAGAAAGAAAAATCACGTGTCAAGCATAGATTATGAAACACTTTCTAACAAACACGTCTAAACTTCACCGTTTAATAACGTAAAAGAAGATATCTTAAGTAAACGATTTCGAAAACGCTTAACAACTGAAAACGTATTTTCAGAAATAACTATTCACAGACGTTCATAAATAACTATTCAGAAATAACTATTAAAAACTATTCATTCAGAAATAACAATTCAGAAGTATTCATTCATTCAGAAATAACTATTCACAGACGTCCATAAATAACTATTCAGAACTATTCATTTATTCAGAAATAACTATTGAGAACTATTCATTCATCCAGAAATAACTATTCAGAACTATTCATTCATTCAGAAATAACTATTCAGAACTATTCATATTCACTATCCAGTTCTTTGCGTAGCCATGTATATAAACTTACTTATATTCTTATAACATCTCTTAGTGTACTAAATATAGTTCAGTTGGTAAATGCATAACTCAATTTGAAAACACCCTTAAGCAATTCACGCTTAAACTCAGTCATGCTTACGAATTCTTTTGTGTAGCCCTGTATATATATGATCTATAGAATTTATACACACCACGTAGTATGTAAAAAAAATATTTAAACTTAAAAATGCATAGGAAAACTTAAAACGCACTTCCAGCATTTATCGAAAGTGCTGTAACTGAATTATTTTATGTAAATGAATGATAAATGCTTTGCACTCCATATTCTACAGAAAGCTTGTTTTAGTGCACCTTAGAAATGCATATCAATTTTATTAACACTTTCCAACCTAGTTGAAAAGTGTTTATGACTTCGGTTTGTCTGCCGTCTGTCCGTTCTCTAACTCCCGTAAATATGTTTCGATTATCCTGAAATTTTTGTATGCTATTGTCAATTACTATAGCATGTTCCCTATTTCAACAGAAAAGTGTAGCACTTATAGTTTTTTTACAGGGACAGTCAAAAGTATTCCGTTACATTACAGTCCATAGGAATAATCGGTTCAAGCGCATTTTGTCATTTAAAACATAATGAAATTGATATATAATTATGAACGCATTAAAACATGCTTTTTGTAGAATATGGGGTGCAAAGCATTTATTATTCATTTACAGGGTCAAACAAAAGAGTTCTTTTACACATGGTTATATGGGGAAAAATGTCTGCAGTGTAATTTAGTGATATTTCACTATTTCAAACATAATGAAAATTATATGCATTACTGAGGTGCACTATAAATTGCTCTCTTGAGTGCATTGCGTTTATTTACAGGGACACACAAAAAATATTGGTTACAGTACATGTGCGATATTTAAAGTTTATGTGTGATAAGTGCGTTTTCAACTTTGGTTTACATTTTTAACTTTTTTTTTCATAGTACGTGTGTGTTTATAAACTCGGTTGACCCTATACAGGGCTACACAAGGAAATTCGTAAGTTCTACAGACTATGGGAGTGAATTGCTTAACGGTAGTTTTTAATTGTGTTTACGCGTTTTCCGGCTAAACTCTATTGAGTAGTGTAGTAGAAGTTTGTGGAATATAAATAAATTCATATACAGCGCTACGAAAAAAAGATACATTGTCGTTTACGTTTGGTAATTGCTGTGAGTGAGTTTTAAGTTGCCTTTTAGCTTAATAGGTGGTGTGTACAAAAGTCTTTAGATAATATACAGGGCTGTACAAAAGATTTCGAGTGCATTTCCATCGATTGGCGAAACTTGCTAAATGTGAATATTCTAACTGAACTAAATTTAATCCTACTATATATCCACATCTATTGATCATATACAGGGCTGCACAAAATAATTCGACTACTTTTTTGACACTGGAAGGTAATTTCGAAAACTGTATTTTTCAATGTATTATGTGTTTTCTAAACTGTTTACTTACATATCTTCTTTCACCTTATTTAATGATAAAGTTTCGTTACAGTTTGTTGGAAAGTGTTTCATAATCTAAGCTTGACGCAGGATTTTTCGTTCTTGTTTTAATTAAAATAATGCAACATGATTAAAATATACGGCAAACGAATTTTCCCCCATCATAATGTAGCGGGATTTTTTTTAGTTTCCCTGTAAACGAACTGTAAATGCTTCACACTCCATTTTCAAATGCGAACATTCCATAGTGAACCTCAATAACATGGAAATTTGAGTATATTTCTGAAATTTAGAATACGTGCAGACGGCAGATGGTACGACAAACGTAATTCATGAACACTTTTCAATTATGTTGGATATTAATCAACTATGTTGGAATGTGTTAAAAAAGATTGATGAAACATTAAAAAGTGGTAAGTCGCAATATAAGAACAACTTTTGTATAGGTCACCAGCGTCGCAATCCATTTATTGAATAAAAAATATTGGACTTTCAGTTCAAGCCGAACACGGATTTTCGCTTATATTTTTAACTATAAAGATAAAGATATTTTATCGAAACTTTTAAAACACTTACGTTCAGATGCTTTCAAATACATGGAGAGAAATCGTGTATCACTTAGACATAGCTTCAAGGGATCTCACATCGAGATTTATTAACTTTTGTACTTCCATTGTAAGTTAGTATACACATTTTGTTTCTATACTACCTAGTTTTTGTTTTACATAATTTTGAAATGTGTCCAATAGTTTTCGGACACCCTGTATTTCAAATCATACAATATTATGTGTGATAAACGGTATCACGTGTGTTAGTACGGTAATATATGTGTAACTTTAAAGTTATGACCGAAAATAATCAGTATTCAACTTAAAGTGACACATTCTGTATTACTTATCCAATAAGTGGATTAATAAGAGGCAGCGCTGGTTTCCTATAAAATTTTTCCTTGTATTGTGTTCTACCACCTTCTTTTCAAGTCTATCCATTCACTTTTTTAATCACATTGTATATGAAAGGTTTTCTTAACCATTGTAACAGGGATTACTATTCCACTTACCAAAGATAATATAGTTAATGTAGAAAGCAAAATAATCTCAAAATGAAGTAAGGAAACAAAAAATTGTTAGACGAGAGAGAAGGGGGTAGAAAAAAGTTTTCAAAATAAGTTTTTAGGGTTCTGTACTTAAAAAGTAAAAACAGAACCATTATAAAATCACTCCTGTGTCTGTTACAATGCTTTTTCTCATAAACGATGGGACGTGGACAGTTCAAACTTGAAAAATTCACAAGGCCTTTTTACCGACATATTTTCATATTATTAGCCATTCACAAATATGTTTAGGAAATTTTAGAGGGCTAATTAATTTACTTGAAAAAAAAAAGTTTTCTTTTTGTATATCATGTGGGGTACCTCGTGTGAAAGATCTCGTAATATCGAACTCAAAAATATATTTGTTTTAATTTTAGGTATTATATTTTCATAGATATCGTCGAAAATCCACTTCAAAAATAGATCCCCTCTCCTCTATTTCCGAATCTACTGAAACTGAAATTATGAAAAAATTAGGGGTAGTAGAAGTTTATTTAAACCTTGCAGGGAAATTATATTGAGTTTGCAAGGTAAACTAGTTTTTGAGAAAAATGCATTTTTCCGTTACACACAAACTTTACTTTTCGGGCTGTCAGAAGGTGAGTTGATGGGCTCTCGAAGTATGTATCGAAGCAGAATCATCTAAGAATATTTGTCAATGATTTTCGACAAAAAATGTCCGTAATTAGTCGAGATATTAATTAAATTACTTGAAAAAAACCTTTCTTTTTATATATCGTTCGAAAGATCTCGCAGCATCGAACTTTAAAAACATGTTTGTTTTAATTTTAGGTATTCTATTTCCGAAAAATTATGAAAAAATTAGGATTAGTAAGACTTTATTAATTAATAAATATTAATTAATAAATGTGATGTACCCTTTGAGCGTGAGTTATACTCGTACTGGACCGATTTATTGGTTTGAGAAACAATTTTAAAATAACATCAAATTCGAAAATTCTTCGTAAAGTTTTCCCTTGCTAAGATTCGAAAATTTATTAATATACGTATCTTCACTGATCATTCTACATAGATACATGATCGCTTAAACTTTTTATATTTTTCCAGAGAGAAGCGTAAAAATTACAAATACTACATAGCGAGAATCCTCTTTTGGAGTACATAAAAAAATCCCTCTCAAAGTTAGTTCAGTTTTTGATCAAAATGCGAGAGAAATTTTACGTCATATCCGGTACACCTCAAATAAGCTTTGTTGGAGACATGAACATCAATAATTTATGTTTGTATTAGTAGATATTCTAAATAACCTCTTCAATGGATTGTATTCAGTCGGCTATTCTAGGAAGTGCCCAAGCATGCCTCGTTATGCGGGATATTATGGTAATTTTGCGTATATCATCAAAGTGAACATCATGTGATATGCATTAATTTATAGTAGGGGAGATGGGGGATGAATGGGACAAGGGACGGATGGGACATTCTCAATATTTCAGGGAATAAACTTTTTTTTTAGTTGTTTCCTATCCTCATAGATTTCACTACCATAGTGTGCTTCAGAACCAAAAGCAAGAGCACATGGCTGTTTTCAGTTTCCTTCAAATTATCATTTGCTGAAAACTCTGCTTAAAAGTAATTTTTTTACATTTGAAGTTACTTAAATATCTTATGCAATATAAACAATTAAGATATGTTATCGTTTTTTATTTCAAGGCTCATTATTGGTAATTAAAATGAATGAATATTAACAATTGTGACAAAATAATTTAAAGACAAAATCGCTGACAATTGAATATATGCATCATGGGGATGATTGGGACATTTCAAATGGGATGAATGGGATTGCCTCATTCATCCCTAGAGGATGCTGAAAAATATATTTATTAGCTAAATAATATTATATAGTTTGATAAATTAATAATTTATGGTAATTATTCTTTTAACATTTCATCCACATTGTAGTTATCGTCTTCAGCCATTGAATGCTTCCGTTTATGGGCCTTTTAAGGTAAAGCTGAGATGAGTCCAATATGATTGGCTAACAAATAATTCTGGAGATCATATTACAATTTACAATCTCTCAGCTTTTGCCCAGGAGGCATTTTTTTTTCAGCTTTTAGTCCTTAGCATTGAATAAAGCGAGGAAAATATTTGTGTCCCATTCATCGCTGCTGTGGGGATGATTGGGACATGGAAGAATTGTTTTATAATTTCATAATATATTTCTGTATAATAATAATCTTGAATAAATATTGTGCATAAGATGTAGTCAAACACTTAGTGTATGAAATGTGATATATAATATTGATAATGACTTAAATAAAATATTTAAAATAAACATTTTTGTGAAAATGTCCCATTCATCCCCCATCTCCCCTATGTATTAATTTATATGTACTATGAAGCTTATTTTCTGAGCGCATGATGAGATTATAAAATTTTTCTTTTCTCATTCTTTTAAAACTAAGAATAATAGAGTGTGGGACGTTGCTCATGTATTACGTACAGCCCCAACAGTGGAGTATTTGAAGCAATATCCTGGCCAAAGTTAATTCCCGTGTGTTTTAAAGTTAAAAACATTGTTGTTGACTTAATATTAGTAAATACACTTAATTAATATTATATACGCATAAATGTGTGTATTTAAATAAATAATACAATGTTTACTTAATTGTTTACTGTTTATAAGACGAAATTAATTGTTCATAGATTTATTTTATTTACAAGTAATGTTTAATTAAATATGGTTAATTTTAGCACACATAATTGTTTAATTATTTATAAAAACCAATGCATATAATATGTATATTACTTGCATTTAGTAATTTACCAAAGTTGTTTCTCTATACTATAGAGATGATGGTTTTTGAGTGTTTTTAATAGATTTGCAGTGCTCCCCAAAAAAATTCATATCTAAAAATGGCAACAATATGTGGAACATTTTTTTTTTATTTGCCTTCAAAACTATAACTAATACGATTATAATTCAAAAATGATCCGTCAAACCCCAACACAGCTTAAAAAAGCTTTAAATATATTAGATAAGATATTTAAATAAATATATTTCAATAAATTAGATCTAAAAAGATAATGAGTAATCGTGCTATTACATTTTCCCGTAGGTTAACATGGAGTTTCGCGATCGGGGAGTTTGAGTGCAGCGGCCCCTTAATCTCATACCCACATTTTGTGTGGCTATTTCCATGTTCTGTGTCTTAGAGCGGCCAAAAAATAACTACTTGAGGCTGCAGAAATCCATATTTACTACATGGCGCATCGTAAAAAAGGTAGTTTTAAAATTGTGGGAGATAAGAAAGGTCAAAAGTTGCATGCATACAGCCTGCATTTTGATATTAAAAATTTGCCGGCACTTCTCCTGGGACGCTTGATATCGAAATTGCTATAGTGTTAGACAGAAATAAGTGTGAATGTTTTTATGTGTTATACATATTAGATAAAAGTTGTCTGTCGCGAATTTACAAAAATAAATTTGTGTTCAAAAGAGCAGATTTCCGCGAATTTTTATAATGCTCTTAATCATTAATTTAGCCCATTATTAAAAATCTGTACTCAAAATTTTCTGCCTTTATAACAGCTCTAAGTAATTAAATCTCAATTTTGTAAGGTATACATACAGATTTTTGTCAAGTGTCTCTATCGCGTTTTATATAACTTCGCTACTATTAAATTTGTTTTTGTGAATTTGTCATAATATATCACAGCGCAATGAAAATGTGAATTAAACTGGATACATCTAGTCAAAAATAGGTTCGATATTCCCGTTAATATAAGATATGTTTCATTAAGTTTGAAGGGTAAGATTTTTAAACTTGAAACTATTTTATGAAGAAATATGAATTTTACATGCATATTTAATTAAAAATTTCTATTTAAATCTGTATTATGTAAAATGGAGTAATACGAGATTATTATATCTAAATCGGCAATGCTATTTTAAAGACATATTGTGGTGTTTTACTTCAAATAATACATTCTAGGTGGCAGCACCACAAGAATAATTCTAAGTCCATCCTTTAGCGCCATCTACAGGGTGATTATAATTAAAGTTTAAGTTTCAGAACGCTCTAAAAAACGAACCACTGATTAGAATGACGTCAAAATTGATCGGCGTATTATTGAAGAAGGGGTAAAGAACATGAACCAAAAAAAATAGTTCCAAATTTTAGCGACAGATGGCGCTGTAAGCGTCAAAATGTCCTTTGTTCGGGCAATTCTCTGTGCACTGCATGGTTGCACACCACCGCTCGACTCCTCCTAAACTGCTGTGGCTACTTCTTTAACTACCGCCGAATCACATCTTTTCCTTCCTCTACCAGACTGCACATCAAACGAACCTGTATTTTCGAATTTTTTCATCATTTTCATCAGACCCATGACAGTCATTAGTCCAACGCCTTTTTTCATACCCTGAACTTCTGAAGAGCTACTGGTGCAGAATTACCATTCTTGTAATAAAGCTTTACAAGCAGAGCGCGGTCCTTCTTTGAGAAACTCATGGCGAACGTCTGAGACGCTCTATGAGGCAACGCCGATTACCCAAAGCTTTTATAACACCTGAAATGGCCGTGCGCATGCTAGGTATTTTAATTTACATCTTCTGACGCTTCCAGCGCCATCTGTCACTAAAATTTGGAACTTTTTTTTTTTTGGGTCATGTTCTTTCCCTCTTCTTCAATAATACGCCGTTCAATTTTGACGTCATTCTAATCAGTGGTTCGTTTTTTAGAGAGTTTTGAAACTTAAACTTTAATTATAATCACCTTGTATATTAATAAGTTTGTTTTCTACTCCATGAAATGTATTCGTTGTTCTGTGTGACTTGATGTGATGTATTGTGATGTTAATTAAATGTGTAAAAGTAATTTATTCATCCACACTCGTTTGCTTACTAATTTATTTAATATTAAATATATTATACACTTGATTAGTTATGTTTGAGCACGTGATGTATTAATTTAGGTTGCAATCGTACTAAAAAGAGAAAAAAAATGAATAAGTACAGGTTCCTAATTTTGAGTACTTATTCATTTTTTCTTTTCTCTTTTTAGTACAATTTATTGTTATTTATTTTTCGTTAAAAAAAGAAAAAGAAAAGTACAGGTTCCTATTTTAGTGTACTTTTTTTTTTTTAAACAGAGAAAAGGAAATTTGTCTTAATATTTGTGTGCTAATAGTAATAAATGACAAGACAACTTTAAAAAAAAAAGAAGAAACTAAAATGTCAATTAAAATGCTAATAATTGTTTACAATCTAATATCGGATATTTAGCGGTATTTATTTCTTTTATATACAGAGTCACAGTTACGATTTTAAACAAACAAAGCTCTTCTTAAAAGTGAAAATTCCCTGAAGCGCTTGTAAATTTTAATCCTACTCCACCCCTTTAAGATCTACCGACATTTACGGGGTTATTTGCATGTTTTGCATCTTTGGGCGGTCAAAAAATATCCACCTGGGGCTGAAGAATCCATATTTACAACATGGCGCATCGTAAAAAAAAGTAGTTTCAAAGTCGCAGGAGATAAGAAGGAGAAAAAAGTTGCTTGGATATAGCCTCCGTTTTGGTATTTAAATTTTTCCGGCATTTCTCCTGAGACGTTTGATATAGAAAGTGTTATGGTGTTAGACAAAAATAAAATATATTTACTTTTGTTTAGGAAAAGTTTTTTCTGGTAAGATGATCTTTGATGCATGTTGTCTGTTTCGAATTAGCTTTAAAAAAAACTTGGTGGTCTGAACAATAGAGATTACTCTTCTATTTTCAAATGTTTTCAGTTAATAAATAAGCATACTTTAAAAAATTAGTTCTTATAAAAAGCGAAAAGTACTCACTTTGGATTATTTTCTCGGATTTTAATATGTATGAATGATTGAAAAACACACGTAATTTTTGTCTTTTTCACTTACCCATCATACGTAGTATAGACAACAGTCTTGTAATCGTTTTAAAAATCGAAAAAAAAATATTTTGACGGATTTACACGGTTTAGACACTGGAGATTCCGAAAAACATATTTTTAGAAAAAAAAATTGCTGTCCGTCTGGCAGTGTGTGTGTCTGTGTGTGTGTGTGTCTGTGTCTATAAACGCTCTATCTCCCGAACAAATTGAGATAGAGACATGAAATTTGGTATGTACTTAGTACGTAATCATGAAAAAAAGCTTGTTGAATTTCAGTAACCTCGATTGTCCGGAACTATTTTTTTTCGAACTCTCGAAATATTCGTTCTGATAAAAGGTGTATAAAATTTTTCGAAATTGTTTATTTTAAGGAGAAAATATAAAAAATAATAAAAAAAACATAAATATCGCAACAAGAATGAAATCGATCGGATAATGAGTTGCCGATATATTTGTAATCCTATTTTCCACACTCTTCGATTTTTCGTGACCCTGTATTTCATTCAAATTTTAATTCAAAGATATATTTTAATTGGAAATTAGATGCTTAATCTGACGCAATAAACCGTTAGTTAATATGATTATCGTTTTTGGAGTTATAAAGATGTTTCTTGTACGCAATTCAGTAATAGATCATTTAAAGTTTATGACGTCATCAAGCCACGATTTTATTTAAATTGCAATGCATTTTATAAATAGTTTACACATGTTTTATTTTCATATTTTATATTATGCATATCCATGATGGGTAAGTATTACGGTGGTCCCCAACGACTAGTTTATGAAACTACCCATGATGAAACATTAAGTTACTAGAAATGCAAACAAAGCGATAGACACAAAAGAATTCAATGCCTGCATCAAAAGATTTATCTCGATAATCTTAAAGTATTTAACTTTTAGTTTTCAAAATCTTTGGAAAAAATATTTCCGAATTGTTCTTTGTTAAACAATTTGTCTTCATATTTCTGATACTTAAAATGGAATAATACGAGAATTGTAATTATAAATTACCGACAAGTATATTTTTGTGTCAGCGTATTTAACTATACTTATTGTAAGGTTTTCATTTTTAGTACATTTTTCATACTTGTACAATGTAAAAACATTTTATGTTTAAAAAGTTAAAACAAGCAAAAATTTTAATGTAATAAAAAATAGAAAATAAATGAAATGAAAAACCAAATGGTTGTGTATGGTTACTTATGTTTGAGCATATCAGGCTTTCGTTTGTGGTATAATTCAACTTCCAAAAAAAAAAACGAGAACATGCAGGTTTTCAGTTTTAGTACATTCTTCATACGTGTACAATGTAAAAACATTTTATGTTTAAAATTTTAAAAGAAGCAAAAATTTTAATGTAATAAAAAATGGAGAAAATAAATGAAATGAAAAACCAAATGGCCGTGTATGGTTACTTATGTTTGAGCATATCACGCTTTCGTTTGTGATATAATTAAACTTCCAAAAAAAAAAAAAAAACGAGAACATGCAGGTTTTCAGTTTTAGTACATTCTTCATACGTGTACAATGTAAAAACCATTTTATGTTTAAAAAGTTAAAACAAGCAAAAATTTTAATGCAATAAAAAATAGAAAATAAATGAAATGAAAAATCAAATGGTCGTGTATGGTTACTTATGTTTGAGCATATCAGGCTTTCGTTTGTGATATAATTAAAGTTCCAAAAGAAAACGAGAACATGCAGGTTTTCATTTTTAGTGCATTCTTCATACGTGCACAATGTAAAAACATTTTATGTTTTAACAGTTAAAATAAGCAAAAAAAAAATTAATGTAATAAAAAATAGAAAATAAATGAAAAACCAAATGGTCGTGTATGGTTACTTATGTTTGAGCATATCAGGCTTTCGTTTGTGATATAATTCAACTTCCAAAAGAAAACGAGAACATGCAGGTTTTCATTTTTAGTGCATTCTTCATACGTGTACAATGTAAAAACATTTTATGTTTTAAAAGTTAAAACAAGCAAAAAAAATAATGTAATAAAAATTAGAAAATAAATAAAATGAAAAACCAAATGGTCGTGTATAGTTACTTATGTTCGAGCATATCATACTTTCGTTTGTAATGTAATTGTACTTACAAAAGAAAACGAGTAAGTGCAGGTTCTCATTTTTTAGTACACTTTTATTTACGTGTACATTCTAAAAAACATTTTTTTTGTCTAAAAAAATAAAACAAGAAAAATTTTTAATGTAATAAAAAATAGAAAATAAATAAAATAAAAGAACAGATGGTCGTGTATGGTTACTTATGTTTAAGCATATTATGCTTTCGTTTGTGATACAATTGTACTTAAAAAAAAAAAAAGAGTATGTGCATTTTTTCATCTTTTAGTACATTTATTTTACGTGTACAATGTAAAAACAATATATTTCTTTAAAAAAAATGAAACAAGCAAAAATTTTAATGTAATAAAAAATAGAAAATAAATTAAATGAAAAACCAAAATACTTACCATATCGTAAAATAGATAGAGTTGTCTAGAATCAAATATCACATGTTTAGTAGTATTTTTTATCTAGACAGGGATGATTGTAAACAAAAGCATATTCTCTTAAAAGTGTAAGCATTTCTTGACGCACTTGTAAATTTTAATCCGCCCCAACCCCTCTTTTGCGGGACTATTTCCATATTCTGCGTCTTAGAAACGTAAAAAAATATCCACCTGGGGATGCAAAAATCCATATATACAATATAGCGTGTCGTAAAAATAAAGTAGTTTCAAAGTCATCTGAGATAAAAAAAGAAAAAAAAAGACCCGATGGATATGACCTTAGTTTTAGTATTTAAATTTTTTCCTACATTTTTCCTGAGACGCTTGATACGAAAAGTGTTATGACGTTAGACAGAAATGTTTGTTTTTTCCGACGAAAAGTTTTTATATGCATCTTTAATACATATAGATAATAATTGTCTGTTTCGAAATAGCTCAAAGAAATTGTAATAATACATATATCAGATATATATTTTTTTTCCAGCGAAAAGTTTTTATATGTACCTTTAATACGTATAGATAATAGTTGTTTGTTTCGAAATAACTCAAAGAAATTGTAATAATACATATATCAGATATATATTTGTTTTTTCCAACGAAAAGTTTTTATATGCATCTTTAATACATATAGATAATAGTTATCTGCTTCGAAATAGATCAAAGAAATTGGTTGCCTGAAAAAAAATGGCGTTCTGAATAGCAGAGTCCTGCATATCCGTACAATGCTAACAATAATTAAAAATGCTTATTACAAATCTTTGATATGCATAGATAATGGTTGTCTGTTTCGAAATATCTCAAATAAATTGGTGATCTGAAAAAATTGGTGTTCTGAATAGCAGAGTTCTGCAGATTTGTATAATGCTAAAAATCATTAAGCTTACTGTAAATCTTTGATGCGCATAGGGAATGGTTGTCTGTTATGAAATATCTCAACGAAATTTCTTTTCTGAAAAATTTGTCGTTCTGAATAGCAGAGTCCTGCTGATCTGTATAATACTAATAATCATTAAATAAGCTTATTACAAATCTTTGGTATGTATACATAATGGTTGTCTGTTTCGAAATATCTCAAAGAAATTGGTAATCTGAAAAAAAATGGCGTTCTGAATAGCAGAGTCATGTAGATATGTATAATGCTCAAAATCACAAAATAAGCTTTTTACAAATCTTTGATATGTATAGATAATGGTTGTCTGTTTCCAAATACCTCAAAAAAATTGATGACATGAAAAAAATTGTGTTCTGAATAGCAGAGATCAATAGGTTTGTATAATGCTTACAATCATTAAATAAGCTTATTACAAATCTTTGATACGTATAGGTATTGGTTGTCTGTTTAAAAATAGATCAGAGAAATTGGTGATCTGAAAAAAAAGATGGTGTTCTAATAGCAGAGTTCCGAAGATTTGTATATTGTGCTCACTCATAAAATAATTATATTATTAAAGAAGGGTAATACTTAAGCAAAATGTGCTGATTATTAAATATTGGTTTATAATATCTCCAAGCATTTCAGTCTGAATTTTAAAAAATCACGCACTCTTTCACTTTATTTTAGGGTATTTATTTTGCCATTTTATAATTTTGTTTTTACGAACGTGCCCATCATAAATCACTGCGCGACAAGAAATATAAATGAAATGAGCCAGACAGTGAAACCCCGATTCGATGCAATCGCCATAAGTATAATTTGTTAAGCTTAAATTGCGCAACTTTCAATCTTTAGAGCTATTTGAAAAGAAGTTCTGATTGATACATGGACATTTACTGAATTATTTTTTTTAATTCAATGTTTTTATAATGTGTGTTATGTAAATGGACTATATATTTGTATACATATTGTTTATATATTTGTGTACTTGATTGTTTTCAAGTTCTTATACGCTAATTCATGTCTCAGTATTTCAAGCACTCGTTTGCTATAAAATAGTACTTAAAACAAAAACCAGTGGGACCAAGTTCACACGTTTCAGTAAGTAATTTTTTTTAACAGTGTCCAAAGTAGAATTATTTTTATACACAAGAAAACAACGTTTAAACACACAAAATCCAAATAAAGCACCACGAAAACGAACAGACGTACGTTTCATGAGTAACTTGGCTTATCTTATATGGAAGTATTCAGGTAACGTAGTTAATGATATGTCCAGTACTCCAAATTTTTCAAATGTCTGGTTACCTTGAATTTAATTCGTTCTCTTCGTCCCCCCCCCTCTTTTTTTTTCTCCTCCGTACTTAAACTCGTCCAGTCTGGCCGGGCACTCTATAGGTCTCCTACGTCACATGTATTTCCGGACTCCGCTGTTGTTTTGAAAAACTCACCGCCATTCAATCTTGGGCGCATGCGGGAGACGCAAGCATATTTACATGGCTTAACTTTTGAATTCTATTTTTAATCTTTTAAATTTGGCACTGATGATGGAGCTTTAGGAGCTCCGAAACAGCTATTTACCATTTTATATATTTTATTTTTATTTGTGCTATTTTACGTTGATCATTTATTTTCAATGAGATTTAGCTGGAAGTGATGCACTATGACACATTAAATCAACCCAAAAAGATGAGATATAAGATTCACTCGAAAAATCATTGACCAGAGAGTTTCTAAGTTTATGAATATAAACTGCTTCAAAAAAGTCTAAATCTGAAGGAGTATTGCATTTCTTAATAATAGTGGCCAAATCAAAGTTGAAATTGTGTCCCTGAATTAAAAGCTTGCGTGGAAAATTATACACAAAAGAAAAAACAACGTTTAAACTCACAATATTCAAATAGAACACCATGAAAACATTTTCATGGTCCTTTATTTAGATATTGTGTGTTTAAACGTTGATTGTATAATTTTCCACACAAGTTTTTAATTCATTAGAATTATTAGGTGCGTTCGTAATTATATAAATACATAGTACCTATAGCCGTCGTCTGGTCCGTACGTCTGTCCGTCTGTCCGCATATGACAGCGCAAAAACTACCCAACCGAATGGTTTGAAATGTAATATAAATAATCGTTGCAGAATTTTGTCGAGTCATTTCAAATTTTATGAAAATCGAATCAAAACTTAAAAAGATATTAATAAAAGTTTTCTTAATTCTGTTAAATCCTATCATTTCGAAACTGTACACTAAATAAGTGTTTAATTATAGAAATCCTATAATCTACCGAGAGTTTTTTTTGGATAGATGTTTCCGGGGAAATAGATATTAAATGAAAAAACAGAGTCTAAATAAGGATTTCAAGTTCTAAAATTTTTAAAGCTAGTCTTAAGTTTTCTATTGGAATTTTCAGCACATGTCAACAAAAGATAAAATATTGCCAACTTAAAATTTACTTATCTTATTACGGAAATGAATCATATCATACTAACAGACTATATAATTCATTTTTTCAGTGATATAATAACGATATAATAGTGATATAATTACGATATAATAACGATACTTTTTTTTTTACTTTGTCTTGTATTGGATATTTGCGCATAGTATAATTTTAATATAACATAATTGCAATTATGTAAACAAAAAATTAAAGGTGCAAACATTCCCTATGGATACTGATAAATTTCAATTTTACGTATGTAAAAATATATCCACCTGGGGTTGCAGAAATCCATATTTACAACATGTCGCGTCGTAAAAAGAAAGTTTCAAAGTATATAAAAGGAGATAAAAAGAAAAAAGTTCTTCCGGCCTGTACCGAAAGGAAAAAGTAGCTTTCATAGTTCATGTTTTTAAAAATTCAGCTCAATTTACTCAAGCACCCGAAGCTAAAGTGCTTGGAACCCGATTATTTAAGATTAAATCCCAGTTTTCATTAATACTGAATTTTAATTCGAATTTTAGCATGATAGTTACAGCCTAACAAAAATTAGATTGTTTCACAATGTCGGCCACCCTAGAATTTCAAACTGTCATGTCTCAGCCATTTTTTAAGGTAAAGCCAAAAAAAAAAAATGTTCCGAAATCCTTGTATCACGATCTAACACTTAACGGAAACAACTTTTTCAATTTATAATTTTGTATAGATCTTTTTGGATTTTTTAAAAAAATTAAAAAAATTAACGTGCCGACATTTTGAAACAAGATGCGGCATGAAGCTGGCCAACGAACTCAGTCGAGACCTTGGTATGTTCTGTACACATGATCAGTCACATTCATATTGGTTCATAAAAACGAGAGTTGCAACATAACAAATATCAGATTGTTTCAAAATCTCAGCCACCCCAGAATATATCTCAGCCATTTTTAGGTAGATTTCGTAAGAAATACTACCTATTACATTCTCACCTAAGTTGGAATTTTTGAGAAAATTTTGCAGATCTACGCCGAACATGACTCCCAGAACCCCAAAACACCCGCAGTTCAAAACTATCTATCTGTCTATGTCCCTTTTTTATGGACACGATAACTCGAATAATTCTGCACAAATCTTTTCCAAACTAATACATAAAATCAAGGGGCATAAAATATCGGTCAAGTTCATTAATGGGCCAAATCGAACCAAGGGGGGGGGATGGGGGGGGTGCTTTTTGTGAAATCAGAAAAAACGCCATAATTTCTGAATTATGATATGTATCGAATCTGCTTAAAGTTATTATTACTTCTGGGAAAAGGGCCGAAAATTTATGTATGGCAAATTTTTGATATCATTAAAAATGGCCCCAAGGGGGGAAAAAGGGGGGGTTTCGAAGAAAAAATTCATAACTTCGACAATTCACAAGATATCAAATCCGCTTAATTTTATTATAAATCCTCTTAATATTATCTAAAACTTTTGTATTGACAAGTTTTTTATAGGACTAACACATATAGCAAAAAAAAAAAAAATTAAAACAAAACAAATTCCTGCCGGCTCCGCCTGCAAACAAGTTGAGTTTCGAAGTGGGCATTTCATCGGTTCCGCATCATGGTGAAAAGGTCATTTTTCCTCAATTTCCAACAAATGGGCACCCCACGGTCTGCGTCTTCGAAATCTACCTGTGCCTGTAAGCCGAGCCGTCAGGGATTTTTTAAGATACAGCCAAAACAAAAAAATTTCCAGAATCCTTGTATCACGTTCTAAAACTTAACTGAAGCAACTTTTTCAATTTCTAATTTTTTTGTACAACTTTTTGAATTTTTAAAACTTTAAATATATCAACATTTGAACGGAGGGTGGTTTGGGGGTCTGGGGGTCATGATCGGTGAAAATATACCAAAAATTTTTGGAATTGTCTTCCTCCGAACGGCTGCAATAGATAGCTTTTTGTAATGAAAGCTACCTAAAAGTTGCGTGGATATTGCCTACGTTTTAGAATTTAAATTTTTCTGACATTTCTCCTGGGACGCTTGTTATAGAAAGTGCTATGGTGTTAGATAGAAATATATATATATATATATATATATGTATTATCGACAACATGGTTTTATATTAGCGTTAAATATATGTAGATAAAATTTATCTGTTTGAATTTGCCAAAAGATGTTACAGAAAGCCGAATTCTGCACAATTTTAAGATGATTTCAATCATTAAATAAACACACTGATAAAAATGAATACTTAACAGTATGTATAAAATCTTTTTAATCTTTTAAAAGCATTCAATGGTTATCGTAAAAATCATGTGTAATTTCATGATTGCCATTTATGTTGTTCAAAAACATTTCGGTTACAATGCATTAAATTCCCGTGGTCCCCGATTATGGAATATTCACCGCTTTCCCTGACGCTACCTAGAGCGACCTAGACAATTTATTAAAAAATATATTTTTTTATTTGTTTCTTTGGTAAAATTAGGGCAACAGGATAGGAGGAAAAAGCATTATTTAAAATATCTTTTTAGGATTTCTAAATTTATTTTCTCAGCGGATAATCATAATTTAATTAATAATAAACTAATATTTTATAAAGGCGTATTTTTTAAAGTATACATACTCTCTTCATTTTTTTTAAATTTCTTCTATCTTTACAAGAAGAAAGTACTGGATTCATGAAAATTTTCTACTTCCAGTTTTCGACGGATTTATACGTTTTAGAAGGTTCTTGATGGGACTGTTTTTAGAAAATGTCTGTCTATAAGTCTGTGAGTCTGTCTGTCTGTACGTTACAAAAATTTTGTGGGCGCTCTATCTCAACTAATGCACGAAATTTAATAAAACTTTATATTCAGTTTGTCCCTGATATAAATTGGAGCTGATTAGTTTTCGGTGAAAATCGCTTAGGTGCGCTGCTATGCTGTATTTTTTCCCATTTCTGCAAAAGCTCTATTTCCAGAACTACTGCATTTTCATCAAACCTCCCATTAAATTAGACCTGGACATAGATATAAGCTGATTACGTTTTGGTGTAGATATCCCAACAGGGGGCGCTGCTATACTACTTTTTTCAGGATTTTTACGATAGCTATATTTCAAGAACGAATGCACGGAATTTCATCCAAATTCAGATTTTGTTAGACCTTGACATACATAGATGCTGCTTACGTTTCGGTGTAAATAGCCCCACAGGTGGCGCTGCTATGCTACTTTTTTCATCATTATCACGATAACTATATCTCAAGAACTAATGCACGGATTTGCATCAAACTTCAGATTCAGTTAGACGTTGACACAAGTTGTTGTTGATTAGGTTTTGGTCCAACATGTTTCGCTGCTATGCTACATTTTGCAGGATTTACTCGATTTTAGTAATAGTCATATCTCAAGAACTAATGCACGGAATTTGATAAAACCTTAAATTCAGTTAGACCTTGATATAAATTGGTGCTGATTCTTTTTAGTGTATGCGAAACCTGTGAGAGATAGAATAAAGTTTTGGGATTGACACATCCGACTAGTTATTTCATGTTCTACTTAATTATGCACATTAATTAAACGCTTTCTCTAGGGATCTATAATATGGAAGATGAGTAATACGATGTTATATTTATCAACAAATGCATTTTTAAATGCACATGCTTCCATAAATTTTAGTGTGTAATGTACAAATATATAATACAACTTTGCGTAACACAAACGAGTAAGATTAATGTTCTCGTTTTCGGTTTATATATTCATTTTTATTACAGCGTGACTGTTAAAGTTTATTGTTTTAACGCAGCTGTTATTTTTTGCGTATTAATAAAGCTAGACAAAAAATATTTCATCAAAAAAAAAAAGAAGAAAATAGAAAATAAAAGAAAATTTAAAAAGGAGGTTTTCGTTTAATGGCAAAATATATATTGTTTACAATCAAATATCAGATATTTAGTAGTAGTGCTGAATCCCCCCCCCCCTCCGGAAGATTTGAGATCTTATGCTTTTAATGGTTAAAAAGTGCAATTTTCTCCCCACGGGAAATCTTAAATGCCCCCCCCCCCCCCAGAGCCACAGTTATCTCTCCCGCAAAAAAGTGTCTGAATTCAACACTATTTAGTGGGTGTTTTTTCACCTCAGATTAGAAAGTAACAGAGAAAAAGAAGATTCTAAGCCAGAGGACGTACATTTTCTTAAATTTTGTCTAAACCCAAAACGAAAACGACCCAAACAAAAAACCAGTCAATATCCCCCCGACCCGCATAAAAAAAAGTCGGGTTCGGGAACAATCGGGTTCCTCGACCTGACTTATATATATATTATTTATTATTATTATTATTCTTTTCATACGATTTTTTGCAGCATAATCAGTACGTGTGATCACTTTTCTTTCAAGACTGTACACTCATATTGACTTTAAAATTTTCGTTATGAAAATTAGTATATCACTAAAAAGTATCTCTGAAAGTGGTCGATTCAATTTATCAATTATTCAGATGCATAAAACAGTCTAGTCTAATACAAAACAAAATTCAAGCACTTTACAAGAATGAATAAAAATTTTCTACTTTTACGTAGAGATCCTGAAAGTTGCAGGTTCTCTACTTTTATGCAGCAAGTAGCGCCATCTATCATTTTGAAACCTAACCTAATTTAAAATGTTTCAAAGAAAGTGATTAATACAGACAGGGGGCGAGGAATATTTCTAATTTCCTAAAGGCAAGCAAATCATGGCGTTTATAATGAATTTTTGTGAGTAGGCATATTTTTCATATACACATTTGTCGTATAACAGCCAAGAATAATTTGAAAAATAAAATAATAAAGTAACTTTGAATAAATCTGAAAGGAAATATTACTTTGGAAAGTTTAGTATCAAAATAATGAAAGATAAGGAAAGAAAAAACTTTTCAGATAAATAATTTTAAAAAGTTTTAAAATTTGTCAAGCAATTATTTAAATATTAAATTTGTTTGTCCTGCAACTCAAAGAAAAAAACATTCTTTATTGGAGACTAAAATTTGAAGAGCAGAACATATTATTAATAATCTGGTATACTATAATTACGAAAACTAATGCCGCAGTATCAACAATTTTAAATTATTTCAGTCTTTAAGACAGTAAAATATTAAAAATGTATAATAAACTATCAATAACTAATCAATAACTTTTCAATAACTAATCTTTTTTAAATGGAGTTGCATGTTGCTTTCAACTAGAGTCCTGCCCTGGTCGGATTGTACCTGAACCGAAACCAAAATTTCTCCTTTAAGTCAACCCGAAACAAGAAAATTTTATGGAAAAATAGTGTAAAATTTATCTATAATATCATTTTTTAAAATTAGTATATAAAAATGAACACATATACACTAGTTCACTTTCAAATACGTAGACTCCCTCAAATCCGCAACCCTAAAATCCACAAACGCTTAAAATCCACACATCGTTTCAAATGTAAACAATGAAACTTATAATTAAGATGTAGGCGTGATTTTTTTTAAAATATAAAAATGAACACATATACACTAGTTAATTTTCAAATACGTAGACTCCCTCAAATCCGCAACCCTAAAATCCACAAAAGTTTAAAATCCACACATCGTTTCAAATGTAAACAATGAAACTCACAATTAAAAATGTAGGTGTGATTTTTTTTTTTCTTTTAGCATTTTATACACATTTTAATGTGTCATTCTGGTTAATGTGATTAAACTCATGTTTTCTCATGAAGGAAGCCTAAATTTATTTCTGAAAAATTTGAAGGTAAGCGCTGATATCAGTGACGATCACGATCTTTTTACCAATTACATTTATGTATTAATCAAGCTTTTTTTGGCTATTAAGTATGGCTAAACAGGAAAAAAACTTTGTTATTTTAAGATTTTGATGTGAATTATTAGCGTATATTGATAAGGCAAGTTTCACTGAATAATTCAAGAAAAAATTATCTCATTATGCATATTTACATTATTAATAACCATTATTAATTATTTACTTAACCTTTACATTTAATATATTTTTTTATTATTTTTCTTAATTTTTATTTAAGCATTAACTTTAAGCATTAACTTTACTTTATTAATAAGCATTTTTAATTATTTACTTAACCTTTGCTTTTAATATTAAAAAAAAAAAATCTTATTTTTTCTTATTTTACCTTATTCTAAGCATTTTATTATATTTAAAAGTGCATTGTTAAATTCAAATTACTGTTTAAAAATGTAAAGAAAACAGTGACCAGAAATCCGCAAAATTCTAAAATTCGCACAACATCTGGTTTTAAGCTATGCGAATTCAAGGGAGTCTACTGTATATAGTTTTTTTTTTTTCATTGAAAAATATTCAGGTCTTTCTTTTAAAAAATCGGGTGAACCCGAATTCTATCCAAAATAATCAAAACCTAACCCGAAACCGACCCGAACACCACCCGCAACGAAAATAAAAATCGTCTACCCGACCCGACCGGAACAGAGGGTCATATTGAGGTCCGCATCGGGTAAAATTGAGTTAGCCGACACGATGTAGGAATCTGCTTTCAATGAACAAGAAATATTTTGTTGCATATAATAAAAGACCAGTGGACCCGTGCGAAGATTTCACACTGTAGTCTAATATTTTTTTAGCAAGAAATTTTTAATATTTTTTAGATGTAGGTTTAAACTTCTAAAAAAAAAATAAGGACTAAAAATACCTGCAAACAACATTAATCAAACCAGAATATCATCTCATTTATTCCATCAAAATTACAGTAAAACCTGACCGAAGATAGCAAACGCAATATATATATATATATATATATATATATATATATATATATATATATATATATATATATATATATATATATATATATATCGCATTTTAACTGCAATCGAGGGTGACATCATCTGTTTCTGAAAAAAGCATGGGATAAAGAAAAATAAATTGACATTTGAATTTAATTTTTGCTTTTTAATCATAAATATAAAATAAACTTGTGCAGCAACTATGTCCCACTTTATCTTTATTGAACATTTTTTTTATAATCATTGGTAGTCTTAAAATCGTTTAAAATATAATAATCATTAATATGTATTAATGATCATAATGTCTTAATAATAATTTTATAATCATTTTTTATAATCATTGTTCCGGTACTTTATTTCCTTGGCAACACTAATTCGAGGAAAACCTTTAATTTCATTTATGAAAACAATGGTGATTTAATTCTTAATTAATTGCAATTTTTAAACAAAAAACATGCTTTAACGAAATGTGAGTGTACTATGATACAGGGTGTTTAAAAAATGACCGGTATATTTGAAAAATCAATAAAAACTAAACGGGCAGCGATAGAAATACACCGTTTGTTGCAATATGCTTGGGACAACAGTAAATTTTCAGGCAGACAAACTTTCGAAATTAGTTACAATTTTCAACAACAGATGGCGCTGCAGTCTGGAAATCTACCATGTGCAACAATAATATGGCGTAGTCTCTGAACGAAATTACCAGAAACCTTTGTAAACCTGTGACTTCTTTCTGTGGGGACACTTGAAAGACCAGGTGTACTGCCACAATCCTGAAATAATTGAACAATTGAAGCAGTACATCTCTTCTGCATGTGAAGCCATCCCGCCTGACACGTTTACAAAGGTTTCTGGTAATTTCGTTCAGAGACTACGCCATATTATTGCTGCGCATGGTGGATATGTGGAAAATATCGTGGCTTAGATTTTTCCAGACTGCAGCGCCATCTGTTGTTGAAAATTGTAACTAATTTAGAAAGTTTGTCTGCCTGAAAATTTACTGCTGTCCCAAACATATTGCAACAAACTATGTTTCTATCGTTGCCCGTTTAGTTTTTATTGATTTTTCAAATATACCGGTCATTTTTTAAACACAATGTAGTAGCCGCTGCAATATCCTTTTATATGGTATTTCATTTATCGTTCTGTGTTTTGTATTTGCTTAAAAAAGGGGGTGTTAACAACAGAAATAATATATAGGAATCATGGAAAGAAACAATTGTTCTATTGTGGATGTGAATATGAACTGATGCAATTCTGAATGCAATTTCGTCACATTAAGTTGTGAAATTAAATAAATCCAATAAGCAGTTTAATTTTTATTTGAGTTCAACGTTCAAATTTGGAAATTTGCTTATCAAAATTAATATGTAAAATTTCTTTGACAAATTTTAAAACTTTGCAAAATTATTTATTTTGAAAGGTTTTTTCCTCATATATTATTTTATTTATTTGATATCACACTTTTCAAAATAATATTTCTTTTTGAACTTATTCAACTTTTCTTCATTATTATTATTATGATTATTATTTTCAAAATTAATGTTGATGTGGAGCATTAAACGATACCAACCTTTACAACAACCTCATACATTTATTTATATGAGATACTTATATCTACTTTTTAACACTTTCCAACATAGTTAAAAATATTTAGGTTCTTAATTCGGTTAAATTCGGTTTGTCTGTCTGTCTTTGCTCTAACTCACGTAAATATATTTGAATTGTCAAGCAATTGATTTATGTTATTGAGGTTTACTATGGCATGTTCGGATTTGAAAATGAAGTGTGTAGCACTTAGAGTTTTTTTTACAGGGGCACTCAAAATAATTCTGTTACATTACGGTTTATGGGAGAAAATTTATTTCCGGTTTATTTTAAAGATGTTACACATTTTAAAACGTAATGAAATTCATATATATCACTGAGGTGCACTACAAAAGGCTTACTAAAGAATAGGGCGTGCATAGCACTTATAGTTCCTTTACAGGGACACTCAAAATAATTCTGTTACATTACGGTCTATGGACAAAATTTTTTTCGGCTTATTTTAAGAAAAAGGCGACACGTTTTCAAATTAGAATTGTTCTCGAATATTCTACGCATTTTGATTTTTTTTTTCACAGATCTTTAGTGACACGAATTGGATCCGTTAAATTCAGAAAGGGTATTAGGAGGTTTACCGAGGTAAGTTTATGTGGTATTTTCCAAATATTGTATTAAAATGATGTTTAAAGAAGAAATTGTGATTAATTAAAATTGCTTTGTTGAATTAAGAAATTAGGAATTTCACACATAATTATGCACTAATGTTATTCTTTGTTTGGGTACTTAAATATGTGTTTCGAATAATCAAGACAGAAAATTACATGCTTTAAAAAAATAATGAAAAATATGGCGTAATAAAAGCGGCGTACATTGAAAACAAGTCGTTGGGGGCCACCGTAATACTTACCTATCATGGATATGCATAATGTAAAATAGGAAAATAAAACATGTGTAAACTATTTATAAAATGCATTGCAATTCCAAAACAAAATCCTGGCTTGATGACTTCATAAGCTTTAAATGCTCTATTACTGAACTGCGTAAAAGGAGCATCCTCATACCTCTAAAAATGATAATCAAATTAACTAGCAGTTTACAGCGTCGGATTAAGCGTCTCATTTTCAATTAAAATATATCTTTGAATTGAAATTTGAATGAAATACAGGGTCATGAAAAATCGAAGAGTGTGGAAAATGTGATTACAAATATCTCGGCAACTCATTATCCGATCGCCTTCATTCTTTATGCAAAATTCATGGTTTTGTATTGTCTTTTATATTCACTCCTTAAAATAAACAATTTCGAAAAATGTTATATACCTTTTATCAGAACGACTATTTCGAGAGTTCGAAAAACATAGTTCCGGATAATCGAGGTTACTGAAATTCAATAAGCTTCTGCCCATTATTACATACTAAGTACATACCAAATTTCAAGTCTCTATCCCAATTTGTTCGCGAGATAGAGCGTTTATAGACACACACACATACACAGACAGACGGAGGGCATTTTTTTTTTTCTAAAAACATGTTTTTCGGAATCACCAGTATCTGAAACGTGTAAATCCATGGAATTCTTTTTTAGATTTTTAAAATGATTGAAAGATTTACCCTATACTACGTATGATGGATAAATAAAGGGAATAAAGATATATGATCACTGTATTATTCAATACTCTTGTATGATTGAAGCTTTGAAAATTCTTGTGTAGATTTACAACAATTAAATTTAAAATGGGTTTTAAAAACTCTGGCATTTTCTTATTCAATTGGTCTAGTGTTCGAGAATCATGCTTCTACCCCAATGCCATTCAGCGTTACAAAAAAGTAAAAATCTAAAAAGATGAATTAAATATTTCTAGTTAGGACATACCCGCTAATGACCTGGCTTATGAGAGTTTAACTATTATAGTGATGATTTGTGAATTGACCTGTTTCCTGACGATAAATCGGTTTTTACCAATGATTTTTCATGTTAATGAATTAGCTATTAATGATTACCTTCCTGTTAAGAAGGACAATATTTCTCCTACTTTTAACGTTAACGATGATTTAATAACTAGTAAATCTGCAGATCAGGAGCCTCAACGTCAGCTCTAAAAGTCATTGTTTTTTTAATCTCACTTTTCCTATTATTTAGCATCTTACAATCCGAAATTTAATTTTTTTTTATGTTACATACATATTTATAGGCATATAAAATACTTCGGAGGTTTCATAAATTAGAAGCGTTAAACTAAACACGTTTCATGCAGTGATATTCTGAAGTGCTTATGAGCTTCTTATTCATGTAACTTTTAAGGTGAAAAAAAAAATAAACTTGTATTAAAATAAATTCTTCATTTATCTCAATAGAATAGAAAAATATTTTTTTTTATAATAAAATATTTCAGCAAAATTAGTGAGAGTTACTTGAATTTTATTATTTTGATATTCTTTGAAATAGGGTTGCTAAGCAACTAATAAATTAAAGAGCAAAATAAAAAGAAATGCATTTTAAAATTTGTAAAAAAAAATATGAAAATAAAATGTTTTATATTTCTCGAACAGATGCAAAATTTTTTTCAATAAGTTAAACAATTAATTTCTAAATTCTAATGAATGCATCAGCAAATTTTCAAAGATATATTTAAAACCTCCATATCGAAAATTTAGCATTAATAATTTTACATTTAATATCATTATTCAAATATGTAATTTTCATTTCAGTTATAAATGAAATTTGATAATCGTCTGCATTCCCATAAGAAAGCATTATGACGTAAAAAGAAATATTCTATATTTTTCGAGCGAATGAACGAAATGTAACTAAAAACTATGCAGCTAATTCCGGGTACTCTACGAACATACCCACCAAAAATCCATCTAATAGGACGATTTTTACGCCAGTTATCGTGGAACTGACAAACAGACAGACAAACAAACAGACAGACAAACAGACACATTGAAACCAAAAACTTTTCACGTCTCCACAAGTGAGCCTCAACTGACGTTTCGGCAATAATAGCGAATGATGACAACTAATGCTGACTATTCTGCCAGTACAAGTTTTCATATTAAGCGTCACGAATGTAGTAATACAAATTCTCTAATAATGTGACTGAGAAAACAAATTTAGTATTGAATAGAAATATAAGTAATGAAGATTTTGAATATTTTCAGAAAATGAATGTCTATTAAAAACAAAACTTACGTGTAAAAACAGGTCATGTACTATTCACGAACAGTCTGGAGTAAAAAACATAATCACATTCACAAATATATCCTCTTGAAACTATTGTATCTCATGCTTTTGAAAGTTATTTGTTAATAGCTTATATGTTAATAGTTTCACCGACAAATCAAACTTCAGCTCACACTTTAAAAGCAGTTAGGGATCAAATTCCGAAGAATACTTAACAATTGAAGAACATATGAAAAAAATACATATAAAGGGTTAATCAAAATATCGGTAAAACTTTAAAAATTCATAAAAAAGGAAGGATATATGATAAAGAAGTGCAGTTTGCAAGAAAGTGTTCACAAGGTAGTCGGATTTTTTTTTAGCAGCAAAAAAGTTTTAGTTAAAAAAGTCACCTGTAGATGGCGCTAACATGTGGGAGATTCAGCAGAATTATGCAAATTAATTGTGAAATAAAAGACCGGGATACACGAGGTTTCCTCATTCGCTTTCAGAATGTTGTCATTACCCAATCGAGCGCTATTGGTGAAGTTGTTCTATTTGAACGGAGAGTCAGCAACTGTTGTGTTGCGAAAATTTTGCACAGCGAAAGAACTGAAGACGAAGAATATGGTCTGGAAGTCATGTTGAACAATTGTTATTGCAAGAATAAACGATGGAGCGTACTGTTGTCTTGTTCATTGTGTTTCGGGTCGTCAGCGCCTTCTACCAATGACATTTTTAACTTTTTTTTTCGCTGCTAAAAAAATCGACTACTTTGTAAGCTCTTTTTTGCAAACCGCACTGCTTTATCATAATTTCTTCCTTTTTTATAAATTTTTAAAGTTGTAACGAATTTTTGGCTCCCCCTATTTATGACAATGGGGTGAAAGACAAAAACAGCGACAGAAGTTGGAAAAGAAAGAATAATTAAAGCTTAAAAAAAGCAAAAACATCTTTACAAAAACAAAATTTATCAAAAACTCGTAGTCAGCCATTAAAACAATCTGGAAGTAAAGGTACAGAAGAAACATGAGATATTAAGAAGCGTAAATCTGAAAAATAAGATCCATACCTTCCAAAAATCAAAAAGAAAATATTGATAAAATATATTGAAAATTATTTTGATTTAATATATTGAAAATATTGAAACGAGATGAAAAGCAAAAATGATTTAAAGGCAAACTGAAAAAAAAAAATATATTTTCTGAAAATATGGTACTTCTCAATTATCCCGTCGACCACTTTTCATAACAAAAAAAATGTCGCCAAACTGTAAGATTAAACGCCAAAAATGCAGCCCCATTTACTTTATGTCAGAAGCATTATACGTGTTTGTTATGTCATCCAGTGGTTTTTAATTCGACATTTGAGTGTATTTTTCATTATGTTTTACTGATTTATTAGTTATTTCATTAATTAAAATAAAAATTGTGTCTTAAACGGCCGAATTTCTTATATTTTATTTATATATTTATTTTGATATTCCAATGGCAACGTTCTCCCGTTTATTTGGTGGTACAGTTTGGCGATAGTTTTTTGTTAGGAAAAGTGGTCGATGGGATAATAGAGAAGTACCGAAAATATACAGCAATAAACATTGCTTTTGTAAAATCCGTGTTGTATGGGTCATGCTTTAGTTGCTTCTTGTTTTAAGATGGTCAACCCTAAAAGTGTTTAAAAATGAATATATTGAAGGATTCATTATTTAATTTTAATAAATTCAATATAATGTATCTGCAAGTTACTTTTTTAGCATTTAAGTTATGGTAAGTTACGTCTATGCTAAATTATGTTAAGTTACGTCAGATTAAATTACATGGTCGCCAGACAAAGAAAAACTTGGTCGCTAGTGGCGTCCTTATTTGTCAACTCCTGCCTATGGTCATGATTATCCTTTATCAATCAGTCCCTAACAAAACTTTTGTGATTTATGAAAATCCCTGTTTATTTGTAAAAAAAAGCCTGTGTGCTGGTGTGTGTGTCGGGGGGGTGGGGGGGGATATTTTTCACTGACTACTAGATATTATTTTTGTTGACTTCCAAAATTTTTCAAATTTGTAGAGCACTGTATATATGCAATTTATTCAGTAAACAGAAATGCAATAAATGTATGTCAATTTATATCTACTATCGTGTTTAAATGATATTATAATCTATTGTTACATGTTGAGTTGAATTTATATATTTTTTTTTAAAAGGCCAGACAAGAGGTAATGAATAAGGAAAATTATAAAAGTTATTGAAATTTTTATATTGAAATAATTATTTACATAATTCATATAATAAAATGTGTTTTTTTATGTTTAATTTGAGTGTGGTTAAATTCAGTACATATACAGAGTTTATTTTTAGTTAATTTTAATGAATAAAATTAAAAAAAAAACAAGTTTTAATTCAATTCTTATTTATCTAGAAAATAAATACAAGTTATAAAATTAATAATACTCTTTAAAATTTTACAAAAAAAAAAAAAAAAACTCACTAACCCAATTTTTTCGCACTTTGAATTTTAACTTTCCCAAACGAAAAATACCGTTACTTAAGCAGCTTAACTTTATGATCCCTAAAAAAAGAAAAGTTAAGCTACTTTTGTAATACAAAAGAAAGAAGTTACTAGACAATAAATGTCATTAACGGCTGTTGCAGTAATATTTAATTAAAATTTATAATAACAAAACTTGCCTATAAATACTCCAAAGGTGAATATATTTTCATGCAGTTAATGCTAAAAAATGCACTAAAAGAAAGAATGTAGGTCAAATAGCTGAGTATAAGGAAAATGAGACGCGTTTTATTGTATACTTAAATTACAACAAAATTGTTTCACATACCAATGTACGCAAAGCACGAAATCATAAAAAAATGGCAAAATTTTTTTGTCACCTTTCTCTTCTATGAAATAACTCTGTACAAATTTACAAAAAGAAAAAAAAAAAAAACTTTTAATATTCAACAGATTTAAGTTATACACTGGTGTCCAGAAATTAAGGGGCAGTGACCAATTTCAGACGTTTCGTCGAATACCTATTGAAACTCGTGAGGAAATGCCCGAAATGCCCTTGAACTTTGAGGACGTAAAGAACATGTTTTACTTCATGTCTTTCAGTGAAGATTTTGTCGCGAGGACAATTAGGGGGGGGGGGGGCAATAATAATTGTAATAATAAAATAATATTTTCGATTATCCAAGTAACAGTTAATGCTAAAAATGGTCTGTCATTGTAGCAAATTACTATGTAGGTCCTGTTCATCTTCTGTGTGCATTTTTGCAAGCATAGTACGTGTTATTTTTAAAGGGTTTTTTATAGCATGCAAAGTTTTCAGCCGAATTTAACACCGCTTTCCTAAAACTTGACAAAAAATCTTAAAAAATAGTATACTGTAATTAAAATATTAATATATTAAATATTTGATGAGATATGGGTATTTGTATGAAATAAATTTTAACTGCGCATGCGCGAGCTACAGCAAAAATGTCTTGTCATGATTTGGTAGTCAATAGTCAAGTTTTTGGAAAGTGTTTGAAAACTCTATATGCCATAAAAAAACACTTTTGAATTTTTCAAAGAAACTTTAACATCTTCACGAATATACCTGTTATGCTTACACAAATGCTCACAAATTTTGAACAGGACCTACATAGTCATTTGCTACAGTGACAGATCATTTTTAGCCTTTTCTGTTACTTGAGTGATCGGAAATATTATTTAATTATTAAAGTTATTGTTGCTCCCCCCCTCCCCTAATTGAACTCGCGACAAAATCTTCACTGAAAAACATGAAGTCAAACACGTTCTTTACATCCTCAAAGTTCAATTGCTTTTCGGACATTTCCTCACGAGTTTCAGCAGATATTCGACGAAACGTCTGAAATTAGTCACTGTCCCTTAACTTCTGTACATCAGTGATTATATTGTTTTATACTTATTTTTATGTCTAGCATAACAGTAACATTTCCGTTTCAATGTCTATAAAAAATTGACACAATAATGAAAAAAAAAATAATAATGATACAATATTTTATAATTATTTTTGGTTCCATAGAATGGATATGTATTTTTTTCTAGTTCTAATACAGTTATTTTCGCTGTATGCTAAAAATTAGTGAGTAAAATAGTAATAAATTCTACAAAACATATCTTGTTTAGTGAATAATCGTTCTTAAGTTATATTATTTATTTCATCACACTCATTCGAATAATAAGAAAAATATGTAAAAAAATAAAAATAATAATCGCTAACATGTCTTCCATACACTATGTTCTCAAACCAGAAATACCATTAATTAAGTAGCTTAATTTTATGAAAAATCAGGAGAGTGTTTTTTTATTGTTAGTAAGGAAGCGAGTTCGATTACGCGGCTAGTATAGTTACGGGTATATATTTTCACAGTAATAAATAGGTGGGATAAATTTGCTTAACTTCATTTTCAGCAATCGGATGATCAATTGCAGAGATTACTTTCGGATTAATTTCCAACATTTATTATAATACAAAAGTATACATTCTAAAAAGAAGACAGATGTTTCTTAACTCCAGGGCTCGATTTAATCCAGGTTTCTGAGGAGTTGGCACGTTTTATTTTATCCAAGATTTTGGAGTATTCCATCGAATGGATTGGTATCCGAAGGTTTTATTTGTAACACTATTTATTATCATAGTAGATTTCAGTATTAGTTTTTACTAATTGGTAAAAATAGTATTAGTAATTTAAGTAATAACACTAAATGTGTCCATTTTAAAATTTTAATTATGTATATCAAATTAAGTTACATTTACATTTAAAATTAATAATGTAGATTTACTTTTAAACATTTAGGAAAGAGCAAAATATATTTTTGCATCTTTAACGCGTGAGAAACAAAAATCCGAATGAATGAAATGTAAAAGAATGTTTTTGAGTGCAGGCCTTTGATTGGAGCATCATTGGGTATCATAAAGTTCACTCCGTCCCTTCTATGACGTGATAGTAAAAACCTTTTCATTGCACGTGATTTTACTTCCCGGTCGCAATCCACGGTCTTTTCATTCATAAAGCTTGTTAAGAGAGTTCAAGGTTTCTTTCTTTCACTGCAGATGATCAATTGCAGAGATTACTTTCGGATTAATTTCCAACATTTATTATAATACAAAAGTATACATTCTAAAAAGAAGACAGATGTTTCTTAACCTGCGAAAATATAATATAACCACAAACATGAAATAACCTCTTCCGAGATACTAACTATCCTGAAAAGCGTTTTACGGCTTTAGAAACCTTAGAAACCAATATAGTTTAGAGATTTAAACTACTTATTTATGAACCGATTTGGATGTGACTGAGTACATGCTTAGGAAATACCAAGGTCTCGACCGAGTTCGTTGGTCAGCTTCATCCGCCATTTATCCGCCGAAAATTTTAAAATTTTAAATTGCAAAAAGATTTTTCAAAATTATTAAATTGAAAAAAAAAATCTGTTAAGTGTTAGAACGTGATACAAGAATTCTGGAACGTTTTCTGTTTTGGCTGTATGTTAAAAAATGGCTGAGATATGGTAGTTTGAAATTCTAGGGTGGCTAAGATTTTGAAACAATCAGATTTTTGTTACGCTGTAACTCTGGTATTTATGAACTGATTTGAATATGACTAAGTATGTGTACAGAACATACCAAGGTCACGACCGAGTTCGTTGGCCAGCTTCATGCGCCATCTTGTTTCAAGTTAATTTTTTTTAATTAAAAAATTAAAAAATATGTACACAAAATTATAAAGTGAAAAAGTTGTTTCTGTTAAGTGTTAGATCGTAATATAAGGATTTCGGAACATTGTTTGTTTTGGCTTTATCTTTGAAAATGGCTGAGGTATGGCAGTTTGAAATTCTAATTTGGGTGACATTTTCAAATAATCTGATTTTTGTTATACTGTAACTCTCATGCTGAAATTCGTATTCAAATTCAGTATTAACAAAAACCGGGATTGAATCTTGCTATAATCGAGTTCCAATCATTTTACCTTCGGGTTAATAAACCGTAAGGGATAATTCCGAAAACTGGAAGTTTCCTTTAAAGAGACAAAGAAACGTAAACATCGCAGTAAAACTTAATTTTATTACTTAATAAGTATTTTTATACTGATAAAACGAATTAATTTCAATTCTAGATTATTCAATTTGTATGTGGTATTAATTTGTATTTATAGTAAAAATATACTAATATAACGTTTAAATACATTCTTACACAAAATTAACTCATTTCAAAAATGATAAGTAAAAATATCATTATCATTCTTCCATTAAACTTTGTAAACTTTGTAAACTTTGTCTATATATTGTTGTCTAGTGCATCTACTAAAAAAATTTTAATTGCCTGAATATTTTCAAAATTATGGTCTGTTATTTGAACAAAAATATGCTAAAATTGTTGAAAATCTTATAATTGACTTTTCGACCATCTCTAAAATTTTTATTTCCTAAAATATTATTTAACTTGTAAGTAGGTGCACTAGATAAATGCTTATAAGAGTGAGATATGCCAGCCCAGGACATCGTCGGGATAGCTCACTGGGGAGAGCGTTGGTACGGCAAACCAAAGTACCCAGGTTCGAGTCCTGGTCCCGGCATATTTTCACTCTGTTGGAAAAAAATCTGAACTGTGATACTCCAACCATTGAATAAATGCTTATAGTTTACTTTAGTAGTAATTTTTTTTCTTAGAAGTTTTATTTGTTTTTCATGTAGGATTTTTTCAAGTTTCTGAAAAATGTCTTCAAATTTCCATACATATTTAACATTTTTGCAAATTCATAGGGAGATATACAGTAAAATCTCACTACAACGAATCTCTGGAGACCACTTATTAAATTCGCTATAATGAAATATTCGTTAAAGTGAAAATATTTTTATACTGAAATAGAATACTAGGACATTTTTTACAATCCAAATTATATTCGTTAAATTGAAAAATTCATTAAATCGAGGTTCGTTGTAACGAGATTCTACTGTATATATATAATTTCAAAGGTAAATTATTAATTTTTATTAAAACTAAATCAAAAAATGTGAATAGAATGTTTCTTTGCAAATTTTTCCAAAAAAGTGCTTCAAACGTAGGCAGATACTTTAAAATTTATAATAAGGAAACTTATCATAAGTACTTACAAAATTACATAACTTTTCAAGTGTTAATTACTACAAAATACACCTGAAGAAAGAATGAAGGCCAAATAGCTCAGTATAAGGGGTATAATAGAACTTTTATGGTGTTCTTAAATAGCTACAAAATTGTTTCAAGATCATAGCCATGGAATACAATAGCATAAAAAAGGGTGAAAATAAAAAGTTTAAATTATTTTAAATTTCTTCTTTTATGATATAAAGGTTGGCAATCTGTAACATAAATATTCAATAGATTTTTGTTTCTACCTCAATAATACGGAATAAAAATTTATAAATCGTATTTATTAATTCACATCCGTATTACCTCTGTGCTATTAAAGTGAGTAATTTTTGGGGACAACCTAGTTAATCCACTTTAAGCTATTTTGAAAGAGTTCCTTAATGTCTTTTAGTGTGATTAACACATTTCTTTTGTTATTTGCCTTCTATTTTATAACATTCTTTAGTGTTGTCCAAAAATTCAAAACATCTTAAAAGTCCCTAAAATATAAAAAAAGCGTTTTCATTAATTAGTTACTGTTGAGAATGAAACGTGAAGAAAAAATATTTTCATAAATATTACTGTAATAAAAAAGTATTCGAAATGCTTCATTTAAAACACTTATATATAGTAGATATCGTCTGCAAACTTTTATCAAACATTTTTGCAATTTCTATAAACATCTTGCAATAGTCAGGAATTTATTTTTTTTTATCGTCTGAAAATAAATTTGTTTTTAATGAGGTAAGAATTTTCACACAATTGATTTTCCGAAATGACGAATGTTACTGGGCAAAAAACATACATTAAATTTTGTTTTCTCAGTGAAATTTCTGCTACAAAAGCATTTGAAATGTTGCAAAAGCTTTTAAAGATGACTTTTTATCAAAAACAACAGTATTTGATTGGTATAAAAAACGTAAAGATGGTAATCATAGTCTCTCAAAAATCATGGTAATGTTGACTGTTTTGTTTGATTGTCGTAGTGTTGTGCATTATGAATTCCTATTATTATTTGAGTTTTTTAAGCCGTTTGCGTGAAGAATTTCGTCGAAAATGGCCTGAATTGTGGCAAGAAATATCATAAGTGTAGCAATACGAACGCGCCTTCTCAGAATGCAATTATTATTCGCGAATTTTCAACCAAACATTCAGCAAATACGTCTCCACACGCTCCGTATTCACCTGATGTGGCACTGTGTGACTTTTTTCTCATTTCCACGGTTGAAATTGCATCTTCGTGGTTGCCGTTTTGAGTCCATTAATTTGATAAAAGTAAATTCTGTATGAACTCTAAAAAGGTTTCACAAAAACAAATTTAAGTCATGTTTTGATGATTGAAAAAACGTTGTCAGAAGTGCATTGCAGTCATAGGAGATTACTTAGAAGGAGATGCAACAAATTGTGACCAATAAATTGATACATTTTGTCTTATGCCACCATTCTGGATATTTTTTTATCATATATTTATCGCCATAAACTTTGGGGCCTAAGTTTATTGCCTTCTCTGTGGGATTCGAAAGGAAACATTCTGAGACATTTTAATACCTACTTCCCGTCATATTAGTTTTTCAGGGCATCATGCCTTATTCTAGTGTCACCTTATTGGTTTACAGTGTGTAGAAAAATAAATCCAATAGAACATGATCATTGATCAACTATATCGAATGTATATGTAATCCCGTTCACTAAAGCCGATGGGACGATTGCAATATTATATAGGAATGACGAATGGAAAGTTTAAAACATGGGTCAAAGTAAACAAGTGGAAAATTGTACGTTAAACGTGACATATAATGAAAAATAATTTTGAATATAAATGACCGCTTGGCATATGGAAAAAGATGTGGTTAGCCCATATTTGTTTTCCTCACTCAGATGACTTGCGTATATAGATAGCATATGATAGGATTTAATAGAATAAAGAAAACTTTTATTAATATCTTTTTAAGTTTTGATTCGATTTTCATAAAATTTGAAATGCAGCGATTCTATATATTCAATTTCAAACCATTCGGTTGGGTAGTTTTTGCGCCGTTATATGCGGATGGGTGGACAGACGGACAGAGGGACGGACTGTAGGTGCTACGAGTTTATATAATTACGAACGCACCTAAAAACATAAAAAAAAAAAACATAGTCCGTAGGGGAAAATATCCAATAGAGCCTGATCAACTGTCGGAAGCATGTGAAATCCCGTTCAACAAAGGCGATGGATAATTGCAATATTATATAGGAATGACGAATAGAAAGTTTAAAACGAGGATCAAAGAGCATATAGAATAGATATCAAATGCTACATGATCACTACAGCTTTAGCTAGACTAAATAGTATAGAGCCTTTGAAATATTATATAAGTGTAAAAAATAAGACGGTATTCGTTTTGTTGTGCAAACTGAGTAAATACAATTTTATAACATGTTTAGAGTATATAATATACATCTATACGCATTACATTTTTGTGAGTAAATTAGTAATTTACAAACTGCAAATTGTAACACATCTCAATCTTAATTTGTAGAAAATTTCTGGTACAAGTACTAATTTACAACTAGTACTATTTTACAACTAGCAGTATTTTTCAAGTACTAATTAATAGTACAATCTATAAAAAATATGGGAACTAAGCGTTCGAGAAACTCTATCGAATGCTTTTAACTGAGAATTAATGTACATTTATCGATAATCTCTAATTTGCACTGCTGTGTTTTAACAAAAATTTGTATGAACGAATGGTAAAAAAAAAATGTTTTGCACAAAGATTGTAATTTTATGCTGCAACAAAAATCCAGTCAAAGAATTCATGCAAACTTAACTGTTATTCTTACACCATAACAATAAAAATAATAACAATAATATCTATGAACAGATATCGCTGAATTTGATGATATCCCTATCATAGACTACACCGATGGGAGTCATACAGAAAATTGTAAACAAAACTGTGTTTTCTTAAACTTATAAACACTTCCCGTCGCTCTTGTAAATTTAAAACAACGTTATACCTTCTTAAGCTATATCGACATTTAAGGGACTGTTTCCATGTTCCACATCAGGTTAAAAAATACCCACCTGGGGTTACAGAAATCCATATTTACAACATGGCGCGTCGTAAAAAAGGAAACAGTTACAAAGTTGTGGGAGATAAGAAGAAAAAAAAAAGTTTCTGCAGTATAAAAACAACGTTTTGGTATTTAAATTTTTCCGGCATATCTCAGGAAATATTGGGTATGGGAAGTACTGTGATGTTCAGACTGTAATATGAGTATATATTATAGTACCCGATAAAAACTTTTTAGGCATATTTTTGATATTTCATGATAAAGATTGCCTTTGTCGAACCACTCGAAATACAGTTTGTGACTTTTATTTCTTAAATATTTTATATATATATATTTAGCTGAAGAAAGTGGGCAAAACTTGAACATTTTTAGAATTTATGTGGACTTGGAACGAGCTCTGTTATAATTGCATGATACTTTGGTTTATATAATTATTATACTGGTTTATTATTATTTTGTTTTATATAATTATTAATATATTATTTGGTTCTTTGTTTGTAATAATGGATGACTAAAAACAAATACACATTTTCTTTCTTTATTTTTATTTTTATTTTTATTGTATTTATTTTTTTCATTCTTTTTTTATTTTTTTATTTTTTTTTTGGTTATATATTAAGTATGCTGTTTATATGTAATTTCAATTAGATTGTAAAATAAAGTTAAAAATAAATGAAAATCAGCGTTCTAAAATTATCTTTCTCCTTGAATATTAAAGAAATCACAAAAATTCTATATATCAGATAGATTAATACCAATTTTACTATTAAGAGAAATAAGTCCCCAATCAGGAAATAAATATATATATATATATATATACCCTGGCCTCCAAAAGTTAAGGCACAACCGTTTTTTTGCGTCTAATTTGCAGATGAATGAATATAGAAACAACAAATTTGGAGGAAATGCGCGCTAAACTGTTATTTATTAAGTGCGACATAGAAATTTACTTAAGTTAAACGTATAAATGAAATTACAACAAAAAAGCACTCATGGTGGAAAATACCATTCTTGGAGAAATCAGTACATCGCAGTATTATGCAGTAAAATGTCACAGAAACATTAAAAAACTGGTTTTAATACGGAATATGTCCACCCCGGACTTGAATGCATTGGCGGCATCGAATTTCCATGCTCTCAATTAAATTGTCGGACACCGAAATAGGTAACGCTGACCAGACTTGGAGTAAGCCTTGTTCCAGCTCATTTAATGACCTTGGAGGAGGACTTAAGGTGCCTGACTACGTACGGAGAAATTTTTTTCAAAAAAGCTATTTAATTATTTTTTGAACTTATTTTTATTAAGATTGTGGCTAGAAACTGTGAAAAAAGGTAAAACACATTTCATTCATTGATGAAATTTTTGTAAATGGGGGATTTTGTGGTAAAATTTAGTGAAATTTGGTCCAATACCCAAAACGCGCTACAGAAAAATATATTGCATGTATCTTAATTTCCTTTTTGCACTTTATACTTATGACATTGGTGAAGGCAATGAACTAAAATCTAAAAGATATTTTAAATGTTTCAAAAATTATAGCACATCGCATCTTTTTACATGCTGATTTTCTTAAAATGCATCTATGTCTTTCCACGAAAACATCCATAAAACAAAAAATGTTTATTCTAATATTAAATCTGTAGTTCATTGCCTTCACAATAGAATAAACAACATGCATTTTAAATTTCTTAGTGATATTCTGATAACTTTTTGAGAAATCGTGTTTTGCGTATGGAATTTTCACCAAAAATTACATTTTCCAAAAAAGGCATTTAAAGTTGAGATCTATGTTTTACTACAAGAATTTACACAGTAATATGCATGTAAACTTCAATGCTTTTATGAGTCATACTCTTTTTTAAGTACTGAATCTTTGTTTATTTCTAGAAGGCCATAGTTTTGCTTCCCCCTTTCCAGTTAGTACCTTTAACTAGTACTTCCGGTCCTTTAAACAGTACTTCCGGTTTGAGTGACAGCTGTTGAGTAGTTTAAAAACTGCTACAACTCCAGTTCTATTTGTCATACAATAAAAATAAATACAGTTTTGGAAAGGTAAAACGTTGGGCTTTAATATAATGTAATAAAACCATTTTGACAATTTTGGTCGAAAACCACTTTTTAAACGTAGTCAGATACCTTAAAGCCGCAACCTGTGTTCCAAGATAGTTCCAAAGATGTTCTATCGGATTCAAGTCTGGAGAGTGAGCTGGCCATTCCATTCTCTCCAAACCGTGATCCTCAAGATAATCCTCAACAACCACAGCTCGGTGTGGTCTCGCATTATCATCCATTAGAATGAAACCATTGCCAATAGCACCGGCATATGGGCGCACATATGAATCAAGGATCTCATCCCGATATCTCGCACCAGTCACAGTTCCTCCATGGAACACATGCAGGTCAGTGTGGCCTCCGAGTGAGATCCCTGCCCAAACCATGATTCCACCGTTTCTGTACCCGTGTGTTTCGACAGTGTTTGATTGATGGTATCGAGTGCATTGTTCTCTCCAGATCAGAAGACGTCCTGAATCGCTCTCCAGTGTGAATCTGGGCTCGTTTGTGAAGAGTACAGAAGCCCACTGTTGTCTGGTCCAGTAAACATGTTCTCTTGCCCAAAATAAGCGGACCCTTCTTTGTCATCTGTTGAGGGGGACACACACAACTGGTCGCCTTGCATAGAGACCTGTATTGTGAAGACGTCTTCGCACCGTAGTAGCGGAGATTCTTCTCTCTGATGCTGCAAAGTGGTCTGCAATGAGTTGCGGCACAGTAGTGCGTCTTCTCCTTCGGGCCGAAAGAGCTAGAAACCGGTCTTCTGCAGGTGTTGTAACACGTGGGCGGCCTGGAACATGTCTTCTGCACACAGAATCTTCGGATTCATACTGATCCCGGACGACACTGCGAGACACATTGAGCCGTCTAGCAGTATCGGCCTGTGACAACCCCATTTCCATCCATCTTACCGCACGCCACCTTAATGAATCGGGCAAACGACTTCTTCTAGATATTTCTAGACTCTACTGGCTGTTGTGAACAAAACTGACAACAATAGTTCGAATACAACAAAACTTACACGTGAAATTACGAAAGCTTCGTAATTGCATATTTTTCTCTTATTCACAAATACCTATTCTGTTCTATAAAATAAAAGTGGTAGATGTAATTTTTTTGTAAGTTTTTTTAAAGCTTATTATTGTCATTCATATAAACTATGAAGTTTAATCTGACTACCATTTTTTGTCTGGTGAGCTTCGAAAAACATGTTGTGCCTTAACTTTTGGAAGCCAGTGTATATATATGAAATTTTGAGGCTATATAGGACTCATGGATAAGTATTTGATATCATAGTTGCGAACCTCCCGATTTTTTGAATACCAGTAAAATCTTACAAACTTTTTCACTTTATTAAATTTCAGAAATTGTATGATTAAATAAAACAAATATTTTTACATAAAAATATTGGTATAAAAAAATTGGGAGGTTGGCAACTATGTAATACGTATCACGGAAGTGTATATATATATATATATATATATATTATTTGTAAAATGCTATACAGTAACCAACTAAGACAGTGTTATAATAATAAACATAATTATAGGTTATTAAATACCAATGTAAAAGAGCAAGAGAGAAGAATTGGTGCATTTTACAAAAAGTTAAAATACACACAACGTAGTAAGGAATTACCTTATATGGTATTGGTTCCTATATTTCATAAGGACCCCGTCGCCTTTCGTACAATTACATGTGGTTTCGGCACTTATTTAGAAGTTGCTAATAAAAAGTTTTGGGATATTTTGCAGAGTTTATTTGAAGTGGCATTAAAACCAAAATAACACTTGTATAATCAAAAATAGTTTTGAGTTACTTAATAGATTGAAAGGATTGAGTAATATAAAAGGCTTACATGTTTATGATTTTGAAGATTTATACAATAGCATTGATTTAATTGATCTTAAAAATAAAATTTTTGATTTTTTTTAAGCGGTACAATTTTTTGGGTAAAGATTTGGATCATTTAACAAATTTATTTAATTTTGTAGTTAATGAAAATTATTTATTCGATGGAAAACATGTGTTTCAGCAGATAAGTGGTATACCTACGGGGGGGGGGATAGTTGCAGCTTGGTACTTGCAGATACATATTTATTTTTATACGAGGTTAATGAAACATTAAATAAAGATTTTTTAAGTTTTAGATATATTGATGATGTTTTGTTGGTAAGGATTAACGATTCCAACAGCGAATTAAATTTAGATTATTACCCCCAAGGTTTGACAGTAAAGAGAACTTTATATGACAGAAAACATGTAAATTATTTAGACCTTACTATTGATATCGAGAGGGGTGGCTTGAGTACTTACATTTACGATAAGAGAAAGGATTACAACTTTGAAACAATAAAGATATTAAATTTTAATTCCAATGTACATATTTCTGTTTTCAGAAATATATTTATCAATAGTTTAATTAGGATAGTAAAATTAAATTCTAATCATAATAGTATAATAAGTGACATTATAAATCTCTATCATAATGCAATGGTTCAGAGTTATCCTAGTGGTTTGTTAAATAGTTTGACAAATAATTTCGTCAAAGATAAAGATTACCGCAATACTCTCCTTTTGGCAATTAAAAAGATCGCCAGATAATTGTAGCTTTTATAGGAGCTCTGTCTGGCTGTGTCGTTCTTTTCAACTTGGGTTAATAGTTTCCATGGTCAGTTTGGTTGAGACAGGCATGGGGGAAGTTTCATGAGTAATTACCGGTATAACCCAGCATGCAAGTCTTTAGCCTTGCAGCATGTCTCCAACGGTTGTGTTCTTTTTGTTTCTAATTTTGTTTATAGTTTTTTAAGTATGAATTTTTCATGGTTACTTGTTAATTTTTCTCTGTTGTTCAGATATTTTGGTATTAGATGTATAGTACGTGGTTTTGGTATTATATATATATATATATATATATATATATATATATATATATATATATATATATATATATATATTGATAGAAATATACTATTCTTGGCAAAAATTCCAATATATTTTATGAAACATTGCATTTTTATTTGACATGTGAAATCTACTACCAAACTGAAGATTATACATGGTCACATGTCTTTTTTCAAATTCCATTTTAATTTCATTTGATATCTAAATTCTATTTTAGGCAAATCGATATCTAAATTTGCATTTGATATCTAAATTCTAGGCAGATTTCGTACGAAATACTACCTATTACATTCTCCCCTATGTTGGAATTGCTGAAAAATGTTTGCAAATCTACGCCAATCATGACTCCTAGAACCCAAAACCACCCCTACTCCAAAACTTTATCTATCTATCTATCTATCTACCTATATTACTTTTATATGGACACGATAACTTCCATAATTCTGCTTTAATATCTTCCAAACTGATACATAAAATCAAGACGCATAAAATCTCGATCAAGTTTGTTAATGGGCAAAATGAGGCCAAGGGAGGGGGGATGGGGGCTTTTTGTAAAAACAGAGAAAAACCTCATAACTGCTTAATTATGATACGTATCGAATACGTTTAAAGTTATTATTACTTCTAGGAAAAGGGCCGAAAATTTATGTATGACAGATTTTTGAAATAATTAAAAATGGCCTCAAGAGATAAAAAAGAAAAGGGGATCAATCCTAGCCTAAAACGTTTGTTAAGTTTTTGTTTTTTTGTTTTTATATAAATGTATGTTTTTAATCTAGTATTGTCTGATTAAATGTATTTTTTAACAATTTAATTTTATATATCAGATGTAAAAAATGTTTAGTTATTTGAAATTCCTCTATAATTTTTTTAACTTATAAATAAATTTCTAAAGATTCCGCTAAATATGTGTAGAGTATCACTATTATTTTAGCAAAATAAATAAATAAATTAAGATAAAATAAAATAAATTGCCAGCCCGGCATGGCAAAAAGAGAATGAGAATGATTTTCAGGCCCAACTCGGTCCACATCTGATAAAAGAAAAATTGTCCCAAACCCGTGCAGACCTTTAACCCATTTTGCTACAAATTATAAATTAAAAAGTTGCACCACCACAATAATTATTTTACTGAATTGAAAATTTAAATATCAACAACAGGAAATTTAGATAAGTTTTTTTCAGTAAAAGATGATTAAATAAATCGGTAGTATATAATCTTAATATATAATCTAAACATATACTCTTTTTGTAAAGCATTTAAAAGAGTAATTATATTGATTAACAAAAAATACTGTTACAGAAATCTCGCAAATCTTATAAAAGCAATAAATGTATTGCGATCCTATCTAATAATAGGAAAGGTTTTTGTATTTTCAAAATTTTTATTTAATAATTGTTACTTACCCATCATGCGTAGTATAGGGTAAGTCTTGCAATCGGTTTAAAAATCGAAATTATTTTTTGACGGATTTATACGTTTCAGACACTGGTTTCAGATACCGTCCGTCTGTCTGTGTGTCTGTAAACGCTCTATCTCCCGAACAAATTGAGAGAGAGGCTTGAAATTTGGTATGTACTTGGTATGTAATAATGGGAAGAAGTCTATTGAGTTACAGTAACCTCGATTATCTGGAACTATTTTTTTTTTTTTTTTTTCTTGGACTCTCGAAATATTCGTTCTGATAAAAGGTATATAAAAATTTTCGAGATTATTTATTTTAAGGAGTGAATATAAAAGACAATAAAAAACATAATTTTTGCATAAACAATGAAGTTGATCGGAAAAAAAAAATCGATTTTTTTTTTTTTTTTTTTTTTTTTTTGACGGATTTACACGTTTCAGACACTGAAGACTCCGAAAAACATATTTTTAGAAAAAAAAAAATTGCCGTCCGTCTGTCTGTGTGTCTGTAAAAGCTCTATCTGCCGAACAAATTGAAATAGAGACTTGAAATTTGGTATGTACTTGGTATGTAATAATGGGAAGAAGCCTTTAGAATTTCAGTAACCTCGATTATCCAGAAATATTTTTTTCGGACTCTCGAAATATTCGTTCTGATAAAAAGTATATAGAAATTTTCGAAATTGTTTATTTTAAGGAGTGAATATAAAAGACAATAAATAAAAATGAATTTTGCATGAACAATGAAGTCGATCAGATAATGAGCTGCTGAGATATTTGGAATCTTATTTTCCACACTCTTCGATTTTTCATGACCCTGTATTCCATCCAAATTTTAATTCAAAGATATATTTTAATTGTAAATGAGACGCTTCATCCAACGCAGTGAACCGTTAGTTAATAGAATTATCAATTTTGGAGTTATAAGGATGTTTCTTTTACGCAATTCAGTAATAGAGCATTTAAAGTTTAGGACGTCATCGAGCCGGGATGTTATTCGAATTGCAATGCATTTTATAAATAGTTTACACATATTTTATTTTCATATTTTATATTATGTATATCCATGATGGGTAAGTATTACGGTGGCCCCAACGACTCGTCTTAATAAGAGAAAAGCAACATTTATCTAAATGATTCAGAAAATAACCTTTTTAAAAATTATTTAACTGTTTCGATGTGCTGTGTAAATGTGATCGAGTCCAGTATTTTGTACGAGAAGTAAAATCTTCTTTTATTAATGCACAGATTATATTAATTTTCTTTTATCGTATTTAAAAGTACCGTCGGCATAAAAAAGGTTAAACAAATAATAATAATAAAAATAACTTAAAGATGATTGAAAGTAAATATTTTTTATCGAATAACAGAATATGCGTGTAAGCACTTAAATATTGTTATTAGAGAAATATTTATTCATTCATAAAATATTGGTAGAAAAAAATGAAAACAAATTCAATGATTTAAAATAATTCATATTTTTTTTAGATATATCAGGTAGCGCCATCTCTTAATATGAAATTAAACTAATTATAAGATGATGTTTTCTATCATGAAATACATTTAAAAGGAAAATTAACTTTTCCAGTTAAAGCTATTGAACTTTACATTTTTGGGAAGTGTACATATTCTGAAAAAAAGCGAGGTATACAAGTAAAATTGTGTAGCAATAAATAGTATAGTATACAAGAGTATACTGTATAAGTAAGAATATACAAGAAAAAGTATAGAAATAAAAGTGTCGAAGTAAAAGTAGTAAACAAGTAAAAAGTAGTAATAAAAAAATAGTATATAAGTAAAAGTAATAGACAAGTAAAATATTTACTTGGCTATTACTTTTCTACGGTATCCTCAGTGGGTAATGGTATAACAGAGCGACTGATATATAAAAGTAATATTATGTAAAAGAAATTCGAAATAGTTAAAATAGTGAAAACACGATTTCATATAAAGACAAGTGTTAAAATAATTGTTTTTAATTATAAAAAAATATTTTTAAAAAATCCCATATTTTTAAGTGACTAAATTCAGCAATCTAAAATTATTTGAGTTTTGACTACAACAAAAAACTATTTAAATTTCTACAAACGAAAAACTTTATTAGACCAAAAGGGGAATAATAAGAATATATAAAACTGTAGGCAATCCGAGTTTTTAACATTTTCCAACAAAGTTGAAAAGCTTTTATGAATTCGGTTTGTGTGTCTGGTAGTCTGTCTGCCGTTTTTCTGTCGGTGCTCTAACTCGCGTAAATATATTCGAATTGACAAGCAATTGATCTATGTTATTAAGGTTTACTACGGCATCTTCGGTATTGAAAATGAAGTGTATATCACTATTATGTTTTTTTACAGGGACGCTCAAAAGAATTCGATTACATTACGGTCTATGGGAAAATATTATCTGTGATTTATTTTAATAATGTTTCGCGATTTCAAACATATTGAAATTTGTATATGGTGCAATACAAGAGGTGTACTATAGAATATTGTGTGAATAGAATTCATTTACAGGGACACACAAAACAATTCGCTTCTGTCTGTTAAAAATAACTGCTGGAAGTGCATTTTCGGTTACTGAACGCGTTTTTAAATTTAACTCATTTTTTGTCTATTACTTGGTGCGTATAAATTCTATAGATCCTATATAGTGCTGCACAAAAGTTATCGAGTACATTTCCATTTATTGACGGAAAATCCAAAAGGAGAATTTTAAATTATGCTACCAATTTTCTAACCGAACTAAAATTTAGCATTCTAAGTAGTATATAGAAATCTATAGATCATATGCAGGACTGCACAAAATAATTCGAATATTCTTTCGAATATTGTTGGTTATTCTTGAAATTGGGTTTAAATATATTATGCGTTTTCCAAATTGTTTACTTAGATATCATCTTTCATAGTATTAAACGGTAATGATTTGTAAAATTATTATGGAAGTGTTGGAACGTGTTACATAATCTATGCTTGACGCTTGATATTTCGTTCTTGTTTCTTAAGGGAAAAAAATTAATACATTTATTTCAAGACAATACTTTCTTTATAGTATATATATATATATATATATATATATATATATATATATAGTCATTTTTATGATGTCTTTATATTATGATATCTTTTCATTTTGAATTTCAACAATCCATCTTGATCTATATTCGTATGCATTTTGGTATCGTATATATATTTTTAAATATATAAATAATGTTGCTAATTGATTTTAGCAATCTTTTAAATATTATACGCTTTGAACTCTGCTGCAATTGCGCATTATCTTTGTGTATTTTTTATTTTTATTTTTATTTGATTTCTACTTTGTAGATATCCGATACCTCGTTATAGGAATTTCCAATAATTGATTCATTATTTTCATCGCATGATTTATTATATGAATTTAACTAATGCCATTGTTTCTGTGTGTTACATTTATTTTCTAATCTATATTCAGAGAGTTGGGGAACACTTTCGTTGTCAATTAATTATTACTTACTAAATCATAATTTCATAGTTTCTGTTGGTGTTTCGGTAATGTTTCATTAATGGTTATAATATATATATATGTAAGTATGCATAATGTGATAATATGTATTCATTACGTACAATAATTCTTTAACAATCGCCAGGGTTGCGTTCTATAAAATCTTTCAGCAGTAAAAAGAAGTTACGTTCTGTGAAATTTTAATTAAAGCGGCACAGCATTTCAAAAATCAAAATAATATATTTATTAATAATGCTTTATGTCTAACATACAGGGTGTCCGAAAAGTCTGAAAACGGTCGGATAACTCGAGAAATATACACAGGATTGAAAAACGGAAAATATGTATTCAATATTTTTGAAAAATCTATTTAGGAATATAAAAGTTGCCCCTCCGCAAATCTGCCCCCCTGGGGAAAAAGGGGGTGCGAGCAACTTTGAAATCTTAAATGATAACATACATTTTTTATTGAAGATTAGGATTCTACAAGAAAAAAATACGTAACTTTTGTCTTTAAAATGTTCTTCGGAAAATCGTAGATGGCGCTGTAATCGAGAAAAATGCAATGAGAATCGTTTCCATTGAAAAGTCTGGAAGCGGTCGAATAACTCGAGAAATATACATCGGATTGAATAATGGTAAAATGTATTTTCAATATTTTTGAAAAATCTATTTAGGGATATCAAAAATTTTCCCCTCCCCCAACTCTGCTCCCTGCGGAAAAAAAGGGAGGGGCAACTTTGAAATCTTAAATGATAACACACATTTTTTTATTGAAGATTCTGATTCTACGGGAAAAAATACGTAACTTTTGTCTTTAAAGTTTTCTTCGGAAAATCGTAGATGGCGCTGTAATCGAGTAAAATGCAGTGAGAATCGTTTCCATTGAAAAGTCTGGAAGCGGTCGAATAACTCGAGAAATATACATCGGATTGAATAATGGAAAAATGTGTTTTCAATATTTTTGAAAAATCTATTTAGGGATATCAAAGTTGCTCCCCCCCCCAATCTCTGCTCACTGGGAGAAAAGGGGGGGGGGCAACTTTAAAATCTTAAATGATAACCCCCCTATTTCATTGCAGATTCGGATTCTACGTGAAAAAATTCGTAACTTTTGTCTTTAAAATTTTCTTCGGAAAATCGTAGATGGCTCTGTAATCGAGTAAAATGCAGTGAGAATCGTTTCCATTGAAAAGTCTGGAAACGGTCGAGTATCTCGAGAAATATACATCGGATTGAATAATGGAAAAATTATGCTACGAGTTTCCTAACCGAACTAAAATTTATCATTAAGGGTGTATTCAAATCCAAACTGCTTATTTTGAGACACATTTGTAAATTCATTTTTGCTCTAAAATGCATCCAATTGGCAGGTTCTCTTATTCAGAAACTTTATAATGTCCGTATTGTCTCGATTATTTGATAAATGCAAAACATATTTCAAAAAAGGCTGTCAAAGTGGACATTTTGAACCGAATTTCACAAAGTGATAGCGCTGGAAGCAAAAAAAAATGATCGAACTGTGAAAATAATTGTCTGTAATTCAATTTCTAATTAATTGAACGAAAAATAAAAACATGGGGCCCTTATAAATGTCTTTATAAATCACGCCGCCAAGTTTCCTGTTGTTACTTTTAAAAATGAGTCTGAGAATGTGTCTCAAAATTTTGAGTTTTTGAGCGTGGAAAAATATTTTTTTTTAATACCGCCTTAACATTTTCAATATTTTTGAAAAACCTATTTAGAAATATCGAAGTTGCCCCTCCCCCCCCAACTCTGCCGCCTTAGGGGCTGGGCAACTTTGAAATCTTAATTTATTTACTAATTTATAATTTAACTAATTAACAAGAGATTTTTTTCTCAATTGACCAGCAATATACATCAACCACACCACCCGTGCTTTCTGACACATTTTTTTTCTTCTACCAGATGAGTCCCTCCACCCTTTGAATTCACTGAACACGTTTTTCCACTTCTTACTAAAATTCTAACTCATTTGCAAAATAAGATAGGCAAGGTCTGACTTCTGATTGACTTTGTATTAATAAACGCTTTTCAGTTTATAAATATAGATTTGCGAAATACATAAGATAAAATAATACAGTTCTTGCATCGAAAAATTAACACAGGCGAAAAATACCAGCACAACACTACTACTTTCTTTTTCATTAAAATAAAAATATTATTTAAGCAGCTTAACTTTATGATAACTTTATGATTGGTTATGAAATAGAGTATTGCTGTTTCTGAATATTTAAAGTCCTTCTTTTTTAATTAAACTAATTTTAAACAATGTCATCAACAAGAAGAACTAATTGGACATCTACAAAAAGAAGCCGAATTGTCATATTGAGAGAAAATGGCCTCTCTTATGCTGAAATTGCAAGATAAGTTTGTGGTTCAGTGACTTGTTCTGGTGTACGAAAGTTCTGTTTACGTTATGAAAAAACGAAATCAGCGGAAAATAAGGCCAAATCAGGCCGAAAAAAATCCACAAGTGCTACTGCCGATAGAAAAATTAAACGGCTACGCCTTAAAGATAGAAAAATTTCATCAGATGCCATTAGATGTGAAATGAATGCAGCGGGTATTGCAGTAAGTTCAAGAACAATAAGAAGAAGGTTATCAGGATTTGGACTACAAGCTAGAATTCCAAGGAAAAAACCATAATTAAATCAAAAGCAACGCGAAAAACGAGTTAAGTGGGCAAAATAACACATTAAATGGTCAGAAAATCAATGGAAGCAAGTGATCTGGAGCGATGAGAGTAAAATATAGCTCTTTGGAAGTGATGGTAGAAAATACGTGAGACGTAGAGTAGGAGAAGCACTTCATCCTGATTGCATTGAAGCAACTACAAAAAAACCCAACAAATGTCATGATGTGGGCATGTATGTCTGCAGCTGGTGTGGGCCGAATTCAAGTGATTGATGGCATCCTGAATGCCAAAAATACATCGAAACTGTCCTGGAACCAAAATTGATACCTTCCATCAGGGATCTCTTCCCCAACAACGCACCATTTATTTTTCAGCAGGATTCAGCTCCGTGACACACAGCAAAATTATGCAAAGCATGGTTTCAAAATAAAGGCATAGATATATTACCATGGCCAGGAAACAGCCCTGATCTCAATCCAATTGAAAATTTGTGGCGACGTTTGAAAATTCTTATACGAAAAATACGTCCATCCAATAAAATACAACTTATTGAAGCTATAATTGATTCTTGGCACCATGTGATTACGAAAGATGAACTCCAAACACTCGTTCACTCGATGAAAAGACGCTGTGAAGCTGTCTTAAAAAATAAGGGTTATCCTACTAAGTATTGATTGTGTAAGTATCACTTTAAAAAAATGCAAATCTAAGATAGATCTTACTATTAGTTGCATAACTTTTTGTGTAATATAGATATTGTAATACTGTTTTTATTATTAAATTCTACATTAAATTACCTTCAATTTGATATATAAACGTTTGCATTTAAATGAAAATTACTATATTCTACAAGCACACAAAGTTGAAAAACATGAAACTTTCAAAAAATGTCCACACTTTTGGCCACCACTGTATATTACTAAGGTGTATTACAAGAGATTTACTATAGAATATCGTGTGTATAGCATTCATTGTTCATTTACAGGGACACACAAAAGAATTCGGTTAAAGTACTGCTCTTTAATAATATTGCTGGAAGTGCTTTTTCAGCTGCTAAACGTTTTTTTTTATATATTTGACTCATTTTTTGTCAATTACTTGGTGTATATACATTCTATACAGCGCAGTAAAATAGTTCTTGTGTACATTTCCGTTTATTGGCGGAAATTCCAGAAGGGAATTTTAAACTGTACTACGCTTTTCCGAACTGAACTAAAATTTAGCATTCTATTTAGCATATATACTAGGCTGTACAAAAGAGTTCAGCTAGTTTTCCGAATATTGTAGGCAATTCCTGAAATTGGATTTTTAAATATGTTATGCATTTTCAAAATTGTTTATTTCGATACTGGGCAGGGCTATTTGAGCTCATGCCTAAAGTTAGGCCTCCCCGCCTGGTTTGACCACAGAGTAAGGAGATTTAAACAGAGAATCATCTTCCATACACTGCAATGGCAAATTCTTTAACATGGGATTACACATAGACAGTGGCGATTGCTGCGGGTGACGCGGAAACTACGGCCATAACAGAAGCGAGGTTTCTAATACGGCTATATATCGTTTTCTTGGTGACAAATGAGAGAAGGGGAAAAATACGGCGACTGCTTGTTGCTTCTTGTTTTGGTAAAATTAAACGCTTTTAAAAATTGTAAAAAAAATATGAAAATAAGATGTTTATATTTCCCGAACAGATGCAAAAACATTTTCAAATATTTTAAGCAATTAATTTCTAAATTCTATTAAATTTATCGGCAAAATTTTAAAACTATTGGAAACCCATATCGAAAAGTTAGCATTCATAATTTTACGTCTAAATCCATTATGCAAATGTTCCATTTTCATTTTAGATAAAAATGAAATTTTTAAATCGTCTGCATCCCTATCGGAAAGCATTATGACCTAAAAAAATATGTTCTATATTTTCCGAATGAATGAACCAAATTTAACCAAAAACTATACAGCTAATTTCGCCAACCTCGCCAACCTCGCCAACATACCTACCAAAAATCAACCTAATCGGATGATTTTAAAGGCAAACAGACAGATGAAACCAAAAACTTTTCGCTTCTCCACAGTGAGAACAAAAATAACACATGAAAATAAATCACAACTTACCGATCCTAGGGAATAAAAAAATAACTTTTCACTCTTGTTCTTACAAACAATACACGTACCTCTTCGTAGCATTTTGAAGAATTATAATGACCTATTTGATCTTCAAAGAATAATTTTAATAATAAATATTAATCAAGATTCAAATATCAAATATCAAATAGCGAACGCCGAAAATTTGCACACGTACAAATGACAACAGCAAAAGACGCCAAGCAGAATAGGGTTACAATTAAACGGAAATCACGAAGATAAAAATCGCCAAAGTGATAATTTAGTTTTTAAGTCATCCGCTGCAGTCGCTCTTTTCAGGCGAAGTTGGGTCTCTGTTTAAATCTCCTTACTCTGTAGGTTTGACCTTTGACCTTGTTTATTTCGATACCATCTTTCACCTTCACGTTACGGTAAAGATTTGTAATATTATTTTGGAAGTGTTGGAAAGTATTACATAATCTATGCCTTATGCATGATTTTTCTGTCTTGTTCTATTAGATCACGTAACTGTCGCGTATTTATTTGAACTTTATTATGGTTGAATACTGTAACACCATCCTTTCCATATCTCATGTTATATCACTGTATTCATATTTAAATTTATTTTTTGCAGAAGTATATTCGGCAATCTGAATATAAATCAGGCATGACGAAATAAAGATCTTTTGCTAGTTCCATGTTGTTAACTATACAGAATCATTATGTTATATTAGTTTTTATACTTCTTTTTGCGTGTGGTGCTTTATCGACTTCCATTCATTACATTACATCTTGTCCTCTAACATCTCATTTCCATATCCGTAAATCACATGTTACGTCAGATAGTTCTTGGACTCCATACATCATTAGAAAACCGTTTCTTGACAACAAAAATATCAGATGTATGAAGTTTTTAGAATGTAATCAGTATGTTTCTGAAAACTGATCTTCTTTTGCCTCTATTTGTGATGACGACTTTTCTGATTAATCTCATGCTTTTTGCATTTTGTATTGTTTTATTCTTTCAATTTCGTTTCGACTTTTATATTTTTCTTTATTGTATTTACTATATTATTATAATTAGGGTAACTAGGGGTGAGAGTGCCTTATTGTACAAGATGCCGTGTCACATGGTTTTCCTATGCGCAGGTGCTGTAGGAAAACGCTACTTAGTCGTGTGGAAGAGGGATCCCTACTGATACTTTAATGCCAGTTTGCGTTTTTTTATTTAAGTTTTAAATATTAAGTTTATTTAAGCTTTTCTGTTGCTATTTCGTCTTAACACTTTTGGTAAGTGTTCAAAATATCTTTCGCTCTTTCTTTATGTAGTTCCTATGTAGTTGGTCATCTTACCCCAAGATTGGGGTATGATGCCGAAATGCAAGCATTTACAAAAGCAAAATTTTGTACGCTTTCTATGACATTTGTAAAATGAAATACATTTTTAAATCATACATAAATGTAACAAGTTTAACAAGAAATTAATGAATATCAAATTTAAAAAAAAGGCGACTTTATAAAAAAAAATTCAATAAAAAACTACGGCATCTTCACTCAGTTTACCCTATAATTATTTTTTTCTGTAAAAAATACTTCTTTTTCTTCTTCTTCTTTTTTTTTTCTTTTTGTAATCATAATTATTATTCAGTGGTTGAGTTCTGTAAAGTCTACTTTAGCAATATCTGGTAATACATGTCTACACTGTATAAAATGTACACAGGCTGATGATCGAAAAGTCGCGCAAGCCTTGAAAAATGTTTTGTTTACCAAAATACAAACATTATTCAAATTACAAACATAAACTAAATCGAAAAAGTAACGATACTGAGAGACAAAACTTAGCGAAAATTAACATTGTTACAGAAGATATTCAAAATGGGACACTTTTTCTCGGATACAATGAACAATTTTGAGGCCACTGTTTTCAATATTGGACAACTTATTTTTTTAATCTCATGTTAAATTTTTTGTTTTCTGGTCAACGATGGAGTGTCGAATGTTTTTACGAACGATTCATCGTTGACCTGTAAAATTTTATAAATATACAGCGTGTATCAAAAAACATTGACACATTTTTAAAAAATTATAAAACAAAATATATACAAGATAGAAACTAGAAATTCACGTATTTGTTATCTGAGATGTTAGAGTTTTTTTTTAATATAGTCAATAAATTTCAATTTTTGCACCTTTCGTGGCACGGTAAACATCTAGTCCAGGGTCGGCGAACCTATGGCACGCGTGCCGCAGCTGGCACGCGAGAGGATACTTTTGGCACGCCGTTGATTTAAATTCGAAATGTAAATTCAGTCATACTCCTAAAAATTCTGAACCTCATTATTTTTCTTTCATTAATACACGAGCTTGACTGAAAATAGCTTTTGTTTGTTATAATAAGTACTTGTGTACTTGTTATATAATTGAATTACCCGCTCAGAACATCTGACCTCTGACTCCCCCCCCCCCTCCCCTCCCCACCTTCTTCCTCGGTTTCGTACTGCAGACGCCGATGATTCGCACTGTAAACAAATTATTTCTTGCTTGTTTGGTTCCTGAAATTTCCACATCATTTAATGCATGTTGATTTGCATATGAGGCTTTATTCAACTGTTGCTGTAATTTGTTAATTAATTTTTAATCAGTTAAAATGGCAAACATATTAATAAAACTATTAAAATATGCCGTTTTTTTCAGATAAGTTAAGAAAAAAATAATACATTGGTTGTTAAAACAGTTGTAAAATGAAATGAAAACTATAATTTCAAAAGTACTCTGTCTGCCGATAGTGGAAAAACATGAAAAAATGGGATTTTTATACAATTTAATGATATTTCCAATAAATAAATACCAAACAAAAGCTATTAGATTTTTTCGGCGCTTAGAGATAACTTACTCTAATCATTATTTTTAACTAATCATTATATTACTCTAATTTTTAATTATTTAATTCATTAAAAATGCCTAAATTAAGATAATATAAAAAAATGAGAATACTAATATGTTCAATACTGAAAAACGAGAAATATTTTTGTCCTTCTATGTATCGACTTCAGAAACATGGACTGAGAAATATGGGATGATTAATAAAGATGTTAAGATTCTGTGCGTTTTTTGTTCCGGGACAGTGGTCTGAAGTAAAACTGCATTATGAAACAAATCACAAACCTATTTTCCCAAAAAGTTATGCAGAAGAAAAGGAATTCATTGCCAGTGCAATTAAAGAAAAAATAAACTGTTGACATCTATGATTACATATATCAGCAAACATTCTCAAACTAGTGTCGCAAGTTTCTTGGCTGCGAATGTCATTATTTGGAATGGTACATTTTTCTGCGATGGAAAGTTTTTGAAGGAATCCTGGTTAACATGCGCTCCATCACTTTTTGACGATTTTGAAAATAAAAATAAAATAATTCAGCTAATTAAAGATGCTTCTTTATCAAGAAATACAGTCAAAGATAGAATCTTAAAAATGGCAGAAAATGTAAGAGAGCAACCAAAGTCTGATATCCTCTTCTCCTTTCACATTATTTTGTCTTGACGAAAGTTCAGATGTAACTAAATCTGCTCGTTTAGATGTTCTTGTACGGTGTTTTGTTGAAAATGTTATTAAGGAGTAATTATTCTCGGTATTATCATTATCAACTGTAGCTAAAAGGTAAAATATTTGTACAGCAGTTATCAATTCACTTACTGAAAAAGAAATAAATGTGTCTAAAACAGTTTCTGTTACAACTGCTGGGGGCTCCAGTATAATGGGTAAAATAAATGGTTTTTTCAGTTTATTTCAAACTCACATTGGCCATATTATTCTTGGATTTCACTGTATCATACATCAACATGTCCTGGGTGCATAGGCTGGTTTTGAATCTCTTGGTGATATTTAGCAGTAATCACAAAAATAGTTAACTTCATATCGTCACAGGCTTTAAATAAACGAAAGTTTGACGCTTTGTTAGATTTACCTTTTTTCGACAAGCGATAGCTGCAAACTCATAGAAGAAGCAAACATTTGTGACAACGAGAGTGATAACGAACTCGGTGAACAGAAACTAACACATTAATTCCAAGATGCTGTGGCTGCATTACGTACTTTACGAAGTTTTAAATTTTCTTCTGAAAAAAGAAGATTTTGCTGCAAATCGTAAGAAATTAGAATTAAAATAAAATTACCTCAATTATAAAACCACCACTCTGCTTAAAATGTCAAAATCAACAGATTCCAAGGGCAACATCACGTATTACCATAATTATTACAGTCATTTGACAAGTTGTCTCGATTTTAGATTTTAATACCTTTTTTACGATTAATATAATTATTTCTTATGTATTATCTTCTTTCTATAATTATTACTATCATTAATTAATCTTTTCTTGTGACAAGTTGTTTACGTTTGAGTTGCGGGGGGGGGGGGGGGTGTCGTTGGCACGCCATGGTCACTTGAAAATTTTTTTTGACAAAAAGTGGCACGCGGATGTGAAAAGGTTCGCCGACCCTGATCTAGTCGATAATCTATCTCGGCCTATGTGCGTTCCAACATCGATTGCGTGACACATGAAAATGCAGCAATTATGCGTGTTTTTAGATCTTCAACACTGTTCACTTTTGTTGAATGTTGCTTCATCTGTGAAAATGATGTTTAAAAAAAAAAAAAAAAAAAAAAAAAATCGCTATCTTCTTCCAGATAATTGAGCATTTGCACAGCGAAGTCAAAACGACTTGGTTTTTCTTTCCTTTGGATATTTTGCAGTACATGCACTTTATATGCATGAAGGCGCAGTTTCTTATGAAGCACGCGATGCACTGTTGGAAATAGAATTGCTAATTGCCTCGCGGCAGTGCGTACCGATTTCTGCGGGCTACGAGAAAAAGCTTGGCCATTCTGTAAATGTTGCTATTACGGAACAGCTAGCGCCATATGTTGATATTTTTGACAGAAAAAAACTCCAATATCTAAAGTAACACAAGCGTGAATTTCTAGTTTCCATCTAGCATATATATATATATATATATTTTAGAAATTTTTAACATGTGTCAAGGTTTTTTGATACACACTGTATATTTCAATAGTAAAATATCATGTTTTTGTTTTTATTAATTCATGTATAAAAAAGGGGGGAAATGAGAGTGAGGCGAAAAGAAAGCCATATCGATTTACCACTTTCTGCATGTGTAAGTGTATGTGAGAGATAAAAAAATAGTTCATTTAATATTTATTTAACAGCGTACACTTATTTGGCAGTGAAAAAATACATTTAATAAATACAAATAAGAAAATTAAATAAAACAAAAAGACTCTGACATAATAAGCTTAAGACTTATTTGAAAAAATATCATTACTAAGGCAGATCAACTTTCGACACTTCCAAACAATAATCGACAAAGACTGAATTTTTCAGACTGAATTTTTATGTTCGAGACAAGAATAATAAATAAATAATTGAAAATGAAGTAAAACGAAAAAACAGTTGTTTTAACCGTAAATATCACTATTAAGCGCTATAATAATATTGGATAAAAATTTATAATAAACAAAAAACGCCTTAAATACCTTGTGATGTCCCGCAGTGGATTAAGCTCCGGTTCCCGTAAGATCACCAAAAATGAAGCAGCATTAACCATGGTCACTGCTTCGGAGGGTGACAACCTCTCTCGACTGCGGCTGCTGTGGGACCGTGTACGTTAATGGGAGCTGGTGCACGTAAATATATGTTCGTGGCTCCAATGTCCTCCAAGTTTGAAAACGATACTTCTGGGGATACCAATCCAGGTGCAGGTCTCTCATCTGGAATTGGTTCAAAATTAGGAGACCAGCTCTAGAAGTCACACCTCTCTTGATGCTCTGGCACCCCTTCTTTCAGACACGACAACAACAACAATACCATGTGATACATATGTTTAATGAGCTTAAGAACTATAAAAATATCAAGAGATAGAATTTAGGTACATCGATAATTGCTGACGAAAAATAAAGCAGGTTTTATGGGGCAATTAAATGTTCCAAAATTGTTACAAAAAAAAAAAAAAAAAAAAAAAAAAAGAAAAAGAAAGAAAGAAAGAAAGAAAAGAAAAGAAAGAAGTAAGAAAAATAGAAAAAGCATGCTCAAGCAATAGATTATGAAATATTTTTCTAACACATTTAGAATACTGTAACAAATCATCATCGTTTAATAAGATGAAAGTAGATATCTAAGAAAAGAATTTGGAGAACGCATAGCATATTTAAAATCCCATTTCAGCAATTGCCATTAAAAGTCGAAAAGTATACGAATTCCTTTGTGAAGTCCTGTATATAATTTACACATTTGTATATATACTACATACTATGCTAGAATTTTGTTCAGTTAGGAAACGCATAACACTTTCTGCAATTTCCGTCAATAAACGGAAATGAACTCGAATTCCTCTGTGAACCTCTGTATAAGATCTGTAGCATTTATGCACAAGTACTATGCAAAACATTTGTTAAATTTAAACAAGTTAGAAATTGTACGTCCAACGTGAAAAATGAGGTGCGTTCGTACTGTAACTAGTTTTATAAGGTGTCGCGTCAATTCGTCGCGCACAGTTCATCGCGGAACCATTCATCGCTCACAATTCGTCGCAGTGTCAATTCGTCGCGGCGTCAACTCGTCGTGGTGTCAATTCATCGCAACGTCAATTCGTCGCAAGAAAAATGTTTTTGAATGCTATGATGATAAAAGTAAAGATAATTTAGTTTCCTCTAACCATCCCCTGTAAATTGTTAGTTATAATTCTCTATATCTAAAAAACTAACTATCATTAAAAATTTTACTAAATAATTTTCACTTTTATCATCATAGCCTTCAAAAACCTTTTCGTTGTGACGAATTGACGTCGCGACGAATTGACACCACGACGAATTGTCTCCGCGATGAATTGACGCCGCGACGAATTGACGCTACGATGAATTGTGCGCGATGAATTAATCCGCGATGAATTGTGCGCGACGAATTGACGCAGAACCGTTTTATAAATATTCAGATCTTGTGCAATAGCTGTTGCACTCTTACGCAAAAATGCATGAATACAAAATTTATTTTATGTGCAGATTTTCATACTATATATATTAATTTTATTTTATGAAATTAAATTTCAGTACGTTTTTACAAACAATTAATTATAATTATGTTACATTAAAATTATACAATGCGCAAATATACAATACAAATCACCATGGCAAACCTAGAATCATTACCTATCATGGGATATCATTGAATTAATTACGTACGATAGGATTTAATAGAATTAAGAAAACTTTTATTAATATCTTTTTAAGTCTTGATTCATAAAATTTGAAATGACTCGACAAAATTCTGCAACGATTATGTATAATATTAAATTTCAAACCATTCGGTTGGGTAGTTTTTGCGCCGTTAGGTGCGGACAGACGGACGGACCAGATTATAGGTGCTACGTTTATATAATTAAGAACGCATCTAAGAAAGCCACTTCGTCACATTCTGTGCCGGTGTGTGTGGCTCAACGTTTATGGCTCGTACGACCGTAATATTAGGCATTTTCCTATTGGACCAACTTTAAGACATTCTTAAAGATTCAAACTTAATAAAAATATAATAATAATAATAATAATAATATAATAATAATAATAATAATAATAATAATAATAATAATAATAATAATGTGGGAATAACACAAATTAATTACAATTATGTTACATTAAAATTATACTATTCTCAAATATCCAATACAAGACAAAGTAAAAAAAAAAAAAAAAAAATCGTTATTATTTCAGTGAAATGAATTATATCGCATGTTATTATGATATGATTCATTTCCGTAATACAATAAGTACATTTTAAGTTGGCAACATTTTATCTTTTGTTGACATTACTGAAAATTCAAATGGGAAACTTAAGCCTAACTTTGAAAATACCAGAATTTAAAATCCATATTTAGACTCTTTTCCATGTAACCCATTCGCTGCCAACAACGAGTGTACTCATGGTTTTTCAATCTAAAATTAGGAATTCGTGCCGGAAATTTCGAAAGAAGAATTTTTATTTTATGAATCTCGAAATGTCTGTAATTAAATAAAGTAAATATTGCTATTAGTATTTTCTGGTATGAATTCGAACTTTCTAAATAAAATAAAATTCCGGTAATTTTAACCCGGCAGTGAACGTGTTAATATTTATTTCTCCGGAAAGATCTACTCAAAAAACTGTCGGTAGATTATAGGATTGCTATAACTAAACAATTTTAGTATACAAATTCGGTTTTTAAATTCAGTAATACGGAAATAATATGATTCCCTCTTAAATAGGACGTAATCACCATGGCAACTTTGATTCCTTACCTATCATGGGATATCATTGAATTAATTATGTGTGATAAGATTTACGCGAACGCGCCTAAAACTACTTAGTTACTCATAATTAACAGTTTATGTACATGAAAGTACAAAAATTAAATTAAAATAAAAATACTTCCGTAATAAGTTTAGTTTTTATTAGCGAAAGACATCATTATTAAAGCAGCTTAAAGTTCTACACTTTCAAAAAATAATCGCCAAAATGCTTTTATAAAAAGAGACCAAGTAATAAATACACCATTAAAGTTGAAGTAAAAATGAAAAACAGTTGTTTCAACCTTAAATGCCACTATAAAGGGCTGTAATATTACTGGAAAAAATTTATAATAAACAATATGTGCTATAAATACTTTGTGCTGCACGTGTTTAATGAGCTTAAATACTACAAAAACTTCAGGAGGCAGAGTTTAGTGTAAATTAATGATGGCTCGCTGAAAATAAAACAGGTTTTATGAAGTAATTAAAAGCTTCAAAATTGGTATAATAAAAAATACGCTCTAAAAAAAGCAGAAAGCTTAAAGGCATAAAAAATAGTTTCATATTTTAAAATCATTTTATATATTTTTATGCTTAAAAATAATATGTTTGTTATGGATTAAGCGATTTAATGTAGTTTTAAATATTAAGATAACTAAATATTAAACAATTAAAACCGTGTTAAATTACTTTTTGATCATGTTTCTTTTCTTGAAAAATATCTAAAAAATAAGTGGATGCATTTTTTATTGTAATTTTTGTTATAGTTAAATTGGAATAAAATCATATTTTTGTTCAGCATACTCGTATTTATAAACTCAAATAGTAAAGTTTGTAATAAATTCAGAAATTTTCTATAATTTTTAAAGACAAAGTTTACCATTTAGCGACATAGTCTTACTTCGTTAGTGCGGACTTTTCAGGTGTATCGAATAAAGAGTAGTATACTTTTGGGCGATTTAAAAGAACAGTAATTATTTTTAGAAATGTATAATGATGGTGCCAACAACCTGTACTTTTACTTTTATTGTTTTTGCATCGCTTCCGTTGTAATCGAATTATAAATATTACTTATTCTATTATTCTTATTCTATGATTATATTTATTCTATGCTCCTGAGAAAGCAAGCTGTAGTCCACCTGAGTGATGCATATCAATTTCATTCTGTTTGAAATATTGAAACATCAATACAATGCAACGCAAACGATTTTTCTTACGTAAACCAGAATGTAACGGAATTCGTTTGTGTGTCGTTGTAAGTGAATTATAAATATTACTTATTCTATGATTCTTATTCTATGATTATACTTATTCTATACTTATTCTATGCTCCTGAGAAAGCATGTTGTAGTCCACCTGAGTGATGCATATCAATTTCATTATATTTGAAATATTGCAACACCAATACGATGCACCGCAAATGATTTTTCTATACTTAAACCAAAATGTAACGGAATTCGTTTGTGTAAAAGAATTTTAAATGCTACACATTTCATTTTCAATACTGAATTTTCTATTCTAAGCTTCAACAACATATAAAAATTATATGGTAATCTGAATGTATTTACGCTGGCTGAGAGGTTCTGCTCTCAAAATATGGTAGATGGGAAGTGCTGGGTTCGAACCCAATCGCATCGACCGGCCTAATCGTCCGGAGTTTTCCGTGGTTTTCTTCTAACCTTCGATAACCTTGTGTAAATACGGATTAGGGTCCCATAGAAAGACCTCCACGGAGAGCACCCCCCCCCCCTACGGGCATATATCACTCGTGTAAATAATCGGCCGTCATAATTACACCAACTAAAACACCGAATATATTTACGAGAATTTGAGTACGGATAGATGGCCGGATGGTCAGATAGGTAAAGGGAATTTATAAACACTTTTCAACTATGTTGGAAAGAGTTAACAAGTTGGAAATTGTACGTTAAACGTGACAAATGAGGTGCGTTCGTTTCGTGCTATAGCTAGTTTTAAAATGTAAAAAAAATCATCGTTATTATTTGAGTGAAATTAATTATATCGTCTGCTATGAGCGAAATGAGAATGCCATTTTTTTTCTTTTTATGTATGCCATGTTTACAGATGCAATTTTTTTTTTTCGACTTCAGACAGCGCTATAAAATTCACCATTAATATCTTGCTTTGTGAATGATTACCTCCATGGTTTAATATTTCTGTGACTCACGACGAATGAATCTTTTGTTTATTTACTTTAATGGATTGAGATATTCGGCAGTTAACCTAATTTTCACTGAAGTTATCTGAGAATCTATAAATTTTTTAATGTAACTTATCTCTCAAGCAAACCATTTTTTCGAACGATCTTTCTAAAAATGTAACTTTTACGCAATTTTATCCGAAAAAATAATTTTGAATAACAATGGCCTATTGGCATATAGAAAAAGATGTGGTTAGCCCGTATTTGTTTTACTCAGTCACATGACTTGAACTTTTACTATATAGATTACGTACGATAGAATTTAATAGAATAAAGAAACCTTTTATTAATATCTTTTAAATTTTGATTCGATTTTCATAAAATTTGAAATGACCCGACAAAATTCTGTAACGATTATATAAATTAAATTTCAAACCATTCGGTTGGGTAGTTTTTGCGCTGTTATATGGGGACGGACGGACCAGACGACGACTATTGGTGCTACTGTTCAACCACTCTTCTAAGAACTCCGGTTGGCAGAATGCCAAGCCAATTCCATTCACACTGTTGGGAGAATAGCCCCGCAACAGAAGCTGAAATCCCCACTCTTTACCTTAGGTAGTGTACTTGCGGCTTACGGACTCCCCCATTTTCGACATGGACTAGCCATTTTCACCCATGCGCAGTTCGCTCCAGGTTTCTATCAAGCGTGGTGCATCAGTACCTATTTATATAATTACGAACGCACCTATAAATGTGAAAAAAAAATCAGAGCGAGGTGAAAATAAAGCAGTGTCGAACCTGATCTTAACCATTTTCTGTACGTTTATGTGTGTGCGCGAGAGAGAAAGTAGTTCATTTAACAGTACGAGCAGAACCACCCGGCTTTGCCCGTGTTAAGATAAATTAAAAAACAATAATACGACAGTAACAAGGACCTTTGTGCATTCTGGACCATAAATCGATAGAAATAGACAATTAGGAAAAATAGCGTTACATTGACTTAACTATAGTAAAATTTCTCAGCTTTATAAATGAGAATGCGCGTTTTCTTTGCGCATACAATACAAAAAAATACGATTTTCCTGACACTGAAAAACAAAATCAACCAAGTGTCGTAACATTTTGCGAATTTCACTTACATATGGCATCTTTCTATATTATAAAACAAAAACATATTCGTGAGTAATGTCGACATCATATTGATGGTAGCAATGACCTAACCATTAAATTTTGCTTGTACTGCATTTTTGTATCTACTAAATATAGCATAATTTCACTTTTTAAACTATCAATAAGCGTTAATTTCAGAAAATCAAGACTTTTCACCGATATTCAAACATCATTTTAAAATTGAAACTTAAATTTTCATGAATAAAAATTAAATCTATAATGATTAGATGAAAGTCATGTCAATTTTATGTGTACTTTTAGTCGTGAAGTTTTTGTTGAAAATGACCCTCTCTTTAATATAAATTAAAAAAATGTTACCACTGCTTCTAAATCGATGAAACCCTTAGCAATATGACGTATAGCTATAAGATACAGCTGTAGTATACAACCGAAGTAGGAATAAAACCTATCCGACAATTACTTAGACTTAGTTTGAAATCAAAATGAAAACCTTTAATAGTATGTGACGTCATACCTAGCTTTTTTTTAGCTCACAGGCTATCAAAGCCTGAGAGCTAATGTGCCCGCCCGTTCTGTATGTATGTATGTATGTATGTATGTATGTACGTACGTATGTATGTACGTAACGCGTTAACTTTTCACCGATATTCAAACATCATTTTAAAATTGAAACTTAAATTTTCATGAATAAAAATTAAATCTATAATGATTAGATGAAAGTCATGTCAATTTTATGTGTACTTTTAGTCGTGAAGTTTTTGTTGAAAATGACCCTCTCTTTAATATAAATTAAAAAAATGTTACCACTGCTTCTAAATCGATGAAACCCTTAGCAATATGACGTATAGCTATAAGATACAGCTGTAGTATACAACCGAAGTAGGAATAAAACCTATCCGACAATTACTTAGACTTAGTTTGAAATCAAAATGAAAACCTTTAATAGTATGTGACGTCATACCTAGCTTTTTTTTAGCTCACAGGCTATCAAAGCCTGAGAGCTAATGTGCCCGCCCGTTCTGTATGTATGTATGTATGTATGTATGTATGTACGTACGTATGTATGTACGTAACGCGTTAACTCTTGATAGAAATAACTGTTTTACTTCATATTTTGTTTATAGGTTCATTGTGATAAGGCGCTTCCCTGATTAGTTTTGGGGAATTAGTTATTGGTTAAGTATAAAGGGAGGAAACGGGGGCTACACCCCCCTCCCTTTAATTTAGATAAATGGGTTTTTCATGCAAAATTATCCGATTTTCTTCAAATTTTGTATATAGGTTTATTGTTGTAAGGCGCTTTCCTGATTAGTGTTGGGGGTTCATTGGTTAAGTATGAAGAGGAAAAGGGGGGCTAATCTCCCCTTAATTTAGATAGATTGGTTTTTCATGCAGAATTATCCGATTTGCTTCAAATTTTGTATATATGTTGATTGTAATAAGGCGCTTCCCTGATTAGTTTTTAAGGTTCATTGGTTAATTATAAGGCTGGCGGGGATGAGGGGTTAGTCCCCCTTAATATAGTGTTGATTTCTTTAATTTTCGAGGGGCTTATTGAAATAATTATTTCACAAATTCTTTGAAATAAGAGTATAATAATTAGTGTGAATAGCCTGTGAGCTCAATGCCATCAATTTAACCCTTTCCGGCGCGGAGTAAGTCTGTTTGTAAAATGATGAAATAATGGACTGACACCAGAAATAACAAACGAATTCATTAGAAATTATAAGCGTGCTTATTTTCCGGTACTTAACAAAAGGAAAATTTTAATTAAATATTCCTGGTGCTGTTTGTCAGTTTTGGAATTAAAATTAGGTGTCCTTTTTTGTGACCACCGCCCGCTAAAGGGTTAACTGGGCAGTTTTCTTTTTCTTTCTTTTTTCTTTTTCTTTCTTTTTTTTTTTTTTTTTTTTTTTTTTTTTTACCTTTTTATTAAATTGTTTTCTTGAAATTGAAACAAAAATTTTTTTAAAGTGGATGTGTTAACTACAAATAAATTTAAATTATGGTACTACATAAGCATTTAAAGTTATCGTTTTCTATTTATATAGAAACAAAATGCTCATTTTCTTCTCAGAATTACTTCAATTTCGGAAATTAAAAAATGTAGCGAGTGATTCTGGATTTTTATTGGGTTATAAAAAGAAAAAACATGTGTTGTCATTTGTTTTTAAATTTTTGTGCCTTTTTTAAAGTGTGGCAATAGGAAAGAATTATTGCATTAGAAATTGAAAAAAAAAAGATTTCTGTAATGATAAACTACGGGAAATGTTTGAAAAAAAAATGATAAAGAATGGTCTGATAATTTTTTTAAGTTGATAGTAATTTTACTCGTGTTCTAAAACGTATGTACATCAAATTTCGTTCAAATCTGACAAAAACTGTACATTTGTATAAGGAACATACATACCAAGAACGGCTTTTATATATAGATAGATATTTAACAACATACATTTATTTAACAATCAAAAAATTGTTTTATTACACAAAAATAAGAAAATTAAATGAAAGAAAAAGACGTTTGCGTAATGAGATTAAGTTTTATTTTTGAAAAATACCGTTACTAAATCAGCTTAACATTCTTCACTAAAAAAAGGAAAAGAAAAGAAAAGAAAGAAAAGAAAAACCGACAAAATGCCAGACTAAATTTTTTGTTCGAGTCTAAGTTATAAATACGTAATTAAAAATGATGTAAAATGAAAAACAGTTGTTTCAACCGTAAATGTCACTATTAAGCGCTATAATAATATTGGATAAAAATTTATAATAAACAAAAGGCGCCATAAATACCTTGTGGTACATATGTTTAATGAGCTTAAAGACTATAAAAACTTCGGGAGGCAGAATTTAGGGTAAATCGATGATTGTTCGGCAAAAATAAAACAGCTTTTATGAAGTAATTAAATGTTTCGAAATTGTTACTATAAAAAATGTAAGTTTAAAAAATAAAAATAAAGTATGGAAAAAAGTTTAATAATGTTTTTAAACCGCTCGATGTCTTTTAAATATATGGTGTACGTCGTGAATTAGAAATTTGATATTGTTTTAAATGTTAAAAGCATAAAATATTAAGCCGTTAAAAAAGTATTTGGATTAAAAAAAAAATATTTATCTTCTTGAAAAAACAACTAAAAATAAGTTGATAAAGAGATATTTTCAATTTTTAGTTTTGCAACACTCAAAATTATATAAAATATTTTTTTTTAAATTCCAGTACACATGCACGCATAAATATCCAAAGTACGACCAGTTTAGAATTATAAATTGATTTTTCAAAATCATGAGCAGAAATGTTTTTAATAAGTTCAGCAATTTTAATTGTAACGAGAACACGTTACAACAGTTTACAGTAACTATTAAAGAACATAGTAATTAATATCTACTTCTGTAAAACTCTCTTATCAGTATAAAACTATAAATTAATTTTCCAAAAAGAAAGGCAAAAATGTTTTCTTTTTAATAATTTCAGAGATAATTTAACAAGAACAAGATACAATAGTTAACAGTAAATATTACAGTAGATAGTAATTACAATCTTCATAAGGATTCTGTAAAACTAACTGTCATCACAACTTGTAAAACTAAAACTGATTTTCCAAAGTCAAAGGAAGAAATATTTTTTAAATTCTTAGAGATACTTTAACAAGAACAAGTTACAGTAGTTAACAGTAAATATTACAGTAGATAGTAAATAAAAGTTTTCATAAGAATTCTGTAAAACTACTGTTATCACAATTTGTCAAACTAAAAGTGCTTTTTCAAAGTCAAAAGAAGAAATATATATATTTTTTTAATTCTTAGCGATAATTTAACAAGAACAAGTTACAGTAGTTAATACTAACTGATACAGGTAGATAGTAATTAATTTTTTTTTCTTAAGGATTCTGTAAAACTAACTTTTATCAGATATTGTAAAACTAAAACTGATTTTCCAAAGTCAAAGGAAGAAATTTTGTTATTAATTTCAGTGATAATGTAACAAGTACAAGTTACAGTGGTTAACAGTGACTATTACAGTAGATAATAATTAAAATCTATTTCATAATCTAATCCATTCATCATACAAATATATCAGCAATACATTGAGCAAAATGACAAATTGTGGGGGGGGAATCCAATTGGATTATAATAGATTGATAACTGTATTGCCGACATCTTTCTGCGTTTTTACGATATTTGACTGGTCTTTTTATACGATTTGCTCAATATAATTGGCTAACAAATCATAAAAAAAAATCTTTGGTATAGTTCGCGCATGTGCAGTTAAAAATTATTTCAGACAAATGCCCATATTCAATATGCTAATTTTTTAATGGCAGTATATTGTTTCTACTGTTCTTGAAGTCAAACATGCGCTTTACATCCCCGAAGTTCAATGACAATTTGTCAAGAATTTCAGTAGATATTCTACAAACCGTGTAAAAAGCGAAAATTGTGCGAAAAAAAACGAAAGTCCGGTCACTGCCCATTAATTTTTGGACAACAGTGTATTTTGCCAAGCCCATAAATTAAACATTGTTCTTTTGCTTTCAATAAAAGAGTAAAGAATAGAAATCTCTGAAACTACTTACAAAGCACGAAAAAAGAGGAAAATTCTTTTAATGATTTTTACTTACAAAGAATGTAATAGATATAAATATAGGAATGATTACGATATTTATCGATTGTATATTATCACGCCAAGCCCATTTAATTTAATTATTGTTCTTTTGCTCTCAAAAGAAAAAGTTAAGAATTGAAAGAGCTGAAACTACTTACAAAACATTAAGAAAGAGGAGAATTCTTTTAATGATTTTTACTTATAAAGAATGTAATATACATAAATATAGGAATGATTATGATATTTATCGATTGTATATTATTACTCCAAGCCCATTTAATTTAGCATTGTTTTTTTTTTTTTGCTTTCAATAAAAGAGTAAAGAATAGAAATCTCTGAAACTACTTACAAAACACTAAAAAAGAGGAGAATACTTTTAATGATTTTTACTTATAAAGAATGTAATATACATAAATATAGGAATGATTACGAAATTTATTGATTGTATACTATCACGCCAAGCCCATTTAATTTAAGTATTGTTCTTTTGCTCTCAAAAGAAAAAGTTAAGAATAGAAAGATCTGAAACTACTCACAAAACACTAAAAAAGAGGAGAATTCTTTTAATGATTTTTACTTATAAAGAATGTAATATACATAAATATAGGAATGATTACGAAATTTATTGATTGTATATTATCACGCCAAGCCCATTTAATTTAAATATTGTTCTTTTGCTTTCAATAAAAGAGTAAAGAATAGAAATCTCTGAAACTACTTACAAAGCACGAAAAAAGAGAATTATTTTAAAGATTTTTACTTACAAGGAATGTAATATATATAAATATAGGAATGATTACGAAATTTATTGTTTGTATATTATTATGCCAAGCCCATTTAATTTAAGTATTGATCTTTGCTTTTAAAGACACAGTTAGAGTAGAAAGATCTGAAACTACTTACAAAACATTAAAAAAGAGCAAAACTATTTTAGTGATTTTTGTTTTCAAAGAATCTAAATAGATATGAGAATGATTAAGATATTTGTTAAGATGGTATATTATTACGCCGAACCCATTTAAAATAGTTCTTCCGCTTTAAATGAAAAAGTGAATATTAGAAAAATCTCTTAAACTACTGATAAAACGCCAAAAATTGGATAATTATTTTAGTGAGTTTTGTTTCAAAGAATGTAAAATATACATAGGAATGATTAGGATATTTATTGATTGTATATTATTATGTCAAGCCCATGGAAATTAAGCATTGTTCTTTTGTTTGAAATGAAAAAAGTAAAGAATAGAAACTACTTACAAAACACCAAAAATGAGGAGAATTTTTTTAGTAATTTTTGTTTTCAAAGAATGCAAAATATATATAGGAATGATTAGTATATTTATTAAGATTATACATTATTACGCCAATTTAAATTAAACATAGTTATTTTGATTTAAATGAAAAAGTTAAGAGTAGAAAGATCTGAAACTATACTTATACAAAACACTAAAAAAGAGCAAAACTCTTTTAGTAATTTTTGTTTTCAAAGAATCTAAAATATATATGGAAATGATTAAGATATTAATTAAGATTGTATATTATTATGCCGAACCCATTTAAAATAGTTCTTCCGCAGTAAATGAAAAAGTAAATATTAGAGATCTCTAAAACTACTTACAAAACACCAAAAAAATAGAAAACTCTTTTACTGATTTTTGTTTTCAAAGAATCTAAAATATATAAGGAATGATTAAGATATTTATTAAGATTGTATATTATTACGCCAATGTATATTAACCATAGTTATTTTGATTTAAATGAAAAAGTTAAGAATAGAAAGATCTGAAACTATTTACAAAACACTAAAAAAAAGAAAACTCTTTTAGTGATTTTTGTTTTCAAAGAAAGCAAAATATATATAGGAAGGATTAAGATATTTATTGAGATTGTATATTATTACGCCAATTTAAATTAAACACAGTTCTTTTGCTTTAAAAGAAAAAGTTAAGAATAGAAAGATCCGAAACTATTTACAAAACACTAAAAAAGAGGAAAACTCTTTTAGTGATTTTTGTTTTGAAAGAATCTAAAATATATAAAAGAAGGATTAAGATATTTATTATGATTCTGTACCAGTACGTCGAGCCTATTTAAATTAGTTATTCTGCTTTAAATAAAAAAGTAAATATAAATCTTTGAAACTACTTACAAAACACCAAAAAAAAAAAAAAAAATAAAACAAAGAACATTATTTTAGTGATTTTTGTTTTCAAAGAATGTAAAATATATATAGGAATGATTACTATATTTATTAAGATTAATATTTATACCAATCCCATTTAATTAAGCTTTTGTTTCAGCTGAAAAAATAAGGAATAGAAAGCTCTAGAACTACTTACAAAACACCAAAAAAAAAAAAAGAAAAAAGAGAGAGAGAGAGAAAAGATTTTTTAGTGATTTTTGGTTTCAAAGCATGTAAAATTTATACAAGAGTGATTGAGTTCTAAATGTTTTTAACTTTAATATGTATTCCTGAATATAAAATGAAAATTTATGACAAAAAAATTAAACAATGCTTAGGTGAAATATGAGATTATAAACGGCAATTATGGAATCTCATTAGCTCATTAATGATACTTTTAATGGTTCTTCTAGGTTGCAAATTAAATATTTTAAGAGCCTTAAAATATAATATTGCTTAAAGGAATTTTGCCTCATCATGTAAAAAAAATTATATATATATATAATACGCATTGGTAGGAGGAGACATTCCGAGGTTAATTTTTATGGTCGTAACGGGTACGTTTTAAGTTTGGACGTGTTTTATTTCTGTAAAGAGTCACATTTTTATAGTCTCACAGTGAGATTGTGTTTATTGTTTTTTAATGTACGTTTGTTAAAATTTATGACTTCCAGGAAATTTTTAATTTAAAAATACAAAAGTACATTTTTTGATGAACGAAAACTATTGTCCCATGCAATTGGCGGAAATTTTGATATGCACCGGTATAAGATATCATTTTATAGGATGCTATCAATTCTCAATTAAACATTTTCAGCTGCATAATTCAATTTATACATGCGAGAGTAACAAAACAATATTATCCGTAATATTATCTGTATTTGTCTGAAAAACATGTTTGTTGACCATGAAAATGTTTACTTGAGAATTGATAGCAGATGTAAAACGTATATTCCGGGTTAAGAAAACTGATTAATACACGATAATAAACAGCTCGGAAACGTTTTCAAAAATCAATGGCAGCAAAAGAAACGTTGTTTTTATAAATGGTTCTGAGGGGGTTGGGGCAAGAAAGTGCTAAGAAACATTAGTAAATTTTTGAACTATATCAGTTTAAAAGTTAGATCAAATACTCAAATCAAGATATAAACATAAAGTTTTTTTGCCAATGTCTTAGTAACATTTGAGATATTCTGAATTACAATGTGGCATTACTTTAATGATATGACTATTACGTTCTTTGTGTAAATTAGCTATCTTCATTGGGGGCATAAACGTCGGGGGGCAAAAACGAAACATGGGGCAAATGCTGCCCCCAAGTGATATTAAAAACAAATTATATATAGGATATTATAATTTACAACAATTAAAAATCTGCAGCAAACTCTCCAGTTATTTGACCGTTTTTATAGAAAACGGTTACATAACCGTAATTTAACTATATTATGACCATAAAATGAGCAATAATACGGTCAGAATATACTTAAATTACAGTTATGTAACCGTTTTCTACAAAAAACGGTCAAATGAACGGGCAGTTTGCTACAAATTTTTAACAGTCATTAATAAGGAACAGATTATAGTATTAGTTAGATTTATTCACCAAAATTGTGGCTTGGCACTTTTTTGCCCCGACCCCCTCATATTGATTTCTGAGGTTTCTAAAGATAAAGAACGCTTTTCGGGACCGTTAGTAACCCTGAAGAGGATATTGTGTATTTTCGTACGTGTTTATATTATATTTTCCTAGATTAATTAACATATGTCTTTTTTTTTTTTTTTTTTTTTTTAGAGGGTAGATGTTATTTTTCATACAAATACTTTGCTTGATCACATTTACAATATTATACATAATTATAATATTGTTTTCAAGTTTGCCTTAATATGTAATCGAATTTCTTCCCTTATTTTAACTATTACAAATTTATTTTACTTTCGTATATCAATCGCCCTGTTATACAAACCGCCACTGAGGACACCGAAGAAAAATAATAGGCACAGATTTTACTTGTATACCTCGCTTTTCTTCAGAAGATGTACATTCCCAAAAATGTAAAGTTCAATAGCTTTACCTGGAAAAGTTGCTTTTCCTTTAAAAGGTATTTCATGCTAGAAATCATCATTTATATCTAGTATTATTTCATATTAACAGATGGCGCTACCTGATACGTCGAGTAAAAAATACGATTTATTTCACTTCATTGAATTTTTTTTTCTACCAATGTTTTATGAATGAATAAATATTATCTCTAATATGAAAACTTCAGTGCTCACATGTATACTATTCGATAAAAAAATACTTACATTCAATCACCTTTAAAAATATTTTTTTTATTATTTCTTTAACCCTTTATCATAGACACCAATATTGTAAAGACAGAAATAAATTATTTAAATTTCAGGAGTTTGGATAGAGCCATCAGGAGTTAAATATTACTGTTTCAGCAATCATTTCAGAAGTCCTACAGTTTTTTTTTCAGGCTATATTTTTAAATATTTTTTACAAATATTCTCCGAATTCTCATCCCTTATAGCTTTTGCATTTAATTCATACAAACATAATTGAAAAAAAGATTACTTATAATAATTGAAAATTTTTAAATTTATATTTGAAATAAAGATTTACTTTTACTTTTTAAGTATGAATGATTTTCTTAAATTTATAAAAATGGAATTAATTTTTTTTATGTTCCAGAAAGTAAAAAAATCATGATTGATATAATGATCGATGGAATTACGTGACCGATTGACTAATTGAAGGAGTGGGGAAGAAAGTGATAAGCCACATTTGTAAACTTCTGAGATATATCAGTTTGAAAGTTAGATCAAATACTCAAATCAAGATATATATAACATAAAGTTTTTTTGTTTTTTTTTGCCAATGTCTTAATAACATTTGAGACATTTTGAATAACAATATGGCATTACTTTAATGATATTACTATTACGTTGTTTGTAAATTAGCTACCTTCATTGGGGGTATAAACGTCTGGGGCAAAAACGAAACCTGAGACATATGCTGCCACTAAGTGACACTTGAAACAAATAATATGCAGTATATTATAATTTATAATAATACGCAACAGATTACAGTGTTAGATTTAATTCACCAAAAATGTGGCTTGGCACTTTTTTGCCCCGACCCCCTCAATTATACAATTTTTACCCCGAGACCAACCGATTGACAAAATCTCAAATTTTTGCCGCGACTGATTGTCTAATTCAGAGCTATTTTTCGGCGAGTGATTCACGATATCCGCGAATTTTTGCCGCGGCTGACTGACGGGTGTGAGGGATGAAATTTGTGATTTTTTTTCAACGACCAATTGACAAAATTTCCTATTTTTCTTGCAACGACTAATTGGCGAAATTCAATTTTACTTGTGAGAAACATTGACGAAATTGTCAATTTCTTTTTGCAACCAAATGACGAAATTTGCGATTCTTTTTCATAGCCGACTGATAATTTTTTCCCGCGACAAACTGACATTTGCGAATTTTTTTCTTTTTGCTGAGACTCATTGACAAAATTCGCAATTTTTGCAGAGAGTGACAGCCAAAATTCCCGATTTTATCAACGACCGATTGACGAAATCAGTGATTTTTTGCCGCGACTCATTGACGAAATCAGTGATTTTTTGCCGCGACTCATTGACGAAATTTGCGATTTTTTCCGAGAGTGATAGCCAAAATTCTCTGTTTTATCAACGACCGATTGACGAAATCAACGATTTTTTACCGCCACTGATTACAGAAATTTGCGATGGTTTTGTTGGTGCAGATTTTCGTATTTTCTACTTTACTACTGTATTTTATCCTACATTTCCGGAGATGTTGGCATCTATGCCTCTATGTTTAGAAGGTACTTTTAAGCACCATCAAAGAAAATTCACAATAAAACTTATTTAATCCTTGTATTGATAAAAGTAGATTTTGCTTTTCTTACAAAGTACTTTGCTCGATCACACTTAGAAACCACAGCGAAACAATCGAAGTTGGGTAATTTTTAAAGGGATTATTTTTTCCATCAATTACAAAATAACCTTTCTCTTATTAAAAAAATGTTATAAGAAAAATTTGCAACTACAAAAATATTTCCATTTACAGATAGGATCACAATGCATTTATTTACATTGTTTTTATAAAAAATTCACACAACTAATGTTGAGAATTATTCAGGAGTATATGAAATACCATTTATTAAAGAAGACGGATCAAAGAATTGTTATATTGGCATGACAAACAGGAAATTTAGTTACAGAAAAAAGGAACACATAGCTTATATTAAGAATAATAGAAAAACCACAGCCCTGGCAAGATTATATCAAGGAGAAGCTATCCAAATAAATTTCAGTGAAAATAAAATAATTTCCCCCAACAATCTATAAGATCCATCCATTATAAGAGAAACCATCGAGATTGTAATAAGTAAAAATACAATATGTAACGAGGCAGCATCATTTAACTTACCGAAATTGTGGCTCGAGTTCATCGATAGTTACAAATATGGAAATAAACATCCATGTAAAAATGAAAAATAACGCGCGTAATTTGAAAAAGTGCATAAAAATTAAATGATAGCATTTCAAATAATAACTTCAAAGACCATGCAATTATAGAATATTTTTGTTTGTATTGATAATGGCTCAGATTGAGATGAAACATGTCAACAGTCTGATAAAACTTGTTCTACTGTTTATAAAGTTTTATTTTACGCATTTTAGTAATTAAAAGAAGTGTACATTGTTTTTATAAAAAATTGAGAGATTTTCGTAACAGTATTTATTTTTTTGTTAATTGATCTAACTATTCTTATTAATATTTTACAAAAAGAGCTATAACTACCGATTTATTAAATAAGTTTGAATGAAAAAACTTATCTAAATTTTCCCTTATTATTGTTATATAAATTTTCTAATATATCGTCAGACATTAAATAAGGTAATTATTGAGGTGGAGCTATATGCTTCATAATTTGGCGACAAATCTTGATCGTTTGGCGATTCATCTTCTGAGGACGTTATAACCTTAATATAAATGCTGGACAATTACACCATGAAATATTCCAACATTAAAGAAGTGAATATAAAACATCACATATTTTTACTGAATGGTGTATACAAATTAAAAATTTTATACATACATTGATATTAAAAATATCGACGTTTCGACCACCATCTATGGTCATCTTCAGAAAATTTTTCCAATATAAACGGTTGGACCGTAATATAAAATTCACTTTAGAAATAGAGAAAAACGCTTCTTTACCCTTCCTAGATGTTCAATTACACCGCAATAATCAGGTGCTGAGCTATAATGTTTATAGAAAACCTATGAAGGAAAATACTGTTATCCCCTTCAATGCTAATTTACCTTTCCAATACCGGATTTCTGCTTTTAAATCGTTCATTCAAAGAGCTTTCTTAATTTGTTCGGGTATGCAATTAAAACAAGAGCTTAATTTTATAAAGCAAATAGCCACTAATCATGGTTTTCCCCTTAAGTACATTTATAACATCATTCACAAGCATCATTGTCCACCCCCTCACAGCTTGCCTAATAACCAACAGAGGCCAACATATTGTCGGTTTGGATATGTTCCTGTTATTTTTGAAAAGTTAAGGAGTATAGTTCGTGGGTTTAATATTCAGCTTATTGCTATTCCCCCTCCTTACCTCACTAATTTATTATGTAGTAACCTGGATCCTACACCTTTGCACGAATGTGCGGGTGTTTATGAAATACCTATTGTTTTGAAAGATGGCAATAAAAAGTTTTACATTGGGGTTACAAAACGGAAATTTATTGAACGTCTAAAAGAACATAAGAGGAATATTTCGCAATATCAACAGACGACAGCCCTGGCTAAGTTCTATTTTAATAATCCTGACAGCCACATAGATTTTGATAACGCTAAAATTAAAATTCCATGTAATAACGTCTTTGAGGGTCTGCGAAAGGAGTCCATTGAAATTATGATTAGGAAAAATGAGGTTTGTAATGATAGCATTTCATTTAATATCCCTAAAATTTGGATGAACATCTTGAAATAGTTAATTACGCTTTTCTTTATTTTAAATTTCTTCATTAATAATACATTTACAGCAGTTAGATTTTTGTCCGTTAGGAGATGCTTCTGCATCGTTTCTACTTGTGGTTGGTTGGTGCGATGATTGAGTGTTACCCTTGTTAATTTTTAATTTATGGACAGCAATAATAATGTGGCAACGGACGGATTGTTTTTCGCATTTGAAACTTTGAAAGCAATATAAGAAAATTTTCCTGAAGATGACCATAGATGGTGGTCGAAACGTCGATATTTTTAATATCAATGTATGTATAAAATTTTAAATTTGTATACACCATTCAGTAAAAATATGTGATGTTTTATATTCACTTCTTTAATTTTGTTATAACCTTAACTTAAAATAAATCTATTTAATACTTGGCAATTTTCTCTGGAAAAATTTCCAATTATTAAATAGATTTATTTAATTATCGATGCTGGATTCTTTTTGGTTTCGTGTTTGCCCAGGGTTGGTGGCACACAGAAAAATATTCCATCTTGTTCTGCGATTGTAGCCTTGCCAACATGTAGTGAGTAGTTCCAGGCTTGGTTATCGTTCCAAGTGGTTCAGCTGGTAGAACGTCAGTGCGCTATACTGATGACCCGGGTTCGAGTCGCGGCTTGGATACTTTTTCACTCTGTTGGCTATACGCATTTTAAGCAATTAAAAAAAAATGAAATATTAACCTTAATTTATCCAAAAAACTATAAACACATGGGCTGCTGCGTTTATTTCGTTTCATGACTTTACAAACATAGAAAATGCCAGTAAAATACATATTGACAAAATTCAAGGAAAATATCGGTAAAATATCGGAAACGCAAAAGAAACTTTCTTTCGCGTAAAATAAAAAACTCGATTAACATATACTGTATTCAGTCTTTCACTGCTTCAGTCTATCAACATAAAATATGGTAAACTTTTATCGGAGCATTCTCTTCTTCTCCCCCCCCCTCCTCCATACCCTTTTTTTCTGTTCATGCGTTGTTCAAACTCGTAAATCCAGTGCTGGGAAGTACTTCGCGTCTCTGTTTTTATATAGTTATTTGGAATTGTTGAAAGCGATAGCAAAGATTTATTGTACAACACGTATACCTGTCAAACAGTTTCTCCATAAATTTGAGGACTGTCCAAAAGACGGGTGGAGCAATGTTTCATAAAAGCTTTTTTTTTAACACTTAGAAAATAAACATACTTGAAAAGTGCTTATAAATTCGGTTTGTCTGTCTGTCGTCTGTACGTGCTTTAACTCGCGTAAATATACTGGCCTCCAAAAGTTAAGGTACAACCGGTCTTTTGTGTCTAATTTGAAAATAAATGAAGATAAAAACATAAAATTTAGAACAATTGTGCTTTAAACACCTATTTATCTAATTTTACTTAATTTTAACATCAAGCATGATTTACAAATAAAAATTTGTATTTTTTGCAGAAGTCCATTGTTTGATAAAAAAATAAATAGCAGTTTTTTGTGAAAAAAAAATTAAACGGATTTTAATAAGTCATGTGTCCGGCTCTACTTGTAATGAATTTGTGGCATCGATTTTCCATACTGTCAATTAAGTTGTCGGACACTGGAAAGGGAAACAACTCCCATACATGGAGAAACGCTTGTTTCAGCTCATTTAACGACTTTGTAGGAGGACTTACGGCAGCCACCTGTCTGCTGAAATAGTCCCAAAGCTGTTCTACAGGATCAAAGTCCGAAGATTGTGCTGGCCATTTTAATCGCTCCAAACCTTGATCCTCTAGATATGAATCAACGACTCCATCTCAATTCGATCGGGTATTATAAACCGTTCAGATTAATTCATCACCAACAGCACCACCATACGGTGTGACAAACGGAGCAAGGATCTCGTCCCCATATTTCACAACAGTCAGAAATTCAAATATATCCATACAAGATGTCTAGTCTTAACGGTGTCCAATAGCTAAGTTCTAAACCTTTAGTTATACACATATAGTTCCAATTGCAAAAATGTTTTAAATGAGGTAAAGAAGTATTTTAAAAGCGATTTCGGTCAAAAAGAACAATTCTCAAAAAGTTACGAAAGGTAATTTTTTATACGGTCTCCCTGTCATATAACTGATATTTACAGTGCGTCTCAAAAGTATAGGGACAGACGATTTTTCGAAATAACAGTTCAAAAAATGAAGCGATAATCACGAAAAAAATAATAAGCATACGGAATCATAACATAAGTTACGAGAAGTACAAGAAAGTACAAGAAACAAGAAGTACAAAAAAGTACATGAAAGAAACACGGTATAAATTTTACAGATTTTTTGTAAAAAAATCAGAAGCAAAATAGGCTGTCCTAAAAATATATGGACTTTTCGAGTATTTTGTATTTAAATTTACATTTTGGATTCCTTCCTTTGAATTATCTTAAAAATTCTATCAGTCATGCTTCGAACTAGTGTTTGGAGAATGTGTGGCTGTAAAGAGAACAAACTCTGCTCTACTTGTTGCTTCAATTCCTGAATAGTCGAAAACTAGCGATTATGGGCATACACCCCTCGTGCAAGTATTCTCCAAAGGTTTTCAATTGGATTCAGGTCTAGGTTGATGTCTGGCCAGTCTACAGAGGGTGTTCGCACATTTTTTAGACGATTTCGGCGTTGTTTTTTTAACGTTTAAAATATAAATATTGTTTTCTGAAATAATCTATAGGATAATCTTGTTTCTTGATTCTAATTCTGCATAATGCTTTCGATGGTAGAAGGTTTTTTGTAAAATTTACAGGGTTATTGCTTCCCATGCCTTTTTAAAAACTTTCCAGATTCGATCAATCGTGGTGGTTTTGCGCTTTGAAAGAGCTCTTTTCAGCAGACCAACTGCACAATAAACCATAAGAGAAACGTCAGGTGAATTCTTAGGAATATGTTGAAAGGTATAAATGTAATACTGTGTGAGTTTTTAATGTTTTCAATAAATACAGCGGTAGTGTTTGAAGTATGAGCGGTAGCTTTGCTTTGATGCAGTTTCACCCTTTAAAAGTCGTTGAAATAAAGAAAATAGCATTTTTTTCTGTAAATACCGGATGTAACACATTCTCTTAATAATACAATGAATTGATAGTAACATTTGTGTCCAATATTCTTATTTTTATTTTCCCATTGTAAGATAAATTTGCGACAGTCATAAATCCTTACCTGAAACTTCGTTTTCAGCCTTGAAATGGGCCCTTTTTTTAATGCATTTTATTTTTTTCATTTTGAGTCTTTTTACTAAGAATAAGTACTGATTTTCGGGATATCTCTTTCCAATTAATACTGATGTTTATTTTGCACTTAGAAATTTTTATACTATGCGCTTTACAATCATTGTAAACTTCCGAATAAGAATATTTCTTTTCGGAAAACAAAAAAAAAAGTATCCTCTGATTCACAGCTTGTTTGAATGCGCCATCTTGATAGAAGAATAAATTTGAAAGCATCAGACAATAATATGAATTACAAATAATAAGTGGTTGACAGAAAGTTTTCCTCTAAAATAATTCCATTTTTTTAAATAATTTATCAAATTTGTCTAAAAAATGTGCGAACAGCCTCTGTATAACAGTCGCTTGATTCTGTGTAAAACAAGATGTCGTTGAGTGGGAGGTGTGAATTCTCCTGGAATTTCCAGTTTTCCCGTCTTAAGATGTTTCTAATTGAAAGTACATTGCTTTAGAGGACATTTTGATAATCCTCAAAGCACTGTCGATCATTAAGAAAAGCAATATCCGTTGTTCCTTTGAAACAGAACGCGATCCACACAATGAGAGAACCCCCTCATTGTTGTCGATTAAAGAACTCGCGAGATTCTCGTCGTAGATCATGCCAATAGTATGCCCAGCCATCAGTGCCATCCAAATTGAATTTTTGTCGTCAGTGAAGAAAACATTTAACCATTCATCCGTTCAATGCATGTGTTTATTAGCCCAAAAAAACTTGTGTCTTTCTATGGTGCAATTTCAGTATAGTTGTCCAACATATTCTGCGATATTTATGAAATCTGCTTGCCTGTATGCGACAGTTAACAGTAGATCTCGAAATAGGAAATGCAAAAGTCCTCGAGATTTCACAAACAGACTTCTTTCGGTTTGAAACTGCTCGCAAAATCTCTCTATCTGGTCGCTGAAATGTTTTTCTTGATCAACCTGAAGACTTTTTTGCAATCGCATTGTCACCTTTCGATAAAAATGTATTAACTCCAAATCTGCCACGCTTCATTTGTTTAGCAATATCAAAAACTTTAACATTTTGAGCCTTTAAATGCCAAATTATAGCTATATCAGCTGCAGAGAAATTAACGTTTTGCGAGACATATTCCAACTATTCGAGAATTAAAGAACAAGCAGTGATTTTTATATTTCAAAGTGGTTACGTCATATGTATAGAACCGAGGCTAACGAAAAAAAACAGGCTACCGCGGTGCATTCCACTTATATTTTTTTACAGACCGCTAGAGTGACGTGATGCTCTCTTCGTACACCTGCATTGGTGCATTCAAGCATCACGTGACTCCGGCGGTCTGTAAAAAAAGATTCGCTTAAAACACCGCGGTAGCCTTTCTTTTTCGTTAGCCTCGTATAGAACACAGAATAGGCAAATTTGTTTGCTACATTGGTAATGAAAGCTATTCTTTTCATTGTCTGTATATTTTTGGAACAGCTTATTTTGAATTTTATTTTTTTACAAACATTATATGATATAAGCATGATATTTCTGTATTGTAAAAAACTTAAGTTGCGATTCAACATATGCTAATTATTGTTTTCCTGATTATTGCTTCATTTTTTTGAAGTGTTATTTAAAACAATCGCCTGTCCATATACTTTTGAGACGCACTGTATTACAAATTTCGTATTACACTGACAAGTAGGCAAAAAATCGTTTGCGGTTTACTTTAATCATGTTATACTGCTTCAAACATATTGAAATTGATATATATCACTGAGGTGCACTACAAGAAGCTTACTATAGAGTATGAGGTGCACTTATAGTTCCTTTATAGAGACACTCGAGAGAATTCCGCTACAATTACGGTCTAAGAGAAAAAATCGGTTGCGGTTTATTTAATCATGTTACACTATTTCAAACATATTGAAATTGATATATAACACTAACGTGCAATACAAGAGCCTTACTATAGAATAGTGTGGGCATAGCATTCATCGTTCATTTACAGGGACACAGAAAAGAATTTCGTTACAGTACTCTCTATAAACAATATTTGTTGAATGTGCGCTGTCTGTTTTGGTATGCACTTTTAAATTTTACTATTTTTTTTACATATTACTTGGTATGTATAAATGCTATAGATCATACAGAGGGCAGCACAAAATATATCGAAATTCAAATGTGCATCTTCAGACCGATGCGAGTGCGGTGAACAAGGTACAGCGTCCCACTGGTATTTTCACTGCACACTGACAAGCCAATGACATCTCAGGTGCGCCAAAATACTCCAAAAGACTCGCAAATGTGCTTAATCGCCAATTACTAAAGAGGAAACTAAAAAGCATATTTAGCCACCTAAAACATACCTCTCAAATTTAATTTAGGGAGCCCGTCTGTCGGATCACACTTTTTCGAATATCTGCCCATCTGCGTACCGCTCTGGCAGAGAAACGCGCGCTTGTCGCGAAAGAGTTGTTCCGGCCCAAAAGTTTCCACCACCTATTGATGCCCGTCGCTGCCCAGTGTTGCGTTGGAAAATCTGTTTTCCGGCAGTGATGGACCACTCCTGTAAAAACGTTAATCAGTCCCTGTCACTTGCTCGCCATTGGAGTTCTTCTGCCCGGGCCAGCCGTATGCCGATTTTCTTTCTTTCTTATGTTTATGTTTGGCCACTCATTGTCACGTTTCCGGCTGAACACTTTAACTTTTTTTCTTTTTAAGGCCTTAATAAAGGGACCGGGATGGATACTGTGCTCTACAGACTTGGTTTCCTTGTCTGAGCAGTACCTCTTAGGCAATCATATAAAATAAAATACATTTCGGTTTATTGACAGAATTTGCTGAATACGAATTTTTAACTGTGCTATGCTTTACCTAACTGAAATAAATTTTAGCTTACTATGTAATAGTATATATAAAAATTTGTAGATACAGTGCTTCGCGAAAAAAGTCTCATATTTATCAGACTATAGATGGTAATTTCTGAAATTGGGTTCTCAAACTTGTTATGCGTTTTCCAAATTGTTCACTTAAACATCAATTTCTACTTTATTAATCGGTAAATTTTTGTTAAAGTATTCTGGAAGTGTTGGAAAGTGTTTCATAATCTATGCTTGACACATGATTTTTCGTTCTTGTTTATGATGAAATGCTGAAATTTTGTATATGACCTTATTAGCGTATGGGGCACATTTAACTCATTGTGAAATATTTTGTACGGAGGCCGTATAAAAATTTTAATTTTGCATTTCTTCAAATTTAATCCCCTGAAAATTTTAATCAATTTAATAAAATTCTATACCTTTTTTTATGTAACTTTGTAATGTATAATATAATTTCTATGATAAATTTTAAAGGAATAATAGCCGAAAGTAAATGTTTTTAGGACATCCTGTATACATATTATTGGATTACGAAAATTGTTACATATCCGCCATTACAGACGATTACGCATAGCATGCGGGAGATTGTGGGCAACAATATATCATGACATGAAGACTATGCAGAATCTCAAGCTTGAGGGGTTTTAAAGGGGTTCGCGTTTCAGTATGTTTACTTTAAAAATCGAGTTTCACGTCATACATAAACATTCGCGATTTGACCGCGCTGTAAAACAAGTTGGAAATTGTACTTCAAACGAGACAAATGAGCTGCGTTCGTACTATAACTAGTTTTATAAATATTCAGATCTTCGTGCAATAGCTGTTGCACTCTTATGCAAAAATGCACGAATACAATTATTTTATTTTATTTTATTTTTATTTATATATTTTTTTTTGTGTGTGTGTGCAGATTGTCATATTATAGATATTAATTTCATTTTATGAAATTAAGTTTCAAATCAATTCTATACAAACAATTAATTACAGTTATGTTACATTAAAATTTTACTATGCGCAAATATCCAATACAAGACAATGTAAAAAAATCATACGTTATTATTTCACTCGTAGTTATTATTTCACTGAAAAAATTAATTATATCGTCTGTTATTATGATATGATTAATTTCCGTAATACAATAAGTACATTTTAAGTTGGAAACATTTTATCTTTTGTTGACATTGACTGAAAATTCCAATGAGAAACTTAAGTCTAGCTTTGAAAATTTCAGAACTTGAAATCCATATTTACTCTTTTTCCATTTAATATATATTTCTCCGAAAACATCTATCCAAAAAACTGTCGGCAGATTGTATCATTGTTATAATTAAACAATTTTAGTACACAAATTCGATTTTGAAATTTAGTAATACGGAAATAATAGGACTTCATCTTTAATAGAACGTCATCACCCTGGTAAGTTAGAATCATTACCTATCATGGGATATCATTGAATTAATGACGTATGATAGAATTTAATAGAATGGAGACAACTTTTATTAATATCTTTTTAAGTTTTGATTCGATTCTCATAAAATTAAAAATAACTCGACAAAATTCTGGAACTATTCTATATATTAAATTTCAAACAATTCGGTTGGGTAGTTTTTGCGGTGTTATATGCGACATTCGGACGGACGGACAGAACGACAGACGGACGGACTAGACGACGACTATAGGTGCTACGTATTTATATAATTTTGAACGCACCTAAAAAACGATATTCTGGTTTGAGAATACTAATTAAACTGTAAATACTACTCGGAAAGGTTTCCGATAATCAGTGGAAGCAAATGAAACTTTTTTTAAATAAATTATTGTTTAAATTGTAAAAATATATTATTTTCTGACGTTTCTAATGATAAAGAACTCTTTTCGGAATCATGGGTAACTCGGAAGAGGTTATTGTATATAATTGTTCGTGGTTATATTTTTTCGTAGATTAACCTTTTGATTACGGGCTAGGCCAGACGACTATTTTTATATTCACTCGTTTCGCAATTTACAAAAGTTTTCTTTGTGGGAGATTCTTTTGAAAGAATCCTAAGTATAAGCGTATGGCAGCGATATATATTTTTAAAATAATACGAATAGAAAAAAGAAATAGTCGCTGGGACGACATATGTCTCAACCCAGTAATCAAAGGGATAAGAAACATTTGCCCGTGTTTACAGTGCGGTTACTGTATATATGCAAGGTGTCCGAAAAGTCTGGAAACTGTCGAATAACTCGAGAACTATACATCGGATTGAAAAACGGAAAAATACGTGTTCAATAGATCAGAAATCTATTAAGGATATAAAAGTTGCCATTTTTCTAAAATATTGAACACGTATTTTTCTGTTTTTCAATACAATGTACAGGGTGTCCCAAAAGTCTCCGTACAACTTCAAAAATTTATTACAAAAAAAATAATAGGCCTACACCAAAAATAATTACAACAGTACATAGAGTACCTTAAAAAGTTTTTTCTACTACCTTAGTATACTTGTACATGAGATCCTTTCGTTGCACGAAGAATATCAAGTCGATATTCCAATTCCATTCACGCGTTTCAGCATGCTAACATCAACAGTAGTTACAACTGTTTGATGAAATCTGAACAAAAGTTAATAGTCTCGTGGAATTGAAACAAAAGATCCAAACAGCAGTAGCTATTGTTGATGTTAGCATGTTTTTCATGCTAACATCAACAGTGTATTGCCGTTCGTGGATTTCGTATTTTTCGTATATTCCGTTCGTGGATTGAATTGGGATATCGTCTTGATATTCTTCATGCTACGGAAGGATCTCCTGTTGAAGTTTACTAAGGCAGTAGAAAAAAACTTTTTAAGTTACTCTATGCACTGTTGTAATTATTTTTGCTATAGGCCTATTATTTTTTTTGTAATAAATTTTTGAAGTTGTATGGAGACTTTTGGGACATCCTGTATATTTCTCGAGTAATTCGACAGTTTCCAGACATTTCATTAGAAACGATTGTCACTGCGTTTTACTCGATTACACGTCATCTACGATTATCCGAAGAAAATATCCAACACAAAAGTGACGTAATTTTTTTCCGTAGAATCCGAATCTGCAATAAAAAGGAGGTCATCATTTAAGATTTCAAAGATTCCCCCCCTTTTCCTCCCAGGGGGGAGTGAGTTGGGGGTCAACTTTGATATTCGTTAATAGATTTTTTAAAAACATTGAACTTCCTTTTTTTTTTCGTTTTTCAATCCGATATATATTTCTCGAGTTATTAAACCGTTTCCAGACTTTTCGGACACCCTGTATTTATAACCTTTAGTCACTGCATTAAGTCGTCAGAAATCAGTTTTGTGTGGTTAAATTTATAAAACCATTAAATTCTGAATACTATGCAATTTCAGCACTAATTTGTGGATTTTAGCAGAATAAAATCTGTTTATCAGTTTCCCTCCCACCCCCCCCCCCCCCCCCCCAAAAAAAAAAAAAAGAAAAACAAAAAAAAAGAATAAAAAATGAGTGTATGTGTTACAGCAGGGAACGGTATAGAATACGGTATTTAGGAAAAACAAATGTGCAAAGATAATTTCTTAAATCAAGTGGAAATCTACGATGGAGATACAGTTGAATTTCAATGATTGAACTTTGATTTATTACCATTATTCAGAATTGAAAAGTCGTTTATGTTGATAAAGAGAAATATCGACATACTCTTTTCATTCAAACGTAAAAAGATTTATGCAGAAAGTATCCCATTTTCGAAATGTATTGCAAAGTCTGACAGAATGATGTACAGGTAATAGCATTGACTTCACTTGGAAATTCATGATGTAGAAGTTGTTGATTCCTTTCCTGGCATATGCAATATTCAGATACATTAGAACATTCACAATTTTATTTTGTCATATTTTTTGTAAGCGACATCTGAATTCTCAACTGTGTTTCATATTGGTTATCGCTACGCTATTATAAAGAAAAATGCGATATCCCGTACATATAAGCTTCGGTCACTACATAAAATCGTTGGAAAGCAGTTTTGCGCTTAAATTTACTAAATCCTTCAGTAATACATTAAGTATACGTGCAATTTGAGCACTAATTGTTAGATTTTATGATAATAAAATATGTTTGAAATGCTTTAATATGATTTTGTTTTCCGAAATGAGAGTGAGCTTGTTACAGGAGGGAACGGCATAAAATGCGGTACTTAGGAAAAATAAATGTTCTAAGATAATCTCTTAAATGAAGTGGAAATATTCTATCAGATACAATTGAATTTTATTACGTGAGCTTTGATTTATTACCATTCTTCAGAATTGGAAAGTCGTTTATGTTGATAAAGAGAAATATCGACATTCTCTTTTTATTCAAACGTAAGAAGATTTATGCAGAAAGTATCTCATTTTCGAAATGTATTGCAAAGTCTGACAGAATGATATACAGGTAATTGCATTGACTTAACTTGAAAATTCATGATGTAGAAGTTGAAGTTGTTGATTCTTTTTCTTTGCGTTTGAAAATTCAGATACGTTTGAGCATGAAGAATTTTATTTTGTCATATTTTTTGGAATCGACATCTTATAAGTGTTTCATAATGGTTACTGTTGCACTATTATAAATATATTGGTTGATGATGTTTCAAATAACAAAAAACGCTTTTCTGAATCATGGGTAACTCAGAACAGTTTATTGTATATTTTCGTTCGTAGTTACATTGTAATTTTGAAGATTAAGAAGTATTTGTCTTTTTTTACAGGATAACCGTTGATCACTTGCATAAAATCACTGAATAGCAGTTTTGTACTTAAATTTACTAAACCATCATTCAGTAATGCATTAACCCATTAAAGCCTAGCGGTACCATATGGTACCAGATAAGTTTCAATCATTTTTTTGTTTATACACCAGCATTTTTTTAAGGAAACATTATCTTTTTTTAATGACTCAAAGTTCGGGATAAAATCAAACAAAAATTGCTAATTTAAAAAAACTGGTGTGAAAGGTAAGTTTTGAATTTTAAAGACGAAAATAATTCCGGCTTTAATGGGTTAAGTATACGTGCAATATGAGCAATAATTGTTATATTTTAAAAGAAAAAAATATTTTTGAAATGTTTTTATCTGATTTTATTTCCCGAAATGAGAGTTTATTTATTACATGCGAGAACCACATAAAATACTGTACTTAGGAAGGAGAAATGTTCAAAGATAATTTCTTAAATCAACTGGAAATCTTCTATGCAGATAATTTCGTATAGGTATTGCTACGCTATTATAAATAAAATGCCCACATGTTTCTAAGCATTTCTCTAAAAAACACACATTTCTGTTGTACATAGTTTAGTAATTATAAGGTTGTCAGGAGTATTGGCTCTTCTGGATCACCCGCTTATATATCTTATACATAATCTTTAGTCACTGCATAAAATTTTTGGAAAGCGGTTTTGCGCTTAAATTTACAAAACCACTCAGTAATATATTAAATATACGTGCAATTTGAGCACTAATTGTTAGATTTCAAGAGAATAAAGTGAATTAAGAGAAATAAACATCCAAGTAAAATTAAAAATAAAGTGCGTAATTTTTAAAAAAGGGCTTGAAAAATTAAATGATTGCGTTTCAAACAACTTCATAGACTATTTATTACGACATTTATAGAATATTTTTGTTTATTTTCATAATATATCATATTGAGCTAAATCATGTGTCAACAGTCTAATAAAACCTATTTTACTGTTTATAATCTTCTTATTTTACACCTTTTAGCAATTAAAAAGAAATATGTAGAGTATAAAGTCTTTCGGATATGATTTATCAGATTATTTTGCCGAAATGTCAGTGTGTGTGTTACAGGAGGACACGGCATAAAATAGGGTACTTAGGAAGAACATATGTTCAAAGATAATTTCTTAAGTCAAGTGGAGATCTACGATGCAGATAGAATTGCATCTCAATGACTGAGCTTTGATTTATTACCATTCTTCAGAATTGGAAAGTCGTTTATGTTGATAGAGAGAAATATCGACATTCGATTTTCATTCAAACGTAAAATGATTTATGCAGAAAGTATCCCATTTTCGAAATGTATTGCAAAGTCTGACAGAATGATATACATGTATTGACTTAGCTTGGAAATTCATGATGTAGAAATTGTTGATTCCTTTAATGGTATATGTAAAAGTCAGATCGTTTCAGCGTGCATAATTTTATTTTGTCATATTTCTTGTAATTGAAATCTCAAGTGTTTCATATAAGTTATCGCTACGGTGTTATAAACAAAAATCTAATGTATGTTTCTAAACATTTCTGTAAAAACCACATATTTCTATTGTACATAGTTTAGTAATTATAAGGTTTTCAAAAGTATTGGATCTTCTGGACATATATAAGTTTTGGTCCCTGCATAAAATCATTGGAAAGCAATTTGGCGCTTGAATTTGCAAAAACATTCAGTAATTCATTAAGTATACATGAAATTTTAGCACTAACTGTTAGATTTTAAGAGATAAAATCTTCTTTTGAAATGTTTTTATCCAATTTATTTCCCGAAATGACAGTGAGTTTGTTACAAGAGGGCACGGCATAAAGTACTTTACTTCGGAAGTAGAAATGTGCAAAGATATTTTCTTAAATTCAAGTGGAAATCTACGATGCAGATACAAGTGAATTTCAATGACGGAGCTTTAATTTATTACCATTCTTCAGAATTGGAAAGTACTTTATATTGATAAAGAGAAATATCGACATACTCTTTTCATTCAAACGTAAAAAGATTTATGCTGAAAGTATCCATTTTCGAAGTGTATTACAAAGTCTGACAGAATGATATACAGGTAACTTAACTTCGGAATTCATGATGTAGAAGTTGTTGATTCCTTTCTTGGCGTATGCAAAATTCAGATATGTTTGAGCAAGAACAATTGTATTATGTCATATTTTTGGAATCGAAATCTCGCAGTTTTTCAAAAAGGTTGCCGCTATACTATTATAAATAGGCATATAAAAATTAGAAAGATGAATTAATTTTTAACATTTTCATTGCCTTAGAGTTGTAATAAAATACTTACTTCTACACTCTGTGTCCACTTTTCATTTGGGAGGTCGTTATATTATAGTGTTTCTAAAAGCGATAGAAAGGATTTATTGTCTAACAAATTCGTCTAACCTTACACTTGACCTGGCTGATGACTCTTCAAAGTAAATCACGCAAATACCAATGTACTGGTATAATTATAATTTTATAGCACAGGTTGTTTTCTTAAAATGCATAAAATTAGTTCTTTTTTTATTCTCACAAAGTCTCTATAGTTTGACAGCAAAACGTTTAACAAAAATTCATTAATCGCATATGAGATAGATATAAGATAGTATATTGTAATACGTAAAGTACATCATAAAAAATGTACTGCTGTTTGAAAGAAAGAAGTGTGAAAATTAGACTTTATTAACACTTTGAAGGGTGGTGGTATATTATTTATACTACTTAATTTTAATCATCAACTGCCAAATTTATACCAGAATTTTTGAATAAAATGTTGCTTTTATAATGCATGTTAAACAGAGCATGTATTTTTTAATCAATTTGTTCGTAAATCCTGATGACATTAATTAGTTCAAGATTTTAGAAACACATTTGCTTTTCCCTAGAAAGAGTCAAAATATTTTGTTAGGCAATTGTATGTAAATTACACTGGCATCCAAAAGTTAAGCAACAAAACGATAAAAGTACTTAATTTACATTAATGACACTTTCACAGATTATGTGAAATACTAAAAGAACCATTCCAGAGATGCACAAAGAAAGTGTTCAGTAAATAATTAAATAATATGAGGTATCACAAAAGTTAGATATTGGGGCGCAAAAACTTTCACTGATTCAAGTTTGTCAAAACGGAATGTAATTACCTCTGATTGTAACACACGCCTGGACCATCCATACCAAAAATGAGATCATCTATGACGGTTTGAGGTATCAGCGAGAACTCATGGAGAAGACATAAAAATATTCCAAGGAGGGTCAGGGAGCAAATGTAAATGCTTCCCTAGCATATCCCATACATGTTCAATGGATTTCAAGTTGAGTGATAGGAATATCCATTCCACACGAAGCAGTGTTTCAGGTTTTAAATATTTCCTGACAATGAGGTCCTTGTGAACTCGAGCATTATCGTCCATAAAAACACAATCGGGACTCATGGCTGCAAGAAATCGGAGAACATGTTCTGCAATGATGTCATCTCTGTACTGCACTGCAGTCACAGTACCACGAGGAAAGATTTAGATATCAGTGTGGTACCAACAGCAATCTTTGGACAAACCATCAAATCGCCTTTTCTCTGTATGCATGCAATTCGCGGATCTTACTGTCCTGATACTGAGTTTCGGGGGTACTCCAGATCAGCAATCGTCTGGAATCTGTCTACTATAGTCTAAACAGGGACTCATCGGTGAAGATTACCGTATCTTATTTTTGTTTTGTCCAGTTTGGTGAGCTAGAGCCCAGCTAGCTTAAACGGTTTCTTTTGTCCGAGGTCGTCAATAGAACACAAGTCACAGGTTTAATAGCATACAGTTGACCTGCATGTAGCCGTGTTTAAGGTTTTAAGTACTGGCTGACAATGAGATACCTGTGAACTAAAGCATGAGCGTCCATAAAAAAAAGGACCCATGGCTGCAAGAGATTGGAGAACCTGTTCTGCAATGATGTCATCTCTGTACTGCACTGCAGTCACAGTACCACGAGGAAAGATTTAGATATCAGTGTGGTACCAACAGCAATCTTTGGACAAACCACCAAATCACCTTTTCTCTGTATGCATGCAATTCGCGGATCTTACTGTCCTGATACTGAGTTTCGGGGGTACTCCAGATCAGCAATCGTCTGGAATCTGTCTACTATAGTCTAAACAGGGACTCATCGGTGAAGATTACCGTATCTTATTTTTGTTTTGTCCAGTTTGGTGAGCTAGAGCCCAGCTAGCTTAAACGGTTTCTTTTGTCCGAGGTCGTCAATAGAACACAAGTCACAGGTTTAATAGCATACAGTTGACCTGCATGTAGCCGTGTTTAAGGTTTTAAATACTGGCTGACAATGAGATACCTGTGAACTAAAGCATGAGCGTCCATAAAAAAAAGGACCCATGGCTGCAAGAGATTGGAGAACATGTTCTGCAATGATGTCATCTCTGTACTGCACTGCAGTCACAGTACCACGAGGAAAGATTTAGATATCAGTGTGGTACCAACAGCAATCTTTGCACAAACCATCAAATCGCCTTTTCTCTGTATGCATGCAATTCGCGGATCTTACTGTCCTGATACTGAGTTTCGGGGGTACTCCAGATCAGCAATCGTCTGGAATCTGTCTACTATAGTCTAAACAGGGACTCATCGGTGAAGATTATGGTATCTTATTTTTGTTTTGTCCAGTTTGGTGAGCTAGAGCCCAGCTAGCTTAAACGGTTTCTTTTGTCCGAGGTCGTCAATAGAACACAAGTCACAGGTTTAATAGCATATAGTTGACCTGCATGTAGCCGTGTTTAAGGTTTTAAATACTGGCTGACAATGAGATCCCTGTGAACTAAAGCATGAGCGTCCATAAAAAAAGGACCCATGGCTGCAAGAGATTGCAGAACATGTTCTGCAATGATGTCACCTCTGTACTGCACTGCAGTCACAGTACCACGAGGAAAGATGTAAATATCAGTGCGGTACCAACAGCAATCTTTGGACAAACCAACAAACCACCACGACCGCCCTTTCTCTGTATGCATGCCATTCGCAGATGTCATTTTCCTAATACCGAGTTGCGAGGGTACTCCAGATCAGTAATAGTAGGAAATCTGTCTTTAATCTAAACTGGGACTCATCGGTAAAGATCACGGTACCTTATTTTTGTTGTGTTCAGCTAAGGTAATATAGAGTCCAGCTTAAGCTGATTCTTTTGTCCTAGGCCATCAATGGAATGTAAGTCACAGGTTTAATAGCATACAGTTGGTCTGCATGTAGCCATGTGTAAACATCATGTGGTGATACAGCCCTTCCCGTTAATGATGCAAGGTCAGAAGTCCGCTTATATAAGTCTTTGGTATTTAGCGTCATGCTTGCAGACACAGAAAATGGTTTCGTATGGATTTGCCATCACAGTCATCTGACTTGAATCCCTTTAAATATGCACGGGACATGCTAGGTAGATGTTTACAATCATTCCCTGATTCTCCGCTGAACTTTTCTGAGCGAAGAGCGTAGAGTGGATGCGGATGCCTCAAACCGTAATGGATAATCTTATTCTTCATATGAATCAACGCTATCGAGCGTGTGCTATCAGCAGAGGTAATCATTTTCGATATTGACAAACCTCCACCACTGAACAATTCTGCAGTTTAAAATCCTATTTTTGTGTTACACAATATTATTTAATTGTTTTACTGAGCATTTTTATATATTTCTAGCCTACTGTCTTTTATTATACCCCCTTGATCTGTTACAGTATGAATAATTTCAAACAATAATTTTTATGTTTCCTTTTTTTTTTTTTTTTTTTTTTTTTTTTTTTTTTAACTTTGCTTCTAAGCTTTTGGACACCAGTCTAATTTTCAACCAAAATCTTCAGTATATGAGATAACAATTAGTCGATTTAAACTAATTTGTTCTTTCAAACAACATACTGACTTGAAAAAATGAGGACTTTTTTTTTTGGAATTGTTTATGGTGAACAATTATGTAATAATTGTCACCAATTATTACATATTTGTCATGCAAATATTTAATTTTTAAATATAGAAAAATGAAGTTTTAAAACGAAATAGCAATAGTAAACGTAAGCAATCAAAACATCATTGTAGGAGAGTTTCTTTTTCCAACGCAAATTAAATCGAAAAAAATTAACCTAAGGAGAAAAATGTGAAAATATGTAGGAATACTAGCATTTGTTAGTTTATATTACAAGAGTATACGCTTAAAATGCAGAAAGTATCGACAAAATATTCCAACATATTAAAGAAGCTGTTTTTTCAAAAAGTCGATTGGCAAATACCAGACACAATGTATCGCTCAAAAGCATAACAGATGGTGCAAACTTTTAGAAAAATACTAGTTCCCTATTAGTTTTTCTTCGTGCATCGATCAAGCTATGTGCTCTTAAATCCGTAGCTTGAAACGCTTATGAGGATATTTTTTTTTAATTTTTTACTGTTATTGTGTTGTTGAAAGCGATAACAAGAATTTATCGCCCAACACTTTAGTCTGATATAATGCTTGACCTCGCTGATGATACCTTAAATTAAATCAAGCAAAAGGTGATGTACTTGTGTAACAATATTTTATAAAATTGACTTTTTTAACGATCTTTATTGATAATTGCTTACTTATATTTTCATGCCAGACGTTCTTTCTTAAAATCGATAAATTTAATTGTTTTTATTATGGTTTTTATTATTGTATATATAGGGTGAAATGCAAATTTTCACCTTATCTTATTCATAAAATACCAATATGAGATTCAATATATCCCAATGTTACTTAACAGGTGCAACTTAAAAACACAAATAGATGCTAAAATATGTTTTAAATGTTTAAAAACCTTCCAAGCACTTTCGGCCGACAACCGCGACCATCCTCAGGGAGCGAAAATCATATCTACTGCAGTCTTACGCATCTGAACCCTAGCTTCGTGTTGAGGTAGAAAAGTCCATTATTTCTCGGGTGCTGTTTGAGTTGGTTTCTATGTATTCTCTCATTGTGATAATATAAACAACTTTGAAAACTATGCGAAGAAGAGGGATTTTTTTCTGTGCGTTTATCTTCTACTATTTAGGACATTAAATAATATATTAGGTATATTGAATGATACTGTTCTAACATTCAGGACCTTAAACCGCATATTGGGTCTATTGTATGATACTGTTCTAATATTCAGGACATTAAACCATATATTGCGTATATTGTATGATACTGTTCTAATATTCAGGACATTAAACCATATATTGGGTATATTGTATGATACTGTTCTAATATTCAGGACATTAAACCATATATTGGGTATATTGTATGATACTGTTCTAATATTCAGGACATTAAACCATATATTGGGTATATTGTATGATACTGTTCTAATATTCAGGACATTAAACCATATATTGCGTATATTGTATGATACTGTTCTAATATTCAGGACATCAAACCATATATTGGGCATATTGTATGATACTGTTCTAATATTCAGGACATCAAACCATATATTGGGTATATTGTATGATACTGTTCTAATATTCAGGACCTACATCGCATATTGGGTATATTGTATGATACTGTTCTAATATTCAGAACATCAAACCATATATTGGGTATATTGTATGATACTGTAGAACGATATAGTAAAAAAACCCTATTTGTCGCATAGTTTTCAAAATTGTTTACATTATCACAGTTAGAGAATCCATAGAAACCAACTCAAACAGTTCCCGAGAAATAATAGACTTTTTCAACTCAAGACGAAGCTGCAACAGATTAGTCCGTAACCATTTTCCCCAATGGTTTAAAAAAAAAAAAAAATTGCTCTTTTGACTTAACCGGAAAGACTTTTTTGAAGTGAAAACTTCTTTAGGCGCGTTGGGCATTTTTTGAGATGGGAAAAAAACATTGAATTCGCGACACTGTTACCGACACTTCTGTATATGTTGCCAATTCATACAATGAAGCGAAAGTATCAAAAGGAAATAGTTCACGTGCAGAAAGCGAAATGATTGGTATTATGAATAAAAATAATTCTGAAAATAATTTCAAGATAAATTTAGCACGCGCGGTGAAAACAGATAAAAGTGACTCAACTCGCAAGACCAAATCAAAAGATGAAAATGAAATAACAAAACACGGAAAATATTATAATTTAACGAGCACGAGAAAAATAGACGGAAGTAATATAAAAAAATATGAAAATAATGAAATATTTCGCGAAAGTTTTATGAATCGTGGTTACCGATACGGAAATGAAGTGAAATCATTTTATAGAAAAGAAAAGCTTGTTGATAGAAATTATAGATACCGCAAACAATACGCGCAGTATGAAGATAGAAAAAAGCATAATGTTCACGAATACCGTAAACAAGACAGGCAGCAAAGAAGTCATTTTTGGAGTGATAGGAAGCGGGGACCCTATTTTGCAGATAAATGTTATTACAAAAGATATGAAACTAAATCTCATGAAAGAAATGATGAATGTATTGAGAGTTGTTTAAATTGTGGATGAAAATTCATAAGTTTCATTGGTATTCATTTCAAAGAATACCAATTAATTAAATTTTATATTTCATTTATTTGTAAATTTACGTTTTAAGCAATAGATTGCAATTTTTGTATGTAAAATAATATGCATTATTTTTCATGTACAATAGCGCATTAAATGAAAATTGTAATATAATTTTTGTAGTAGTAGTTTATAATAATGAATAAAAAAAAACCACTTCATTTAAAAGTATTTCCTGCGCAATAAAACGTTTCCTGACGATTCAAAAAATACACACGTAATTGTTCAAGATTTCACTTTTGTCGGCACTTCCGGAGTGCCATTGTTTTTTTTTGTTTTTTTGTTTTTATTTTACACTGAACTCTTAATAAGCAGAGAAAAATAATGGAGACACTTTTAATGCTTTCAAAACTACATTTATTTTAGAAACAAAAATACTTAATATGATGAGTACATAAAAATCTATTTAAACAACATCGTTATATGGAAAAAAAAAGTTTTATAACACATCAGTAATCAACTAAAATTCAAACATATTTCTGGTCACGTGACAATGGAATGGACGTTTTCTCTCCATGAAAGACGATCATGTTCTTTTCCCTATAAAAAGAAACCTGAAAAAAAAAATCATTGGTTCTTATTGGTGCTTTTAGCTTTGTAATATTGTGCCTATAAATATATCAAAAATATAATTATTTAAGCAATATAAAGGACAAAAAAAAAAAAAATAGCAACACCAATTCGTGCAAATTTATTTCCACAAATAACGGTAAACAGCCAAATTTGGTGCATTCATGTGATTACATTCAAAACGGTAACAGGAGTATAGACAAACAATATATGTCCAGTATAGGTTATAAAAGTCATTAAAAACTTGAGTTATGATAAAACAAACTCTTTGAATCTACATTACCCTTGTACTATAAATACTAATGAACAGCAACATAAATGTCCAAAAAAAAAACATATACATACCATTTCGTAAAATATTTTATTGAAGGTGTTTTGACTTCATATACAAAAATGTACTTTACATAGACAAAATACAGTTATGATGTAATAGTCTATGTAAAATACAGTTTTGTATATAAAGTCAAAAACCTTTAGTAAAATATATTATAAAATGATATATATATATGTTTGTTTGTTTTTTGGACTATGTTGTTTTTAATTAGTATCGATATTAAATCTACAAACTGATTTTCTTCACGCCAAAATCATCGCTATATCTCTCAGCATGGGTATCCTACTGTCACCAAAGTGAGTAAACATGCTTTGTAGATTTCAAGTAAGATGAGATCGAAAATTATACCTCCTCCACCTCCCCCCCCCCCCCCCCCCCAAAAAAAAAAAAAAATCTATTTTTATCCAGTTAACAAAAGGCGACAAAAATCGCTTTATGATCTAATGAACTTGTCTTGGTAGTCGAAAGATTAACAGAGAAATCAGTCAAAAACCCATACTGTTATAAAAAGACAATTCATAGAAAATATTAAAATTAAGGATCAGATGTCGTAAATGCACCTTTTTTTTATTTTTTTTACGCCAAAATGTCGATTTTTTGCCTGACGTGTCAACCCAGCGAGCCTATTGAGCTGAGTCAGTTGAATTTTCCGCAATGTGCGCGTGTTTCATAATAAATTAAACATTGTTTTTTTTTATGATAAAATAATTTGTGTGTGTTTATAATAAAAATTGTGTGTGTTTTATAATAAAATAAATGTTTTTTTAATAATAAAATCGTGTGTGTTTTATAATAAAATAAGTGTGTGTTTTGCAATAAAATGGTGTGTGTTTTATAATAAAATAAATGTGTGTTTTGTAATAAAATTGTGTGTGTTTTATAATACCAGAAATGCGTTTTTTATAATAAAATTGTGTGTGTGTTTTTAATCAAAAATGTGTTTGTTTTATAATAAAATATATGTGTGCTTTTTAAAAAAATGTGTGTATTTTATAATAAAATATATGTGTGTTTTATAATAAAAAATATGTGTGTTTTATAATAAATTTTGTGTGTGTCTATAATAAATTGTGTGTTGTTTTATAATAAAATAAAGTTTCAAACTGAAATAAACTTTTTCATAATAAAATAAAAGTAAGATAGTGTTTTCGCACACTAGGCCTAACAGGTATTCGAAAATGGGGTTTTCTAGTCAAAACGGCACAAAAAGAATCTCTTCAACCCCGGTGCGTCTGCTAGATTTGTTAAAAATTAAGCAGAAAGATTTTTCTTCAACATAAAGATTCTCGTTGATATTAATCTATCCAACGTGCTTGAGATTATGAAAAATCTAGTGCAAATACTTTTAAAAGGAAATAGTTTTGCTAATACTTTTAAAATGAAGATGTATTCATTTAAATTAAAAAAATACACATATTCTGTATTATTTGACTAACGAGAATAATAAAGGAAAAATAAAAATAAAAATTATAGTAATAAATCAGTATTAAATTATTTTAAACAAATTTAATAACTACCATTTTGCATTCACCATTGGGTAGAAATAGAACTATACGACGACGTATCGTCGTATTCGTGACAAATATAACGTCAGATTCATGATCGGATTTGACGTCACAATAATTTCCCTGTCAAAATTCTCCTGCACAGTGTCCGCCACATATGAAAAGCTTTTTAAGCATACAGGAAATAAATTTAATTTTTTTTAATAAAAACTTATTAAATTTGTTTAATTTAACAAAATTGTGTTTTATTTTTGATATTACGACCTTCATCAAATTGTGCCCCACACAAAAATTTAAAACAAGAACGAAAAATCATGCATCAAGCATAGATTATGTAACACTTTCCAACGCTTCCGAAATAATTTTACAAATCATACCGTTTAATAAGCTAAAATATAACATCTGAGTAATCCGAATACTTTTATTCAGCCCTGTATAGGATCAATAGATTTGTATATATACTACATAGGATGCTAAATTTTAGTTCAGTTAGGAAACGCGTAGCACAGTTTAAATTTCTCCGTCTGGAGTTAAATAATACGGAAATGTGTTCGCGAACTTTTGTGCTTCCCTGTATAGGATCTACAGAATTTATACACACCACGTAATAGACAAAAAGCGAGTTAAAATTAAAATCGCGTTCGGTAACTTAAAACTCACTTCCAGGAATTATTGTTAACATACAGTAGAGAATTATTTTGTGTGTCCCTGTAAATGAACGATGACTGCTATACACACACTATTCTGTAGTAAGCCTCTTGTAATGCACCTTAGTGATATATATAAATTTCAATGCGTTTAAAATAGGGAAGCATTATTTAAATAAACCGCAGACGATTTTTCTCCATAGACGTAATGTAACGGAATTCTTTTGACTATCCCTGTAAAGTAACTATAAGTGCTATGCACACCCTATTCCATATTAAGCTTCTTCTAATGCTCCTTAGTGATATATATAAATTTCAATGCGTTTAAAATAGTGAAACATTATTTAAATAAACCGCAAATGATTTTTCCCCATAGACCGCAATGTAACGGAATTATTTTGAGTGTCCCTGTAAAAAAACTATAAGTGCTACACACTTCCATTGAAATAGGGAACATGCTATAGATATCGTCTATAACATATAAAAATTGCAGAGCAATCCGAGCATATTTACGGGAGTTAGAGCACGGACAGACGGCCAGACGGTCAGACGGCAGACAAACCGAAGTCATAAACACTTTTCAACTAGGTTGGAAAGTGTTAAAAAGAAAGAATGAAACACTTTTCTTTTCTTTTCATTGTAGTGTATTACAGACTGTGTAACACAAAAAGTAAAATAAAACTTTTTAATACAAAAACAAAATTTTCAGATTCATATTTTGAACTCGTAAGAAAATATGAGTTTAGATTTTTTAATATAAAGAAAACTAGTACTAAAGAACTACTACTACTAATTGAACTAGAAAACTACTACTTAGCACTACTATTACTATTACTACTATTATTGTTACCACCACCACTACTACTACTACTACTACTACTACTACTACCACTACTATTACTACTACTACTACTACTACTACTACTACTACTACCACTACTATTACTACTACTACTACTATTACTAGACAACTACTACTATTACTATAGAACTACTACTACTACTACTATTATTAAAAAACTACTAATATTACTATATAACTACTACTACTGCTACTACTACTATTACTATGGAACTACTACTACTACTACTATAACTAAAAAATTACTACTACTACTACTATTACTATTACTATAGAACTATTACTACTACTACTATAACTAAAAAAATACTACTACTATTACTATTACTATTACTAGAAAACTACTACTATTACTATAGAACTACTATTACTACTACTACTACTACAACTAGAAAACTATTACTACTATTACTACTATTACTACTATTACTACTACTACTACTACTACTACTACTACTACTACTACTACAACTAGAAAACTATTACTACTATTACTACTATTACTACTATTACTATAACTAGAAAACTACTACTACTATAACTGGAAACTACTACTAATACTATAACTAGGAAACTACTACTATTACTACTATTACTAGAAATCTACTACTACTACTATTAAATTAATGTAAATTTTCGAAATTGTGTTTTACTTTAGATGTTACCTATCCGGCACCAACTTGACTTCATCCAAATAGACCTAAAAAAAAAGAGAAATTTTCATTTTCATTGTTTTGATTTTTATTGCTTTTAAAAATCAATAAAAATTAAAACAAATAATAATTTTCACGTTTCCCAGTTTGACCAATTTAAGCACCTGCTTGCCTGGACATGCGATCTCGTGGTTTATGTTTACCATTTTCAAAAATATGGGAGAATATTGTATTTATCATTTAGATCTGAAGATGTCGTCGATAGAGCGAAAGAAACATATGTAATCTATACATTAAAAAGGTATTTTTAAATATTCCGTCTTATGTTTTTTTTTATCACTCTAAGCATTATTAGACTTTAATTTAAAGTTAACAAGTGATTGTATTATATTATTTGTTATACAGGGTCATTCATAATTCCCTCCGGGGTTTCGAAACGTTATAGTAAAAAAACGAAGACGAATATGAAAAAAAGAAACATATGAAATTATTCCGAAACTATTCAAGTTTTACTTACATACATTACAGGTGTTCTATGTGTGAACCCTTGGTCACACGGCATACATCCATGCGATAGTCCAGTTCCTGCCATACTCCGTTTCTTTAAATCTGAATCAGTGGTGTCAGTTCAACGGGCCTTTCGTAATAAATATCGAAAACAGGGACCAACTGACAAAACAATTCATGTGCGGTACCGGAAATTTAAAGAAACGGAGTATAGCAGGAACTGGACTATCGCATGGATGTATGCCGTGTGACCAAGGGTTCACACATAGAACACCTGTAATGTATGTAAGTAAAACTTGAATAGTTTCGGAATAATTTCATATGTTTCTTTTTTTCATATTCGTCTTCGTTTTTTTACTATAACGTTTCGAAACCCCGGAGGGAATTATGAATGACCCTGTATTATTACTAAGCTCGATGAGAGGAATCGAAATTCGCCGCCACAGTACCTTTACTTGTTAGATGTCTGCGACCAAAATTGAATGACATTGTCACGCTTATCATACATATGCAGGATGATAAGCGTGAAGTTTCGTGCATTTAACCCGTCGTCAGCGCACGCGCCCTTTTCCATTACGTTACTACACGCGCGGGATAAATTTTACCCCAATGGGTTTTCTTGTGTCAATTTACCCCCGGTTTGATTATAAACAAAAATTTATATTTTGAAATAAACACTAAATCAATAAAAGACATAATTTAACTTAAAATAAAAAAGTTCTTTTATATTTAAAGCAAAAAAAAAAAAAAAAAAACATAAAATCTCGCACTAAGATGTTTTTCTGCATATCATTACATAGAAAGCTTTTACGATCCAAATTCAGCCATAAAAATACAAAAAAAAAAAAAAAAAAAAAAAAAAAAAAAAACTGATATATAGAAACTGTATGTGCAAGAGTTGTTAACGTTTAAAAGGAAAATTATATTATTATTTGCACCCTATATTTTTTACATAAACATTTGCATTAACATTTTCCTATCATTATGGGTTACGCTATAACACGCGTGGGGTAAATTTCCTCCCACGTGACATTTTTGTAACAAAAGAATGGAAAATACACAACTGGAGGTAAATTCTTTTTGGCCACATCTTGATATCATTCAGCTTGAAAGGTACTATAAAGCTCAGAATGATCACGAACCATTTTCGCACATTTTTAAGTAATAGTTTTAAGCTGGGGTAGATTTTATCCCAGCGCGTGTGCTGACGAGTTAAGGGGTCAAGTACCCTTTAACATGTAAAAAAATCTAAATAGCTTATAATTAAATATGATTCTTCAGGAACATTTTAAAATTAAACTCATGCAAAAATTCACTTTAGAAGAGGAGTTGTGTCTAAAAAAGTCTGAGCTCTTTTTATAGGAGCAAGGGGTAGTTTGATCTTTAAAGTCAATGCGCTCAAAACGCCGATATTGGTCATTGCGCACACGATTTCTGAAAAATGGTTGGTTTAAATTTCATGAAATTTTGATTGAATGCATTAACCATATACAGGGTGTCCTAAAATGAACTGACTCATTTTAAAATTCAATAACTTACAAACGGTGGCAGATATTTAAAAAATTATTGCAGGAGAGTAATGTAAGATGTCAGGAGGTTTTGTACTGCGATTCCTCGTTTTAGTTCTAATTACGAGCAATAGATGGCGCTGCAAGCAATAGGAGTGCAATCCAGGCCAAAATTAAAATCACCCAATATTCATGCAAACGAAGGAGGTTCTATACATGGAGTGGGTCTCCTTCGCTAATACAATCTTGTTCTTAGGGCCCAATTCTGAATAAGATTTTATTGGAGAATGAGACCAGCTCCATGTACTGAACCTTATTCCTTCACATCACTCCTGAGTGATTTCTGCTTTTGTCTCCATTGTATGTCTATTGCTCGCAGCACCCTCTATCGCTGATAATTCAAACTAAAATCAGGAATGGCAGTAAAAAAAAAAAAAAAAAAAAAAAAAAAAGAAAAAAAAAAAAAAAAAAAGCTTTTGATATACATTACTATTGAATCTGTCCCTTTCTGTAAAATTCTGTCTTTAATATTATTTATATTGATATTTAATTATCAATATTCATTTCAAAGTTAAAATAACATACAACTAGAACACACGAATAGGTTAGGCTTATCTAAAAGGTCCTCTTTCGGGAGATAAAAAGCGATCTTAAATTATTCTGAGTTTTCGAAAATAAATGGTTCATACTGTTCAAGAAGTAATTGAATCTACACACTGTAGACTCACATACATCTAGACACACGGCAGTGTGTCAGCCAAGTTCCCAAAGCAAAAAAGTCGATACACCGGCCGTGAGTATATTTACACGAACCATTTCGAGCTGTTTTCGCCAAATTTCGACACTCTACTACTGAAAATCTATTTGACCTACGTACTTGTAATTTTAGATGTGTAGTAAGGCCCACTTAAATATCCAGAATCCAAAATTTTATAACAAACGCATAATTAGTTTCCGAGATAATGATATTTGAAATTGTCTGATAATCGATAATTTTATCAGTGACTCACTCACTCATCAAAAAGATTTCATATATCTACTGCACTTACAGACTTAAAATTTGGTGAGAAGTTCGTTTACACTATAAGAAATCGAAAAAAAATCAAAAAATTCTGAAAATCGATTAATTACCCACTTGTGGGTGTCCATTTTTACTTTAACGTTACGTCTATTAGGCGAAATTTTAATTTGCCTAAAAAAGTGCCAAATGTTGAATCCGGGCGGACCTTGCAGCAAAATATTTGATTATCAGCCATTTTGAGTTAATTTTAGAGAATTAATTTTTTGAGTAATGGTGCATAAAATTTACCTTTTTCTACGCATTGTGAAAAAACAAAAACATCTTGAGAGAATACATATATCGAAATACGCATATATTTCGAGATATCCGCAGTTGAAATTCGTCTAATCCCAGAATTAAAAATGTAAACAAAAGAGAGTCATTCCTATGATTCAAATAAATATTGATCATGGATGTGTAGCTACCATGGGTCTAGGCAGTGTAGCTGGGGCAAAATATCAGCTCATTTATTTTATAAAACTTAGAAAAAGACACGCGCAAGAAAAAAAAATCGTACATAATCACAAAATAAGATCACTAAATATAATTAAAATCTAAAGAAATGCTTAAGTGATACTAAAAGAAACAACAAAAGGCTTATAAAAAACCTTTTTATGATCAACATACGTTTCAACGCTCCTATGGCGCCATTTTCAAGAAATATAACGATAAACAAAGTATTCTCACAAATTTGGAAAATAAACTTGAAAACATTTCGAGATCAAATATGTAAAAAAAGAGAAAAGCAGGTGCTTGAAGTAGCCAACTGTAATCGTGAAAATTAATATTTCGTTATTGATTTTTAAAACAGAAAAGTATCTGAAGTAGCCAACTGTAATCGTGAAAATAATTATTTCGTTATTGCTTTTTAAAACGGAAAAGTACCATTAAATTTGGCAGGAGGTACTTTTCCGTTTTAAAAAGCAATAACGAAATGTTAATTTGCACGATTACAGTTGGCTACTTCAAGCACCTGCTTTTCTCTTTTAGGTAGCTTTCAATACAAAAAAGTATAAAGCTACCTATTGCAGCCGTTCGGAGGAAAGCAGTTCCGGAAAATTTTGATATATTTTCACCGATCATGACCCCCAGACCCCAAAACCACCCTCCGTTCAAATGTTGATTTATATATATATATATATATATATATCTCCATATATATATATATATATCTGACCTATGTTATACGATAACGCTCGTATTTATAAATCAATTTTGATGAAACTAATTGTGTGTATTAAGCTCACCAATGTCTCGACCGAGTTCGTTGGCCAGCTTGGTCTGCCATTTTGTTTCAAGATGGCGGCCAATTAAAAATTTAAAACTAAAATAAATATACAAAAAATGAAAAATTCAAATTTATTTTTTAATTCAGTGTTAGGCCTTGAAACGAGGATTCCAGAGCATTTTTTGTTTTACCTCTATCTTAAAAAACGGCTGAGATAGAGCAGTTTGAAATTCTAGGGTGGCTGACATTTTGAAACAAGACAGCACATTACAAAAATTTTCATTGTTGTAATAATTTTCCCAATCAAACGCATAAAACTATATATTCATATCCGTTAGCGCCAAATTCTCGCCAAACTTGGCGACATTTGGCGAAATATCGCCAAATTTGGCGACCAAAATAAGTTTTCATAAATGAAGCCAATTTGGCTATTGCTCAATAATTTGGCGAATTTCTTATTCAAATTCAGTATTAACGAATCTTTTGCATTTTAAGTTGCTGTTTTCGTGTAACATTAGCTAAAATTTTAAAACGAAGATATAGGAAAGCTACTTTTTCCTCCCGGTACAGGCCGGAAGGACTTTTTTAGCTCACAGGCTATCAAAGCCGGAGAGCTTATGTGCCCGCCGGTTCTGTATGTATGTACGTACGTACGTACGTATGTATGTAACGCGATAACTCTTGATAGAACTAACCGTTTTACTTTAAATTTTGTTTATAGGTTCCTTGTGATAAGGCGCTTCCCTGATTAGTTTTGGAGGTTCATTGGTTAAGCATAAAAGGGGGAAACGGGGGGCTAACCCCCCATAATTTAGATAAATAGGTTTTTCATGCAGAATTATCCCATTTTCTTCAAATTTTGTATATAGGTTCATTTTGATAATGCGCTTCTGTCAATAGTTTTGGGGGTTCATTGGTTAAGTATAAAGGGGGATAACCCCCCCCCCTAATTTAGATAAATGAGTTTTTCATGCAGAATTATCCCATTTTCGTCAAATTTTGTATATAGGTTCATTTTAATAATGCGCTTCTGTCAATAGTTTTGGGGGTTCATTGGTTAAATATAAAGGGGGAAAGGGGGGATAACCCCCTCCCTAATTTAGATAAATGAGTTTTCATGCAGAATTATCCGATTTTCTTCAAATTTTGTATATAGGTTCATTGTGATAATGCGCTTCTCTGAAGAGTTTTGGGGGTTCATTGGTTAAGTATAAAGGGGGAAAGGGGGTCTAACCCCCCTTAATTTAGATAAATGGGTTTTTCATGCAGAATTATCCGATTTTCTTCAAATTTTGTATATATATTCATTGTAATTAGAGACTTCCCTGATTAGTTTAAGGGGTTTATTAGTTAACTATGAGGGGGGTAACGGGGGATGACCCCCCTTAATATATTGTTTATTTCTTTAAGCCTGTGAGCTCAATGCCCTCAGTTTAACTGGGCAGTTTTCTTTTTATTTACGTATTTGATCTCGTGATTCATGTTTGCAAGTTTATTTTCCAAATTTGCGAGAATACTTTGTTTATCGTTATAGTTCTTGAAAATGGCGCCGTAGGATCGTTGAAACGTATGTTGATCATTAAAAGGTTTTTTTTATAAATCTTTTGTTCTTTCTTTTAGTATCACTTAAGCATTTCTCTAGATTTTAATAACAGTCGTATTTTAATTGCATCGAAAAAACATGGGACAATCCATGGTGTCTTTCTCTCCTAAACACTGCAATTTTAATTTTGGTTTTTAATCATAAAATATAAAATAAATACGTGCGGAGATGTCACACTTTATTTCTTTTGTGCTATATTTTTTTCTAATCATTGTTGAGAATGATATACTCCAGAATTTTATTTTTATGCCAACACTACTTTGAGGAAAATTTCATTTCATTTATGAAAACAATGCCAATTTAATTTTGAATTATCTGTAAATTTTATAGTATTTATTTGATATTATTTGGATAGCTTCGTCATTTTGTTTGTAAATATGAATCGGACTGTTGATTTATATGTTAATGAGTCTGTAATGGTAAAACATAAAATATGTCATTATGAATATTGTTATTCCAGAAATAATAAAAATTTCGAGTCAATATACTTCGTTTCAAAACAAATATTAAATACAGCAGTATTAAAATACAAATTTCCGCCGCAAATTAACAGCCGAATATTTTGTTGTAGGAAATTTAAATTAAATTGAATGTTGCCTGGTAAATAAAATAGTCACTTGTAAACACAATCAAAACCATTAAGTAAAGTGTTTAAGAATATTGTAACTGTACAAAAAGTAATGAAATCCCATCAAAAACATACCTGTGAAAGAAGGCCAAGTTCGTTAACGGTTTCGCTAATAAAAGAAGTGAGATCTAACTGGAAACCAAGTTCTTTCGAAGCTCCTTAAATCATAGCTCCTGTCATGCATAACGTTCTTCAATTGGTTAAAATGATTTGTTATATTATTTGCTACTCAATAGAGCATCTTGGCAAGTTTTCACCCACCAATCTTTAATCTTTGAGTCTGAGTACAATTTAGTCTAGTATGCCATTGGCAAAGATGTAGTCAATCAAGTATTCGAATAAGTATGTCGAAGTTAAGGTATTGATATGTTGAGGAAATGATTAACTTTAAGTTCAGATCAATCATGTAGAGAAATTTGAATAAGAGAAAACTTGCCAAATCGCTCTATTGAGTAGCAAATAATATAACAAATCATTTTAACCAATTGAAGAACGTTATGCATGACAGGAGCTATGATTTAAGGAGCTTCGAAAGAACTTGGTTTCCAGTTAGATCTCACTTCTTTTATTAGCGAAACCGTTAACGAACTTGGCCTTCTTTCACAGGTATGTTTTTGATGGGATATATATTAACAATCACAAACAAAATATACATAACGTTTTCGCGCACATCATATCTTTTTCTTAAATATTACATCTTATATTCCGTAATTACATTTCTAGTTCAGTTCATAAAAGTTCTAAGACAGATTCACTTTATCAACAGAATAATATCATCTGCGCGAGGCGCAAACTAAAAACGATTAAATTAAAACCATGGAAGTAGCGATAAAACACAACAATTACTCTCCTGCAAGAATTTTTTAAATATTTTTCACCGTTTGGAAGTTATTGAACTTTAAAATCAGTCAGTCCGTTCTAGGAAATCCAGTAGATTCTCAAAATGGCCTATTATGTTTCTCAAGTAAGAAGTTTAGAATTCATGACTACTTATGCATTAAAAAATGCTCGATATTTTGAGTTTCTCTAAAAAAAAAAAATGCTCACGATCTACACATTTTATTTTTTCATTTTAGGTTATTTTACGAACACATTATATCTGTACTTGTTAAAAACTTTTTGGCTGGTTTTAGCTATTCAAATGCGAAAAATCATGCACGCAATGCAATCAAAAATAATTTTTTAGTAGAAAACGTATTATTTTTAAAATAAATTAAAATTATTTATATGAGTGTATAGATTTTTGATAATTTTAATTGATACAATAAACCTTTCTTAATATGTGTTTTAAATTTTATAATTCAAAGACAATTAGCTACGGAGTTACTGTAATTTTTATAGAGGTCCACTTTTTCATGTATTTTGTGAGTTAAAAGGGTATTTGCACCCTTAAACTGTTGATATAAGTATAGCATATTTCGAACAAATCATTGAATTTTGGCATCTACCCTTAGATGTCTGCAATTAATATTGAATGACAATCTACGAATTGGTTATCCCAAACGGAAGGAACTTAACGAACAAAACAAAATTTGTATTGTGATTTATTTTAAATAGTACTTCCTTGACCTTCTTGACCACATTGAAAGTGAAACGTTTTCTTTTCATTATAATGTACTACAGAATGTGAACAATACCGACAAATAAAATTTCAATTTTAAATCTGAAACCAAATTTTTAAGATAAAAAAAATATAAGATTTAATTTCTAATATATAATAACTACAAATACTGAATTTTTTGAATAATAATTTATTTTATTTGTATTTTGATTTATTTTGGATAGTACCTGTGCGACGTTTTGTAACTGGATCTGGATCTCCTGGCTGCCATCCTTTGGGTCCAGCTTTAAAAAAAAAATCTTCTCATTCACACAAATAAAAATTAAAACAGTTAAAAAAATAGGATAGATCCGAATAGAACAGCAAGGTTAGCCCTCTGACTGCTTTTCCCGCGATTTCCACGGGCAAGACATATGTTAGAAAAATTTATGTAATTTACAATTTTTGAAGCAATTTCGTATTAAAAATTTCACAGTCAAAGGTTGAAAATGAAAATGAAAAATTTATTACATTTTTCATACACAGGATGATTTGAAATATGTATTAATATAGGAGATAAATGTCGATTACAAATTGGTCGAAAATATTTTGAAAAAAAAATGAGCAGTCAGAGGGTTAAAGCCGAAAAAACTCGTGAGACCAATGTAAAAGTTGATATTATAATGGAGTTTATGAAATCAAACATCTACCAGGGGGGAAGATCGAGCTATGCTCGGTTAAAATTAGCTTTGCGTTCAACTCAATATCACAATAAATTAACTGTACAACATATAATAATCAGTTCTATGAATCCTGATTGGTTGAAATCTGTTTTCAAAAACGTTCTATAGACGCTGATTGGTTTAATCATGCATCTCGGCTCCTTTTGGGAATTTCTAGAAAATTTCTTCAGATTCTGAAAGCCAATGTTTTTGCCAAATGCCGCCAAAATTTGGCGAAAATGTGTAAACTTGGCACATTCTTTTATTTGGCGACAAGCATGCGTTTTGGCATTACTAAACTTTCAAGTAGATTTTCCTGCCAAGTCTCTCCAATGTCGCCAACATTTCGCAAAATTTGCCGATATTTGGTGAAATGTTGCCAACTTTTCGACTTCGTTTACTGGCAACTGTTCAACACATTAATAACTGTTTCAACTGTCATGCATTCACATTGAAATGCATATTGACCTGCAGTGACCACAAAGAGACCTATTAATCGAATTTTCTCGAACTTGTGACTTATCCCAATTTATCCCTCTTACCTCACAACGGTAGAATACAAAATTTCGTCAAAATCGTTAGAACCATTTTTAGATAAAATTAGCTTGACCCGTAGTGACTCCAAATTGACCCACTAACCAAATTTTCACGAACATGTGACCTAGCCTTCATAATCCAAAATGGTAGGATACAAAATTTAGTCAAAATCGTTTCAGCCGGTTTTTACATAAAATTAGCTTGACCCTGACTCATAGTGACCCAAAATTGCCCACCAATCAAATTTTCTGGAATACGTGACCTATTCCAATGGTCCACTCTTGTCTGAAAACGGTAGGCTAAAAAATTTAGTGAAAATCGTTTCAGCCGTTTTTTATATCAAATTAGCTTGACCCGAAACCGCAGTAACTCAAAATGACTCACTAATCGAATTTTCTCGATCATGTGACCTATCCCAATGGTCTTCTCACGCCCGAAAATGGTAAGACACAAAATTTCGTTAAAGTCGTTAGACACGTTTTTAAGATAAAATTTGCCCACACACACACAAACAGACAGACACAGAAGCTTTGCTCATATTATTATATATGATATGGATGCAGAACTTACCCGGTTCACCGTTAATGAGGAACATGCTACAGGAAGCCGGCAATCCTGTAAAAAAGAAAACACTACAATTTTAATATTGAAAATATAAACACTGATGAAAATTATATTGAAATTGCTACAAAAATAAATTTAATAAAGTATTTACATCGCGATAATTATCTCAATTTTGTGTTACCTATTCCAGGTATTATGCAAGAAATGGAAGTAAAGAAGAGTAAACACCAAGACAAAATTAATTCTCTTTTGAAGAATCTTCAGACTTCGTGTAAAGTATTATTACAGTCATCCAATATAAAAAGAAGACAATACAGTTTTAACACTGAAAATATGAACAGTGATGAAAATTATATCTGAAATTGCTACAAAAATGAATTTAATAAAGTATTTACATCGCGATAATTATCTCAAATTTGTGTTACCTTTTCCAGGCATTATGCAAGAAATGGAAGTAAAGAAGAGTAAACACCAAGACAAAATTCTCTTTTGAAGAATCTTCAGACTTCATGTAAAGTACAGGGTGTCCCAAAAGTCTCCGTACAACTTCAAAAAATTTTTACGAAAAAAATAATAGGCCTACAGCAAAAATAATTACAACAGCACATAAAGTAACTTAAAAAGTTTTTTCTACTACCTTAGTGTACTTGTACATGAGATCCTTTCGTTGCACGACGAATATCAAGTCGATATTCTAATTCCATCCACATGCGTTTCAGCATGCTAACATCAACAGTAGTTACAAGTGTTTGATGAAATCTGAACAAAAGTTAATAGTCTCGTGGAACTGAAACAAAAGATCCAAACAGCTGTAGCTACTGTTGATGTAAACATGAAAAACGTTCGTGGATTGAATTGGAATATCGTTTTGATATTCTTCGTGCTACGAAAAGATCTCATGTTGAAGTTTACTAAGGCAGTACAAAAAAACTTTTTAAGTTACTCTATGTAGTGTTATAATTATTTTTGCTGTAGGCCTATTTATTTATTTTTTGTAATAAATTTTTGAAGTTGTACGGAGACTTTTGGAACACCCTTTATTATTACAGTCATCCAATATAAAAAGAAGACTGTATAGTTTTAACACTGAAAATGTGAACAGCGGTGAAAATTATATCTGAAATTGCTACAAAAATGAATTTAATAAAGCATTTACATCGCGATAATTATCTCAATTTTGTGCTACCTGTTCCAGGCATAATAGAAGAAATGGAAGTAAAGAAGAATAAGTACCAAAACAAAATTATCTTTTGAAGAATCTTCAGATTTAAAGTATTATTACTGTCTTCCAATATAAAAAGAAAACAGTACAGTTTTAATACTGAAAATATAAACACGGATGAAAATTATATTTGAAATTGCTACAAAAGTGAATTTAGAAAAGTATTTACATCGCGATAATTGTCTCAATTTTGCGTTACCTATAACAGGCATAATGCCAGAAATGGAAGTAAAGAAAAGTAAATGCTAAGACAAAATTCTCTTTTGAAGAATCTTCAGATTTCATGTAAAGTATTATTACAGTCATCCAATATAAAAATAATACAGTACAGTTTAAATACTGAAAATATAAACACGGATGAAAATTATATTTGAAATTGCTGCAAAAGTGAATTTAATAAAGTATATACATCGCGACAATTTCTCAATTTTGTGTTACCTATTACAGGCATAATGCCAGAAATGGAAGTAAAGAATAGCAAATACTAAGACAAAATTATCTTTTGAAGAATCTTCAGATTTTATGTAAAGTATTTTTACAGTCATCCAATATAAAAAGAAGACAGTACAGTTTTAATACTGATAATATAAGTACAGATGAAAATTATATTTGAAATTGCTACAAAAGTGAATTTAATAAAGTATTTATATCGCGATAATTATATCAGTTTTGCGTTACCTATAACAGGCATAATGCCAGAAATGGAAGTAAAGAAAAGTAAATGCTAAGACAAAATTCTCTTTTGAAGAATCTTCAGATTTCATGTAAAGTATTATTACAGTCATCCAATATAAAAATAATACAGTACAGTTTAAATACTGAAAATATAAACACGGATGAAAATTATATTTGAAATTGCTGCAAAAGTGAATTTAATAAAGTATATACATCGCGACAATTTCTCAATTTTGTGTTACCTATTACAGGCATAATGCCAGAAATGGAAGTAAAGAATAGCAAATACTAAGACAAAATTATCTTTTGAAGAATCTTCAGATTTTATGTAAAGTATTTTTACAGTCATCCAATATAAAAAGAAGACAGTACAGTTTTAATACTGATAATATAAGTACAGATGAAAATTATATTTGAAATTGCTACAAAAGTGAATTTAATAAGTATTTATATCGCGATAATTATATCAATTTTGCGTTACCTATAACAGGCATAATGCCAGAAATGGAAGTAAAGAAAAGTAAATGCTAAGACAAAATTCTCTTTTGAAGAATCTTCAGATTTCATGTAAAGTATTATTACAGTCATCCAATATAAAAAGAATACAGTACAGTTTTAATACTGAAAATATAAACACGGATGAAAATTATATTTGAAATTGCTACAAAAGTGAATTTAATAAAGTATATACATCACGATAATTATCTCAATTTGTGTTACCTATTCCAGGCATTATGCCAGAGATGGAAGTAAAGAAGAGTAATTACCAAGACAAAATTCTCTTTTGAAGAATATTCTGACTTCGTGTGAGGTATTAATATAGTCATCCAATATAATCATCTATGTTATAAAGAAAAAGCAATTGTTTCCCTGAGTACCGATGACGTTTATACTGACGGTGGCAACAGCTGATCAGTAAATTTTGCTTTTACTCCAATTTTTTTGACGTTTAAACAGCGCACACTTTTTAATTTTTGCACCGTCAAATAGGGGAAAGAATGCACTTTCAGATGTTTGTATGAATTTACTTTTTCTAATTTTCAAATGTGTTTTGTGTTTTCTAAAATGCTCGCTTAGGTATCTTATTTACATTATTAAACAGTGAATGTCTGTTAAAGTTTTCTGGAAGTATTGGAAATTGTTTCATAGTCTATGTTTGATGCATGATTTTACTTTCTTGTTGTAACTAAATTTAAGTTCCACAAAGTGTCAAACAACTCGGGGAATTAGAGTGTTATTAGCATTTTAGTCGTCTGTTCATCGTCTGAAGGTCACTTTCACAAAACCGTTATAAATTACAAATGTTGGAAAATTACCGACTACCTTGCAAAATAAGTCTTGTGTTTTCTCAATTTCTTTTCGAGTTATGAGTTTACTTATCCATCATACGTAGTATAGGATAAGTCTTGTAATCGTTTTGAAAATCGATTTTTTTTTTTTTTTTTTTTTTTTTTTTTTTTTTTTTTTTTGACGAATTTACACGTTTCAGACACTGGAGATTCCGAAAAACCTATTTTTAGAAAAAAAAATTGCCATCCGTCTATCTGTGTGTCTGTGTGTGTGTCTGTAAACGCTCTATCTCCCGAAGAAATTGAGATGGTGACTTGAAATTTGGTATGTACTTAGTATGTAATAATGGGAAGAAGCTTATTGAATTTCAGTAAACTCGATTATTCGGAACCATTTTTTTCGGACTCTCGAAAGATTCGTTCTAATAAAAGGTATATAAAATTTTAGAAATTATTTTTTTAAGGAGTGAATATAAAAGACAATAAAAAAGCATAAATTTTGCATTAAGAATGAAGTCGATCGGATAATGAGTTACCGAGATATTTGTAATCACATTTTGCACACTGTTTGATTTTTCATGATCCTGTATTTCATTCAAATTTCAATTGAAATACGTATGTTAATTAGTAAAGAGACGCTTAATCCGACTCAGTAGACCGTTAGTTATTAGGATTATCATTTTTTGATGTTATAAGGATGTTTCTTTTACGCAATTCAGCAATAGAGCATTTAAAGTTTATGACGTCATCGAGCCAGGATGTTTTTCGAATTGCAATGCATTTTATAAGTAGTTTACACATGCTTTATTTTCATATTTTATATTATGCAGATTCATGATGGGTAAGTATTACAGTGGCCCCAACGACTAGTTTTGAAATGTGATTTCAAATGTCATTTTTCGCTGATCGTATCCCTAAGGTATCCACACACCTTCGGAGGTGATTTTTTGAAATTTATGAAATTTTCTCTTTATACCATTTTTTTTTCTAATGACATTTAAGTTAAAACTTTGAAAAATATATAAACATTTTAGAAATTACACAGAAATGATTTCTTTAAAGTGAAAAATAGTCAAAATTATGCGAAAATTTGACATTTGCGCAAAACATGATAAATCAAAATTAAATCAATGCATTCAGAATTTATCAATTGCATAATAAAGATAATAACGTTTTCTAGGATATAGATTGGCCGCATTATAATAGCATCAGTGTCGCAGATGCTATGGCACTTGAAGTACTAATGTAATGAAAAATTACTAAAATTTCTTGCAACTTTTTAACTTATACCAGTGTAAATATAAAACTCATTAATATATTATCATGATTGTACTCTATTCCCTCATTAAACTTTTGTAAAAAATGTAACACAAATTTCAATGCACTTCATGCCTAATTTTTTGTTATAGGATGTTTTGCGTACAGGAAGAATCTGAAAACTCCATTTTGAGAAAAAGCTAAAAATAACTTTTAAACGTGGTTCTTGCTATAAAAATATTTATTATTCTTTAAAGGTTTAATTATATACTCCATGTATTTATTGGACATATAATCCAATTTAAATACTAAAAGTCGAAAAAGAAAAATCAAAACATACATTTCAGCTTACTTCCGGTTTGCAGAACTATATTTCCGGTTGTAAAATTCTTCGGCAAGCTATAACAGATGTAACTTTAAAATGCTGTAACACGGGTTCTAATTAAGATACAGACATAATTAAAGAAGAATTGGATATATAAAAGATCGGATTTTAATATTATTGCAAAAATGAAAAAAAACGATACTTTTACCGAAAATGTTGTTTTAAAGGTATGTGGATACCTAAAAGAACTAACAGAAGAAGTCAACACACTTCAAACAATTTTTCCTAATGAATGTACTCTGAATTGTTTACAAAATTTATTATTCAACACATTTATTTGCATTTTAAGATAAATATTTAAAAATGCAATTATACACTATAAAAGTGTGCGAGTTTATGATCAAAGTTCGTTTTGTAATACAATTGGTGCATTTAAGTACTTAGAGTGATATAAAAACTTACTGTCGTTTGAAAAACCTCTACGGGACATGTCCTTACATTCTTCTAATTGATCCCTCACGTCTAAAAAAGAAAAACAATACTTTTTTTTATATAATATGAAAAAAAAAATGAAAAAAATATTTCTCACGGCTGCTACAGTTAATTTAATAAATGATTTATAACGCAATAATTATCTTACTTTTTCTGAATGTTACTTATTCAAGGCATTATGTCAGACATTGACGGCAGTTTATCTGCACAGGGAATATTGAATTTTGAAGAAAGGTCATTCTTATATATATTAAAGCATAAACATTACATCTGATTACTTAATTTTACAGTATAAGAACACACGTTATATCACACAATTAAATACACTAAACCAACATGGAGTGAAAAATTTACCTGGGCCATGACTCGAACCTGGGACCTTCAGCGCTGAAGACCCCAAGTTCAAGTCCGGGCCTAGGTCAATTTTACACTCAATGCTCGTTTAGTGTATTTAATTGTATGATAAAATGTGTGTTCTTATATTGTAAACGTTCATTTTTGTTGCAATGTATTTTAGCCATCCATAACAACCATGTTTTCTTCCACCAAAATAACTCGTTTAGTAAATATCAGTTTCGGTAGCGTCAATAGCTACTGTCGTCAGTACAAATTCTGTAAATATTATAGTTATAATAATTTCGTATGAAATACTTTGGTGACAACACCGTGATTAGAAGTAATTTATAGATGCTTTCTGCTGTAAGTGCTCAAAATCAACATCCTATTCTATAAAGAAGTAGGACACTTCATCGGGTATTATATCATAATTTATCTTCGAAATATAGAGTTGTTGTCGTGTCAGAGAAAGTGCCATGGCACTTCTCTGAAAGAAGGGGTTCCAAAGCCTCAAGAGAGTTTGGATTTCTAGATTTAGTCTCCTAATTTTGAATGAATTCCAGATGAGAGACCTGCACCAGGATTGGCTGAATTGATTTTGTCTTCCCATTAAAATATATAAAACAATAATAAAGACCTTAAATACCTTTTATGCACGTCTCAAATTTTTATAAATATTTATTCATCATTGGGTGTCTTGGGCAGCATATTATAGTTCACCGGGCCACAGGCGGCCCGTGGGCCGCAGGATGGGTATGGCTGCTTTAGAGTGTTTACAGTGGTTTAATGTAATGCTGTCAATCTTTATCAGTTTTTTATATCATTTTATTGGCTGCTACACGGGACTTCGTAATACGTAGATAGATGTGAAACAATGTATATTAATTAAAGAACATTTTCATCCTTAAATAATGAAATATATGTATAACCAACCATATATATATAGCATTTTTGTTTGGATAACTAAATTCTTTGAAGAACTAATTTCTATGGATAATAAAAATTATATTTTTAAATCTAAAAACAAATTTTTAATATATATCAATTGGATTTTCATTCCAAATTCGTAAGAACTATGGATTTGTAATAGTTTTTGAATAACTTATTTAAATTGACAAAATTGTGTTTTATTTTAGATATTACCTCCCTGTTGTAGTGGACCTCCTTGAACTCCTTTCGGTGAACCTTTAAAAAAAGTGAGACATTTTTATTTTGATTAGGATATATTACAAAATGTGCAGCACAAATAAAAATTGAAAATTTTAATCTGAAAATAAATTTTAAGATCAATAGATAAGATTTGTTTTCGAATAAAAAAACAACTCCTTGACTTGTACCTCTTTTATAGCCTTGACCTGGTGTATAACCTTGACCTGGTGTATAGCCTTGACCTGCTGTATAACCTTGAACTCCTTGACCTGGTGTATAATAGCCTTGAACTCCTTGACCTGGTGTATAATAGCCATGAACTCCTTGACCTGGTGTATAATAGCCTTGAACTCCTTGGCCTGGTGTATAATAGCCTTGAACTCCTTGACCTGGTGTATAATAGCCTTGACCTCCATAACCTCCTTGACTTCCTATATAGTCTTGTCCCCTTTGACCTCTCTCAGGCGAGCCTTAAAAAAGAAGAAAAATTATCTTCATTATGATAAGAAGGCTGTCTATAAATTATTCTCGCTGTTTCTTTACTTCATAATTTTTTATTTAAGAACACGAAGAAAAATATTATTACATATTCGTAAAGTAAATCAAAAAAGGAAACTCTGACAATAATTTATGTATACTCCGTACAACAGACTGTGTAATGCAACTAAAAATCTATATATTTAAAACGCAAAACGGATAACTTAAGACAGATTTCGGCTGATCTGATCATGCGCAAAGAACACTTGAGGGTTCTTTTTAGTTGCTTCGCGGAGTGGAAAACCAGTTTTGAACTGGTTTCATTTCAGAGAGACATTGAGCGAAGTTGCTTAATATTCAAAGGCGCCAAAAGAGGAATTCTGGTTCTCGAAAGGGAGCGTGCGTTCGAACCCCACTTCTGACTTAAGAAGTTTCTCAGAAATTACTTAGAGTTCTGATAATTCAGTTCAATACTCTAAATTATATTTTATTTCAGAATGAAAAATTATAGAATTTTTATTTTTCTTTCTTCAATATCATTAAGGAACATTTGCCAATCCAAATATTTTTTCTTAATTAATGATTTTGTTTTTTTAATATTTAAATTAAAAGCTTTGACATGTAATTGTCGATTAAATGAACTGAAATAATCTGCAATGTTTGTTATACATTTTATTCCAATTGATCTATCAAACACATATGGTAAAATAAAGTAAGGGATGATTTTTCGTAGGAAACAACTACTCAGATGCACCAATCCTAAAATTTTCTTCTATTTCATACTTGTTAATACCTCAAAATTCACTTTCGAACCACCAAAAAATCAATATTTAAACCAATTCTGTTGTACGTCAGCTGCTTGCAAATGGTCGGATTACATGGATAGGAGCAGCCGATGTATACTAAAAAGCTAAAATGCATGGAACCCGAATACAGAAGAATCATTCCGAGTTCGCGTCAATATTGAATTTGAATAAGAATATCGCCAAATTAGACAGCTATAACCAAGTTGGCTTCATTTAAAATTCACTTTCGAACCACCAAAAAATCAATATTTAAACCAATTCTGTTGTACGTCAGCTGCTTGCAAATGGTCGGATTACATGGATAAGAGCAGCCGATGTATACTAAAAAGCTAAAATGCATGGAACCCGATTACAGAAGAATCATTCCGAGTTCGCGTCAATATTGAATTTGAATAAGAATATCGCCAAATTAGACAGCTATAACCAAGTTGGCTTCATTTAAAATTCACTTTCGAACCACCAAAAAATCAATATTTAAACCAATTCTGTTGTACGTCAGCTGCTTGCAAATGGTCGGATTACATGGATAAGAGCAGCCGATGTATACTAAAAAGCTAAAATGCATGGAACCCGATTACAGAAGAATCATTCCGAGTTCGCGTCAATATTGAATTTGAATAAGAATATCGCCAAATTAGACAGCTATAACCAAGTTGGCTTCATTTGTGGCAACTTATTTCTGCCGCCAAATTTGGCGAAAGAGTGTTGCCAAGCTTGGTGAGAATTTGCTTTGACGAATACAAATATATTGTGTTAAGCAAATAAAGGATGGAACGATGGTTACAAAACAATGAAAGAAAATTTGCCAAAATCATGTTCATTAAAACTCATAAATTAAACCTGTTTATGGAGGAACTGCTGTCTGGTTTGAAAATGTCAGCCACCCTAAAATTTCAAACTGCTATATCTCATCCATTTTTTAAGATAGAGGCAAAATACTTGCTCTGTACTCGGTGAATCAAGAGCGAACATTCAGCGTAAAAAACTTTGCGTATTTCAAATTTTTTGTACATCTTTTTGAATTTGAAATCTTAGGGTGGCTATCACAACGCCCACTTCCGATGGAATATCACCAAATTCAATTGGGATCTGCATGCTATAGTCAAAAATATATACATAAAATTTGGTTCAATTATGGGCATAACTTCAAACACTTTTCGACGATACGATAATGAAAATGGCTCAAAAACTCTATCGCTGCGGCCTCTTTCTGTGGAATATAACCAAATTCAGGTAAGACCTGCTGACCAAAGTCACAAATCAATAAATAAAATTTGGTTCAATTCTATGTTTAACTTCATACACTTTTCGATGGTACAACGAGGACAGATGGACACACAGACATTTTGTAAAAAAACATATTTTTCGGAATCTCTGTGTAAATACGTCAAAAACTGGAAGGCAAAATAATTTATATTACAAAACTTTCTTTTATTATAGATAGAAGAAAGTAAAAACAGAAAGAAAGAAAATTATTTATATAAAATACTGTAGTATCATCTATTGGTATTGTAATGCTGTTAAATGTTTATGTTTCAGAAAACTAATAAAATGTAATTTAAATATTTCTGTATTCGTGAAATTTTTAAGAAAAAAATCTTTGGATCTGCAATTTCTCTAGAAAATGTTCTGTTGTCTGTATCTATGTAAACAGAGTAAATAGGCAGCCTGAACTCAGCCTGGTTATAAAAAGAGTTTTAAGATGAAAGATGAAAGATGAAAAATGTTTTGGATTGAAAGAGAAACAATGTATATTAATCGGAAAATTGTTCATTCCCAATTAATGAAAAATATATAGCCAACCAATTATTTATGGTATTTTCTAATGCATAACTAAATTCATTGGACAACTAATGTCTATGGTTAATAAAATAAGTATTTTTAAATTTAAAAACAAATTTTTTATATAAATAAATAATGTTTTCATTTCGAATTCGTAAGAACTATGTGTTTCGATAATAATGTATTTAATTTTACAAAACTGCGTTCTATTTTAGATATTATCTCCCTGAACTCCTGGACATCTTTGACCTTCTCTAGGCAAACCTTTATAAAAAGTGTATCATTTTTATTTTGATTAGGGTAAACTACAGAATGTATAGAACAAATTAAAATTAAAATTTTAAATGTGAAGACAAACTTTAAGAAAAACAGATAAGATTTGATCCGTATTCATAAAAAAAATTCCTTGACTTGTACCTCCTTTAGTTCCTGCATAGCCCTGAACTCCCTGACTGGCTGTATAGCCTTGAACTCCTTGACCTGGTGCATAGCCGTGACCTCCTTGACTGGCTGTATAGCTTTGAATTCCTTGACCTGGTGCATAGCCTTGACCTCCTTGACCTGGGGTATAGCCTTGACCTCCTTGACCAGGTGTATAGCCTTGAACTCCGTGAATTCCTACATAGTCCTGTCCCCTTTGACCTCTCCCAGGCAAGCCTTAAAAAAAGAGGAACAAATTCATTTCATTATGATATGAAGAGTGTTCATGAATTATTGTCATTTTTTCCTTACTTTTTAACTTTTGATTTAAGAACATGACGAAAAATATTATTACATAGTTGTAAAGTACATTTAAAAAAATGATAATAACAGAAACAATGTTACTTTTCCGAAACTCTTCAAAACCACATAACGTTTGATTTAATAACATGACGAAAAATATTATGCATTCGTAAATTAGAACCGAAAAAGTTTTTTGTTTGTGAAAAGTAAGTTTGTGTTATTAAAACCGCCTGACTGTCCAGCAAAAGAACTTAATGTTGTTTTTTTCTTTATTTAATTTTAAATGCTTAAAAAATGTGATTTTTCAAAAATTATATAAAAAGTTTAATTATATATATATATATATGAATGTAAACCTTGAAGGTATCAGTCATTTCTCAATGTATTAAAACTGCAATGTATATGCAGATTTATATTAATTTACAAAATGCTTGCATTGCAGTGAAACCTGGAGCATAGTAAACATATTAACACGGGATTTTTGAAGTACAGTACATCTTTTTGAATTTGAAATCTTAGGGTGGATGTCACAACGCCCACTTCCGATGGAATATCACCAAAGTCAATTGGTACCTGCAGGCCATAGTCAAAAACATATACATAAAATTTGGTTCAATTCTTGGCATAACTTTAAACACTTTTAGACGATACGATAATGAAAATGGCGCAAATACTCTATTGCTGCGGCCTCTTCCTACGGAATACACCCAAATTGAAGGAGGACCAAAGTCCCAAATCAATAAATGAAATTTTGTTCTATTCTATGCTTAACTTCATACACTTTTCGATGGTACAACGAGGACAGACGGACAAACAGACATTTGTAAAAAAACATGTTTTTTGGAATATCTGTGTAAATCTGTCAAAAACCGGAAGTCAAAAAATTTCTATTTCAATACTTTCTTCTATTATAGATAGAAGAAAGTAAAAACGGAAAGAAAGAAAATTATTTATATAAAATACTGTTGTATCATCAATTCGTATTGTAATGCTGTTACATGTTTATGTTTCAGAAAACTAATAAAATTGTAATTCAAATGTTTTTAATATGTCTGTATCCATGTAAAGAGAGTAAATATACAGCCTGAACTCAGCCGGGTTATTCAAAGAGTTTTAAGGTGAAAGATGAAAGATTGAAGATTTTTTCCATTGAAAGAGAAACAATGTATATTAATGGGAAAATTGTTCATTCCCGATAAATGAAAAATATATCGCCAACCAATTGTTTATAGCATTTTCTATTGCATAACTAAATTCTATGGACAATTAATTTCTATGGTTAATAAAATAAATATTTTTAAATTTGAAAAAAAAAATTAAATAAATAAATAATGTTTTCATTTCGAATTCGTAAGAACTAAGGTTTCGACAATAATTTATTTAATTTTACAAAACTGTGTTTTATTTTAGATACTATCTCCTTGGAGTCCTGAGCATATTTGACCTTCTTTAGGTGAACCTTTATAAAAAGTGTAACATTTTTCTTTTGATTAGTATAAACTTCGGACTGTGTAGAACAAATTAAAAATTAATTTTAAATAAGAAGACAAACTTTAAGAAAAACAGTTAAGATTTGATTCCGTATTCATAAAAAACTCCTTGACTTGTACCTCCTTTAGATCCTGCATAGCCCTGACCACCCTGACTGGCTGTATAGCCTTGAACTCCTTGACCTGGTGTATATCCTTGACCTCCTTGACCTGGTGTATAGCCTTGACCTCCTTGACTTCCTACATAGTCCTGTCCCCTTTGACCTCTTCCAGGCGAGCCTTAAAAAAAGAAGAACAAATTCTTTTCATTATGATATAAAGAGTGTTCATAAATTATTGTCATTTTTTCCTTAGTTCATAACTTTTGATTTAAAAACATGACGAAAAATATTATTAAATATTTGTAAAGTACATCTCAAAAAAAAAATTTAATAACAGAAACAATGTTACTTTTCCAAACTCTTCAAAACCACATAATGTTTGATTTAACAACATTAGGAAAAATATTATATATTCGTAAATTAGAACTGACTTTTTTTTTGTTTGTGGAAAGTAAGTTTGTGTAATTAAAACCCTCTGACTGTCCAGCAAAAGGACTAAATTGTGATGATGTTTTCTCGGTATTTAATTTTTAATGCTAAAAAAGGGTGATTTTTCAAAAATAATATAAAAAGTTTAATTATATGTATGTATGTAAACCTTGAAGGTATCAGTCATTACTCAATGTATTAAAACTGCATTATATATGCAGATTTATATTAATTTAAAAAATGCTTGCATTGCAGTGAAGCCTGGAGCATAGTGAACGTATTAACACGGGATTTTTGAATTACTGTACATCTTTTTGAATTTAAAAATTTAGGGTGACTATCACAACGCCCACGTCAGATGGAATATCACCAAATTCAATTGGGACCTGCTGGCCATAGTCAAAAACATATACATAAAATTTGGTTCAATTCTGGGCATAACTTCAAACACATTTCGACGATACAATAATGAAAATGGCACAAAAACTCTATCGCTGCGGCCTCTTCCTACGGTATATACCCAAATTCACGGAGGACTCGCTGACCAAAGTCAGAAATCAATAAATAAAATTTCTTTCAATTCTATACTTAACTTCATGCCCTTTTCGATAGTACAACGAGGACAGACGGACAGACAGACACTTTCTAAAAAAAACATGTTTTTCGGAATCTCTGTGTAAATCCGACAAAAACCGGAAGGCAAAAAATTTTCGATTACAATACTTTCTACTATCACAGATAGAAGAAAGTAAAAACAGAAAGAAATAAAATTATTTATATAAAATACTGTACTATCATCTATTGGTATTGTAATGCTGTTAAATGTTTGTGTTTCAGAAAACTAATAAAATTGTAATTTAAATATTTCTGTATTCGTGAAATTTTTAAGAAAAACAATCTTTGGATCTACAATATGATTTCTCTAGAAAATGTTCTGTTGTCTGTATCCATGTAAACAGAGTAAATATGCAGCCTGAACTCAGCCGGGTTATAAAAAGAGTTTTAAGATGATAGATTGTTGTGACAACCACTGCCATATTTTAATTCAATTTAAGAAATATTTTATTAGTCCTTATTCATTTAATTTTAAAATTCACATTCAAAAGTATTTTAATTCTTTTCTTTTTATCACTTCCCCTGTAAACTTTTCTTTCTGTCATAACATTTCGCTTTTTTAAAAAAATGATCGTTGTTTGTTACCTCTGCATTTCCGGAATTGGATTTTACTAGAAGCTTCGATATCATTCTTTGCCTATGCTCACTTCCTGTTCTAAGCTCCGCCCCTCGCCAATCAAATTCAAATGTTTCTAATACGTAATTTTTTATTTCTGCCGATTGGTGTTTTTCAATTTTTGGAAACCCCCCCCCCTCCCCTCCGTTCCCTTTCAGCGCCGATGCTGCACGCTTTCGACACTCACACAGAGATATTGGCTGCTAGAGTGTAACGTGATGACTTGCCTGGCTGTAAAACAATGTTATGCGTCTAAAGCTACGATATGAAAAAAATATTTATTTTTTAAAAGAAATTATGATGAATTTGACCTCCTTAATAGTTTACTCTGAGTACGGCAACAATAAAAATCTTCTCCACCAACGTAAAAAAAAGACGGTTGTGTGTGATGGTAGCTCACTGGAACCTGGCATATATGGCGAAAATGGCTTATTGTCATTCGAGTGGTGATACCTTTTTTTGTTCTACAAATTGCTTGATAAAGTCGTATGTTTTATTTTTATTTTTTTTAAATCAACATATCCGAGTTTCCCAAGAGAAAAAATGCCATTAATTTCTTTATGATGGTGTTTATTTAAAACGTCAGTAGTGTACTTATAATTTAAGAAATAGAGGTGAATCTGTAAAGAAGAGATTCCCTCAGAAATACTCCTTTTTCAAGATTCTTTATAAATAAAGATTAATATTGAAGCTGCAATTTTCAGTGCAAGTTCTTTTAATCATGTCTCTCACTTGTGTTCCTTTTTAGGTTGATGCAGGTAATATTTTAATTTTATCTTCATTGTTCTTGATTATAAATTTGCATGAATAATTTATTTAACAAATCTTTGTTTTAATAATTAATGTCATGTCGAAGTGGTCTTTTGCGGCCATAACAATACTGTACCCACTATATTCTTTTGATCACAAGCCCAAATATATATTATTTGGAATATTAACAAGATTCCACTGTATGAAAAAAGAGAACTTATCCACCACATAGATGAAATATGTTTTCAATTGAAAGAGAAACAATGTATATTAATGGGAAAATCGTTCATTCCCGATTAATGAAAAATATATATAGCCAACCAATTATTTATAGCGTTTTCTATTGCATAACTACATTCTATGGACAACTAATTTGTATGGTTATTAAAATAAATATTTTTAAATTTGAAAAAAATAATAATAATAATGATTTCATTTCGAATTCGTAAGAAATATTTGTTTCGATAATAATTTATTTAATTTTACAAAAATGTGTTTTCTTTTAGAGATTATCTCCCTGGACTAACGGACATCTTTGACCTTCTTTAGGCGAACCTTTATAAAAAGTGTAACATTTTTCTTTTGATTAGGATAAACTACAGAGTTTGTAGAACAAATTAAAATTAAAATTTTAAATGTGAAGACAAACTTTAAGAAAAACAGATAATATTTGATTCCGTATTCATAAAAAAACTCCTTGACTTGTACCTCCTGGAGTTCCTGCATAGCCCTGACCACTCTGACTGGCTGTATAGCCTTCAACTCCTAGACCTTGAGCGTAGCCTAGACCTTCTTGACTGGGTGTATAGCCTTGACCTCCTTGACTTCCTACATAGTCCTGTCCTCTTTGACCTTTCCCAGGCGAGCCTTAAAAAAAGAACAAATTCTTTTCATTATGATATGAAGAGTGTTCATAAATTATTGTCATTTTTACCTTACTTCATAACTTTTGATTTAAGAACATGACGAAAAATATTATTACATATTTGTAAAGTACATCTCAAAAATTTTTTTAATAACAGAAACAATGTTACTTTTCCCAAACTCCTCAAAACCACATAACGTTTGATATAACAACATGACGAAAAATATTATATATTCTTAAATTAGAACTGAAAAAGTATTTTGCTTGTGGAAAGCAAGTTTGTGTTATTAAAACCCTCTGACTATCCAGCAAAAGACTAAATTGTTATGTTGTTTTCTCTGTATTTAATTTTTAATGCTAAAAAAAGGTGATTTTTCAAAAATTATATAAAAAGTTTAATTGTATATATGAATGTAAACCTTGAATGTATCAGTCAAAACTCAAAGTATTAAAACTGCATTATATATGCAGATTTATATTAATTTAAAAAATGCTTGTATTGCAGTGAAACCTGGACCATAGTGAACATATTAACACGGGCTTTTTGTATTACAGTACATATTTTTGATTTTGAAATCTTAGGGTGGCTATCACAACGCCCACTTCTGATGGAATATCACCAAATTCAATTGGGACCTGCAGGCCATAGTCAAAAACATATACATAAAATTTGGTTCAATTCTGGGCATAACTTCAAACCCTTTTCGACGATACATTGATGATAATGGCACAAAAACTCTATCGCTGCGCCCTCTTCCGGCGGAATATACCCAAATTCAAGGAGGAACTGCTGACGAAAGTAACAATTCAATAAATAAAATTTGGTTCAGTTCTATGCTTAACTTCATACACTTTTCGATGGTACAACGAGGAAAGATGAACAGACAGATATTTTGTAAAAAAACATGTTTTTCGGAATCTCTGTGTAAATCCGTCAAAAACTGGAAGGCAAAATAATTTATATTACAAAACTTTCTTCTATTATAGGTAGAAGAAAGTAAAAACAGAAAGAAAGAAAATTATTTATATAAAATACTGTAGTATCATTTATTGGTATTGTAATGCTGTTAAATGTTTATGTTTCAGAAAACTAATAAAATTGTAATTTAAATATATCTGTATTCGTGAAATTTTTAAGGAAAAAAAATCTTTGGATCTACAATTTGATTTCTCTAGAAAATTTTCTGTTGTCTGTATCCTTGTAAACAGAGTAAATGTGCAGCCTGAACTCAGCCTATATAAAAAAAAATTAAGATGAAAGATGAAAGATGAAAAATGTTTTCGATTGAAAGAGAAACAATGCATATTATTGGGAAAATTGTTCATTCCCGATTAATGAAAAATATATAGCCATCCAATTATTTATAGCATTTTCTATTGCATAACTAAATTCTATGGACAACTAATTTCTATGGTTAATAAAATAAATATTTTTAAATTTAAAAAAATAATAATAATATTTTCATTTTAAATTCCTAAGAACTATGGGTTTCGGTGATAATTTATTTAATTTTACAAAACTGTGTTTTATTTTAGATATTATCTCTCTGAACTTCTCGACATCTTTGATCTTCTCTAGGTGAACCTTTATAAAAAGTGTAACACTTTTATTTTGATTAGGATAAACTACTGAGTGTGTAGAACAAATTAAAATTAAAATTTTAAATGTGAAGCAAACTTTAAGAAAAACAGAAAAGATTTGATACCGTATTCACAAAAAACTCCTTAATTTGTACCTCCTTGAGTTCCTGCATAGCCCTGACTTCCCTGACTGGCTGTATAGCCTTGACCTACTTGACCTGGTATATAGCCTTGAACTCCTTGACCGGGAATATAGCCTTGACCTCCTTTGCCTGGTATATAGCCTTGAACTCCTTGACCGGGTATATAGCCTTGACCTCCTTGACTTCCTACATAGTCCTGTCCCCTTACACCTGTCCCAGGCGAGCCTTAAAAAAAAATCTTTTCATTATAATATGAAGAGTTTTCATAAATCATTGTCATTTTTTCCTTACTTCATAACTTTTGATTCAAGAACATGACGAAAAATTTTATTACATATTCGTAAAGTACAAATGAAAAAGTTCTTTAATATCATAAACAATGTTTTTCACAAACAAAAACCTGATAGCATTTGATGTAACAACATGACAGAAAGTGTTATTACATGTTCCTATAGTACAAATGAAAAAGATTTTTGTTTGTGGAAAGTAGCATTGTATTGGTAAAAATTATTTTTGAGTTGCACTTTATGAAAGTGCAATAATATTTTTCGTCATGTTCTTAAATCACATGATATGATGTAATGAAATTCCAACAATAATTTCTTCATAACCTGTACAAGAGACTGTGTAATGCAACTAAAAATCTATGCATTTAAAATGTAAAAGGATCTGTTAAGACCGGCTAATCAGAGCCTGCGCAATGAGCACTTCAAGTTGCTTTTCAGTCGCTAAACGGAGTAGAAAACCAGTTTTGAAATAATTTCTTTTCAGCGAGACATTGAGCGGAGTCTATAACTCCATTCGCTGAAAGAAGATAACAGAAGTAAATAAATGCACATGCGGATTGGCGATGCTTAAACCTGGCGCTGTGCCAGAAGCGCCAAACAGACTGTCTGAAGTGTTTGAGCTTCTGCTATTTCAAATCGAAATAAAAAATAAAATTCGCCAACCTAGGGATTTGTGCCAAATGTGTGGCTCCTTGGCGATTTTTCTGCAACTCGTTTGTTTACTTTCGTTATCTCCTTTCCCTGAACAGACTATAGATGGCTACGTTTTCTACGGCGACAATGATTGATTGATGGATCGATTTTATGACGGCCGATTATCTGTACGAAGGATATAGGCACTAGGGAAAAGGGTCCTCCGTGGGGTTCTTTCTAAGGGATCCTAACCCGTATTTACGGCAAGGTTCGAAAAAAGAAAAAAACACGGAAAACTCCGAACGGTTAGATCGACGAGCGCGACAGGGGTTTGAACCCAGCACCTCACGTCTACCAGCTTTGAGAGCAGAACCTCTCAGCCACTGGTGGGGCCTCTAATGCGACAAAAACGGGAATTCTGGTTGTCTAAAAGAATGGTGTGTTCGAACCCCGCTTAAGATGTTTTTTCAGATATTGCTAGTGTTCGGATAAATCAGTTCGATAATCTAAACTGCATTACATTTCAGAAGAAAAAGTTACAGAGTATATGCTTTTTTTTCATGATTGTTAAAGACATTTTACCAATCTCAGTAATTTTAATTAATGATTTTGATATTAATTTTTAAATTAAATATTTGGCACGTAATTATCGATTAAATAAATTGAAATGAGCTACAATGTTTGTTATATTTTTCATTACAATTGATTGATAATTCATATATACCAGAAAAAGTAGTTGATGATTTACTATACAAAAAAAAATAATAATAATAAATAAATTTAAAAAAAAAACAGAAAGGAGGAAAAATATTTATGCAAAAAAAAAATGTCGTGTCATCTATTGACATCGTAATGAAGTTTATATTTGAAAAAATATATATATAAATAAATTTTAGCTTCGGAAATTTTTTTATTTTTTGGATTTGAAATTTCAATTTTTTTGGAAATATTCTGTTGTCTGTATCAATTTAAAGAGTGACAATATGTAGCCTGTCATCAGCCTGATTATAAAAGGAGTTTATTTCTTTTAATCATTGCTATCAAATATACTGTTAATATTTCTGATATTTGAATAATTTTATGAACCTCTTTTTTGTAGAAATATTAACTTCTTTAACTTCACGTTTAGACATGTACTATCAAGTATAAATTTTAAATTCGAAATTTTTTTTTCAAGATCTGGAAATTAGCTTTTTATTTCGGAATCATAAGTACTATGATTACTGAATAATATAATTATTCCTGCATTTTTCTTGGAAGCTTGACTATTGAAGCTAAATTAATTAAATATACAGAATGTTTTCGCAAATTTTAGTAAAGATTTTGACTTTCTCTATGATTTAAATCTAAATAAAAGTAATTTACATTCATTTCGGCATCAATCCGGAAGAACATTTAATCATTGTCATGCATCATTAAAATTATTACTTGCTTTAAAATGTCGCTGGAAAATAAACAATGGATCGAAGGCCGGTTATTTGCATTTTAAAGATGTCGCTTCAATTCGTCGTGCACAATTCATCGCGGAGCAATTCATCGCGGAGCAATTCATCGCGGAACAATTCATCGCGGAGGAATTCATCACGCATAATTCATGGCGGAGCAATTCATTGCGCACAATTAATCACAGCATCAATTCGTTGCGCCGACAACTCATCGCAGCGACAATTCGTCGCAGTGTCAATCCGTCGTGGTGTCAATTCGTTGCGACGTCGATTCGCTGCAACGAAAATGTTTTTGAAGGCTATGATGGTAAAATAAAGATAATTTAGTAAAATTATTTAATAATAATTTGTTTTTTACATATAATTGCGTGTAAATTGTTAGTTATAATTCTCTATATCTGAAAAACTAATTATCATTAACCATTTTTATTAAATTGTCTTTATTTTATCATCATAGCCTTCAAAAACACTTTCGTTGCGACAAATTGAAGCTGCGATGAGTTGTCGCTGCGACGAATTGTAGCTGCGACGAATTGACGCTGCGATGAATTGTGCACGATGAATTGTGCGCGATGAATTGTGCGCGACGAATTGACGCAGAACCCATTTTAAGAAGAGAAATACTCTTATTCCATTATTAGCAAAAGTTATGAAAAGCATGGTTTTAATATTTCTACATTTAATATAAGTGTCATAATTAATAAACAAGAACGAAAAATTATTCGTCAAGCATAGATTATGTAACACTTTCCAACACTTCTAAAATACGTTTACAAATCTTTACCGTTTAATAAGGTGAAAGATGATGTATCAGTAATCACATAACACATTTAAAAATGCAATTTCAGGAATTATTAACAAAATTCGGAAAAGTACCCGAATTCGTCTGTGCAGCCCTGTATAGGATCTATAGATTTCTATATATACTACATAGAATGCTAAATTTTAGTTCATTTAGGAAACGCGTAACACAGTTTAAAATTCTCCATCTGTAATTTCCGTTAATAAACGGAAATGTGCTTTGAGAACTTTTGTGCTGCCCTCTATGATCAGCTGTGATCTTTAGGATTTATGCACACGAAGTAAGAGGGAAAAAAACGGAGTTAATAGACAAAAAATGAGTTAAATTTAAAATACGCGTTCAGCAACTGAAAACGCAGTTCCAACAATTAATTTTAACAGATAATACCGAATTCTTTTGTGTGTCCCAGTAAATCAACAGTGAATGCTATGCACACAATATTGTATAGTTATCCTCTTGTAATACACCTTATTGATATATAACAATTTCAATATGTTTGAAATAGTGAAATATTATTAAAATCAACCCCAAATGATTTTTCTCCAAAGACCGTAATGTAACGGAATTCTTTTGAGTGTCCCTATACAGAAACTATAAGTGCTTTGCACACTATACTCTGTAGTAAGTCTCTTTTAGTGCACCACCTCAGTGATATATATCAATTTCAATATGTTTGAAATTGTGTAACATGATTAAAGTAAGCCTCAAATGATTTTTCGCCATAGACCATAATGTGATGGAATTTATTTGAGTCTCCCTGTAAAAAAAACTATAAGTGCTGCACACTTCATTTTCAATACCGAACATGCCATAGTAAACATCAATAACATATATAAATTGCATGACAATCCGAGTTTATTTACGTGAGTTAGAGCACGGACAGACAGACAGACGGAGAAAATCGTTAAAGAAGTCAATACCGTCTTAAAAGCAGCTTTGACATTTTGACTATGTCAGAATTTTAGATGATTTTTATATTCATGTAATTTGTTTGTGAACATGTATGAAAGCTAATTCATATAATTTGTTTGTAAACATGTATGAAAGTTAATTCATATAATTTGTTTGTAAACATATAATTTGTTTGTAATCGAAAAAGATATCGTTTCTTTCCTTGGAAATGTCTTAACACCGCTATATGTATATAAAGCAGAACTGTCTTCCATTACACAAATGTTAAGCGAAAAAAACAGAGTACTATAAACAGACAGACAAACAGAGAAACAGAATTCATAAGCACTTTTCTCCTTCGTTGAAAAGTGTTAAAAAGGAAATCATCGAAGAAGATATCGTTTCTTCCCTTGGAAATGTCTGACCACCGCTATATGTATATAAAGCAGAACTGTTCTCGATTACACAACTGTTAAGCGGGAAAAAAAGAGTGTTATAAACAGACAGACAAACAGATAAACAGAATTCATAAGCACTTTTCACCTTCGTTGGAAAGTGTTAAAAAGGAAATCATCGAAGAAGATATCGTTTCTTCCCTTGGAAATGTCTGACCACCGCTATATGTATATAAAGCAGAACTGTTCTCGATTACACAACTGTTAAGCGGAAAAAACAGAGTGTTATAAACAGACAGACAAACAGAGAAACAGAATTCATAAGCACTTTTCAACTTTGTTGGAAAGTGTTAAAAAGGAAACCGAAGAAGATATCGTTTCTTCCCTTGGAAATGTCTGAACACCTCTATCTATACTTATAAAAGAGTAGCTTGATTTTCTCATAATCAACGCCGAGCCTCAACCATTTGTCCTAGAACAATGCAATTTGAAAGACATGTTCTTTACACAATGTCGCACGTACTAAAAAAGGATTTTGAAAATTCACACCCTACGGGGGTTAAATGGGGGGTCGAAAGTTTTAGATAATTTCGTTTTTCGGCATATCTCAGCAGGAGTTTTAAGTAAGAGCATGAAATTCGGGATAACAATTCTACTAAAGAATAGTTAAACATGTATTTCAGGCGTTTTTAGAAATTTAACCACTAAGTAGGTTAAATGGGGTGTCGAAAATTTTCAGTGATTTCACATTTTCACCATATCTTATCAGAAGTTTTAGGTAAGAGCTTCAAGATAACAAATCTACTAAAAAAATAATTAAACACGTATTTCAGCGATTTTAGAAATTCAACCACTAAAGGGGATGAATGGGGGGTCTAAAGTTTTAGGTCATTTTGCCTTTTCTCCCTATCTCAACAACAGTTTTAGTTACAAGCAAGAAATTCAAGATAACAAATGTACTAAAAATTAGTTAAACACATATTTCAGCGATTTTAAAAATTGAACCACTAAGGGGGTTAAATGGGGGTCGAAGGTTTTCAGTCATTTCGCGTTTTTGTCATATTTCAGCAGCAGTTTTAGATAGGAACGGGAAATTCAGGATAACAAATCTACTAAAAAAATAATTAAACACATATTTCATCGATTTTAGAAATTCATCAATTTAGGGGGTTAAATTGGGGGTTAAACGTTTTAGGTCATTTTGCCTGTTCGCTATATCTCAGCAGCATTTTTAGTTATGAGCTCGGAATTCGGGATAAAAAATCTACCAAATATATAGATAAACATATATTTTAGCAATTTTAGAAATTCAGCAACTAAGGTTGGTTAAATAGGAGCTCAAATATTTTAGGTCATTTTGCCATATCTCAGTAGAAATTATAGGTAGAATCATGAAACTCAGGATAACAAATCTACCAAAAAAATAGTTAAACACGTATTTCAGCGATTTTACAAATTCAGACACTATGAGGGGTTAAATGGGGGTCGAATATTTTACGTCATTTTGCCATATCTCAGTAGAAGTTATAGTCAGGAGCGTGAATTTCGAGATAAAAAATCTACTAAATAATAGTTAAACATGTATTTTAGGCGATTTTAGAAATTCAACTGCTGAGTGGGTTAAAATTGGGGGGGGGGGGGGGGGTCGATAATTTTCGATGATTTCACCTTTTCACCATATCTCATCAGTAGTTTTGGATAAGAACGTGAAATTCAGAATAACAAATCCGCTATAAAAATAATTAAACACATATTTCAGCGATTTTAGAAATTCACCCATTAAGGGGGATCTAAATGGGGGTCGTAAATTTTAGGTCATTTCGAATGTACGCCATATCTCAGCAGCATTTTTAGTTATGAGCTTGAAATCACAGATTCAGGATAACAAATCTACTAAAAAATAGTTAAACATGTATTTCCGTGATTTTAGAAATTCAGGCACTAAAGAGGGTTAAATGGGGTTCGGATTTCTTATGTTATTTTGCGATATCTCAGTAATAGATAGGTGCGTGAAATTTAGGATAACAAATGCACTAGAAAATAGGTAACTAAATATTTCAGCAATTTTAGATAATAATCCATCAAGGGGGTCACTCTGTGTGTCGAAAATGTTAGGTAATTGTGCCATATCTCAGCAGCAGTTTTAAGTAAGAATGTGAAACTCCGCTTTACAAATCTACAAAAAAAGGTAGTTAATCATGTATTTCCCAGCGATTTTAGAGCTAGAGAGTTTGTGGGCAACATCGGCTGGGAACCCGATTGCGGAGGATTAGATTTTTTAATATATACCACCGGTCGCTTCCGAGTGGGGCCCAGATACAAAGTACTACTTGGGCCCCACCCTTAGATACTCACGGGTAGGGCCCAGTAGTATTTTGTCAGGGGGCTCATGAAAAAATATATATATTTATGTCGCGAAATCTTTATTTAAGTGCTTTTTTATATTTTTATTAATTATTTTCGTATACTTTTAATTTAAAGTATTTGATTTATACTTTTCTGGTTGCATATAAAATGCACTTTCTGGGCCCCAAGTGAAGTAGGGGTGATACTCTGCACTACGTATCTGGACCCACTCGGATACGACCGGCTAGACGGGCGAAGACCGGCTAGTAATTATATAAAACAGAACTGTCCTCAATTACACAAATGTTAAGCGGCAAAAACAGAGTGTTATAAACAGACAGACAAACAGACAAGCAGAATTCATAAGCACTTTTCAACTTTGTTGGAAAAAATTAAAAGGGAAATCGAAGAAGATATCGTTTCTTCCCTTGGAAATGTCTAAACACCGCTATATGTATCTAAAGCAGAACTTGTCCTCGATTACACCTATGTTCAGCAGAAAAAACAGAATTTTATAAAGAGATAGACAAACAGACAAATCGAATTCATAAACACTTTTCAACTTTGTTGGAAAGTGTTAAAAAGGAAATCGAAGAAGATATCGTTTCTTCCCTTGGAAATGTCGGAACACCGCTATATGTATGTAAAGCAAAACTGTCCTCGATTACACAAATGTTGAGAAGTAAAAACGGAGTGTTTTAAACAGTGGTTTAATGTAATGCTATTACTGCTTATAACTTTGATTATATCTCTTTACTAGCTGTTACCCGTGACTTCGTGTTCATACATTTGAAAGATAAGCAATGTACATTAGTGAGGAACATTTTCATCACGATTAATAAAAACTAGTCATTGGGGGCCACCGTAATACTTACCCATCATGGATATGCATATTATAAAATATGAAAATAAAACATGTGTAAACTATTTATAAAATGCATTGCAATTCGAATAAAATCCTGGCTTGATGACGTCCTAAATTTTAAATGCTCAATTACTCCAAAATTAATAATCATATTGACTATGGTTTCCTGCGTCGGATTAAGCGTCTCATTTCCAATTAAAATATATCTTTGAATTGAAATTTGAATGAAATACAGGGTCAGGAAAAATCGAAGAATGTGGGAAATAGGATTCCAAATATCTCGGTTACTAATTATCCGATCGACTTCCTTCGTTATGCAAAATTTATGTTTTTTTTATGCCTTTTATATTCCTTCCTTAAAATAAAACATTTCGAAAAATTTTATATACCTTTTATCAGAACGAATATTTCGAGAGTCCGAAAAAAATAGTTCCGGATAATCGAGGTTACTGAAATTCAATAAGCTTCTTCCCATTATTACATACTAAGTACATTCCAAATTTCAAGTCTCTGTCTCAATTTGTTCGGGAGATAGAGCGTTTACAGACACACAGACGGACGGCAATTTTTTTTTCTTCTAAAAATATATTTTTCGGAATCTTCAGTGTCTGAAACGTGTAAATCCGTCATTTTTTTTTTTTCGATTTTTAAAACGATTACAAGACTTACCTTTTGATGGGTAAGTAATATATATAACCAACCATTTATTTATAGGATTTTCTATTGGATAACTAATTTTCTAGCGACAACTAAATTCTATGAACAATAAAAATTATGTTTTTAAGTTTGAAAACAAAATTTTAAAATAAAAAAATTATATTTACATTTCTAATTCCTAAGAACTATGAATTTTTATAATGATTTATTTAACTTGATAAAATTGTGTTTTCTTTTAGATATTACCTCCCTGATGTAGTGGACCTCCTTGACCTCCTCTAGGCGAACCTTATAAAAAGTTAAATGTTTTTATCTTGATTATGATAAAGTACACAATGTGTAACATAAATAAAAATTAAAATTTTAAATATGTAAACAAATTTTTAAGAACAGTAGATAGCATTTGATTCTAGAATTAAAAAAAACTTTCTTGTTTTTACCTCCTTGACCGGCTGAATAGCCTTGACTTCCTTGACCTCTATTATACCATTGACATCCAGGATTGTGTTGTCCACTTTGACCTGCTCCAGGCAATCATTAATAAAAAAAAGAAGAAATTATTTTCATTCTGATATGAAGAGTGACCATAATTTATTGTACTTTTTTCTTACTTCATAACTTTTGATTTAAGAACATGAAGAAAAGTATTATTACATATTTGTAAAGCACAAATGAAAAAGTTCTTTAATAACATAAACAATATTACTTTTCACAGAAAAAAAACCTGATAACTTTTGATTTAAGAACATGACGAAAAATATTATTACATATTCGTAAAGTACAAATGAAAAAGTTCTTTAATAACATAAACAATGTTACTTTTCACAAACAAACAACCTGATAACTTTTGATTTAAGAACATGACGAAAAATATTATTACATATATTATTTGTACATTTTACCAATTCTTTCAGACATTATTTAAAAAAGCTTGGTTAAAAATCCTTACTAAAAACGTCCCCCATTTAAAAAAATGTAAAAACAGTCTTCAATAAAAATCTCTACCAGTTCACAAAAGCGCTTTCACCCCCCGCTAGGGCATCATCAGTTGTGATCTTTGTTGTCCTCTTCTCCTTTATATACATGACTGCTGGATGAAATTTTATGCTTATGAAATTAGTTCTTGAGGTATAGCTATCGTGAAAATCATGAAAAAAGGTAGAATAGCAGCGCCACTTTTTGGGCTGTTTACACCAAAACGTAACCAGCATCTATTTATGTCAAGGTCTAACAGAATCTCAAGTTTGATGAAATTCTATGATGCATTACTTCTTGAGATATAGCTATCATGAAAATGGTAAAAAAATGTAGTATAGCAGTACCCCCTGTAGGGCTGTTTACACCAAAATCTAATCATCGTCTATTCGTGTCAAGGTCTAACAGAATCTGAAGTTTTATGAAGTTATGTGCATTAGTTCTTGAGATAAAGCTATCATGATAATTTTGAAAAATGTCGCATAGTTTAATTTCCAATTAAAATATATCTTTGAAGTGAAATTTGGATGAAATACAGGGTCATGAAAAATCGAAGAGTGTGGAAAATAGGATTACAAATATCTCGGTAACTAATTATTCGATCGACTTCATGCTTTATGCAAAATTTATGTTTTTTTATTGTCTTTTATATTCACTCCTTAAAATAAACAATTTCGAAAATGTTTATATACCTTTTATCAGAACGAATATTTCGAGAGTCCGAAAAAATTGTTCCGGTTAATCGAGGTTATTGAAATTAAATAGGCTTCTTCCCATTATTACATACTAAGTACATACCCAATTGCAAGTCTCTATCTCAATTTTTTCGGGTGATAGAGAGTTTACAGACACACACACAGACGGACGGCAAATTGTTTTTCTAAAAATATGTTTTTCAGAATCTCCAGTGTCTAAAACGTGTAAATCCGTCAAAAATTTTTTTTTCGATTTTCAAAACGATTACAAGACTTACCCTATACTACGTATGATGGGTAAGTAAAGAGCACGTATAAATGATTAGCGACACATCAAGAATTGAAGTGTTACGTGATGCAAAATTAACTTTCATGCAGGTTTACAAACAAATTATATGAATTAACTTTCATACATGTTTACAAACAAATTAGATGAATTAACTTTCCTACATGTTCACAAACAAATTACATGAATATAAAAATTATGCAAAATTCTCACATTGTCAAAATGTCGAAGCTGTTTTTCAGGCGGTTCTTAAAAAAAATATTTTCCCCTCTTTCAACAACGCTAACTTTGCGGACTCATTTTAAATGCATAAGCATGACAGTTGCAGGCCTGACTATTGAAGCGGCTAGGAATCGAATGGTGTATTTTCTTTTTTGATAAATGAATTACTTATCCATTTTTAGGGATTGTTGTCCATTGCGTCATTTCCCGCGCTCTCGCGTCCGGAAATTCGGTTCAAAACGCCAACTTTGACAGTATTTTCTGAAAGATCTTCTGCCTTTATCAAAAGGAAAAAAGAAAACACTATTCGAATACGCAGTTTCTGAATAAAAAACTTGAAATTTTCATGCATATCCAAACGAAAATAAATAAAAAATGTGTCAGAAAGTAGCTCCTTTGAATTTCAAAAAAGCCTTCAGTGCAGGTTTAAAAATGAGGAAATTATTGAACTTGTCAAAAGCATTACTTTTCAACAGAAAGCTTAAACATTTAAAAAATAAAAGATAAAGTTAACACATATCAAATAAAATTTGCTAAAGTACTTACTTTCAAATTCTTTCTATTTTTCAAGCTTTTTTTACCACTAACATTTCTGATATATTTTTTTAAATAATATTTATATTATTTTAGGCATCAGCGTTAGTGAGCGAAATATTTTTATTAATATTAAAATTTGAAAATAAATTTTATACGAGTATTATGAACAGAAATGACCACAACAGAATCATTAAGAAAACATTTGAAATTCCTGGATGTCCAATTCCAAAAGCTCCTTCTATCACATTTTTTCAACAGCTACTGCGCCCGTCGGGAAAATCGAATAAAATTTGCAATCACAGCGCCACCTTCAGGTGAATCACTCCAAAATTTTATCCAAACACTGGCCTATGATATTACATCTAAATATAAAATTTCGTCGAAAAGTATTCATAACTTGTTCACTTAAACTGCCAATAGTTGCAAACTTCGCACTGTTAAAAATTTGCAGCAAACTGTCCAGTCATTTGATCGTTTTTATAGAAAATAGTTACATAACCGTAGTTTGACTCTATTCTGACCATAATATGGGCAATAATATGGTCAGAATAGAGTTAAATTACGGTTATGCAACCGTTTTCTGTAAAAATGGTCAAATGACTGGACAGTTTGCTGCAAATTTTTAACAGTGCGCGCAAAAATCCTTACGACAGCGTTCTCTTATGAGGTAATATTCCCATTTTCAACTGGGACGTGCCGTTATGTCCAAAAACATCTGTATGAAGTTTGGTTCATTTCTATCAATAACTTAAATACAGTTTCAAATGATACAAAAGAAAATCACGCAAAAATCGCTATCACGGCGTCCCCTCTCGGGGACGGTCCCGCTTCGTCAAAACCATATCTAAGAAGTTTGGTGCATTCTATACATGCATTCATACACTTTCGATGATACAAAGAGGACATACAGAGACAGCGGCATACAAACATTTTATAAAAACGTGTTTTTTTTGTTTTTTTTTTGGGTTTTTTTTTTTTTTTTTTTTTTTGGGGGGGGGGGGTATAACTGACCCCTAAAACATGTAAATCCATCGAAAACCGGAAGTCGAAAAATATTTTAATTAAATTTATTTCTTCTATTATAGATAGAAGAATGTAAAAAAGTAAAGATTTACAGCACGTTATAAAGTTATGTTTAATCAGAATATTACCGCCAGCATTTTGAAAAACAGGTGTTTCTCCACGAGGCAGTAGTCGCATGCCTTAAAAAATATATATATTATACTGCGGTACAAATTGTATAATACAAGTTATTATATTTTGAAAATTAACTAATTAAATTAATCATATAATTAAATGAAGAGCACGAGTAGGTCATGTTAACTAAGAGTTTTAATGACACATTCACCCACACATAACGTATACATACACTCATAAGATCATGAGACTATTTACAGCTATAAGAAAAATAGTTCTATTCAGCAGATGGCGGAAAAACATATTTATCAAACTTTAGTCAGCACATTTAGTGCTGACTATTAACTGAAATACAAATACTACACAAATAAAAATAAAATGATACTTAAGAAGAAAAAGAAAATATTTTCAAAAATTTAGCTATATAGGCTATAAAATTAAAAAATATTTAGAACTTGAAAATTTCCGACATACACCTGGTCCTGTGAGTATCAGGTAATCAAGAATCTATATATTTTTTTTTGTTTTCTTACTGAATTCAGAACTGAAGACGTTTATTCGACTAGTTATTAACTCTCATCAAAATCAGGAGAGAGATGTTGTTACGGGCATTCAGGATTCATTGCATATTGGACTGGGCGGTTAATACACTGTAAAAAAATACATTTTTTTTTTTAACCTTCAAAGACACGATCAGTGTATTCAGTACGCCATTCAGTGAGAAATCCATTGTCATTCAATGTCATACCGAAAATACACTGTCGCGCGTCGCACGCGTTCCATAGGTTTGCAGTCAGGGCCTGGGAAGCCCGTGCATCCCTAAAGAAATATAAAGGGATCCCAAATTTACTTTTCCAAATAAATTTTTAGAAAAAACAAATTAATCTGGGTAAAAAAAAAAAATGCATTTTTTCCCTTTTGAACTTTTATCAAAATTATGAAGATCGCTCTTTCTAAAGTGTTGTTTTTTCTCTCGAAATTTTGATGCTAAAATTTCATATTGTTGCAGCATACGAAAAATGGATTTAGTAAATAACAAAGCAATTGGTAGTGTATTAGGGGGCCACCCTGAGTAACGTCGGGCTTCCCCTACTTCTATGTCTTAAGCGGGTCCTGTTCGCCGTCCTTGATATGTTCCATTTTTGAATCCAGCGTAAAGGTATAGTCAGAAGTAGCCAATACTCCCAGCTGATGACACCATAAACATTATAGATAACATTTTTTCTTGAATTTAAATGACCGATCTATATTATATATATATTACGCTATCGTACGTGGCACAGAAATCGCGATTATTTGTTAATTGTTTAATGGCATCGGCCGAATGAACCACATCTCATTGGTTAAGTCACTTTGACAAGATTTAGGCCAGGATTTTTGGCCTGTTTAGTGCTGCCATCTACAGGAATAAAAGCAAAACAAACAATGATTTCGAATTGTAATTATAATTTGCGAACATTAACAATTAAATCGATATATTTTTAAACATTTTCATTTGAAATATTGATTTTTTGTAAGCATTTAATATTTATAATTTAAAAAAATACAATTAGCAATATAAAATTTAAAATGTAAACAAAGCAATGATTTTTAAAATGGGATTTTTAGTAAAAAGGGAAAAGTAAGTGTAATAATTTTCCCTCGCCGTTTCATTTTTTAAACGTAACTGTTATACTTTTGAAATTTTAGCTCTTATTTAAAATTTTTACAAGTTTTTAGTATAAATAAATATTATTCAGTCTTTTTTTTATGACGTCCACTCCACTGTTATATTTTACAATGACAGTCTGCCCGGGAAACGCCGGGCCGGTCAGCTAGTATCTTTAAATTAAAGCATTAGAAGGCAGAATATGCATAAAAATAATTTAAAATACAAGGTGATCCAAAAGTAAAAAACAACTTAGAAAATTAATCATTCGTAAACGAATAAATATAAAAAAAAAATGCGGTCCGAGTCGAATGGATAAAAAAGAAGCCGGAAGTTTTACTACAAAACCAAAAAAGAATGCTTGAATAAATGCAAATGCTTGAGAATTGAGGAATATTTGAATTAATGCAAATGCTTGAGCAAAATAGGATGCTTGAAACCACCATTATTGCCAATAATGAAAGATGCCATCCGCCAAATGTGCTTGCCATATCACAATAAATGTTGCTTGATGTTGTGCCTCATCTGAGAGTTGTGCCCATCCCCTGAATGTTAGGCTTGCGCGCTGCCATAAAAATCGCGATTGTCGTAGGCAGATTTTTTTTCAGTGTTTGTACGGTCATTCGAATTTGAACACCAATAATTTCTAAAAGTTTTCTTCGCCCTATTTTTCTGAGATAATACAAGTCAAAGAAACCTTTTGGAAATTACTGGTGTGTAAATTCATGAGACTGTACAACCACAACCGCTTACAAAAATTCGCCTACGACAGCCGCCTTTTTTTGTGTAAGCGCTCAGACCTAGTATTCAGGGGGCAGTGGCTGTGCTGCTGAATGACGAACAACACAGTGAAAAGTTATAAACTTACTTATAATATGAAAGTGAATTGTCACTTGTAAAGCATCTGTACTGTTATGAACTGTTGATAAAATATGAACTTTTCAAGCATTTTATTTGGCTAAAAGACACCTGTATATATTACCAATTTTTATAAGCAGACATTATAGAGACAGTCATTAAAAACATGAGTCGTTAAAAAATGGCCAACAGCATTCATAAAAACCATCACTACAAAACAACTTTTTCGTCTCCGATCCGGAGAGTCCTCAGTTGTAAATACAAACACCTCTGTGCTGCTGTTTATTAGATCTTTGGGCATTGAGAGATTTCCTTTACTACGCCTTTTTTCCTTTTATTTGTTTATGTTACATTTTTTCCCTTTATTTCTCCTTCTTTTTCCCTTTTTTCTCCAGTTTTTCCTTGTCTTGCTCGTTCAGCATTCTCTTCCAACGGGGGGTCAATAATAGATTCTGTCATATCAAGAGACTATATAACTGTAGTTCAGTTGGAGGGAAATGGAAGAAGAGGGAAAACTGAAGAAAAAAGGGAAAAAGAAGGAGAAATAAAGGGAAAAAATGTAACATAAACAAATAAAAGGAAAAAAGGCGTAGTAAAGGAAACCTATCAATCCTCAAAGATCTAATAAACGGCAGCACAGACGTATTTGCATTTACAACTGAGGACGCTCCAGATCGGAGACGAAAACGTTATTGTGTAGCGATGGTTCTTATGAAAACTGGTGGCCATTTTTTAATGACTCATGTTTTTAATGACATGTCTGCTTATAAAAATTGGTAATATATGCAGATTTTTTTTATTTATGAAATACAGACATTAAATAATTTTAAGATATAAATATATCTTCATATTATTATGTTTGGCTTTCGTCATAATAAATCCGGTTTATTTCCCATCCATTCGATGCAAACGGCATCTTTATATCTTTACATATTTTCGAATTATTTATTTTTAAAGTTGTTTCTGACTTTCGGAACACCTGCATACCTGGATTTAAATTAATCCTAAAAGGGGTTAATTCAAATTTGAAACTTTCAGAATTAAACTTCAGTTAATATATAAATACCTGAACAGACTGTTGGAGGAATTCTCACCCCACTCTGCTTGAACGGATCAAAAGCCTGTATAAAATCAAATATTTCTGTTATTTTTTACTAAGTAATTGTTTTAAATACACATATATATATATTAGTTTTATTTCTGGTGGATCGCTATGTGCCCACCAGGCTGAATATAATATAAATATTCTTTATATAAATATACTGTATCCATGAATATAATGCAGGTTGCAGACATCTCAAATTCTGCCCAGCCAGATTCCTTTCTTGCAGTACATAAACTAGTCGTTGGGGGCCACCGTAATACTTACCCATCATGGATATGCATAGTATAAAATATGAAAATAAAACATGTGTAAACTATTTATAAAATGCATTGCAATTCGAATAAAATCGTGGCTTGATGACGTCATAAACTGTAAATACTCTATTTCTGAATTGCGCAAAAAAGAAACATCCTTATAACTCCAAAAATGATAATTATATAAACTAATAGTTTGTTGCGTCGTATTAAGCGTCTCATTTCCAATTAAAATATATCTTTGAATTGAAATTTGGATGAAATACAGGGTCATGAAAAATCGAAGAGTGTGGAAAATAGAATTACAAATATCTCGGCAACTCATTATCGGATCGCCTTCATTCTTTATGCACAATTTATGTTTTTTATTGTCTTTTATATTCACTCGACTTAAAATAAACAATTTCGAAAATTTGTATATACCTTTTATCAGAACGAATATTTAGAGAGTCCGAAAAAAATAGTTCCGGATCATCGAGGTTACTGAAATTCAATAAGTTTCTTTCCATTATTACATACGAAGTACATACCAAATTTCAAGTCTCTACCTTAATTTGTTCCGGAGATAGAGCGTTTACAGACACACAGACGGACGGCAATTTTTTTTTCTAAAAATATGTTTTTCGGAATCTCCAGTTTCTGAAACGTGTAAATCTGTCAAAAAAATTTTTTTCGATTTTTAAAACGATTACAAGATTTACCGTATACTGCGTATGATGAGTAAGTAAAAATGCCCAAACTCGTACAGAGACATACCGTTTACAAAAATATGATCTGGATGTTTGTTTTAACACTAGTTTAATTATAAATCCTGATGAAGGCTGGGTTCACAGCCGAAGGTGCTCGATTTGTTTTAATGTTTTAAAATCTAAATAAAGTTTTAGTCATCTTTTAGGTAATGGAATGTTTTTGGGTGTACTTTTATTTTAGTAATGAAGATATTGTAACGATATAGTCAAACATCTGACTTACTTTGCTTTCTGTGAAATATAACAAGAAATGCTAGAAAATTCCACCATTACAAAACAAACAACACTAACCTAGACATTCCATTATTCAGAATGCAGCTAACAGTGCATACTGTGTCACTGACTAAAATTCAGTCACTTCCAATGATTTCATCACATTTCATACAAAGCAATGTTTATATGGTGAACATTTCGCTCAAATATCTTCATTAGTGTTAAAGTTGTGAACAAAAATTCGGGTTCAGCTTGTAGTGAAACACCCTGTATTTTTGATTGAATAAAGGTGACTGCATTATCTCCCTTGAAAGTTTGTTCTAAAAATTTTAGACAATACCCTGTACATTTTCAACCTCTGAAAAAATCGTTCACTTTAGAGAACGTTTTATTTTAGACCTGATGGTTCTGTATCTTTCTATATTAAAAAAAAGTAACGATTTGGAAATGTGCCAAACGATTTGGAAATGAACCAATGAAAATCTGCGTAGATCTTCCCGGCTTTTTGTTCTTTCCACTGTTGCGAGGATAAAAGAGAAATAATAAATATTACAGACACGTTGCTTTTAGGCCGAATTTTTTTATTTGGAAGTTAAATTTTGGTAAAAATATTTATCCGCGGGCACTTTATTTTTATAAGCGAATAAAAATTTATATTTGTTGTGACGTCAAGGGAATATTGTCCATTGGGTTTATTTTATGATTATGCATTTGTCGATGCCATTTTTTTTATTAGAATTAAATACAAAATATATTTTTATTTGTTTACATGGTGTTTGGAAATGGACCAATGAAAATCTGCGTAGGTCGTCTCTTTTTTTTTTTTGTCTTTTATTTTCGTCTAGAAAATAGCTATTGTTGCGCGATACCGAACGGAATCGCGAAGGGATTACGCGGGGGTGTTGGAGAGCGTAGCGAGCAGGGGTTATTTTTAATTACTCGCTTCCTGGCAAAAAAAAAAAACACTAGGACTGTGAAATAAGAATTAAAAATTTCTTTTTGATTTTAATATATTTGTTTTAGAATATAAGAAAATTTTATTTTAGTTTAGAGAAAAAGCAGTAAATTAAATTTTTTATTGATTAAAAAGTTTTTAAGACTATCCTTATTAAATAACTAGCTGTTACCCGTGACTTCGTTCACGTAACATTAAAAAAAGAATAAATGCATTAATTTAGCAAAACATTTCATTTGATAATTAACAACATATATAATTTACCAAAGCTTTATCACATTTTATAGGAGACCATACGGTATTTCTTTGCTATAGGGGCCTTGACATAACCCAGTCTTAAAAAAGTGAAATTTCATGCCAAATAATATATACAATCGCGAAAATGAAACTGCAACTAATGAAAAAAAGGAGGACCCAGTAAAATCGTGAAAATTGAGGAATTCCTCTTCGTAAAACGAAAAATAACACTGGCAGAATTCTTCTATACAACAGTGCATTTTAGATGGTATTTGGTGTACAATTTGTATATGTGTGCATTGCTAAATGGGCATTATTATATTGTTTATTTGCATAGACATGTGTTATATATTTCTTACTACATTATCTTGTTTATGTATATATTAAATTAAGTGCTTCACGCTAAGTGGTGTAAATAGTGAACAAACTGCTTGTGGATTTTATACATTGATATAGCTATTTCACAAAGATATAACAATTTGATGCGATTCTAAAATGTAAATAAAGGTTTTGCTGGAAAGTACTTTAAATTCTGTCCAATTTAACCTCGATATTTTCTCTATCGCGTCAAGAACACTATAAGCAAATAAATACCGACGACACAAATCTGATGATCTAAATTTGCACATTTTTGTTAGTATATATAAGATTATTTTAATTTATTTCATGCGCTTGAAATTTTTTACGCTTTCTCTAGGGTTAGGTGTTGAATAAATGTACTTTCTTGTTATTTTATTTTGCCATTTCTATTTATTCTATTTTCCATTCATTCCATTTATGGATATTGATTTAATTTACATATTGGTGTCAAAGAATATTCTTTAAAGTTATTATCAGGATTAGGATAGGATACGATTAGGGTTAGGATTAGGAAAAAAAATTGAACGACAATGGCATGACCGATTCAGGTTTAAAGTATGAAACAGGATGTCTATTTACATCATGAAGCAATAAAAAAATTAGAAAATTATCGGCTAATATTTTTTAATGCGTTTTACAGTCATAGTTGACATCAAAGGTGAGAGGGGAAATGATCATCTAAAATACCATTAAGTGTTTACCACGCAAAAAACAAATCTGGTTACAACAATGTATTTAATTTTGCGCCAAATTTCACTTGATAAAAAAAAAGGCAAATTGACTATGGACCTAATTTTAGACCCCTAACCTTCCTATTCTCGGAAATTTTCTACCTATATGTTAAAAAAAAATTTCTACTATATAGAACGCGCTTTCACGTTTATAATGTTATGAATTGGCACGATCGGCTTGTTCAAGTTTACACAATTCGGCTGGAAGAAAAGATTCATTACTTTTTGATTTCTTCTTTGCTTTTGCATTACGCAAATTTGTTGGTAAAATCGATTTTCTTTTCGATAACATTGTTAAGTTAAAAAAAATATTGTAATTTTACTTAAACATTGCTTTAAAATCTATGCAATTTATCTTATCCTACAAGACTTTACAAAAATCTATTATGAAACAACTTTAAATAAGCTATATTTAAAAACGACAACAAAGTTTTTCCTATTTTAAAACTAAAAGAAATGTAATATTAAATGCTGGTTCGAAACGACGATTTACAAATGTGTTTCGATTGTGGGAAAATGATAGAGAAAAAAATGCTGTTACTTCGACATAATCATATTAAATCTTTAGCTTTTATGAAAAAAGCAACTTTCTTTTAAAAATTATAGTTATTTTTATTAAGATTTTCTGATTTTCGATAGGGATAATTTTGCGATGCATATCATTGACATTTGCCATACAATATATATATATATATATTTTTTTTTTTTTTACTTTTTAAAATTTAAATTAAAAATACGGTAACTTTATATTAGCCGTGTGCAGACGATAAATCGCCAACCTATCCCATCATTTGTATTGAATTAATCTATACTAATATTATAAAGGAGTAAATCTTGTTTGTTTGTTTGTAGGGGGTAATCTCTGGAACTACCGAACCGATTTCAAAAGTGATGGTGGCAAATTGATGGTGACAACCCCTGCTCCAACATAGGCTATATTTTATGTCGGTGCCACTAACCCCAGGGGGTGCAGGAGCAAAAAACGTTCTAAAATTGCGATTTTTCAGTTATCACACTGCTGTCAAGCCCTGAGAGCTTGGCAGCCGGTTCTGTATGTATGTATGTACAGTGTCTCACAAAAGTGATGGGACACTTGTGCTTTATAAAAAGAAACTGCAATAAAATAAATAAACAAACATGTGCAAAAATTTTTTGTGTGTGTTTCATATTTAAAGTTAGTAACAATTATTACATAACATACATTTTGTCAAAATATTAAAATATTAATTTAGTAAAAATACAATTGTTCAGAACGGAGCAAAAAATGGCTCACATAAGTGATGGGACACTTACTTTTCCATCAAATATTTATTAAAAATTTTACTTTTTAAAAGGTTTTAATATCTTGTTGGATTTCCTTTTACTTTGAAAACATGATTTAATCTTTTTGGGATGGATTCGACTAATTTTTTTTGTGATTTCTGGAGTGATTTTACCCCATTCTTCTTGAAGCACCGATTTTAGTTGTTGTTTTGAAGAAATGGTGTGTTTGCGAATTCTTGATTCCAATTATTGCCAAATATTCTCTATGGGGTTTAAGTCTGGAGATTGTGGTGGTGTTTTTATTATTTCCGGACAGTTATATAGCAGCTAGAGTCTAACGTTCAGAGCAGTGTGCTTGGGGTCATTGTCCTGGTAGAATTTAAAATCGTTATGAAGGTTCAATTTTCGTGCTGAAGATTTCAAATTTTGCTTTAAAATATCAATATACTTGTACTGATCCATTATACTGTCAATAAAAACAAGATTACCAACTCCAGTTGACGACATACAGCCCCATACCATAACTCCTCCTCCACCATGTTTTACTGTTGGTACCAAGTTCTGTTTGCGAAATTCTTCCCTGGGTTTTCTCCACACCAAGATTCTACCGTCAGAACCAAATATATTAAATTTACTCTCATCAGCAAATATAACTTTATTCCAGTAATCAGAATTCTTATTTATGTTGGATTTTGCGAAAGCTAGTCTGAGTTTTCTATTCTTTTCACTTACGAAGAATTTTTTCCTGGCTACTCTACCGTGATATCCAGCAGATCGAATTACCCTTCTAATAGTCTCAGGATTAACAATTATTGCATATAATGCTTGTAAATCAGCAGCAACTTTTGAAGCACTAATTCTTGGATTTTTTTTAATATTTCGAACGATAATTCGCTTTATTCCATTGGATAGCTTTGATGGTCGGCCAGGTCTTCTTTTATCCTGAATCATATGATTCTTTTTATATCGTTTAATGATATTGAAAACTGTTGAACGACTCAAGTTAACTGTTTCAGCAGTTTTTCTAATAGATTTTCCACGTTCAATATGCAAATTAATAACTAATTTTCGAATTTCAGGCGAAGTTTCTTTTCGTTTAGCATTCATGGCTTCACAGAGCTAAAAAACACAAAAATTCCAAAACAAACAGGAGAGAAATACTGCAGACGATTTTATAAATTATTGCCAATTGCTTTTAAGTAAAAATAAAACCCCAAAAAATATTTTTATTGCTTATTTCAGACGATTTTTGTTGCATATATAATGGTGTCCCATCACTTATGTGAGCTATTTTTTGCTCCGTTCTAAACATTTGTATTTTTATTAAATTAATATTTTAATATTTTGACAAAATGTATGTTATGTAATAATCTTTACTAAATTTAAGTATGAAACACACCCACAAAAAAATGTGTACATGTTTTTTTAATTCATTTGATTAGTTTCCTTTTGTAAAGCACAAGTGTCCCATCACTTATGTGAGACACTGTATGTACATACGTAATGCGATAACTCTTCATAGAAATATCCGTTTTCCTTCAAATTTTGTTTATAGGTTCACTGTGTTAAGGCGCTTCCCTGATTAGTTTTCGGGATTGATTGGTTAAGTATAAAACGGGGGGAACAAGGGGCTAATTCTCCCCCCCCTTTCATTTATATAAATGGGTTTTTCATGCAGAATTATTCCGTTTTCCTTCAAATTTTGTTTATAGGTTCACTGTGTTAAGGCACTTCCCTGATTAGTTTTCGGGATTGATTGGTCAAGTATAAAGGGGGGGAACAAGGGTCTAATTCCCCCCCCCTTAATTTATATAAATGGGTTTTTCATGCAGAATTATTCCGTTTCCCTTCAAATTTTGTTTATAGGTTCACTGAGTTAAGGCGCTTCCCTGATTAGTTTACGGGTTTGATTGGTTAAGTATAAAGGGGGGGAACAAGGGGCTAATTCCCCCCCCCCCCCTTAATTTATATAAATGGGTTTTTCATGCAGAATTATTCCGTTTTCCTTCAAATTTTGTTTATCGGTTCACTGTGTTAAGGCACTTCCCTGATTAGTTTTCGGGATTGATTATTTAATATAAAGGGGGGGATCGGGGGGCTAATTCCCCCCTTAATTTATGTAAATGGGTTTTTCATGAAGAATTATTCCGTTTTCCTTCAAATTTTGTTTATAGGTTCATTGGGTTAAGACGCTTCCCTGATTACTTTTCGGGATTGATTGGTTAAGTATAAAGGGGGGAACAGGGGGCTAATCCCCCCTTAATTTATATAAATGGGTTTTTCATGCAGAATTATTCCGTTTTCCTTCAAATTTTGTTTATAGGTTCACTGTGTTAAGGCGCTTGCATGATAATTTTAGGGATTGATTGGCTGAGTATAAAGGGGGAACGGGGGGGGTAATCCCCCCTTATCTATACTAATATTATAAAGGAGTAAATCTTGTTTGTTTGTTTGTAGGGGGTAATCTCTGGAACTACCGAACCGATTTCAAAAGTGATGGTGGCAAATTGATGGTGACAACCCCTGCTCCAACATAGGCTATATTTTATGTTGGTGCCACTAACCCCAGGGGGTGCAGGAGCAAAGAACGTTCTAAAATTGTGATTTTTCAGTTATCACACTGGCTGTCAAGCCCTGAGAGCTTGGCAGCCGGTTCTGTATGTATGTATGTACGTACGTAATGCGATAACTCTTCATAGAAATATCCGTTTTCCTTCAAATTTTGTTTGTAGGTTCACTGAGTTAAGGCGCTTCCCTGATTAGTTTTCGGGATTGATTCGTCAAGTATAAAGGGGGGAACAAGGGTCTAATTCCCCCCCCCCCTTAATTTATATAAATGGGTTTTTCATGCAGAATTATTCAGTTTCCCTTCAAATTTTGTTTATAGGTTCACTGAGTTAAGGCGCTTCCCTGATTAGTTTACGAGTTTGATTAGTTAAGTATAAAGGGGGGGATCTGGGGGGGGATAATCCCCCCCTTAATTTATATAAATGGGTTTTTCATGCAGAATTATTCCGTTTTCCTTCAAATTTTGTTTATAGGTTCATTGGGTTAAGACGCTTCCCTGATTACTTTTTGGGATTGATTGGTTAAGTATAAAGGGGGGGAACAAGGGGCTAATTCCCCCCCCCCCTTAATTTATATAAATGGGTTTTTCATGCAGAATTATTCCGTTTTCCTTCAAATTTTGTTTATAAGTTCATTGGGTTAAGACGCGTCCCTGATTACTTTTCGGGATTGATTGGTTAAGTATAAAGGGGGGAACGGGGGGGGGGGCTAATCCCCCCCTTAATTTATATAAATGGGTTTTTCATGCAGAATTATTCCGTTTTCCTTCAAATTTTGTTTATAGGTTCACTGTGTTAAGGCGCTTCCCTGATTAGTTTTCGGGATTGATTGGTTAAGTATAAAGGGGGGGGAACGGGGGGATAATCCCCCCCTTAATTTATATAAATGGGTTTTTCATGCAGAATTATTCTATTTGCTTCAAAATTTGTTTATAGATTCATTGGGTTAAGACGCTTCCCTGATTAGTTTTCGGGATTGATTGATTAAGTATAAAGGAGGGGAACGGGGGGCTAATACCCCCCTTAATTTATGTAAATGGGTTTTTCATGCAGAATTATCCTATTTCCTTCAAATTGTATTTATAGGTTCACTGTGTTAAGGCGCATCTCTGATTAGTTTTCGGGATTGATTGGTTAAGTATAAAGGGGGGGGGGAACAAGGGGCTAATTCTCCCTTATCTATACTAATATATGAAGTAGTAAAGATTGTTTGTTTGTTTATTTGTTTGTTTGTAGGGGGTAATCTCTGGAACCACTGAAGCGATTTTAAAAGTGATGGTGGCAAATTAATGGTGACAATCCCTGCTCCAACATAGGCTATAGTTTATGTCGGTGCCACTACCCCCAAGGGGGTGCAGGAGCGAAAAACGTTCTAAAATTTCGATTTTTTGTGTACTGAAGGAGATAGAAGTATCAAATTTGGTATGGTAGTTACGTACAAGATTTAAATGCTCTATAAGAACAAAATCTAAAAAAATTTGAAATTTAAAAGGCTGAAATAAGCAAAAAATTTTCTAAAAACATTCTAAATTACAATTTGTATGGAATGTCTGGAACTACAGAACCGATTTCAAAAGTGATGGTAGCAAATGGATGGTGAGAATCCCTGCTCCAACATAGGCTATATTTTATGTAGGTGCCACTACCCCGAGGGGGGTGCAGAAGCGAAAAACATTCTAAAATTGCGATTTTTGCGATGCTGAAGGAGCTAGAAACTTCAAGTTCAGCATGATTGTTATTTATAAGATCTAAATGCGCTCTAAGAACAATTTCTAAAGAAAAATGTTCTAATGATTCTGCGATTTTTCAACTATTTAATTTCTAAAATTACCAAATTTCACAATAGAGTACCATAGCGAAACCTTCACGCGTAAAAAGATAATAAGGGCGACGTTAGAGATCTGCACGGGCCGGGCCAAGGCCCGAAGCCCGTACTCGGCCCGGCCCGCGGGCCGGTCTCGGGCCTATTTTTCTTCACGGCATTTTTCTTCATTCGGGCCGGGCCGGGCCCGGGCCATATTTTTTTCTGAAGGCTCGGGCCGGGCCGGGCCTAGTAATTACTCTTTACGGGCCGGGCCTTACTTTTTTCCTGAAGGATAAGGCAGTGCCTTAAATTATTTTTTCCGTACAGAGCCGGGACTGGTTTCATTCTTCCTAGTCTTCACGCCTCAAAATTTTTAGTCCTGGTGTAAAATAAGATCTGGCATAAAAATCTTTTCAAAACATGCATACATTTTTAAATCGCCATTATCTTATAATTAAACATTAAAATTTATTCTTTTTAAAGAATAGTACATTTATACACTTATTAAAACATGGCTAAATTAAAATATAGTAAAACGTGTGAAAAAGAACCTGCTTATGATGGAATCCTGTCTTAAATTGAAAAATGTGTTGATCCATTAAAAATGAATATACTAATATTTAAGAAAAGAATATATAATACATTTACACCTGCTAAGAAGGCAAATTGTCTATAACTCATTTTTTTTCTTCCCTATGCAATTCCATCTTAGAAGATTTTACTGTATAGCATTTTTCTGATTTTTAACACTTCAATAAATGGAATATGGATTAACAATATTGATGATAACTTAAACACATACATGCAACAAATAGAGATTTATTAAAAAAATAAATATTCCAGCTTGCGGCACCTTTATAAAAATGAAGATTATAAGCATGAAAAAAAAAAAGGCTAAGATAGGAATTTTTGGTTAGATCTCCTCCTACGAGGCAAATTTTTAACCAAATTGACGTAAAAATTATGTTTTGTAGAAACTCACTCGGGCCGGGCCGGGCTCGGGCCGAGATTATAACTTTTTTCCGGGCCGGGCCGGGCTCGGGCCGAACTTTTAACTTTTAAATCGGGCCGGGCCGGGCCAATATTTTTTTTGTTCGGGCCGGGCCGGGCTCGGGCCGAACTTTTAATTTTTGTATCGGGCCGGGCCGGGCCAAATTATTTTTTGTATGGGTCGGGCCGGGCCCGGGCCTGGAAATTTCGGCCCGTGCAGACATCTAGGCGACGTGTCCTGACGTGTATATTGACTATAGCACGAGTCACAAATTATAGTATCCTTATTATTCTGTTAAAATATAAAAGTGAATTATGAAATGTCAATATTTTGTTTGATTAAAGGTTCTTTAAGAGAAATTGACCAGCGTAGCGGGCGTAGCTTGCTAGTTAAAAATATAAATCTTTCACTCATTTCATTTAAAACACAGAACTTTAATTTACAACACATACATTTAAAATACATATATTACATACATTTAAAATAATTCCTTTCATGTAAAAAAGAAAAAGAAAAAAATAAGAGAAATTAATCATAAATAACCCAAGATTATTTTATTTTAACATCAAAACAAATCTGTTTTATTTTTCTATATATGACATCATATTCGCTTCTTTTCCATACTTACTCGTATTTATGCACTTTGTATTATTATCAAATATTTGAAAACGCACGTTTTATTTCTAATATGACATCATTTCATATTCTGTTTAATTCTTAAATAATTCATTTCCTTTTATTTTTTACGTGAAAATAAATTGTTGATTAAAAATTATTACTCAGGGGTTTTATTTCATATTGGCAACGATAAAGTATTAGCAATGGTAAAATAAATTTAACCATTTAAAAAAAAAAGCTGCAAAACCAGACCCTTTAGGCCAAACCAAGCAAACCAACCAACCATTTTAAAATATACGAAAAAATGTCCATTTATTCTCTATGAAAATAATGAAATTTTGAATTATTAAAGAAAATATTTGAATAAAATAAATAAAACCTAGTCTATGTTCATTTGAGGGTTATAATCAAACTACATGCAAAAATGCAGGATCATTAAAAGCTCCATTTTGACGTTGGCTTCAGCCTAATATTTGCACACAATCAGATTTATAATATTATTAGGATTAGGATTATGGAAAGCATAGATTTTTTTTAATATAAAGTTTAATTGTGAAAAAATTTTGTTCATCAAAATTGTCTTTATGTTAAATCTGATAATTATTTTTTAATTAAAAAAAATTGAACCCTGAAATATAGGAGTATTTGGCTAGTCGAATATTCGGAATTCGGCCAAATAGTTGCTATCTGGCTGGCCGAATATTCGGTATTCAGTTCAACTGTGTGCCGAATATTTGGTTTTCAGTATTCGGCCAAAATCATTATTCGTAGCTTCCTTATTTATAATATATTTTAGTAGATCAAGAAAAATTTATCTTCTTTTACACTGTCTAAAATTATAATGTTCTTTTCTGAAGTTATTGCGTGTCACTTAATACCGCCGACTATTCACACTTTATTTTTTATTATAGTGCCATGTGTACAGCCGGCGGTGCACACTTTATTTTTGTTAGAGTTCCTTGTGTAAAGCCGGAGGTCATATGTAAATCTAAATCTAAAGTAAAGGGTGCTTCTAAATGAATATCGGAGTTTTAACGCTTGGTAGTATTTATTACATAAAACTTAAAATTATAATTAATACATAAAATGAAAGAGCAACTCAAACAGTTTTATCTACAAGCTTACAAGTGTTCAATGTGATCAACTTAATATATCTTAATATAGAAACTTAATGTAGAAACACTCCAATAGCTTTCGTCACACGGAACACATCAAGTCGATAGCTCAGTTCTTCCCAAACGTTACTTAGTGTTTGTGGGGTAATTGTTGCAACAGCTGGCTGGGGGATAACAACTGAACTTTATCCGGAACGCACGTTGCACGGTAACTACAGATTTGGTCTTTGCAAATTGCAGAATACAAAATGCCTTCTGTTCACGAGTCGCCATTTTCGGCACTAGCGCTTTCTAACGAATCACGGAAGAAACATTGCCTACGCATGTGCATGCACAGGTACCAACAAACTGTTTGAGTTGCTCTTTCATTTTATGTATTAAGTATAATTTTAAGTTTTACATAATAGGTACTACAAAGCGTTAAAACCCCGATATTCATTTAGAAACACCCTGTTTATTAATTTTGATGGCATTCCAGTAACATACATTACCAGAAAACAAAGTTGATTCGCACAAATACAAACTTTATAATCTTCAATATTATCCAAGCTTTTTTGATAAATTAAAATACAGCCTTAAACGTTTCAATATCTGCGTCATAGCCAATACCGCTCAGAAATTAAAGAATATCATTTGCAGTAAAGTTGACCTAAATAGTTTTAGGAATTATCCAAGTATATGAAATACCTTTTATTAAAGAAGACGGATCTAAAAATTACTGTATTGGCATGACAAGCAGGAAATTTTAGTTACAGAAAAAAGGAGCATAGAGCTGATATTAAATATAATAGAAAAACCACAGCCCTAGCAAGATCATATCAAGAAGAAACCATCCAAATAAATTTCAATGAAAGTAAAATAATTTTTCCCTCCAGTCTATACTATCCATCCGTAATAAGAGAGACCATAGAGGTAGTAACAAGCAAAAATACAATATGTAACGATGCAGCATCTTTTAACTTAACGAAATTGTGGCTCGAGTGACTCCATGGTTACAAATATGAAAAAAAAGAACCAAGTAAAAATAAAAGATAACGTGCGTAGTTTTTAAAAAGTACATGAAAATTAAATAATAGCATTTCAAATAATAACTTGAAAGACCGTTCAATTATAGAATATTCTCATTTGTTTTTGAAAATGACTCGGAGGGAGACGAAACATGTCAACAACCTAATAAAAGTTATTTTACTGTATATTATGTTGTTAATTTACACCTTATAACATTTAAAAGAAATACACATTACTGTTGTTCTATGACACCTAGATAAAGCATGTTTTTTTTATATATTTGAAATTAATTTCTAATATTATATTTCGGATAAGTTATAGAAGGAATAAAATACATATTTTGGTTACAACTCAAAATTATGTTTCGTCAACATTAATAAAACAAATCAATTCATCACTTTTACGTTTTCCATGAAAAAAACTTGGTTCCATTTTTATTGCTAATTTTGTTATTACTGAAATAAATAATTACTTTACAATATTGATACCGTTATAAATTGAAAAATTGAAAAAAAAATTACTTGTGTGACAACCGGCGGTGCATAAAACATATTTTTTATAAATTCTACTTACACTTGTAAAAACTATCACTAAAGTTATTAATTTACAGCGAAACCCAATGTAATAATGGCACCCTATTAAAGCTTAAGTCATATATAGGGTGGCACTCAACGTGTTAACTGTTAAAATTTCACAGTAAATAAATATTAACACCCGTTTTTAGATAAGAGTCGCCAAAATGAAAATGGTATTGCTGTAATAACTCCGCCATTTGAAGAGAAAGATGACTACGCATGCTTCTATAGAGGGCGCAGAGAGATGGGAATGCATGCGATATCGTCAGATCCCGCAGGTTCGTGTGTGATAGCGTGGGAGCACGTTAAAAGGCACCGTTTGCATCATGAATACCTCCAAACGGTGTCAACGCGCGGTTGTACAATTTTTAACAGCGGAAAATGCGAGTGTTAGTGGCATGCTGTCACGTGGGGTTATATTCATGCATGATAATGCTCGTCCTCATGTGGCTGTGGTGTACCAAACATTGTTACGGCTCTCGATTATCCCCCTTACATGCCAGACCTCTCGCCGTGTGACTACCACATCTTCGGTCCACTCAAGAAAGCTCTGAAGGGACGGCGATTTGCCGACAATAATGAGGTCCAAGCTGTAATTGAAAATTGGTTCCACAACCAACCCGGAGCTTCTTCACCCAGGGTATCCATCGTCTCGTTGACCAATGAGACACTTGTTTCAACCTACAAGGTGACTTTGTCTAGCCTGTTATGTCTGTATTACTTCTTTCTTTTGTAAACTAATTTATATTAATACCATTAAACCATTTCTCAAACCGAGTGTAGTGGCACTTTCATGTGGGTGACCCATATATAATTGAGGAAAGGTTCTCATCAATACAAACAGATCAGAATGTTAGAACTTACAACAACTGAGATAATGCCAACACATCCAGTGATGAAAAGGATTGCAGCTCCAGTGGATTTTCTCATCGTATTAGGTTATTGTTCTTCATAAAGAGTTTAATATGAAACGTCTCTGAAAAGAAAATTAATAACATCACTGTGATATTTAGTTGAAAATTTAGCTTTTCAAAGAGTATTGCAGTGCAAACATTTTATAACTTTAGGGCAGCGGCTCCCAACCTTTTTTCTCTCACGTACCACTTGATTAGATTTTTCTTTATGCGTACCCTTCTCACATAAACCGCTCTCATTTTTTTTTTTTTCGTTCGTTAGTAATATTCCTATGCTAGTTAGAAATGATAAGGTGAAACCCCCAGTTATTGACACCTAACCAGTAACCGACACTTAAGCAAAAATCTAATTCAAATACGCATTTTGTTGTAAAATTCTCAAAAATAATGTCATCTAGTGGTAAATAAGACACTTATTTTTATTTTGGAGTCAATTTATTCACCAGTAGAGGGCCCAAAACACATTGAATGAGGAAGAAACTTTTGAAAACATCAAAAGTGACTTTTTGAAGCAACCATCTTATTACTAAAATTAAGGAAGTATTTTTCTAATCATATATATTATTTCTCCTCTCAACATCCCTTTTTCTAAGAAAATATGAAACGCAGAACAACGAATGAGATACCATATGAAAGGTTTTTGTACCGGCTTCTGACATAGCCAACTTAACAATTCGTTAAAACATGTTTTTGATTAAAATTTGCTGAAAATTAAAAATTAAATCGGCATTGTTTTTATAAAAGAAATGAAAGGTTTTCCTGAAATTATTGTTGCCAAAAAAATAAAATAACACATTATATGATGCTCAGCAATTACTACAAAAAACACCGCACGGGTTTATTTTATACTTATGATTAAAAAGCGAAATTGAAATTGAAATGCTTAGATTTATATTTCTATGTCCCATGTTTTTCCCGAAGCGGATGACGTCATCCTCTAATGCAGTCAAAATACGATTGTTAATTTTTTTTCCCCTCTAGCGTGCCTTTTGCAATCTTGGATCAGTTTTTACTCTGATTTTGATGGAATAAATTAGATGATATTCTAGCTTGACTAAAAACTATATGTTGTTTGCAGATATTTTGATCCTTACTTTTTCTTTAGATGTTTAAACCTGCATCTAATAACTATTACATATTGATAAAAAATGATACTTCTCTATTATCCCGTCGACCACTTTTCATAACAAAAAACTATCGCCAAATAAACGGGAGAACGTTGCCATTGGAATATCAATAAATAAATAAATAAATAAAATATAAGAATTTAAGGACACAATTGTTATTTTAATTAATAAAATAACTACTAAATCAGTAAAACATAATGAAAAATACACGCAAATGTCGAATGCAAAACCACTGACGTAACAAACACGCATAATGATTCTAACATCAAGTAAATGGGACTGCATTTTTGGCGTTTAATCTTACAGTTTGGCGATAGTTTTTCGTTATGAAAAGTGGTCGACGGGATAATAAAGAAGTACCTAAAAAATATTAGATTTCAGAACGAAATCTTCGCAAATCTTCTTTTCTTAAAGTTATACTTGTAGAAATTAGTTTAAAGATGCATACGATATATTAGGGTCATGATTTACGGTTTATAGTTATTTAACTAGCTGTTTAACCCGTTCTACGCACGGGAGTTCATGAACTTAATTCTAATATGTGAATAAAATGAATGTAATCCCCCTGTTAAAGTGTTGAGTTGTTCAATAAATATATGATTTAGGGAAATATTGTTCTACTACTGTGCATTTTTTAAAATGAAACTTAATTTATCATGTTGCTATGGCAGCAGACGATAAAACGATATCTTTGAAATAAGGGAATAAATATAATAAAAAGTTTTGTTGATGTTTGTGATGAAATGTTTTTCTTTATTGTTTTAAAAAGGTAATAGTTAAGCGCAATTAAATAATCTCTAATTATTTCCATGCGAGGTAAAAAAATTATCGTATATAATACCCGCTACAGTTTCTTAGTACTGCATTTGGCGCCCATAATGTGCGTATCTCACATTGCAGTAAACATTTAGAAATGGTTAGAACTCGCGTGATTACGGGTTAAACATAAAAAATGACAAAAATTCGTCAAACACATAAAATTAAAAAAAAAATCTATTTAAAATTTTCGAATTTTTTTTACCCAATCGGTCATGGGCCCCGTACCAGCAACCCGTGTGCCAAATTTCGTAGCCCTGAGCCCTCGAGATTTTGAGGTTACATAGATTTATATACGCGCGTGGATTTTAATAGAGTAGATTATTCTAGCTAATCCGCCCGGCGTTGCCCGGGTACGTGTAATAAACGTAAATCTCTTAAAAAACGAAACTCTGGCTCGGGTCTCCGATGTCTTCGGCACCGAATGACGGAGATGCTCGTACGCTCAGGAAAATCTTTTATTTCCACTTTCCACCTCCAGGGGAGCATTCTTTTCTAAACATTCTTTTCTAAAACTCTTTCCGAACGAAATTTTGACGCAGGTGACCGCTGCCTAGAAAAACCGTATATTAGACGTGCTACAAAAGTGACCTGGTTTGGAAAAGATGGGAACATTATTAGCCGAGTTAATGAAATAAGCACAGTTAGAGAAAATAACCTTGCTGGGGTGTCGGGGGGAAGGGATGTTCAAGTGTCCTTTTCAGAAAATGACTAATTAGGATGACCACTGTGCATCCTTAAAAATTCGTTAGTTTGGTTAAGCTAGGAACTTAATTACAAATTTAGCTTAAACTATTATTCGGAAATAGTGGTAACTCTACTCATAAATTTACTTTAATGTTATAGATTGAAATGATGTTATAGAGGGTAACTATTAAGTTAATTATAATGTTTGTAATCAGTTGCGTTGAAATCGGAAAGATAGTTGCTGAGTTGTGGAAACGGGGCATAGTTAGAGAAAAGAACCTTGAAAGAGGTGGTCAGGGAGGAGGGGATGTTCAAGTGTCCTTCAGAAAATGACTAATTAAGAGGACCACTATACATCTTAAAAAATTCGTTCGTTTGGTTAAGCTAGGAACTTAATTGCGCATTTGGCTTAAACTATTATTCGGAAAAAGTGGTAACTGCTACTCATAAATTTACTTTAATGTTATACAGGGTGACTATTAGGTTAATTACAATGTTTGGAATCACTTGCGTTGAAATCGGAATGATTGTTGCTGAGTTATGGAAACGCGATATAGTTAGAGAAAAACCTTGAAGGAAGTGCCGGGGGGAGTGGACGTTCAATTTCAGTTCAGTAAATAACCAATTAGGAGGACCACTATGCATCTTTAAAGATTCGTTCTTTTGGTTAAGCTAGGAACTTATTTAGAAATTTGTCTTAGACTGTTGTTCGGAAATAGGGGTACCCGCTGCTCATAAATTTATTTTAATGATATAGACGTTGATTATTAAATTAAATATGATGTTTGGAATCAGTTGACTGAAATCGAAAAATTAGTTGCTGAGATATGGAAACAGTGTAAAGTTAGACAAAAAACCTTGAGGGAGGGGCCGGAGCGGGAACGGATGTTTAAGTGCCTTTCAGCAAATGATAAATTAGGAGAACCTCTATATGCATCTTTAAAGATTGATTCATTTGGTTAAGCTAGGAAGTAAATTTGAAATTTTGCTTAGACTATTATTCGGAAATACTGGTAGCTGTTTTCTAGAAATACACGCTGAAGCTATGAATGCTGATTTTTATGATAATTTAGCAAAATGGAACTGGTTTGGAGAAGTTTGGAACATAATTATCTGAGTTCAGAAAATAAAGCACATGTGATGTGGTATCACATATATTTTTCTTAAATTAATCCTTTTCTTTAATTTTCAGTTTAAACTAACTTTTAAATACTTAGTCATTTTATCCTAACTTTTATTTCAGCTCCCGCCGTAATTTTCCTCCATTAAAAGAAAATATATTTAACATATGCCCTTTATCAATAAAACTTTCTCACATAGATAGAATTCATTTAAACGATTAATCACCATCACTAGATATCAAAAAAAAAAAAAAAAAAAAGAGATAAAGATTGACTTTGTATTCGGTTTGCATTTTATTTCTCATTCCGTCCAACGTTCGTTAGAAATGTCTGTGTCTGCTTAATTTTTGAGTTTAGCCTTTTCGATAAAATCCTAAACATTTTCCAGTACATGAGAGTTGTTTTGACTACTTCAGCTAGATTCCCAAAACTTTGCTCTCAACGTACATTTGGCATTCACATTCTTGTTGGCTCACTTTTTAGGACTGCTATTCTGGTACCCCTGTCCTGTAATTCAAAAATTCTTCTAATTGCCTAATGCGTAACTGATAATTTTTAGCTTATATGACACCATTCATTTTCATATGCTCTTTCGCCAATTTCATGATGCCAATATGTGTATGGCATGAAAATCGACATGTGTCGGAGCGGACACTCTCTCTCTTGCACGGCCTCTGATAAGAAGTTAATAATGTAAGCTCACGTTGGTTAAAATGCTCTCAGGCACCCTCCCATCCCTTCATGTACGTACTTTGTAATCGTACGCTTATAACTCGAAGTTTAATAAACTAATATCGTAAAGAATCTGTTCAGAGCATTTAATTCTACAGCCTACTGCCTTTTTATGTTACTTTCAGTGGATGCTTATCACCTGGATTATTTTTCACGCAATGTACTTTTAAACACGTAGTTTTCCGACACCATAGCACAGTTAGAGAAAAAACCTTGAGGGAGGGTCAGCGAGGAGGCGCGCGGTCAAGTGCTCAACAACAAATCACTAATTTTGAGTGTTGGTATGCATCAACTGAATACGGGCTCTGTACTTTTATTTGGAACATAAATTTAATTTTTATAAAAACTGTTATTCTAAAATAGTGGTATTATCTATATAAAATAGCGATTAAACGTTACGAGTTCAGCTAACAAGTTAAATTTGTTAAATGTAATTAGTTCTGTTGAAATCAGAGCAGTAGATTTGGATTTATTAATAAGGAGGGTCAATTAATGAAAAAGCCGCCGGCAGGTGGTTCGCGGTCAAGTAAAATAAATTTTATATTTAATAAACGTCGCTAACCCCCTCCCCCCCTTCCCCATCCCCGCAAATTTAACAAATAATCTGTTAAATAAAGTTTTCTGTATTAATAATCTCTATCATACTAATATATGTCATGCAAAAAAAAACCCCTTAACCCAGCTAATTATCATTCATTAAGTCGATAAAATCCTTTAAAGTTAAGTTTTTAGCATTTGGCAACGGTTAATAATTAAGTTGATTGTCTACATATCATATAATCTCTGATCAATTGAATTTAAACACTCGAATCGCAGTTGCAAATGCTACCTTGATTTATTTAATGACTTCTGTGGAGATATTATACAACCAACCAACCAATGAAAAAAAGCAGATTTTTGATGAGACCTCTTTGTGGATGGATTTTAATTAATATTTAATCTATCAAAAATCTATTTAAAAATTTCGAATTTTTTGTCCCGATCGTTCATGACCGCCCTACCAGCTACTCGTGTGCAAAATTTCTTAGCCCTGCGCCCTGCGGTTTTCGAGTTTTTGAGGTTACATAGATAGATACGCGAACGGTTTTTAATAGTATAGATTTAGATTAATGGGGGTTGCCAGTTATTGGTTCCCAGAATTACATTTCACCAGTCAGTCCTGACAGAGGTGTTAATTATTGGTTATATTAAAGAAATTTGAAATATACTATTTGAACTGTTTAAAAATGCATAATAATAAATTAAATTTATCTTGTAGTAAACACAATAAAAATTTAAGTTGTTTTACCTCTGTCTGACACCAGATGTCAGTTACTGGTTCATTAATGTCAGTTATTAAATATCTGCATTACTAATAATACAGTAATAAATATTACTGCTATATACTCTTACTATATACTCTGAATTACTAATAATGCAATAGAGCTTACAAAATCCCACTTTTTACAATAAATATCAATGTATTTTGTTTTTATAACAAATAATAAAGTTTTTTTAAAGCATTTTAATCTTTTAAAATGAAGTGTCAGTCACTGGTTCCCATTGTGTCAGTTACTGGTGTTTCGAAATAGGGATGGTGTCACTTACTGGCGTTTTTGACTCTATTTATCAATAAAATTAATTTTTACTTTCTTCTATCTATAATAGAAGAAAGTATTGTAATCGAAATTTTTTTCGACTCCCGGTTTTCGACGGATTTACACGTTTTAGGGGTCAGAGATTCCGAAAAACATGTTTTTACAAAATGTCTGTCTGTCCGTCTGTCCGTCCGTCCGTCTGTCCGTCTGTCCGTCTGTCCGTCTGTCCGTCTGTGTGGGTCTTTTTTGTACCATCGAAAAGTGTATGAAGTTATGCTTCAAATTGAACCTAACTTTTTTTCTATGTTTTTGGCTATGGCAAGCAGATTCTATCAGAATGTGGGGATATTTTGACGAAAGGGGGCGCTGCGATCGATATTTTTGCTCCATTTTCACTATTGTACCATCTAAAAGTATATGAAGTTATGCTTCAAATTGAACCACATTTTTTTTCTATGTTTTTGGCTATGGCAAGCAGATTCTATCAGAATTTGGGGATATTTCGACGAAAGGGGGCGCTGCGATCGATATTTTTGTTTCATTTTCACTATTGTATCATCGAAAAGTGTATGAAGTTATGCTTCAATTTGGACCAGATTTTTTTTCTATGCTTTCGGCTATGGCAAGCATGTTCTATCAGAATTTGGGGATATTTCGACTAAAGGGGGCGCTGCGATCGATATTTTTGTTCCATTTTCACTATTGTACCATCTAAGAGTGTATGAAGTTATGCTTCAAATTGAACCAGATTTTTTTTTTATGTTTTTAACTATGGCAAACAGGTTTTATCAGAATTTGGGGATATTTCGACAAAAGGGGGCGCTGCGATCGATATTTTTGTTCCATTTTCACTATTGTACCATCTAAAAGTGTATGAAGTTATACTTCAAATTGAACCAGATTTTTTTTCTATGTTTTTGGCTATGGCAAGCAGGTTCTATCAGAATTTGGGGATATTTCGACGAAAGGGGGTGCTGTGATAGCCAAATTCAAAAGGTCAAAATAGCCAAATTCAATTTCAAATTCAAAAAGATGTGCAAAAAAATTAGAAATCCTACAATTTTTTTTCGTTAAATGTTCAGAGAATCCGGAACAATTTTTGTTTTGCCGCTATCTTAAAAAATTCCTGAGATATAGCGGTTTGAAATTTTAGGGTGGCTGACATTTTCAAACAAGACAGCAAAATTCATCCATAAACGGGTTTAACTTATGAGTTATAGTTAACATGGTTTTGGCAAATTTTCTTTCATTGTTGTAACAATTAATCCTATTATATGCTTATCATTATATATTTATATTCGCCAACGTCAAATTCTCGCCAAACTTGACGACAGTTGGCGAAATATCGCCAAATTTGGCGACCAAAATAGGTTGTCATAAATGAAGCCAACTTGGCTGTAGAGGACTAATTTGGCGATATTCTCATTCAAATTCAATGTTGACGAGAACTGGGATTGAATCTTCTTTAATTAGGTTCCACGCATTTTACCTTCGTGTTTTCCAGTAAAATTAGCTAAAATCGAAAAACCAAGAAATAGGGAGGCTATCTGTTCCTGTCGGTTCAGACCTGAAGGACTTTTCGTAGTTTAGTATTATACATCAGTTGATCGCATCCCGGTAACCCGACGATTCGAAAGCAGCTGACGTACAACGGAATAACGAAAAATATTGATTTTATTGGGGATATGATAACGAATTTTGAAGTATTAACATGACTGAGATAGAAGAAAGTTTTGGGATTGGCACATCCGACTAGTTAATAATAAAAAATATATATTTTTAAAAATTTTCCAACAATATTTTTTTAATATATCTCTACTATCGTTTCAAAAACAAACATAAGCATAAAATAGATTTAAATTTTTGTAATAGTGATTTGAAAAATAAAGAATCCTTAAAGTTTCAGTTACGGGGGGATTCACTCTAGAAGCAGTTCTCTTTAGGATTTCAGTTTTCAATCACTTATCCATTTTCAAACCACAATACACTGTAAAAAATGACCAATGTTTCTTATTTTATGAAAATATGCTATAACCACGAACGAAAATATAATATAATCTTCTTAGTTATCCGAAATTTCAAATAGCATGTTACATTGTCTTTTGAGTCCCCAGAAACGAATACATTTTCAAAATTTAAAGAATAATTTATAAAAACAAATTATTTTTAGCTGCCCGAATTTTTCAGAAATGTTTCCGAAGGGTTTTTATAGTGTATTAATTAGTGTCCTCAGCCTGGAATACCTGTTTTTCGAATGCTACCAATTCTGAAGTAAACATTTTCATACTCAAAAAAAATTTTTAACAGGCAAACATGCAAAATTAACAGCGTTAACAATAACATTAAAATTAAGATTATTTCTTTACTCTTTCATGTATAAATTAACTTATGCGGCTGAAAACGTGTACTTGAGAATGGATGACTTTCAAAAAACAGGTATTCCAGCCTGAGGACACTAATTAATATACTATAAAATCCCTTCGGAAACGTTTCTGAAAAATTCGGGCAGCTAAAAATAATTTGTTTTTATAAATTATTCTTTAAATTTTGAAGATGTATTCGTTTCTGGGGATTCAAAAGACAATGTAACATGCTATTTGAAATTTCGGATAACTCAGAAGATTATATTATATTTTCGTTCGTGGTTATAGCATATTTTCATAAAATAAGAAACGTTGGTCATTTTTTACAGTGTACGGTATCAACATAAAGTCCCCTAAAACAATGACTTAGTTAAACTAGTCGTTGTTTGCCACCGTAATACTTACCCATCATGGATATGTAATGTAAAATATTCAAATAAAACATGTGTAAACTACTTATGAAATGCATTGCAATTCGAATAAAATCGTGGCTTGATGACGTCATAAACTTTAAAGGCTCGATTACTGAACTGCTTCAAAGAAACATCCTTATAACTCCAAAAACGTTAATCCTATTAACAAACGGTTTATTGCATCTGATTAAGCGTCTCATTTCCAATTAAAAAATATCTTTGAATTGAAATTTGGATGAAATACAGGGTCATGAAAAATCAGTGTGGAAAATAGGATTACCAATATCTCGGCAACTCATGATCCGATCGACTTCATGCTTTATGCAAAATTTATGTTTTTTTATTGTCTTTTATATTCACTCCTTAAAATAAACAATTTCCAAAATTTATATATACCTTTTATCAGAACGAATATTTCGAGAGTCCGAAAAAAATTAGTTCCGGATAATCGAGGTTACTGAAATTCAATAAGCATCTTCACATTATTACATACTAAGTATACACCAAATTTCAAGTTTCTGTCTTGATTTGTTCGGGAGATAGAGCGTTTACAGACACACAGACAGACAGACGGCAATTTTTTTTCAATAAAAATATGTTTTCCGGAATCTCCAGTGTCTGAAACGTGTAAATCCGTCAATTTTTTTTTTCGATTTTCAAAACGATTACAAGATTTACCCTATACTACGTATCATGGATAAGTAATATTTCAAATTAAGCACTCACAAAGAAGGAATGAAGCTGCTCCCATTGATTTACGTTATGGAGTTTATACTAATGCTTACCTGTTGAAAACTCAAATAATCCTACTTTGAAATGGTTGAATAAATATCTCGATATAATTCATGTTTTATCCACATATTTCTAAAATTACTAGAACGAAAAGAATATTAACTAGTCGTTGGGGGCCATCGTAATACTTACCCATAATGGATATGCATATTATACTACTGTGGGCCAAAAATAGTAAGACTTTTTAATTTAAATTTCGCGCTAAACCCCATTCGTCGAAATATTTTTTTTCTAGGTTGGTATGACTGTCAGTGACATCTGTGCCAAATGTCACATCAGAATAATCATTAGTGTTTAGTATACGCTTGTCTTTCTGAAGTACAAAAAGTGCATTCGGCGATTTTTACAATGAGTGAAATAAGAAGTCCCATTAAATTTTGGGTGCGGAATCAAATTTCTGGTGCCGAAACGTTCAGAATGTTGCAAAAGGCCTTCGGTGATAATTGTTTGTCGCGAGCAAGTGTTTTTGATTGGTACAAATTATTCAAAGAGGGTCGAGAACCCGTTGACGACGAACCACGTCCAGGACGGCCATCAACATCAACTGATGATCAACACGTCAATAAAATCAAGGAATTGGTGCTTGAGAATCGACGATTAACAGTCAGAGACCTTACTGGCATCGTTGGAGTATCGGAAGGATCAGTGAAAACCATTTTGAAAGATGCACCGATAATGCACCGTCGCATACTGCATTAATTCTTCGTGAGTTTTTTGCCAAATTTTCAACCAATATCGTGCTGCAACCACCGTATTCGCCTGATTTAGCTTCCGTGTGACTTCTGGCTATTCAGCAAACTCAAACGACTGCTCCAGGGAAACCGTTTTGAGTCAATTGAAGACATTAAACGTGAATCGCTACGCTCACTGAAGGCTATTCCGGAAATTGACTTTAACAACTGTTTCGAGGATTGGAAGAATCGTTGGCACAAGTGTATTGGGGCCAGGGGGGATTACTTTGAGGGAGACGAAATAGATTTGGAAGAATAAATTAAGAATTTTAAAATTATGAACAAAGTCTTACTATTTTTTGCCCACAGTAGTAAAATATGAAAATAAAACATAAGTAAGCTATTTATAAAATGCATTGGAATTCGAATAAAATCATGTGTTGATGACGTCATAAACTTTGAATCATGGCTTGATAACGTCGTAAACTTCAAATCATGGCTTGATAACGTCATAAACTCCAAATCATGGCTTGATGACGTCATAAACTTGAAATGCTCTATTACTGAATTGCGTAAAAGAAACATCCTTATAATTCAAAAAATGATAATCATATTAACTAAGAGTTTACTGCGTCGGATTAAGCGTCTCATTTCCAATTGAAATATGAGCATGCCTTTTCTTTTATTTTATTAAGTATGCCACGTTTACAGATGCTAATTAATTTTTAGACACCAGACAGCGCTGCAAAATTTACCATGCAGATCTTGCTTCGTGAATGATTACCTGCATGGTTTAACATTCCTATGACTCACGATGAACGATTCCCCTGTATTTATTTACTTTAGTGGATTGAGATATTCGGCTGTTAACCTATTTTTCACTGAAGTTATCTCAGAATCTATATATATATATTTGAATGCAATTCATCTCTCAAACAAACAATTTTTTTGAATGATCTTTCTAAAAATGTAACTTTTATGCAATTTTATTCGAAAAAATAATTTTGACTAAAAATGGCCTCCTGGAATATGAAAAAAGAAATGGTCAGCCCGTATTTGCTTTCATCAGTCACATGACTTGCGCTTTTATTATATAGATTACGTAAGATAGGATTTAATAAAATGAAGAAAACTTTTATTAATATCTTCTTAACACTTTCCAACCTAGTTTAAAAGTGTTTATGACTTCGGTTTGTCTGCCGTCTGGCCGTCTGGCCGTGCTCTAACTCCCGTAAATATGCTCGGATTGCCCTGCAATTTTTATGTTATTGTCATCATCTATAGCATGTTCCCTATTTCAACTGAAGTGTGTAGCACTTATAGTTTTTTTACAGGGACACTCAAAAGAATTCCGTTACATTACGGTCCATGGGGAAAAATCATGTGCGGTTTATTTTAATGATGTTCCACAATTTCAAACACATTGTAATTGATATATATCACTAAGGTGCATTACAAGAAGCTTAATATGGAATAGGGTGTGCATAGCACTTATAATTACTTTACAGGGACAGTCAAAAGAATTCCCTTACATTACGTCTATGGAGAAAAATCGTCTGCGGTTTATTTAAATAATGTTTCACTATTTTAAACGCATTGAAATTTATCTATATATCACTAAGGTGCATGACAAGACGCTTACTACAGAATAGTGTGTGTATAGCAGTCATCGTTCATTTACAGGGACACACAAAAGAATTCTCTCCTGTCTGTTAACAATAATTCCTGGAAGTGCGTTTTAAGTTTCTGAACGTGATTTTAAATTTAACTCACTTTTTGTCTATTACTTGGTGTGTATAAATTCTGTATTTCATATACAGGGCAGCAAAAAAGTTCGCGAACACATTTCCGTTTATTGACAGGAACTCCAGAAGGACAATTTTAAACTGTGCTACGCGTTTCCTAACTAAAACTAAAATTGAGCATCCTATGTAGTATATATACAAATCTATAGATCCTATACAGGGCTGAATAAAAGTATTCGGATATTTTTCGGAATATTGTATATGTTGGAAATTCCTGAAATTACGTTTTAAAATATGTTATGCATTTTCCAAATTGTTTACTTAGCTGTTATCGTTCAGCTTATTAAACGGTAATGATTTGTAAAATTATTTTGGAAGTTTTTTAAAGTGTTACATAATCTATGCTTGGCGCATGATTTTTCGTTCCTGTTAAGTTTTGATTCGATTTTCATAAAATTTGAAATGACTCGACAAAATTCTGCAACGATTATATATATTAAATTTCAAACCATGCGGTTGGGTAGTTTTTTCGCTGTTAATATGCGGACGGACAGGCAGACAGACGGACGGACCAGACGACAACTATAGGTGCTACGTATTTATATAATTACAAACGCACCTACATATCAATAAGAAATGATATGAAATTATTTGAAAAGACAACAATATTAGTTTCAAAATATTAGATAAAGAACTGAAATGCATAAAAATAAAATAATTTTAATAGAATACGTTTTTTTCTGTAACATTTTGATCATTTCAATAAAAAAAATTAAATTAAAGATATCTAATAAATTTGAAATACGAGGCTGAAGATACGGAAATTATATTTAGCAATAACCTCTTTAACTATGCCGGCAGCAGAAAATGTTTATGCTAGGCTATGATTATTCTGAGCTATTATGGATTAGGTCATTGATTTAATAACTTCTGAATAGAGAAGAAAATGTTTTTCTACCTTTTAATAATTAATTAAGGGTAAAAATTCAAACAATGAAGATGAGTAACATATAAATATTGGAATTACAACATATCATAGAATAATTCATATAATTTTGCTCTATATAAGTAATAGTGATAGTATAAGTGATTAAGATAAGTGATACTGAAAGTATAAATAATTATGCTGTGTTAAAAATTTGCAGCAAACTGTCTAGTCATTCGATCGTTTTTTATTAACACTTTCCAACCTAGTTGAAAAGTGTTTATGACTTCGGTTTGTCTGGACGGATGGCCGTCTGCCGTCTGGCCGTCTGCCGTCTGCCGTCTGGCCGTGCTCTAACTCCCGTAAATATGCTCGGATTGCTCTGCAATTTTTATATGTTATTGTCGTTATCTATAGCATGTTCCCTATTTCAACGGAAGTGTGTAGCACTTATAGTTTTTTTACAGGGACATTCAAAAGAATTCCGTTACATTGCGGTCTATGGGGAAAAATCATTTGCCGATTATTTAAATAATGTTTCACTATTTTAAACACATTGAAATTTATATATATCACTAAGGTGCATTAGAAGAAGCTTAATATGGAATAGGGTGTGGATAGCACTTATAGTTACTTTACAGAGACAGTCAAAAGAAATCCGTTACATTACGTCTATGGAGAAAAATCGTTTGCGGTTTATTTAAATTATGTTTCACTATTTTAAACGCATTGAAATTTATATATATCACTAAGGTTCATTACAAGAGGCTTACTACAGAATATTGTGTGTAGAGCAGTCATCGTTCATTTACAGGGACACACAAAATAATTATCTACTGTCTGTTAACAATAATTCCTGGAAGTGCGTTTTAAGCTACTGAACGCAATTTTAATTTTAACTCGTTCTTTTTCTATTACGTGGTGTGTATAAATTCTGTAGATCTTATACAGCGAAGCACAAAAGTTCGCGAACACATTTCCATTTATTGACAGAAACTCCTGACGGAGAATTTTAAACTGCGCCACGCGTTTCCTAACTGAACAAAAATTTAGCATCCTATGTAGTATATATACAAATCTATAGATCATATACAGGGCTGAATAAAAGTATTTGTATATTTTTCCGAATATTGTATATGTTGGAAATTCCTAAAATTATGTTTTTAAATATTTTATGCGTTTTTCAAATTGTTTAATTAGATGTTATCTTTTAGCTTATTAAACGGTATGATTTGTAAGATTATTTTGGAAGTGTTGGAAAGTGTTACATAATCTATGCTTGACGCATGATTTTTCTTTCTTGTTTTTTTCGGAAAACGGTAACATAACCGAAATTTTCACAGTATTCTGACCATAATATGGACAATATTATGGTCAGAATAGAGTTAAATTACTGTTATGTAATCGTTTTCTATAAAAACGGTCAAATGACTGGACAGTTTGCTGCAAATTTTTAACAGTGTACTAAGTGATAACGTAAGTATAAAGAAGCGTGTTCCAACTGCGACCCGCAGCAACCACTATTTCCAAGTAGCAATTTTGGCTCGTCTAATTTAGATTACTATTCGAAAGTAATGATATTCATGGACCTCAGTTAGACTGCGTTGGTATATCGTATAATATTGCAATATCTGATATTTATAATAAGTATTTGCAAGTAATGCAATGCAATACAAAAATAGATACAATAAAAAATGTAACTGAACACTTACCGGCTGTCGAGACTTATGAAGTCGAGAATGTGCAAACTTGGACCAGAGTTTTGTATATTCTAGTATATTTGTGCAATGCCAAGCAATTTATTGAGTACTATTTCCTGCACGAATTCCTTTTTCTTTAAATAGTTTTACTGAATTCTACAAATTATTTTCGCTTTTTAGGCTACATTTCATTATTTGTTTTACTCAAATAAACTAAATTCTTATGAGTTTTTGTTATATTAGGTAATCATTTTATGAAAAATGTCTTTTCATGGAATTAGATTAAAGTATGTTGTTTCGTCATGCATCACAATTGCAGTATTTAGAGTAGTTTAGTATTTCGAAATATGAATTGCCGTTGAAAATGCAATTTTAATAATCTATTTAAAAATAAACGATGCGACACCTGTCGATTTTCAACTGAATAAAAACAAATTAATAAGAACTATTACATGAACTTATAATAAAACTACTAAAAAAATTCCTCAGAAATATGCTGGATAATCTAACTCCATAAACTATTATTTTTCTAAGCTATTTTTGCCGTGAGATTATTTCTATTAATTATAAATTTTCATAATCATATAATAAAATCACTAATTATCATTAAAATACACATTTAAATGCTTAAGTGATAAAAATTGAACACAAAAAGGGTTCTAAAAACATTTTAATATAATGATCAACATGTTTCGAACGCAGAAACTGCGCTATTATCAAGATCTACAGGATAAACAAACTATTATCGCAAAAATATTTGAAAGTAAACTTGAAAAACATAAGTCACGAGGTCATATGAGTAATAAAAGCAGGTGCTTAAAAATAGTCATCTGTAAACGTGAAAATTAATATTTTTTTGTTGCTTTTTTAAAAATTGAACAAGACCTCGTGCCAGATTTTAGGTAATTCTAAAGAGGCTGATTCATTGCACATGTTCTCGTTACGCATATAGATTTCTATTGATTAACGAATAATAGATGGTAAATAAAGTCTTGATGGATAAATTATTTTCTTTATAATTGATTTTAAGAATAGTGAAATAATTCATCCATCAAGATAGGGGGTTACCGCAGAGTTTAATATTTTCTTATTGCATTTTTAACACTTTCCAACGTAGTTGAAAAGTGTTTATGACTTCGGTCATAAACAGTGTTATTAGTGTGTTAGAAAAGTGTTAATGACTTTCTTCGCTCGGCCCGAGGTCATTATGGGCGTCTGGCCGTCTGTCGTCTGCCGCCTGTCTGTGCTCTAACTTCCGTAAATATGCTCGGATTGCCCTGAAATTTTTATATGTTATTATCGCTATCTATAGCATGTTCCCTATTTCAACTGAAGTGTGTAGCACTTATAGTTTTCTTACAGGGACACTCAAAAGAATTCCGTTACATCACTGTCTATGGGGAAAAATCATTTGCAATTCCAAATACATTGTAATTGATATATATCACTAAGGTGCATTACAAGAAGCTTAATATGGAATATGGTGTGTATAGCACTTATAGTTACTTTACAGGGATAGTCAAAAGCACTCCGTTACATTACGTCTATGGAGAAAAATCGTTTGCGGTTTAATTAAATAATGTTTCACTATTTTAAACGCATTGAAATTTATAGATATCACTAAGGTGCATTACAAGAGGCTTACTACAGAATAATATGTATATAGCAGTCATCGTTCATTTACAGGGACACGCAAAAGAATTCTCTACTGTCTGTTAAAAATAATTCCTGGAAATGCGTTTTAAGTTGCTGAACGCGATTTTAAATTTAACTCACTTTTTTTCTATTACTTGGTGTGTATAAATTCTGTATTTCATATACAGAGCAGCACAAAAGTTCGCGAACACATTTCCGTTTAATGACAGAAACTCCAGAAGTAGAATTTTAAACTGTGCTACGCGTTTCCTAACTAAACTAAAATTTAGCATTCTATGAAGTATATATACAAATCTATAGATCCTATACAGGGCTGAATAAAAGTATTCGGATAATTTTCCGAATAATGTATATGTTGGAAATTCCTGAAATTATGCTTTTAAATATGTTATGCGTTTTTCAAATTGTTTACTTAGATGTTATCTTTCAGCGTATTAAACGGTAATGATTTGTAAAATTGTTTTGGAAGCGTTGGAAAGTGTTACATAACCTATGCTTGACGCATGATTTTTCGTTCTTGTTAAAAATTGAACAAGACCTCGTGCCAGATTTTAGGTAATTCTAAAGACGCTGATTCATTGCATATGAAGTAATTAATTCACTTATCACTTATCCCTCTTTTATTTTTTATATTTTTCAATTACTTTAAAGGTCAAAATTGTAAACAAAAAATGAAATGTTTTTTTCAAATTAGCGAATTTTTTTTATTTTTCAATGATGGCTTTTAGCTACAATCTTATTTTACAATAGCATATGATATCATGAATCGTGACTTATGCTTTACAAGTTTATTTTCAAATATTTTTGCGATAATAGTTTGTTTACCATGTAGATCTTGATAATCGCACCGTGTGTGCATTCGAAACATGTCGATCCTTATATTAGAAGGTTTTTATAACCCTTTTTGTGTTCTGCTTTTAACACTTAAGCATTTAAATCTGTATTTTAAATTTCCATATTATTAAAAATATCCAAACTCAACTCAACCTATGGTTCATTTCCAAATATTCAGTCCGTGACCATGTAATCAAGTAAATGATCAACATAAAGTAATCAATGATGGGATCTAATTCAAAACTTTCTAATTACGGAATGAAAAATCAGCACAAAGTATGTTACAATGACAAAAATGTCACTTTCAAATCTGAGTATCAATGTTTTCATTTTGTTATGAAACTTTTTGCTTCAAATAGGACGACTCAATGCTTTCAATTCTGAAATGCCAGAAATACTCAGACTATTGAAACATGGATGTACTCAAAACTGAGCACATACAGGTCAGTTCATACTCATTTTTGAAACATAGAAATACTCAAAAATGAGCACCTAGAAGTCCGTTCATACTCATTTTTGAAACATTGACATATTCAAATAGGAGCACATGGTGTTTTATTCTCGAGTGATTGCACGTTTTAAGAAAAGAGTATCTACATGTTTTAAACTTGAGCCATTTTGATTCGGAGCCATTTTGACTATGCGACATACTCAGATTTGAGTATTTTTTTGCTCAGTTTTGAAAATGTCGTTTTTAGAGTGTACTAAATACTTCGACTCTTCCTGTAAACGAACTATGAATGCTACACACTCCATTTTCAATACCAATCGTGCTCTAATAAATATCAATAACATATAAAAACTAGTCGTTGGGGCCACCGTAATACTTATCCATCAATGGATATGCATAATATAAGATATAAAAATAAACATGTGTAAACTACTTATAAAATGCATTGCAATGCGAATAAAATCGCGGCTCGATGACGTCCTAAACTTTAAATGCTCTATTGCTGAATTGCGTAAAAGTAACATACTTATAACTCCAAAACTAATCATCCTATTAACTAACGGTTTACTGCGTCGGATTAAGCGTCTCATTTCCAATGAAAATCTATCTTTGAATTGAAATTTGAATGAAATACACGGTCATGAAAAATCGAAGATGATGGAAAATAGGATTACAAATATCTCGGCAACTCATTACCCAATCGGCTTCATTCTTGATGCAAAATTTGTTTTTTATTGTATTTTATATTCACTCCTTAAAATAAACAATTTCGAATTCTGTTTCAAATAGTCTATTAATTTAAAGATACTTGTACTACCTTAACGTTAATAAGTGACTCTCGTAAAAACTCGATATCGTCAAGATATCTAACGTGTAACCCGATATCGACGAAAAAGGATTTATTGTAGTATTAATATATAGTATCATGAAAAAAAGTGGCTGTATTTCCAACCTTTATATAAAACTGGCATGTTTTTATCTTCATTAGTTTGCAAATTATTGATTTTCAAAACATTTCCTGCCTTTACGATCTTCCACTATCTCATAAACTTTTTTGCCAAAAATTCGATTAGCATATAAATACAATACAAAATATATCGCCCAGAAATATAACACGTGGTGCAAACTTTTAGTAAAACAGTTCCCTGTCACTTTTTTGGTATGAATCGACCAAGCAATATGTGCTCGTAAATCCCTCCCTTGAAACACTTCTGTGCATTTTTTTCTAACCCTTATCGTTTTTTGCTGTTAAGAGAAGATATCAAGGATTTATTGACAGTGTATTCGAATGTTGCTACACTTCAACTGGCCGACGATGGTTTAACACTCTTTTATCGAATCGACTTTTTTTACGATCGATATTGATAGCTGCTAAGTTATAATTTTATACCACACGTTCTTTCTTAAGGGTAAAGTCTTTTTTTTAATTCTTACGAAGCCTCCAAAAACCGTCAGTAAAACTTTGCGCAAAATACTAAAAGTATGCGAAAATGTATTTATATCATCTTACGTAAATTACGGAGTAAGGAAAATATTAATGTTTGAACAAAAACAAGAGTGAAAATTCTTCCTCATTAAAGTACTATTTTATTAGTTCACTTCTTACAAATCCAAAATTTACGTTATGTAAATTAAACATTGATAAATTTGTTCTTTTGAATAAGCACACTTGAGTGCAGAAAAAAATATTGTTGTAGAATTTTTTTTAGTTAATAATTAACATCAATGTAGTTTAATTAAATAGGGCTAAAGAGATCTTATTTGGGGATTATGCAATGATTTTCAAAACTTTTCCTGTCTTTTCGATCATTCAATATCTCTTAATTCATACCATTAAAGAACACTTTAAAAAAATAAATAGTATCGACAAAATTTATGAAAATATTGACGGAACTTTTTCGCCAAAAAGTCGATTATAATATAATGCAATACAAAATACATCACACATGGTGCAAACTTTTAGTAAAAAAGTTCCCTGTCACTTTCGCAGTATGAATCGATCAAGCAATATGTGCTCGTAAATCCGTCGCTTGAAACGCTACTGCGTATTTTTTTTCTAACCGTTATCTTTTTGCTGTGCAAGATATCAAGAATTTATTGACAATGTATTCAAATGATGCTACACTTCACCTGGCTGACGATAGTGTAACAATATTTTATATCGCCTTTTTTAACGATCGCTATTGATAGCTGTTAAGTTACACTTTTATACCACGCGTTCTTGCTAAAGGGTTTGTTCCTATTATTGTATTTTCAATAATCCCCCTAAAACCTACAGTAAAGTTTTACGCAAAATGCTCTAAATGTATGTGAAAAGTATTTATATCATCATATGTAAATTGTAGAGTAAGAAAAATATTATTGTTTGAACAAAAACAAGACTGAAAATTGGATATCATTAAAATGGCATTTGGTTAAGTAAATGTTATTGTACCAAAATTTATGTTACATAAATTAAATATTGATGGAATTGTTCTCGTAAATGATCCCGCTTGTGTACAGAAAAAAATATTGTTGTAGATTTTCAGGAAATAATTAAAATCAATATAACTTAATTAAATTAAGTTTCAAAACATACCTTATGACATTATGTTGCTTTATGGTTGCTGTTGTTTATCTAATAAAGAAACGACCAGGAAAAAAGGGTGAACATGTGAACTGCGTCCATTGCAACTAATTAACATCAGATAAAAATATTTTAAAAATTGTCAGTAGTTTATATTAATCCTCTAGTAAAATGATTTAGTCAAACGGATCCAGTATCAATCATCCGGATATCTCTTAGCTCATATCATGAAAAATTTCTTGAAATATAAAATATATCAACAATATTGGATGTTTCCTTTTTGGCAAGTTCTTTTGTGAAAATACTGGGATTAACTTTTTTGCCGAAAACTTGATTAGCATATACTGCGCTTCAAAATTCATTGCCCAGAAATGTAGCATATGGTGCAAACTTTTATTAAAACAGTTCCCAGTCACTTTTAGGTAGCTTTCATAACAAAAAGCTACCTATTGCAGCGGTTCAGAGGAAAGCAATTCCAAAAACTTTTGGAATATTTTCACCGATCATAACCACCACACCCCCAAACCACTCAAATGTTGATTTATATATATATATATATATCCATATATATATATCTGACTTATGTCATGCTGTAACTCTCTTATTTATGAATTGATTCGGATGTGACTGTGTATGTGCATAGGACATACCAAGGTCTCGACCGGGTTCGTTGGTCAGCTTCATCCGCCATCTTGTTTCAAAATGGCGGCCAGATAAAAAATTTAAAATTTTTAAAAATTCAAAAAAAAGGTACAAAAAATTATAAATAAAATGTTTCTACGTGATACATAGATTCTGGAACATTTTTGTTTTGGCTATATATTAAAAAATGGCTGAGATAGGGTAGTTTGAAATTCTAGGGTGGCTGAGATTTTGAAGCAATCTGATATTTGTTATGCTGTAACTCTCGTATTTATGAACCGGTATGAATGTGACTGCTCATGTGTACAAAAAAATATCAAGGTCTCGATCGAGTTCCTTGGCCAGCTTCATGCGCCATCTTGTTTCAAAATGGCGGCAAGTTAAATTTTTAAAATTTCCTTAAAAATTCAAAAAGGTGTATAAAAAAATTATAAATCGAAAAAGTTGTTACCGTTAAGTGTTAGATCATTATACACAGATTCCGGAACATTTTTTGTTTTGGCTTTATCTTAAAAAATTGCTGAGATATGGCAGCTTGAAATTCTAGGGTGAGTGACATTTTGAAACAATCTGATTTTTGTTATGCTGTAACTCTCATGCTGAAATTTGAATTCAAATTCAGTATTAACGAAAACCGAGATTGAATCTACTATAATCGAGTTTCAGGCATTTTAGCTTCTGGTATTTGAGTAAAATGTATTGCATTTTTAAAAACAAGGACTATGAAAGCTACCTTTTCCCCCCGGTGCAGACCGGAAAGACTTTTTCTGTGTGTATCGATCCAGCAATGTGCTCGTAAATCCGTCGCTTAAATATTTTTTTCAAACAGTTATCGTGTAACTGTAAGAGATACCAAGGATTAATTGACAATGCACTCGAATAATGCTATACTTCACCTGGCTGACGATGGTGTAATACTATTTTCCAGAATCGACTTTTTAACGATCGATATTTATAGCTGTTAAGTTATATTTTTGTACCGCACTTTATTGTTAAAGGCAAGTTATTTTCTCACGAAATCCTATTACTCCCGCTCCGTTGTATGTCCGTCACAGAGCCATTCTCAAAAACTATATAACTTACAGAGTTGAAACTTTATGTATATAGATGAATACCAGCTGTAAAGAGCTCAAAATATTAAAATTTGAAAAATTTGTATTATTTTAATAAATAGAGATAAAAAACCAAAATTCTAACAGCCTTTTCCTATTAAATTTAAACATTTTTCGTTATAGCAGATGCCAAAAAATTTAAAATCCACGATGAAATTCTTTCTACAATAATTAATTTTCTATCAGACGATTTCCACGTGAAAAATGAAAATGAAATAAAAAGTTTCACCAATTGAAAAAAAGATAAATATGAAATAAAATTGATTGACGTCATAATGGTAATAAAACGGAAAATGTCTAAGATTTCTCAATAATACAAGGAGTATGAGTATGTGTATGTACTCAAAGCAGATTAATATCACGTCATTAGAGAATTAAAAAAAAAATCTGACGTCCTATTTGAAGTGTAACGAATTTTTCAGATGTTTGAGAATAATACAAAGCGAGTATCAATATGAGTAATAGAGAATAGTAAATATATGAGTTTGAGAAACATATTGAATCGTGATAAAAATCCGATTATGTAAATTTTCGCATATTTTAACATTTTGAAGGTGTACAATTTGTTTAATTTTGAAATTATTTTTTTTAAATATGGCATTTAGTCCGTATGACGGATATTATTATGGCAGAATTATTATGACGAATAGCGGGCGAAGCCCGCTATTTGTCTGTTTTAGATATTCGAAAAAACGAAAAAATAGACCTGTAAATTTTTACTTTATAAAAAACATAACTTTTTTTTTTTGTTGTTGTTGCTAAATGAAATTTATTTGGATTTATTAAAGAAAGGATAAAGTGTTTTGAAAGGAATAATAAACAAAAACCTTTGAGCGATCTTCGATCACACTTACCCACTTGTTTATTTTTACAAAGCCTCCAAAAGCAGACAGAAAACCTTTGCGCAAAAAATTAAAAGTATGTGAAAAAGTATTTATATCATCATACCTAAATTACGGAGTAAGGAAAACATTATTGTTTGAGCAAAAACAAGAGTTAAAATTGTACCTCATTAAAGTAGTATTTTTTAAAGAATTGTTACTCAACTAAAATGCACCTTATGTAAATTAAATATTGATAAATTTGTTCTTTTGAATGACCCCATTTGGGTGCAAAAAAATATTGTTGTAGAATTGTTTTTCTTTTTTTTTTTTAGAATTTTTTTAGTTAACATTTAACATCAAATATAGTTTAATTAAATACAGCTAAAGAGACTTTGTTTGGAATTATGCATTGATTTTCAAAACTTATCCTGTCTTTTCGATCATGCACTATATCTTAGCTCATATCATTAAAGAACATTCTTGAACTATAAAAAGTATCGACAAAATATGTAAAAATATTGAAGGAACGACTTCCCGAGAAAGTCGATTAGCATATAATACAGTACAACATATATCACATATGGTGCAAACCTTTAATAAACAGTTCCCTGTCACTTTCTCAGTATGAATCGACCAATGGATGTGCTCGTAAATCCGTCGCTTGAGACGCTACTGCGTATTTTTCTCTAACCGTTATCGTGTTGCTGTAAAAGATATCAAGAATTTATTGACAATATATTTAAATGATGCTACATTTTACCTGCCTGACGATAGTATAACACTCTTTTATATCGACTGTTTTAATGATCGCTATTGATAGCTGTTAAGTTTACACTTTTATACGTTATTTTTTTTTTCAAAAGACGACTGTCAAGTTTTACGCAAAATACTAAAAGTGTATGAAAAAGTATTTATACTATCATGCGTATATTACGGAGTAAGGAAAATATCATTATTTGAACAAAAACAATAGTAAAAATTGGTCCTCATTAAAGTACAGTGCGAGAAATGATCATGGCCTCTTTGCTAATTTTAATCAAACACAAACGATATAGTAACAATTTAATTAAAGACATGTGGTATATGAATGATTATACTTTACATATTATGTTAATTTCGTTATGGGATATTAGCTAGAAACAAAACGGTGAATTATTTAAATGTTTTTAAGTGCAAAAGTATTAATCTTCCGCAATCGAGCTGCACGTGATATAGTTACATTAAAATTGAAAACTATTTTAAAAACTGTAAAAAATCTGTAAATTGAGATACAATGTTCAAACAAATTGTATTTAAAAGTACATTTTTTCCGCTATTGGACAGGGTAAAAATTTAAATTATTCGATGTTTAGAAGTAATTAAATTTGCGAAAAAGGTAAATAAATTACTTAAATCGCTTTCAATATGACGTCACCATTACTCACGAACATGTTTTTACTTTACAATATAGATTTTCTGTTTGGCGTTCCAGTTTCATCAGCTTTATTGTGATGTTTTCCTTGCACTTTATTAATTGAATAAACAACGATATTTGTAAATAAAAGCAATCCATACCATACTTTCAAGTGAACAATTTATAGTGCACGATTAGTAATGTATATAACTTTAATTATGTTTGAAATAGTGAAACATCATTAAATTACACTGCAACAGATTTTCCCCGTAGAACAATGTGCAACAGAATTCTTTTGTTTGACCCTGTAAATGAATAATAAGTTCTTTGCACCCCATATTCTACAAAAAGTTTGTTTTAGTGCGCTTCATAATTTTATATCAATTTCATCATATTTCAAATGGCGTAGCATCATCAAAATGCACTTGAAACGATTTTTCCAATTGACTGTAGTGCAAAGAGATACTTTTGACTGTCCTTGTAAACAAACTATAAGTGCTACACACTTAAGATTCAATAGGGATCATGCTATAGTAAACGACAATAACATATAAAATTTTTAGGGTAATCTGAGTATACTTACGTGAGTTAGAGCGCGGACAGACGGACAGACGGCCGGACAAACCGAACTCATAAACACTTTTCAACTAGGTTGGGAAGTTTTAAAAAGATTGAACTATTTGAGGAATGTAACAGATTAGACTTATTAAGACAGTTACATTTAAAATGATATTTTGGGAGATCCAATCTGCAATCAAATTAAAAGAAAAGAGATGGGTGTTAAAACTACCCAAAAATGACGGAATAAATACCGGGTGAACCAAAAGTTCGTTAAATTTTAAAAATTCATAAAAAAGGAAGAAATTATGATAAAGAAGTACGGTTTGTAATAAAGGGCTCACAAGGTAGCCGGATTTTTTTTTTAGAAGTAAAAAAAAAATAGTTAAAAATGTCACTGGTAGAGGGCTCTGACGACCCGAAACACAATGAACAGGATAACAGTACGCTCCATCCTTTTACTTACCCATCATACATAGTAAGTCTTGTAATACGGGTAAGTCTTGTAATCGTTTTGAAAATCGAAATTTTTCTTTTTGACGGATTCACACGTTTCAGACACTGAAGATTTCGAAAAATATATTTTTAGAAAAAAAAAAATTGCCGTCCGTTTGTGTGTCTGTAAACTCTCTATCTCCCGAACAAATTGAGATAGAGACTTAAAATTTGGTATGTACTTAGTATGTAATAATGGGAAGAAGCTTATGGAATTTCAGTAACCTCGATTATCCGGAACTATTTTTTTCATACTCTCGAAATATTCGTTCTAATAAAAGGTATATAAAAATTTTCGAAATTGTTTATTTTAAGAAATGAGTATAAAAGACAATAAAAAAAACATAAATTTTGCATAAAGCATGAAGTCGATCGGATAATGAGTTGCCGAGATATTTGGAATCCTATTTCCCACACTCTTCGATTTTTCATGACCCTGTATTTCATCCAAATTTCACTTCAAAGATATATTTTAATTGGAAATTTGACGCTTCATCAGATGCAATACAGCGCAAGTTAATAGGATTATTATTTTTGGAGTTATAAGGAGGTTTCTTTCAAGCAATTCAGTAATCGAGCCTTTAAAGTTTATGACGTCATCAAGCCACGATTTTATATGAATTGCAATGCATTTTATAAGTAGTTCACACATTTTTATTTTAATATTTTACATTATGCATATCAATGATGGGGTAAGTATTACGGTGCCAACGACTAGTTATTCTTGCAATAACAATTGTGTTCAACATGACCTCTAGAACATTGTATGACACAATTAAGGCGACCCACAACGTCCGTTATAGCTGAATGCAACATGTCGGAGTGAATTGCAGAAACTCTCTGTTCAAATAGAACAACTTCACCAATAACGCACGATCGGGTAATGATAACATTCTAAAAGCGAATGAGAAATCCTCGTGTGTCCCGGTCTTTTATTGCAGGATTAATTTGCATAATTCTGCTCAATCTCTCGCATGTTAGTGCCATCTACAGGTGATTTTTTAACTACTTTTTTTTTGCTGCTAAAAGAATCCGACTACCTTGTAAGCCCTTTCTTGCAAACCGCACTTCTTTATCATAATTTCTTCCTTTTTTATGAATTTTTAAAGTTTTAACGAACTTTTGGTTCACCCGGTATTTACAATAACTGATACCCGTCGTCATAGTTACTTATGACAACGCAGTTGAAAGTCTTGAAACTTCCATTTGTGATAAGTTGTAAATTTTTCAAAGAGAAAAACATATTTTGATGGATGAAAAATACACTTCGAGCAAACATAAAACATTTTTCATTGTTCACTAAAATACGAAGCACGTTCCTTGTAAAATATAAGAACAACACAGTTGAAAAATGATTTAGAGGATTTTGAGCTTGCGAGAGAGCATTTATGAGATTTTATGGGTGCGAAGATCCTTATTAAAAGTTTTACTCCTTCAAAACCAATGAAAATAAGAATAATTTCTAATTCGTGACAATTTTTCTAAATATTTATTTATATTTCTGCACTTAATATTTGTTAGTGAAACTGAGAAAGAATACCATTCATTTTGTTCGATTTTTCAGTGGCGATGGTGAACAGTAGAGGTCGCCACCACATGGAAGCATCAATCTGGAACCGCATTGAACTCTGAAAAAAGACTTTGGACTCTGACGTAAAAAGTGCTGTATAAACATTTTTCCTTTATTCGATCGGACTCAAAAACTTATATACGTGTACATGCTTTTTTCACATCACGCTGGCTTTTTATGGCCAAGCCTCTGTTAAGAAATACTTAATTTTATTAATATCTGGAAGCGTATGTGCTCCATATTTGTGATTTAATTATTGTGTGTTTCAAAGGTATATCCTTATTTTCATCCTTTTCATCATCCGTTTCAACAATAAAATTATTTAATCAAGATTCAAAGATCGCCGACCATTATTGGATAATCCATTACTATAATAATAAAAATATTAATCAATCATCACTATCATTTCAGCTGTCAATAATGAGCAGCAAACTAGCTATCTATGAAGAAAAAACAAGGTAAAGAATTATTATTTCCTTTTAATTGTTGAATATAAATATCCTAGTTATAAGCATAACGAATCTTGTGTTTAAATTCTACATTAAGCTACCGAGAGCATTATATTTCATTATTATTAACAACAATATTAACTAAAAATTATATCCTAGTCGCCTAAATTGCATGCTGACATTCTTTGCTAATTTCCAAACGATATTTTAATAAATAAAAACATTAAATATGGATGTTACATTGTTGACTAATATTGTAATCAACAATATAAACAGCACATAATTGTACTTGTACTTTGCTAAAAGCAGTGTAGAATTTACTAAAACTTAGTAAACAAAAATCAAATTCTTTAAAAAATATTTGGGCTAAAAATCTATAGCCATCCTCCGAGATATTCAAAAAGACAACGCTCATGACAATAAAGCAGAGAAAACTCGAAAGACAAAAGAAAATCTAAGGGTAAGTAGGGTAAAACTGGGTACCTAACGATCTTCCTTTGTTGACAAAAATCTAGAACGGCGGAAAATAGGAACGCCCCACAAAAGTGTTTAGAGACCTCTGGGGCTATTGAAAAGTCACAGGGAAATTCTTCTCTACTTGGGAAAAGGCATTTTCTAGGACCAACTGAAACAGTTACAGAATTTTGATGGTAGGGTAATACCGGGTACTAATAAGAACTTACGTTTTTACACTTCTACCCAGCTAAAAATGAACTGCAGTTTTTCTACATAAGTGAAGTATTTTTGAAGTTTTTCTACCGTCAACTGTAGATTTTCTGTAGTGCAATCTCGACTGTAAAAATACTTCAGTTATTTTGTAGCTAATGTAAAGTAATTTTGCAGTAATTTATTTCAAAAATACTCTGAGCTATTATTTTCAAAAATACTGCAGTTTATATCAAATCATTTTACAATCATATATTAAAAAAATAATGAGACTTTACATTTGCAGTAATATGTAGTTTTTTTTTTTTTTTTTTTTTTTTTTGGAAATTTGTTGGGCTTGTTTTGTTTTTAAATATTTTTACACGCTTGACTGTTTCGAAAATTTTGTAAGTGATGTAAATCTGGTCTAGCGAGATGCTCCAGAAAGGTTGCACCGAAATACGGACGTTTAGTTAATTTTAGCGAAGAAAAAAAGTCGTCTCCAAGAGGCGCAATGTGACCTGCGTTCGCCGGTGTTTCTGAAAGAGTTAAAATCCGTATTTTTTAAAAACTGATTGCACAGTCATTCAAAAGAAAACTGCAGCTTTTAATGCATATTTTTGGTTTGTCAGTATATCTTCCATTTCTTCCTGACGCGTAAATAGGGTTCTGGGCATGCGCGAGTGCTGACAGCCAGCTCGCAAAAAAAGAGATATTGATGAGTTTTAATTATATTATGGCTAATTATTAAAATATTAAAATTCTGAGTCTCAGGTGTATCAGGGTAGAAAATGGACTTCCCTCACCTTAATTTTCAGACTTCTAGGTGCGCAAGATTTCGCTTGCCATCGTACACACCGAGACAGACAAACACACACACACACACACACACACAGAGCAAAACTTTACTTTATTAGTGTAGATAAGCCATATTATAAAGCAATGCAAAATGTATGACATAAATAAGCCATATAAGATTTGAAAATTTTCCATTGGTCGCCGTTTGACTTTCGTGATTGTTTATAATATTTGGCGCGATAAATTATTTATTTCTCGTAAATTAAAAAAATAATTACTAAACCGTTAAAAAATGAGTGAAAAAGCGTACACATTTGTGGGAATTGATTTCAGGAACTTAATTTTTTTATCATATAAGTTTCACAATTTATCATATTACATTAAATATAGTGGATGGATTTTTTTAAATCCCTATCTAGAAGCTATTGTGTTCATAACAGCTTTATACAATATTAACAATAAATTTATGGACGTCCAAATTTATCTTTTAAGCACTATGCATATTGTCGTGAGCATAAGTTTAATTGAAACAATACCCCAAAGACAATACGCCAGGCTTCACCCAATCAATCATTTAATATATGTTCATGCAAGATAAAGCTGTATTATTTCAAGAGTTATGAATCATTGATGTTTGAAAAATTACTGCATATAAAAGCCACTTTAAACTGTTTAATTATACATCACACAGTAGTTATTTTTTTACTAACGAAATAACGATAAATCTACGGGGGGTAATGATTTATCTTAATTCTTACGTAAAGTAATAGTAAAGTGTAAACCGAGATTTTCTTAAACTCAGAAAAACAATTAACCGTTTGAAGAGCGGTGAGACGTTTTACTTACCCATTATACGTAGTATAGGGTGAGTCTTGTAATCATCTTAAAAATCGAAACAAAATTTGTTGAAGGATTTACACGTTTCAGACACTGGAGATTCCGAAAAACATATTTTTAGAAAAAAAAATGTGCTGTCCGTCCGTCTATGTCTGTGAGTCTGTAAACGCTATCCCGAACAAATTGAGATAGAGACTTGAAATTTGGTATCTACTTTGTAGGTAATAATGGGAATAAGCCTATTGAATTTCAGTAACCTCGATTATCCGGAACTATTTTTTTCGTACTCTCGAAATATTCGTTCTGATAAAAGGTGTATAAAAATTTTCGAAATTGTTTATTTTAAGTAGTGAATATAAGACAGTAAAAAAAATATAAATTTTGCATAAAGAATAAAGTCGATCGGATAATGAGTTGCCAAGATATTTGTAATCCTATTTTTGGCGCGATAAATTATCTATTTCTCGTAGATTTAAAAAATAATTGCTTAAACCGTTAAAAAATGAGAGAAAAAGCGTACACATTTTTGATGATTGATTTCTGAAACTTAAATTTTTTATCATAGAAGTTACACAATTTATCATATTACATTAAATATAGTAGAATGATATTTTAAAATCTATATCTAGGAGCTATTGTGTTCATAACAGCTTTAAACAATATTAACAATAAATTAATGGACGTCCAAATTTATCTTTTAAGCGCTATGCATATTGTCGTGAGTATAAGTTTAATCGAAACAATACTCCAAAGACAATGCGTCAGGCTTCACTCTATCAATCATTTAATATATGTTCATGCAAGATAAAGCTGTATTATTTCATGAGTTATGAATCATTGACATTTGAAAAATTACTGCATATAAAAGCCACTTTAAACTGTTTAATTATATATCACAGAGTTTTTTTTTTTTTTTTTTTTTTTTTTTTTTTTACTACGAAATAACGATAAATCTACGGGTAACGATTTATCTTAATTCTTGCGTAAATTTACAGTGAAGTGTAAACCAAGATTGTTATAAAATCTGAAAAACTATTTAACCCTTTCAAGAACGGTGAGACTTTTTCTATACCTTTTAATTTTACCGAAGCTTTGTACAAGAATTCTTGAATAAAATTTTACTGTTATACCTTTGTGAGGAAAAAAAAGGAGTCAAATAGCATTTCCTTATGTAGAATATAATTTTTTGGAAATTCTAGTGTGAATTCAATATTACAGAATCACAATTACTTGACCCTGAAAGAGTTAAATGTATTACTTACCTATCATACGTAGTATAGAGTAATCGTTTTCAAAATCGAAAAAAAAAAAATTGACTGATTTATTCGTTTTAGACACTGGAGATTCCAGAAAACATATTTTTAGTAAAAAAAAAAAAAAATTGCTGTCCGTCTGTGTGTGTGTGTGTGTGTATGTGTCTGTAAACGCTTGGTTATATATATTACTTACCCATCAAAGGGTAAGTCTTGTAATCGTTTTAAAAATCGAAAAAAAAATTGACGGATTTACACGTTTCAGACACTGAAGATTTCGAAAAATATATTTTTAGAAAAAAAAAATTGCCGTCCGTTTGTGTGTCTGTAAACTCTCTATCTCCCGAACAAATTGAGATAGAGACTTAAAATTTGGTATGTACTTAGTATGTAATAATGGGAAGAAGCTTATGGAATTTCAGTAACCTCGATTATCCGGAACTATTTTTTTCATACTCTCGAAATATTCGTTCTGATAAAAGGTATATACAAATTTTCGAAATTGTTTATTTTAAGGTGTGAATATGAAAGACGATAAAAAAAAAACATAAATTTTGCATAAAGAATGAAGTCTATCGGATAGTATTTGTAATCCGAAATATTTGCAGTCCTATTTTCCACACTCTTCGATTTTTCATGACCCGGTATTTCATTCAAATTTCAATTCAAAGATATATTTTAATTGGAAATGAGACGCTTAATCCGACGCAGTAAACTATTAGTTAATAGGATTATTATTTTTGGAGTTATAAGGATATTTCTTTTACGCAATTCAGTAATAGAGCATTTAAAGTTTATGTCGTCATCAAGTTAAGATTTTAATCGAATTGAAATGCATTTTATAAATAGTGAACGCCTGTTTTATTTTCATATTTTATATTATGCATATCCATGATGGGTAAGTATTACGGTAACGACTAGTTTTTGTTTTACTACGAAATAACGATAAATCTACGGGTAATGATTTATCTTAATTCTTACGTAAATTTACAGTGAAGTGTAAACCGAGATTCTGTTAATATCAGAAAACTATTTAACTCCTTGAGGGACATAAAGATATTTTTTATAACACTTAATTTAACGAAGATTTGTACAAGAATTTTTGAATAAATTTTTACTTTTATACCTTTGTGAAAAGAAGGAGTCAAATAGCATTTCGTTATGGTGAATATAATTTTTCGAAAATTCTACTGTGAATTCAACATTACAGAACCACAATTACTTGCTCCTGAAAGAATTAAATGTATTTTTATAACAAGTATTTTTTAACAAGAAATAAAACGGAATTCAATGGATTATTTCTTATTTTCGTATTTTCTCGCAACCTATTTTTCTTATCCACATAAAAACCCTGTACGCGGCTCGAACCCGAAAATTTTTATTTGATGTCAAACCCGAAACGCAAACCGCACTCAACAGGTTTTGAACTTGAAATTGAACTGAAACCCGAAATGAAAGATATTTAATCTATAGTTCAATGCAATTTCTCTAACATCAGTTTATTCTTTTATGTAGAAAAATTAACACACACACACATATATATATATATATACTCAAATATATGTACATATACATTTAAAAATGAAACAATATTGTGGACACTTCTTTTTCTTTTTTTTTTCTTGAATAAACGGCTTAGTAAAACTCACCTGCAAGGCTCAAAACACATCTCGAAAACTACACAAACCTGAATAAATTAGAGTCAAATCGACGCAAACTCGAAAAGCGATTCGGTCTGATTCTGAGAAAATTGTGTTACCCGATCTGATGCAATAATCTAACACATATACATTTTAAATCTGAATTTTCCTTAATATAGCTTTTTTTTTTTTTTTTTTTTTTTTTCTTTTCTTTTGTCGCGCAGTAGATGATTATATATTAAAAGTTTTGTCGTGTCCTCGTAGAAAAACGTTACGCAATTTAAAACTATTTTAAAAACGTCATCAGATTGCTGCACTTTTTGAAATAACTATTCATGTATCACATGCACAAGCAAATTGCTTTATATTTGCACAATTTGATGAGTACATTGAAAAGCAATTTGTTTAATTTATACTTAAATAAACCACATAATAATGAAATGAAAAGTATATAAGATAAATAAACCATAAAATAATGTAATGCAAAATATATAACATAAATAAACAATATACAGGGTTATTCTAAATGATGGACCCATTTTCAAAAAATTGTATTTATTAAAATACAAATACAAAATGAATAATATTTATACTAATGAAAAGAGGAAGTTTTAAAGTTTTTTTTAAAAGACATTATAAATGTCAATGTTCCACCGTTTGCTGCATGGCAAACATCTACGCGATATCCAAACTCGTCCCACACACGAGAAAGCGTATCTGCTGTTACTGAGTTCACGGCTTTCAAAGCGGTGATGGTTCCAGAGGTGGCCGGTAGAGGTCGCGCGGCGTAATATGACTAATTTTATAAATATTCAGACCTTGGTACAATATCTGTTGCACTCTTATTCAAAAATGCGTGAATACAAAATTTATTTTATGTGCAGATTTTCGTATTCTAGATATTCATTTAATTTTATGAAATTAAGTTTCAATACAGTTTTACAAACAAATCATTATAATTCTATTACATTAAAATTATACTATGGTCAAATATCCAATACAAGATAATGTAAAAAATATCATCGTTATTATTTCACTGAAAAATGAATTATAATCGGCTGTTGTTATGATATGATTAATTTTTTAGATAGTTTAATCTCTAAAAAGTCGAAAATAAAATATAAACAAAAAACACAAAGACATTTTACCATATAGCAACATTTAAACACGTGGGTAAGTGTGATCGAAGATCGCTCAAACGGTTTCGTTTAATATTCCTTTCAAACACTTTATCCTTTCTTTCTTTAATAAATTCAAATACATTTCATTTAGAAAAAAAAAAAAAAAAAAGTCATGTTTTTTATAAAGTAAAAAATTACCGGTCCATTTTTCTCTTTTTTTCGAATATCTAAACCAGCCCGATAGCGACCGAAGCCCGCTATTATATTCTGTCGTAATAATATTTGTCATGCGGACTAAATGCGATATTTTTAAAAAAAATTAATTTTAAAATTAAACGTGTTAAACACTTTCACAATGTTAAAATATGCGAATACTTCCATAATCGGGTTTTTATCATGATTCAATACGTTCCTCAAACTCATATATTTACTAATCTCTATTACTCATATTAATAATCGCTTTGTATTATTCTGAAACATTTGAAAAATCCGTTAAACTTCTGATATGACGTCAGATTTTCTTTTTAATTCTCTAATGACGTGATGTTAATCTGCTTTGTGTTCATACACATACGCATACTCCTTGTATTATTGAGAAATCTTTCCGTTTTATTACCACTATGACGTCAATCCATTTTATTTCATGTTAATCTTTTTTTCAATGGGTGAAACATTTTATTTCATTTTCATTTTTCACTTGGAAATCGTCTGATAGAAAATTAATTATTGTAGAAAAAATTTCATTGTGGATTTTTAATTTTTGGCATCTGCTCTAACGAAAAATGTTTAAATTTAATAGGAAAAGGCTGTTAGAATTTTGGTTTTTTATCTCTATTTATTAAAATAATACGAATTTTTCAAATTTTAATATTTTGAGCTCCTCATAGCTAGTATTCAGATTTATACACAAAGTTTCAACTCTGTAAGTTACATAGTTTTTGAGAATGACTCTGTGACAGACGGACAACGGAGCGGGAATAATAGGGTTTCGTGAGATGAACGAAACCCTAAAAAAGAACGCTTTTATCAATTAATGAAACCCAGTGTCGTAGAGTTCAGCACGTCGCGCTAACACGCTTCATCTCCACAGTTCTGTTCCGGACTGCAGACTGGGCACTGTTCACTCACCTTTCATCCCATCGGGGTCGGTAAAATGGGTACCAAGGTTGGTTGGGAACTAAACACTGAGGGTACCGCGTCAGGTTGACCATCGTCAAAAATACAGAGCTGAGTACTTTAGGCATTAATGAATTGAATCGCCACCGCTTGTTTAGTATTTTTAGTATATCAATTAATAGTTTAATATAAACAAATTATGATTATTCGTTGAAAAAACAATTTAGAAATCCTGAATAGATAGTTTAAATATCACCTTTTTTTCTTACCTGTTGCCATATCTTAAAATTAAAACAGAATAATATAATAAGACAGAATAATACAGATTAATAAAATAAATTCACTAGTTCGTCATTTTTACCAAGCGTAAAACAAATCGGGGAATTTTCCATAATCTCGGCCGACACCCCATTAACAAATTATAGGTGAAATTATTTCAAATATCATCAATTGCAATTCTGAACTTAGGCGGTATTTATAAGATAAACATTGAATGCTTATGAAAGATTATTTTTTTTTATAAAAACTATTTTTATTTTTATACATATTTAGAATAAGCAAATGTTTGTATCGCTTTTTTAATCTGTAGAAATCGATCCAATTGAAAAGTAAATTTTTAATTGTGTATGTGAATTTAACCTTCCTCTATGTCTTAGATATTTATTGTCGCTTCAATAACAGAATAGATGCAATCAAAGATATTTCTGACAAATTCCTAATTCTATTAAAAGGTGGAATTAATCAATATAAATTGCGTCGTAGGTAGTTTATGTCAATAATGGATGAAGACATAACTGTATTTCAATGTAATGTTACTGTCTACGATTATTTCCCAAAGATTTGTAGTTGTTATCTTGTATATTTGTATTAGAAGGCAATGCAATAAATTCTTTCAATTTTTGAACAAATATCGTGTAAGGAATACTTGAACATATACTTTAAACTACAACAGTTTTAGAAAAACTCAAAAGAATTTAAAATGGAATTACAAATTCACCTTGTAGTTAAAATACATAAAAAACTTATGAAAAATACTTAAAAGTGCTTTAAAATAAAAATAAAAACATATGTACAAGAATTATAACATACTAGCTGTTACCCGTGACGTCGGTCACGTAACATCAATATAAAAATAAATGCATTAATTAAAGAAAACATTTCGTCCCCAATAATTAAAAACACATGTAATTAACCAACTCTTTATCACATTTTATAGGAGACGTGAATTAACCTATATTATTCAGAACTAAAAAGAAATGGCGCATCTAGTGTTTCTCGAGAGTTAGATAAAAATTATGCACTCGTGACACCATAATTCACTTTTATATTTTAACAGAATAATAAGGCTAATATAATTTGTGACTCGTGCTATAGCCAATATACACGTCAGGACACATTGCCGTTATCATTATCTTATTACGCGTGAAGGTTTCGCTATAGTACTCCATTGTGAAATTTGGTAATCTTTGAAATTCAATATTTGAAAAACGGCATAATCATTAATTTTGAAATTTATATCATGAAAAATAAAATATTTTACCTTTCAAACGCAGTTTGTCTAACAATTTTGTCACAAATACTTTTCGAGCAATTAATTTTTTCAGTAACTTCAAATGTTCCATTCTCCGAGATTAACCTGTGGCAACGATTAGCCACAAAGCCAGTCGTCAGCAACGCGTAGTTTTTTTTTTTTTTATCAAATAGGATACTTTACTCCCGAGATCTTTCGAACACACACGCTTTCATTTTCAAGGGGAAAAAACGGTGACTGACAACAGAATTGTCACTACTGTGCTTCTACTGTGCTGTTATATAACGGTTTTAAACAGCAGCTAGTCTATTAATCTTTAGGGGTATATAAAAAGTTCATGCGTTCAGGCGTTGGTGTCTTTGATATTTTCAAAATGTTGAACCATATCTCAGGTAAGTTGTAAGATAAACCTTCATTACATGTGCTATTTCTTTTAATCAAAATTTCTAATGATTCTCTGATTTTATTAGTATAATAATTCGTTGTAGCTACTATAACTTTTGCGTTTTTAAAGACAATTTTTAGGGTTTCGTTCGTCTCACGAAACCCTATTACTGTTGTCTGTCCGTCACAGAGCCGGTTCTCAGAAACTATTTAACTTACAAGCATGAAATTTTGTGTACTTATAGCTCAATATCTGCTATGAAGCTCAAAATAATAAAATTTGAAAAAATCGTATTATTTTAATATAAAGAGATAAAAAACGAAAAATGAAAGAGCCTTTTCCTAGTAAATTTAAACCTGTTCATATATTTAATACCTAATTGTTCATATATTTAAACCTGTTCATATTTTAATCATAAAATTTGAAAAAATCGCATTATTTTAATATAAAGAGATAAAAAACCAAAAATAAAACAGCTTTTTCCTATTAAATTTAAAAACATTTTTCGTTATAGCAGCTGTCAACAATTAAAAATCCACAATGAAATTCTTTCTACAATAATTAATTTTCTATTGAAAGATTTCCACGTAAAAAATGAAAATGAAATAAAAAGTTTCACCCATTGAAAAAAAAAGATTAATATGACGTCGTATTGGTAATAAAACGGAAATTTTCAAACATTTCTCAATAATACAAGGAGTATGAGTATGTGTAAGTGCAGAAAGCCGATTAATATGACATCATTAGAGAATTAAAAAAAATAATCTGACGTCATGACGGATTTTTCAAATGGTTGACACTAATACAAAGAGAGTATCAATAATGAGTAATAGAGAATAGTAAATATATAAGTTTGAGGAACGTACTGAATCATGATAAAAACCCGATTATCTAAATATTGGCATGTTTTAACATTTTGAAGGTATCTATACAACATGTTTAATTTTGGAATGGATTTTTTTTTAATATCGCATTTAGTCTACATGACAGAGTATAATATCGGGTTTCTCCCGCTATCGGGCCGGTTCAGATATTCGAAAAAAACGAAAAAAATAGACCGGTAAATTTTTACTTTATAAAAAACGACTTTTTTTTATTTTTATTTTTTTATAATGATTTTTTTATTTGGATTTATTAAAGAAAGGAATATTAAACGAATCCCACTTGTTATATTTTCTCGTTGGTAGAACCTTGATAATGCTGTAGATGGTCGGTTGAATTTGATGTCAGAAATGTGTTTTTTCAAATTTTCTTTAAACTTACGAGTAGTCATGCCTATGTAAAATAAATCATTTTGCATTTCTGTACAAAATGGGATAGAATAGATTCCTGCGATGTTGTTGGGCATCGGATCGATTTTCCTGTGAATAAAATCTTTTAACTTTGTTAGTGGTTTATCTATTAAGTTGATATCGAATTTCTTTAAGGCGTATCTTAATCTTTCATATAATTTTAGTACATAATCGAACTTGCATAATCTGAGATCATTCATGTTTGACATATTCTTTGGATTTTTCTGTATTATTTCATAAATTAATTTATTTATCTGTTGAGGGGGGAATCCGTTTTTATTGCAATTTGTGTAATTTTATTCAATTCATTTTGTAGTGATTACCAGTGCAAATATTAAAGGCACGTTTTATATAAAATTTATATTCCGCAATTTTATATTTAAAAGGAGAATTGCTGTCATATGCGATAGTATTATTTGATCTACAGTGTTTTCTGTATACTCTTTTCTCTATTGTTCTTTTATCTATGTTTTTTATTAGTTCAATATCCTGATATGATAAAATTCCTTCATTCTCCAAATCTAATGTGAATTTAATGTTCTTGTAGATTTCATTAACTTTCTTGATTTCATTAACTAACTTGATTTAATTAACTAACTTGAAGAAGTTAATGAAATTGACAAGAACATTAAATTCACCTTCGCGAAGGACTACAAAATAGTATATACAAGAAAAGCATGCAAATTTTAACCAAATCGGTCGATCCAATCTCGGGTTCTACCTGGTACCGATTTGTAAAACAGAGTTTTGAGAAAAACAGGTTTAAAGTTTTACAACGTTTTTAAACAAACATAGATTACAGTGACAATTTTCAACTTACATAAAATCATCTATACTAAGCCTATATAATGAACCCTCCTTGACTTCCTCTTTCTCAATTCTTTTGTTTCTACATGAGCGCCGCACACAATACGTTAAAAAAGAGCCTATTCACTGCAACACTAAAATATGAATAACTTTTGAACCAATACGAAATTCGAAAAAACTGCTTTACCACAAATTTTTTAAGTGTTTAAGGCAGGCATGAAATTTCAGTTGAAAAGATACTAGCCAGACTAAAATTTTTGCTCGCCACTATTTTACATTCATTCAGAGAGCAACGTCGGCCACTACACCTGCCCATCAGAAACTGAACTATTTATGACAAACTTAATTAAAATTGATAATTGTTAGAAGGAGCTGTCTGTTAAATCCAGAATATTTTACATTCATGAAAAATATGAACAAGTTTTAAAATGTTAAAAATTCGGGCGAAAGCGAATAATTTTTACCGCGTTTCCAGCAGCTGAGCTTAGGTGGCGAAACCTGATTCACTTCGCGCAGGAATGAAGAGCTATCAGATTCAGCCACGGAAGTGAAAAAAGCAGCCTTGGCGCTTGCGCGGTGCGAAAGCGGGGGAACGAATGCAGACGGGGGAAGTTCTTTCCTCCTGTAGAAAGAAATGGACGTAGGTGACGCCGCATTTTTCTTCTTTTGGAAGATAAATGACGTCACTTGATTTTAAAACACTTCCGCGTGTCACTAGATTGAGGCACGATATTCTGAGTGCATACAGTTTGATTTGAAGCTCAATATTTCAAAAGACGAAACTTACTCGCCAACCTTAAATATTTGCTCGCTAATGTCGAGCTGGCGAGTGGAAATTTCGTGCCCTGGTTTAAGGAGTGAAAATATGTAAAAAAAAAGTTATAACATGCCCTAATACTTTTTAAATACCTTCAGTTTGCAAGTAAATTGTGTATAATAATATCGTAAATACATTTTTTAAATGAACTATGATGATTTTGGGGCATCCAAAATGTTGAGCCCCAAGGCGCCATGTGAAAGTCAGACCCTGATTTTCACACATGTCTAAAACAAATATTTTGCAACCTTATTTCTTGAATAAATACTCTTAAAACATATCTGAAAAAAACCCCTCAAGAAACTATCGTTGAAAAAAGAAGAAATGTATGTGGAACTGATATCTTAAATCGAGCGCAAATATTCAAAGCATTCAGCTAACAGTACAACTGTATTTCAACAGTTCAGCTCTGATTTATTACCGTTCTTTAGAAAAGGAGAGTCGTTCCACTGTTAAAAGAAAATATCGACATTCTCTCTTCCATCAAGCTTACGAAGATTTATGGTGCAACAATCCCATTTAGCAATGTTCAGCAAGCGCTGACAGAATGATATACAGGTAATAGCACTGACCTAACTCGAAGATTTATGAGGCGGAATTTTTATGTTCCCTTACATAAAATATGAAAAATTCAAATGCGTTAGAACTTTCCTCTGTGTGTGTCGTTAATTCTCAATTTTAGTATATAATAGAGAATCGTCGCTTGTCTTAATAATTTAATAAGGCACAGACTAAATCTCAATACTATTGGCACACGTAATCTGTTATGATGACTAATGATGTGATATTGTTAATGATTGATGATGATGTAAATAAGTGATACGAGTGTTCCTCCCCCATGCGCCCGCGGACACCTTGTCTTGTGCTTACGTCGTATCTGTAAATGTTTATACATCGATACATAATTTTCGTTCATGGATAGTAAATAATTATTTTGATGGAAAGTAGAAAGATGCTGAGAATGTGCAGATTTTCTTCACAAGATAAAATCTACGGTGAGCAAAGATTGAAAGCTTAACTTACATTTTCGAAGACATCATTTCTTTTATATCGGTTACATCACTAAACCTTCAGTTATGAAGAAGCTTTGTTACCATTTAATATATGAATTGCTTCATAAATATACATCTATATTCATCTATCATAAATATACATCGATATTCATCCATCATAAATATACATCTATATTCATCCATCATAAATATACTTCTATATTCATGCATATTGGTAAGAGAGGGTCGAAAGCTCAATAAAAAAACATGAATTTTAAAAAGTACATTTTTGTATTTCTCTGATACAGCTTAAACCAATCAAAATTTAGCTTTCAAGACATTCATCTATAGCCCAGCAGCTAGCAGGCAATTTGGAGCAGGTATTTGATAAAAGCTGAAAATTGATAATATAGTATTTTAACCTTTTCGGATTATGAAATCGTTGGTCTACCAGGTAGAAGGTGTGGTATTCGCCACTTACGCAATTCGCAACTTGCAATTTTCGATGAACAAAACAGGTTCAAGATTAAAATTACAATTTACATATATGAAAATACATGTTTTTTTAAATGTAAAACAATAATTGGCAGACGAATCAGCCGGTACTAAATACATGGCAGACGTCTTCAAAATTGTTACAAAAGTAATTGAAAAAAAGTTTTTGCTGAAACGTTAAACTTACACAGCCCATTCCATATGCAAAATATGGTATGTTAGTATCATGGCAGGCCTAATATCTCGAGAGCTAGCATGTAATTTGGAGCAGGTATTTGACAAAAGCTGAAATTTAGTAGTATAATATTTCTACTTTACCACATTATGGAATCATTGGTCTGCCAGGTAGCTGGTGGTGGATTCGTGACTTACGCAATTCGCAATTTTTCGTATGTCAAAGTAGCAAGGAAATGTAGACTGTTTTCCGTAAAGTACTGTATGTTTGAATAAATATATTGTAAATAGTCCAAGAGCGGAAAAAGTATCTAGCATAGAAAAAAGTACATCTTCGTCTGCCAAGCTTCGTGACCGAGAAGAACCTAACGAATAATAAGACACGACTTCAAGAGACGGTTACAACAACGTAGAAGAAGGTGACAGTTCCTTGGGAAAGGCTTTTGAAAAATTATGTTCATCCAAGTCATTACTAGTTCTTCGTTTCAATCTGAAAAAAAAAAAAAAAAAAAAAAAAAAAAAAACAAGAGGGTTTGTTTGGACGTTAAATTGATAACGTCGACACAAATAGCCAAATATTTGCACAAAGAGTAAAATTTGGAAACAGCCAAAAATATACCTAAACAAGCGGGAGACTTGCACTCTGAGAGTTCTCTCTACCGTTATGTTGTATTACCGTTACATAAAAGACCGTTACATTGCGTTCATTTGGCGTTAGTACCGATTGTGGAAATTCGGGAGTTTGTTAAGTAATAAATTGAGATAAATTTATAAATTAATGTTTTTTTTAATTTTCTCCTTTACACGTCCTATAAGACCTATCTCCACGCCAAATTTCAAAGTCCTAAGTCAAAAAGAAATACCCTACAGATTTTACTCTGAAAATCCATAGGGTACTTTCGGTTAATATAGAAATTTTAAATTTGGCAAGAAGGGAGGTCTTATAGCACATGTAAAGGAAAAAATCTGAAAAATCATTAATTTATAATTCTATGTCGATTTATTACGTGATTTCCCATAATCGGGATTTCTAAAGCGAGACTATAAGGGTTCCGTTTTTTTTTTCTTTTCAGATACGGAACCCTAAAAACCAGCAAACAGTTCAACTGTTATTATATTTCAAATAAAGTGGAGAGTCAAAATACGTCCATTAGAATTAACTTTTAAATATACACTAAAAACACTTTTTATTTGGCTTAAAAGACGTCAACATAAACCTTAAAGATGTTAAAATTTTATTTAGAGTTATTATCCGGGTTTATTTTAGTTTATAAAATTTCCTTTAAAAACATTTGGTTTGAGTTTAGTCGCGAGGGCTCCCCCGAAGTTAAAGACGGTTTTGAGCACGAGAATTGATCCTGTCAGTAAGGGTGACCTTTCGGGTGTTTATGTTATTCCATTTATTAGGGAGGGGGGTGTTAGAAATTCTTATGTTGGTATGACACAGAGGAAATTCAATGTTAGATGTAAGGAGCATATTGCAGATATTAAGTATGGGAGAGGGAATACTGCCTTATCAAGGTTAAATAATAAAGAGAGCATCAACATCCTATTTAATGAAGCTAAATTGATTTATTGTTCCAGTTTTTATTTTCAACTTTTTGTGAGGGAATCTATTGAAGTTTATTGAAGAAGATCGAAAGCATGTAATGATACGTTGTCGTTTAAAATTCCGAAAATTTGGGTTGAGTGGTTGAATAATAGTGGGATGCGGTCTGTAGATGAATCTAAGAGCGGTGTTAAAATTAAAAGCATAGAGGGCGTTGTACCTACTTTCACGTAGTGACTGTTCAGACTCTCTGGTTTTTAATTAATTTAATCTCTCGTTTTTTATGTAAATTGTATTTGTGGTTTGTATATATTCTGATGACGATTTGATGAACAAATCGAAACATGTAAATTTTAAATTTTAACATTGTTAAGGTTTATGTTGACGTCTTTTAAGCAAAATAAAAAGTGTTTTTAGTGTATATTTAAAAGTTAAAACCAGCAAATAGTACATCAAAAGTTGCATCGAAAAAGGAGGTGAAATTGCAAAGTGCCCGGAAAAAGAAAGAATTAAAACAACTAACTGTGCTGAAAATAAGCTTTAATTTGTTTGCAAATTATTTTATCAGGTTAAGTTTATACGTTTCAAAATTGATTTAATTTAGTGACCAAAGCAGTGTGTAATTACACTGCTGTCCAAATATTAAGTGGAAGAGACTATACGCTTTCGCTTTTTACGCGGTTTATCGAATATCTACAGAAATTCTTGATGAATTGTCATTCAACTTCGAGGATGTAAAGCACACATTTGAATTCAAAAACAGTAGAAACAGTATACTGCAATTAAAAAATTAATATATTGAATATTTCATGAGATATCGGCATTTGTATGAAATAATTTTTAACTTGCAAACTACACTGGTGTGCAAAACTTAGGCAACAAACACAAAATGCTAATTTCTGAACACGCGAGTACTCAAAAAGAAATTCTATAAAGAGCAAGTGTAGAAAAGAGGTACTACCCTAACAGCACGGCCAGTCGATGTGAAGTTCCCTTGACGTCACACATGGTTAGAAGTGTGACAATCGCTACGGTGAATCAAAATACGGGATATTTCACTGTCTCATTATTACTCTCAAATGATTGTTAACACTGAAAAGTCACTGTGACTGTCGCTTTGTGATGGGTCACAAGGTGACATTACAATGAGGTCACCTTGTGATTCTCAAGTCACTGTCAGTTGAAGACTGAACTTTGAAGTCATTGTGAGCATTGCATTGTGATGAGTCGCCAAATAATGTTACAATGAAGTCACATGGTGAATTTCCGGTGATCGGAACTCTATTGTGAAGTCATCATTGCACTCCTTTGTGAAAAGTCACCAGATGGTTTCATTTTCTGTCACTTGGAAACTCGTCACAGAACAGCTATCATGATGACTTTACAATGGAGTGTCAAAATGACAGTCACATGAGAGTCACAAGATGACTTCATTGTAAAGTTACCTGTTGACTCGTCAAAAAGTAGCAGTCGTGGTGACTGTTCAGTGGAGTAACCAAATGAGAGTAAAAATGAAACGAATGAAAGATATCACATTTCTGTTCATTGTTGTGACTGTGACAATTGTGACCATTTGTGATGTCAAGAAGACTTCACATCGACTGTTTGTGCTGTTAGGGTAGTACCTATTTTCTACTCTTGCTGTTTATAGAATTTCCTTTTGAGTACTCACGTGTTCAGAAATTAGCATTTAGTGTTTGTTGCTTAAGTTTTGCACACTAGTGTATATTAAAGAAATTTCTTTTTATGATTTGGTAGTCAATTCTGTAAAACAACTCATATAAAAAGACCAGTCAAATATCGTGAAAACTCAGAAGGATATCGGCAATGCAGTGAGCTAATTGACAAATTGGGGAAGGGGGGGAATCCAACTGGATGATTCGATTTTCCCCCCAATTTGTCAATTAGCTCACTGTATTGCCGATATCTTTCTGATTTTTCACGATATTTGACTGGTCTTTTTATATCAGTTGCTCTATAAAATTGACTACCAAATCATGAAAAAAAAAATTCTTATCTACAGAATGTGAAAACAACCGGGAAAAATCTTGTAATGGTGTAAAAACTCAAAGCGTGTGCATCTGAAATTACCTTCTTTACAATGTATATTTATGTTATTAGATATTACCCTCCACAACCGATTTCAACAAATAAGGCAACACTAGAATAAGTTATGATGCCCTGAAAAACCAATATGAAGATATTAAAATGTCCTATGAATTTTTCCTTTCGCATTCCACAGAGATGGCAATGAACTTAGGCGCCAAAGTTTATGGCGATAAACTACTCTGACCAAAAATCACCCGGAATGATATAAAACAAAAGGTATCAATTTATTAGTCAAAATTTATTTCATCTTCTTCAAAGTTATCTCCTCCTGCAACAATGTACTCCAACGTTTTTTCCAATCATCTAAACATGCCTTAAAGTAGTTTTTGCGAAACCTATTCATAGTTCGTAGAAAATTTTCTTTTATCGAATTAATAGACTCAAAACGTTGACCACGAGGAGGAAATTTCAACCAATTTCAACCGTGGAAATCAGAAAAAGGTCACACGGTGCCATATCAGGTGAATACGGAGCTTGTGGATCCGTATTTGTTGAATGTTTGGTTAAAAACTCAGGAATAATAATTTTACTCTGAGAAGGCGCATTATCGTGGTGCAAAACCCATGAGTTTTTATCGCCGCATTTCAGGCGGTTTTCGACAAATTGCTTCATGCAAACGGCGCAAAGCACTCAAATAATAACTTTTATTGACTGTCTGGCCAGTTGGTAGGAATTCATAATGCACAACATCACGAAAATCAAAGAAAACAATCAACATTACCTTGATTTTTGAGCGTCTTTGGCTACCATTTTTACACTTTTTATACCAATCAAATAGTGTTGTTTTTCATAAACAGTCCTCTTTTTGCAACATTTCAAATGCTTCTGTAGCAGAACTTTCATCGTGAAAATAAAATTCCATGCATGTTTTTTACTCAATAACATTCGCCATTTCGAAAAACAATAGAGTGAAAATTCTTATCTCATTTAAAACAAATTTATTTTCAGACGATAAAATAAAATAAATTCCTGACTATTGCAAAATGTCGTAAAAATGTTTGATAAAAGTTGGCAGACGATATCTACTATAGATGTATTTTAAAAGAAGCTTTTTTATTCATTTTTATCATTATCATTATTCATTTAGCAATTTATATTCAGACGATAAAATAAAATTAATTCCTGACTGTTGCAAGATGTTTACAGAAATCACAAAAATGTTTGATAAAAGTTTGCAGATGATACGTACTATAGATGTATTTTAAATGAAGCATTTAGGATACTTTTTGATCACAGTAGTATAACAGTCATAAATAACGAGCAGTGTATAACAGAAAAATTCTAAAGGTTTTTCTTAGTTAAATCTTCCAGTTCCAATAGTTTAACTTCTAAACCAATAAACAAAATCTTGCAGTTCTCAGTATTTCTACATACATTTTATTTTCTAGGTAAATGATGTTTGAAAATAAATCTTGTGAAGATATAAATCTTGGAATAGAAAGGAAAATCTGAAATCGTGAGAAAATATCTTTTTTCTGTTACTATTAATTCGAGAATAAAATAGACGGATTTATCAGCTTTTATATATTTCTCTATTTTGAAAAAGTGAAAAAAAGACGATAAACTAACTTTTGTAATATTTAATTTAAAGAATTATTTTTAGAGAAATAAATTGACTACTGTAAAATAACGATAAATTCTATTTAATAATTTTTTTCCATAAATAATGAAGATATACAAAAAATTAAAAGGGGTAAAAAACAGTATTTTAAAAAAATAGAAAATTAAACATATCATTTCCGCGGTATCATTTTAAGTTCTTTCTTCTTTTCTTTTCTTTTTTAAGGGGGGAGACTAAGGTTAAATATACATACAAGTAAACAGAATAATTTAATCATTTTCATGAATTATCTTTCTCGCAAAAATAACACAAAATTTAAAGTTATTTTAAATCACCCTCTCGTGGAGATCCAGCAGTTAAGCATAGGAACTTTTCTCCACGAGGGGAAATGTTTATTGAAAATTCATATTTTAGCATGTTGAATATTACATTAGAGATTAAAATAAAATTTGTACAAACTTAATTTTTAATATACTTGTTCAAACCACAACATTTCTTAATATTAAAAAAAATGATATAAGAAAAAAGTATGAAAGAAAGTAATTAGAAAATTTATGAAAAGAATACTTAAACATAACACAACTAGTAATTTTGCATGGCTCAAACAGTAAGATGAAATAGGAACGGTATGAGTACAGAAAACTGATCAGTATGTGAACTATAATATACAAATTTAAAAAACAAAATATATTCTATGAAATGTACATTATAAATGTAGGGAAAAAAGATCATAGATAATTTTTAATAAAGGGGAAATGTTTATTCAGAATGTTGTAATTTTAAAAGAAGTTATTTTACTGAGAAGAAAATACTAAATTGTTAATATCTAATACTAAATTTGCATGTATGAATAATGCATTAATTAATTTCAAATTAGAAAGGTGGCCATAAATTTACAGAGTAAATATCTGACCTTACGTTTACGATAAAAAGAAACTTCAAAAATACATCCAGACTTAAAACAAATCATGAACGGATTGAAAGAAACAGCAACAGTTGAATTATTTATTTTTGATAAATTGTAATCTGTCAAATAAAAGAGAACGTTTTTTGATGGATGGGAAAATCAGTATTCACTTTGAGAAAACATGGCACAATATTTCTTCTTTCGCAGAATTGTGCAGTATTTCTTAGAAATACAAATATACAAGAAAGTTAAAGTATTCTTAGAGAAAATAAAGCCTTAAAAGACTACGTAAACTTCCAAGTATTCAACGAATAAGAATCAATATAACTAGTCGTTGGGGGTCACCGTAATACTTACCCTTTATGCATATGCATAATATAAAATATGAAAATAAAACATGGTATGAATCGGGGCTTGATGACGTCCTAAACTTTAAATGCTCTATTACTGAATTGTGTAAGAGAAACATCCTTATAACTCTAAAAATGATAATCATATTAACTAACGGATAATACTGCGTCGGATTAAGCGTCTCATTTCCATTTAAAATATATCTTTGAATTGAAATTTGAATGAAGTAGAGGGTCATGAAAAATCGAAGAGTGTGAAAAATATGATTATACATATCTCGGCGACTCATTATCCGATCGACTTCACTCTTTATGCAATTTTTTTTTTTAATTCACTCCTTAAAATAAAAAATTTTGAAATTTTTATAATACCTTTCATGAGAACGTATATTTCGAGAGTCCGAAAAAAATAGTTCCAGATTATCAAGGCTACTGAAATTTAATAGGCTTCTTCTCATTATTACATACTAAGTACATACCAAATTTCAAGTCTCTATCTCAATTTGTTCGGGAGATACAGCGTTTACAGACACACAGACACACAGTCATACAGACACACAGACGGACGGCAATTTTTTTTTTTTTTTTGCTAAAAATATGTTTTTGGAATCTCCAGTGTCTGAAACGGGAAAATCCGTCAATTTTTTTTTCAATTTTTAAAACGATTACAAGGCTTAGCCAATACTGCGTATGATGGGCAAGTAAAAACCGGGAGAATAAATCCATCGACCTAACTTTTGATACTCAAAAACTCAAGAAATAATTCATCAATTTTAAGGAATATTATGGTGTTTTAAAAAGTCTAATTATGAATTATAAATGATAATTCTTTCTACAATATGCAGTTTGTAGCATTTCGATATCTAAAATACTTTTTGAAAAGTAGGGGCAAAATCGTGAGGATCAATCAATCAATCAACCTCTCCTTCAATGCTCAAAAATTCGAGAAATAATCGATGAATTTTAAGGAATCATATGGCGATTAAAAATTCTAAATAAGATTTATAAATGATGATTGTGGCTCGAATTTGCCATTTGTAGCATTATATGTTTTCAAATTCAAATTTTCCGAGATTCAATTAAATGTTTCATTCAACTCTTTTTAACACTTTCCAACATAGTTGAAAAGTGCTTATGAATTCGGTTTGTCTGTGTGTATGCCGTCTGTCTATCTGTCATTCTGTCCGTACTCTGAATACATACGTATTGTCATGCAATTGATATATGTTATTGAGGTTTACTATGGCTTGTTCGGTATTGAATATGAAGTGCGTAGCACTTATAGTTTTTTAGAGGGACACTCAAAAGAAATATGTTACATTACGGTCTAAGGGGGAAAATCATTTTCGGTTTATTTTAATGATGTTACAAAATTTAAATAACATTAAAATTGATATAAATCACTGCGGTACACCACGAGAGGCTTATTGCAGAATATGGTGTGTATAGCACTTAAATGTTTTTTACAGGGACACTCAAAATAATTCCGTTGCATTACGGTCTATGGAGAAAAATCGTTTGCGGTTTATTTTAAGAATGTTTTACTATTTTAAACATATTGAAATTTATGTATGTCACTAAGATGCATTACAAGAGGCTTACTATAGAATATTGTGCGTATAGCATTTATCGTCCATTTTCAAGGACACACAAAAGAATTTTGTACTATCTGTTAATAATAATTGCTGGAAGTGCTTTTTCAGTTTCTGAACGCGTTTTTAAATTTAACTCATTTTTTGTATATTACTTGGCGTGTATAAATTCTATAGATCATATACAAAACAGCACAAAAGTTTTGGAGTACATTTACGTTCATTGACGGAAATTCCAATAGAGATATTTTAAACTGTGCAACGCGTTTCCTAACTGAACTAAAATTTAGTATTCTATGTAATATGTATACAAATCTATAGATCATATACAGGGTTGCACGAAAGAATTCGGATATTTTTACGAACATTGTACATTATTCCTGAAATTGGGTTTTTCAATATGTTATGCGTTTTCCAAATTGTTTACTTAGATATCATCTTTCATCTTATTAAACGGTAATGATTTGTAAAATTATTTTGGAAGTGTTGGAAAGTGTTACATAATTGACGCATAATTTTTCGTTTTTGTTACATGTCTTCAAAGAAAAAAATAAAACTATTAAGTTATGTGTGAAGATATATAAATACAACGCTGTTTACAACGTAAAACACAAAGAAATATCTGCATTTTCAAACTGAACTGACAACACAAAATGACAATTTGAAATTTCCTGCTTTTCTTGACCTACAGATAAATAATGTCATAAAATAAATCTCGAAAAATATCTAATTCTTACATTCGTAGACGTCTAATACTGAAAAGCAATTCCCCTTTCGTTTCAAATTAAATGAAATGGAAAGGTGGGAATTTATCACATACTAGAGAAACGCTTTATTGGTAAAGTTGAGAAAACTACATTCGGCTGACATTAATTTTAAGAACTTAACTTTGTAACTACTTTATCGAGTTCTTATTTCTTACTTTTAACTGAATCAGAAATTGTTAGATTAATTTGCATAAAGAATAAATTTTGCCTGTCAATCTGTGATACCAGATGTCAAGTAAACAAGAAGAAAAGGTGGATAAGAAAGAAAAGAAATTCAATATAATTAATTTCAAAACTTTAAAACTCAAACACTGCAAATTAAAATCCAGAAAAGATACATCAAATTTTCCATTGCTAAACATTCTTGGGAATCTAGCCAAAGGTTTAAATTTCAAATTGTTAAAATTATCTTTAATGATAATTACATCTCTAAATTATATTTTCTCAAACAAAAAGCTATCTTCTGAGAAAAATGACACTTTCAAATCTGAGTAAATCGATGTTTTCATTTTGTTATGAAACTTTTTGTTTCAAATAGGACGATCCAATGCTTTCAATTGTGAAATACCAGAAATACTCAGAATATTGAAACATACTCAAAACTGAGCACATAGAGGTCAGTTCAAACTAATTTTTAAATATGCACATACTCAAAAATGCTTAGAATCAGTTCAAACTCATTTTTGAAACATGGAAATACTCAAAAATGGGCACATAGAAGTCAGTTCATACTCATTTTTGAAACACTTACATACCCAAATGTTTCAAAACACATGGTGTTTTATTCTTGAGTGTGTGCATGTTTTCCGGAATTAGTATATACATGTTTCAAACTTGAGTATTTTTGATATCGGAGCCATTTTGACTATGCGACATACTCAGATTTGAGTATTTTTTGCTCAGTTTTGAAAATGTCGGTTGTAGAGTGTAATGTATTCAGGAAAAATCTGATTTCCTCCCTTTAGTTTGGCCTTCCTTTATTTTCTTTCTGTCTTTTTATTTCATTTTATTTATCTTCTTACTTACTACTTACTATAAATTATAATTTGATTTATCTTATAAATATTTAAAATTTTCAAAAATAGAAACATTTTAATAAGCAGTATATTATAAATACCATTGTACATATTCTACCATTTTGATAAAATAAACAAATTAAAAAAATTCAGTTTATATTTTATTTTACAGATTTTTGTTTAGAAGTTACTTTTGTTGAGAATAAACCTTTCATTGAAATGTTTTCTTAAATTTTAGTTAAGAAAAAAAAATCTAAAAGTATTAGGCTGCATGAGATATAAATAATAAGCTGTATATTCGGCCAAAAAAAAGGATACCCTTATACATTTTAATCTCAAAATTATCACATAAAACTAGTCGTTGGGGATCACAGTAATACTTACCCATCATGGATATGCATAATATAAAATATGAAAATAAAACAAGTGTAAACTATTTATAAAATGCATTGCAATTCGACTAAAATCTTGGCTTCATGACGTCATAAACTTTAAATCGAGGCTAACGAAAAAGACAGGCTACAGCGGTGCATGCCACTTATCTTTTTTTACAGACCGCTAGAGTGACGTAATGCTCTTTTCGTACACCTGCATTGGTGCATTCTTGCATCACGTGACTCCCGCGGTCTGTAAAAAAAGATACGCGTAAAGCACTGCGGTAGCCTTTCTTTTTCGTTAGCCTCGCTTAATTGCTCTATTACTGAATTGCGTAAAAGAAACCTCCTTATAACTCCAAAAATGATAATCCTATAAACTAAGAGTTTACTGCGTCGGATAAAGCGTCTCATTTCCAATTAAAATATATCTTTGAATTGAAATTTGAATGAAATACAGGGTCATAAAAAATCGAAGACTGTGGAAAGTAGGATTACAAATATCTCGGCAATTCATTACCCGATTGACTTCATTCTTTATGCAAAATTTATGTTTTTTTATTGTCTTTTATATTCACTCCTTAAAATAAACAATTTCGAAAATTTGTATATACTTTTTATCAGAACGAATATTTAGAGAGTCCGAAAAAAATAGTTCCGGATAATCGAGGTTACTGAAATTCAATAAACTTCTTTTCATTATTACATACTAAGTATATACCAAATTTCAAGTCTCTATCTCTCAATTTTTCGGGAGATAGACACACACACACAGACGCACACACTGACAGACGGACGGCAAATTTTTTTTTCTAAAAATATGTTTTTAGAAATCTCTGGAAATATGTTTTTCGGTGTCTGACACGTGTATATCCATAATTTTTTTTCTTTTTTAACGATTACAAGACTTACCCTGTACTACGTATGATGGGTAAGTAAAAACGAAAATAGGCATTCCTCTGGAAGTGATGTCTTCTTTCAATTTATGTTACAACAAAAAGCTTAGGGGATCATCTTAATAGTGAAATTGAACCAAACTTTCAAATTTTCAATCGAACACCTAATTTTGACATCCTATTTGAATTTTTCGGTAAATTTTACCTTAGGATATCAAACAGGAAGATAATCGGTCATCTAGTTTAGGAATTATGAAGATTTAAAATTTTGAACTCCTATTATTAAATTCGTTTGTAATCGTTGCAAAAGAGATAGCAATGTGGGTGGCTTTGTAAACATAATTCAAAAACTACTTAGCGGAATGAGTTGTAAATTTGTATTCCCGTATTTGAAGATTTTTATGAATTGATTTCTGTTAAAACATTTATAGGCTTGAATTCTTATTTGTTTTGAAAATATATTACGAAAAGTTATATATTTTTTAAATTAATTTTCGAAAAATATAGTAATTGTAACCTATGAATGTTTTCAAAGAAATCGATTTTTAGAAGCTTCTACCATGCGAATCTAATACAGCTTTTTATGCTAATTAGTTTTTTAATTAGTCTTAAAAAACTAGCCGCACTGCAATCTGTTTTGCATTGACTACAAATGAATTTAACATAAGCAGTTACAAACTTTAAATCTTCATAAATCCTAAACTGTTTGAACGAATGACTTCCCATTTGGTAACATAAAATATTATTTAACACAAAAGCCAGATAAGATGTCAAAATTTGGTGTTAGTATTGTAAATTTCAGAATTTGGTATAATTTAACTATGAAGACGATCATCTAAATTTTTAACACTTTCCAACATAGTTGAAAAGTGTTTATGATTTCGGTTTGTCTGTCTGTTTGCCGTCTGTCTGTCCACCGTCTCTAACTCGCGTAAATATATTCGAATTGTTATGCAATTGATATATGTTATTGAGATTTACTTTGGCATGTTCGGTATAGAAAATAAAGTGTGTAGCACTTATAGTTTTTTTTTTTTTTTTTTTTTTTTTTTTTTTACAGGGACTCTTAAAAGAATTCCTTTACATTACGGTCTATGGTATAAAATCATTTGCGGTTTATTTTAGTGATGTTACACAATTTCAAACATATTGAAATTGATATATATCACTGAGGTGCACTACAAGAAACTTACTATACAATATCATAGCTGCCAACTGTTACGCTTTTTTCCTACCACTAAAATTTTATAGTAAATGTTATCTTATTGAATGACCGAAATCATACGATTCAATAAGACAAAATTTTCTATTAATTTTTAGTGGTAACAAAAAAACGTAAAAGTTGGCAGCTATGCAATATGGTGTGCACTTATAGTTCCTTTACAGAAACACTCAAAAGAATTCAGTTACATTACTGTCTATGGATACAAATCGTTTGCGGTTTATTTTAATGATGTTTCACTATTTCAAACATATTGAAATCTATATATATCACTGAAGTGAATTACAAGAGGCTTACTATAGAATATTGTGTGCATAGCATTCATTGGTCATTTACATGCAAAAGGATTCGGTACTGCCTGTTAATAATAATTGCTGGAAGTGCGTTTTCAGTTGCTGAGCACGTTTTTAAATTTAATTCTTTTTTTGTGTTTTTCGTTGTGTATAAATTCTATAGATCATATACAGGGCAGCAGAAAAGTTTTCAACATTTCCGTTTATTGACGGAAATTCCAGAAACGGAAATTTAAACTCTGGTACGCGTCTCCTATAACTGAACTAAAATTTAGCATTCTACGTAGTATATATACAAATCTATAGTTCATATACAGGGCTTCACAAAATAATTTGGATATTTTTCCAAATATTTTTGGTAATTCTGAAATTGTGTTTTTAAATATATTATGCTTTTCTCAAATTTCTTACTTAGATATCATCTTTCAGCTTATTAAATGGTAAATATTTCTAAGTCTTTCGGAGGTGTTGGAAAAAATATGCTTGACGCATGATTTTTCGTTCTTGTTTTATATAAAACAAACTGAAAAAAGACTTAATTTCCAGTAGAAGGGCTATTTCCGTTTTTTTCTGACACAATTTGCAGATTAAAATATTTACCACGTTCCCTCTATTTTTCGGCTAACTTTACATAATGTACAACATTCTAAGGCTTTTACTTCTTAAAACTTACTTCCAAATCCAATGACAATGCAATAAGTAAAATTATTGAATTTGATTTTTTTAATAAATAAAACTTCCGTAGATAAATTACATATATAATCATTCTAGTTCTTTTAATCAAAAGAATCTGGGAGTTACAATTCCTTTTTCGATTCCAATTGAATGAAAGAGCAAAATAACGATTTTTGATGTTACTGGTGGGATACTTTATTGGTAAAATTGGGACAAAACTATTTTGCTGGTATTAATTTTGGGAGTTCAACTTTACAATCCGATGATCAAATTCGAACTTCTTTTAACCGTATCAAAAATCGATGCACTCATTTGCACAAGGGATAAGTTTTTAAACGTGATAACTCATGTCAAGTAAAGCAGATAAGAAGTAATACAAATCAGTGTATTTACACTTTAAAAACATTTTCTGAGTATGTCGTATAGTCAAATGGGCTCTGAATCAGAATGACGCATGTTTGAAACATGTATATACTCATTTCTGAAAACATGCACACACTCAAGAATAAAACATCATGTGCTCCTATATGAGTATGTCCATGTTTCAAAAATGAGTTTGCACTGACCCTAATCCTTTTTGAGTATGTCCATGTTTCAAAAATGAGTTTGCACTGACCCTAATCCTTTTTGAGTATGTCCATGTTTCAAAAATGAGTTTGCACTGACCCTAATCCTTTTTGAGTATGTCCATGTTTCAAAAATGAGTTTGCACTGACCCTAATCCTTTTTGAGTATGTCCATGTTTCAAAAATGAGTTTGCACTGACCCTAATCCTTTTTGAGTATGTCCATGTTTCAAAAATGAGTTTGCACTGACCCTAATCCTTTTTGAGTATGTCCATGTTTCAAAAATGAGTAGGAACTGACCTCTATGTACTCAGTTTTGAGCATGTCCGTGTTTCAATATTCTGAATATTTCTGGTATTTCAGAATTGAAAGTATTGGGTCGTCCTATTTGAAACAAAAAGTTTCACAACAAAATGAAAATATCGATTTACTCAGATTTGAAAGTGTCATTTTTCTCAGTGTGCTGTCCTAAATCGACACACCCATAAACAGCTGTTAATTTTACTTGCATACACCACAAATACATTTTTTTGCCCACTAAGAAACACCGGCACATTCACTATGTGTCCACTTTGAACACATTTTATCCCTTCTCCTTCGATTTTCAGTGACTGAATAAAGCATTGCAATAAAGACAGGCTTCATCATCATCAACGACAGAAAATTGCATGTCTTTCTCGTGATCATTGTATGTAACAAAGCTTTTTCTTCTTAGCCTGTAGAGCTGCACGTCTTGAATGTTAACTATGTTATTATGTTTCTCAGCAGATTTTGCCTTCGCTTCGACAGTATGAGGATTGCTAGTCAGAACTTTTACACCTCCATTTTTAGGTGCGTTCGTTATTATATAAATACGTAGCACCTATTGTCGTCGTTTGGTGCGTCCGTCTGTCTGTCCGTCCGTCCGTCTGTCTGTCTGTCCGTCCGCATATAACAACGCAAACACTACCCAACCGAATGGTTTGAAATTTAAGATATACTATCTTTTCAGAATTTTGTCGAGACATTTCAAATTTTATAAAAATCGAATCAAAACTTTAGGAGATATTAATAAAAATATTTATTAAGAAATTTGAATGTTTCTTAAAAATCGGTGCTTTCTTGTGATAGGAGCTTCCGAGGTTGAATCGTCAAGCGACCGAGATAACTTATTTTATGACAGAAATGAATCTGCAGACGATATAATTCATTTCACAGAATAAAAAATCATCAAGATCTGAATATTTATATAACTAGCTATATAGTACGAACGCACCTCATTTTTCACGTTTGACGTGCAATTTCCAACTTGTTCCTCTTTTTAGAGGATGATCTAACGTGCGGTGCACAAGGAAGCGGAGATACATCAAGTTGTCTGATAAATGAAGATGATGAACTTGAAGATGCCGCCGGTTGAAAAGATACACATGTTTCCGGATTATCGGAAACAGATGTCGTCGGCGCTGGAATCAGAAGAGGTGATATGAAAACTGTGAAAATTGACGGATTATGTCTAGAAATTCTGATATCTGTAGAACTTGCCTTGCTGTCGTTGCTTTCCTTATTTACCAGTGGACTTTCTGTCACACCTGAAGCACAGAAACGTGATCGGTAAAAATATCTGCCTGCGGCCTGTCATTTTACCTACAATCCCCATATTGTATATACAGAGGCAGTATTCTAAAACATATACATTTGTGAATTTTCGCATATACAGAAAATAATCTAAAAAGAAGTAAGTACTCAACTTATACTTCAGGTATACCTGAAGTAATGTCATGAAGGAATGTCATGAAGATATGTAATCACTGAAGTGAAACAGACGTGAAGTAGCACCAAAAAATAGTCCCAAGACATTTCTGACGAAGTTGTAAAAAGTATCTTTATAAACAATGAAAAATACAAGCTTGAAACCTTCGCCATTAAATGCTTATCGTTGGCGATCGATTTAAGGACATAACAGCGTATCGTTGAGTGCTGTCCTCTAGCGACAATATCAAGAAACATAAGGTATGTCATTTTACCTAAGTATGTCATTTTGGGACAGTTACCGCTACATTGTGTGTCGATTTAATATTAATGAGCATTAAAAACTGTTTCATAAAATTCTAATTTCATAAGATTGAGAATGAAACATTTTCTTAAATTTCTGGACAGAAAAGATAAGATCTAAAATTATCAAGCTGCATGTGAAGTGGTATAAATAACAAACCACCTCCCCCTGAATTGTAGGCCTAAACAATAACACAAGAATGGCGACTGCCGTTGGAGGATTTTTTTTCAGCGTTTGTACGGTCCCTTGAATTTGAATACCAATAATGTTTTAAAGTTTTCTCCACCTTATTTTTCTAAGATTAAATAAGCTTTCTAAAAATATTGGTGCCTAAATTCAGGGGACCGTACAAACGCTTAAAAAAATCCGCCTATGACAGCCGCCATTTTTGTGTCAGCGGGCAGGTCTAATATTTAGGGGACGATGGCGTAACAAGCTGTGCATGACGTAAAACATCCTGAAACTTTTACTTTTTTAAACCTACCTCCAATGCCGATAGTTTAACTGACAATCCAATAAGCATAATTTTTTATTTTGATTTTCTCGATAAAGATACTTTCTGTAGTTAAATAATGTCTTAAGATAAATCTTTGAAAAACTTTTAGTTCTTCGAATCAAAAGAAATCTGGAATTGTGAACCCCTTTCAGTTTCCAATTGAAGAAAATAATAAGGTAGGGATTTATAACTTTACTGAAGGAATCTTTTATTGGTAAAGTTGTGACAAAAACTATTTCTCTATTATTAATTTTAAGACTTTTCAACTCCATTATTGAGTTCTGGTTTCTTTTAAATGTATCAGAAATCGTTAAGCTAATTTGCATGTGGGAGAATCTTTCTTTTCGCAACGTGATAATTGATGTCAAAGGAAGTGAAGGAATGGGAATCTTTGATACGTCATTATTCTAATACTTCTACAAATTTAGAGTTTAAAGTTCTGAAAGATAAAAAGTCCTTCCGGCCTGTACCGGGAGGAAAAGGTAGCTTTCCTATATCTTCGTTTTAAAATTTTAGCTAATGTTACTCGAAAGCAGCGAGCTAAAATGCAAAGAAAACGTTTACAAAAGATTCGTTAATATTGAATTTGAATAAGAAATTCGCCAAATTATTGAGCTATAGCCAAGTTGGCTTCATTTATGAAGACTTATGTTGGTCACCAAATTTGGCGATATTTCGCCAACTGTCGCCAAGTTTGGCGAAAAATTGGCGCTAACGGATATGAACATAAGATTCGTTAATACTGAATTTAAATGACTTATTTTTAATCGCCAAATTTGGAGATATTTCGCCAAGTGTCGCCAAGTTTGGCGAGAATTTGGCACTGACAGATATGAATATATAATTTTATGCGTGTGACTGGGAAAATTATTACAACAATGAAAGAAAATAATTTGCGAGAAATCGCGTTCACTAAAACTCATAAATGAATCGTTGGTTTTTTGTAATGTGCTGTCTTGTTTCAAAATGTTAGCCACCCTAGAATTTCAAACTGCTCTATCTCAGCCATGCTTTAAGATAGAGGTAAAACAAAAAATGTTCTGGAATCCTTGTATCAAGGCCTAACACTTAAGCAAAAAATAAATTTGACTTTTTAACTTTTTTGTATATTTATTTTAGTTTTAAAATTTTCAGTGGCCGCTATCTTGAAACAAGATGGCGGATCAAGCTGCCCAACGAACTCGGTCGAGGCGTTGGTGAGCTTAATACACACTATTAATTTCATCAAAATTAATTTGGGGTCTGGGGGGTCATGATCGGTGAAAATATATCGAAATTTTCCGGAACTGCTTTCCTCCGAACGGCTGCAATAGGTAGCTTTATACTTTTTTGTATTGAAAGCTACCTAAAAGATAATATCAAAATACTTTTTAAACAATATAATTTCTAATTTTCAATCAATTTACCAACTATTAAGAATCTGTTTTTTAACCGTTCATTATGTTACATTACCCAATATTGAAGTACACTGTTAAAAATTTGCAGCAAACTGTCCAGTCATTTGACCGTTTTTGTAGAAAACGGTTACATAACAGTAATTTATTTATATTCTGACCATAAAATAAGCAATAATACGGTCAGAATATAGTTAAATTACAGTTATGTAATCGTTTTCTACAAAAAATTGTTAAATGACTGGACAGTTTGCTGCAAATTCTTAACAGTGTATATTAACAATTGTCTTATATATGTATTTATTAATTAATAACTTTCATAATATTTAAATTGTAAAATTTTACGTTATACGAAATTTGAAACTAGATTATTAGAAAATGACATTGTATTATCATAATTCATAAATTGACGTTTTTCACTATTTTAAAGTATAACGCTAAAAATTTAATTTTTGAGCGATCAATTTTACTCTTTTTTATGATATATTGTATCTCATGAAAGATACATTGTTTTTTTTTAATTGTATCCAAAGATTACAGGAAAAGTTACCACACAATGAAATATTTTTTAATTGTATGTATCTAAAGATTACAGGAAAAGTTACCACAGAATGAATTATTTTATAACTGTAAGTAGCTAAAGATTACAGGAAAAGTTACCTCAGAATGATTTTTTTTAAATTGTAAATAGCTAAAGATTACAGGAAAAGTTACCACAGAATGATTTTTTTTAAATTGTAAATAGCTAAAGATTACAGGAAAAGTTGCCACGGAATGAATTAATTTTTAATTGTAAGTATCTAAAAATTACAGGAAAAGTTACCAAGGAATGAATTATTTTATAACTGTAAGTATCTAAAGATTACGGAAAAAGTCACCACAGAATGATTTTTTTAAAAATTGTAAACAGCTAAAGATTACAGGAAAAGTTGCCGCAGAATGAGTTATTTTTTAATTGTAAGTATCTAAAGATTACAGGAAAAGTTACCACGGAATGATTTATTTTATAACTGTAAGTATCTAAAGATTACGGAAAAAGTCACCACAGAATGAATTATTTTATATTACCATGCATATTTCTGTTAAAATACTTGACATTAAATCACATCTCGCAGAATTAACGGATGATAGAAATTATTTGAATTATTATCTTGACAACATGAATATTTCTAATTGCTTGTCAGTTCAACATATTAAATCCCAAATAGCAATTTTTTTTTTATCTAAATATTTATTTATCTCAGTAAATGTACGAAATTGCTTAAATCTCGCATCGAAGTTCATTATTCAAGTTTTATCCACACTGTAAAAAAATACAAACGTTTCTTTATCTACGATAATATAATATAGCCACGAACAAAAATATACAATAACCTCTTCCAAGTTAGATATGATTCCGAAAAGCATTCTCTATCTTTAGAAACCTAGGAAACCAGATATATTTCAACAAGAACGAAAAAGCATGCATCAAGCATAGATTATGTAACACTTTCCAACACTTACAGAATAATTTTACAAATATTTACCGTTTAATAAGCTGAAAGATCATGTCTAAGTAAATAATTTGGAAAACGCATAACACATTAAAAAACCCAATTTCAAGAATTAGCAGCAAAATATTCAAATTATTTTATGCAGCCCTTTATATGACCTATAGATTTGCATATAATACCACATAGAATGCTAAAATTTAGTTCAGTTAGGAAACGCATAGCAATTTCCCTCAATAAACGAAAATGCACTCGGGGTGTTTTGTGCTACCCTGTATATGGTCTATAGAATTTATACATACCAAGTAATTGGCAAAAAATTAGTTAAAACGCGTACCGCAACCGAAAACGCATTTCAGCAATTATTATTAACGTTACAGTACTTTAACCGAATTCTTTTGTGTGTCCCTGTAAATGAACAATATTCTATAGAAAGCCTCTTGTAATGCTAATGTAAAAGGTATCCCTGAAACCTTTTCGAGTAGTTTTTATACTGTATTAATCAAAAAATTGTATTTGATTTTCTCGATAAAGATACTTTTTGTAGATAAATAATGTCATATAATAAATGTTGAAAGACTTTTGGTTCTCGGAATCAAGAAGTCTGGACCTGTAAACCCCTTTCAGTTTCCAATTGAAGGAAGGAGAAGATAGAGATTTATAACTTTACTATAGGGTTCTTTTATTGTTAAAGTTGTGACAAAACTATTTTGCTATTATTAATTTTAAGACGTTAACATTGCAACTCCATTATCGAGTTCTAATTTCTTTTAAATGTATCAGAACTCCCATATACTATTTATATGCACATAAAAACAAAGATTGGCTGAGAGATACACATACATAATATATACATATACATGGATGTACGCAGGAGGATTAAAAAGGATTTAAGATCTAGATTCCGAAATGAATATCTCGGTTCGCTCAAGTGTTCCGTATTTAGTGGTAAAAAGACTACATCCCTATGTGTTGATGATGTTGTGCTTATCTGGACTGACAACAGTAACCGGATAAATTGGCCACTTGGTAGAATTTTGGAACTTTATCCTAGCAAAGACGGTATTGTACGAGTGGCGAAAGTGAAAACAGCTTCTGGAGTGCTTATTCGACCTATTAAAAAACTCTGTCCTTTAGAAGGACGTGGGGAACGAGAAAGTCGGGATGATCCCGCTTTGCAAAACTGTCTGACTACTCGTCGAGGGCGAACAGTACGTCCTCTCCATAGACTTCAAGTGGGGGTTGGCACAAGTTGAGTTCTGTCCTCTAGTGAACTCAAAGGGGGGGGGGGATGTGAAGAAAAGAACGCTGATTCAAACAATAAAACCCGCAGACTGCCTCTACATTTCGCTAAGACTTTCATTTCCGTTCACGAAGACTCGCTTTTGAATTTGTACTTTGACCTGTGAATAATATTTTTTCTTTTCTCTTTCAGAGAGATATTTTAGGCAGTTGTGTCTGTGAACCAATGAGAAAAGGATGTAAAATTTTAATTGTTATGATCGTTTATTAAATGTTTCTGTGTGTGTTTTTAACAAGACTTCGAATTTTAATGTGTGAGTCTAATATTTACAATCAAGATACCCGTAAGAGGCATCCCATCACGAACCCGCAGGTAAGAGATTTTATTTATTAGAAAATATTTAAATAACTCTTACCAAAAGAAATTTTTCTGACTGATTAAAGAAAAATTTGACACAAATATCACGAAATTTTCTTTTTTGACGAAACTGTTTCATGGGAAATGCTCAACATTTCGTCAAATCGAGTAAATTTCTTTCCTCAAAAAACGGAGAAAATTGATTTCGTCAAATTGCTTGTTCGAAAGAAAGAGCAAAAAAAGATTGTTGGTGCCGCCATCTATTGACAAATTTTGAAGCATCTGTAATTGACAGGTTTAAAAAGTAAGAAAAACTTCTCAAGTCTTCAATGGGGTTCGAACTCGCTATCTTCGGTGTGGGAGACCGCTGTTCTGCGTCCTACGCCACCAATACCTCAAAAGAATTAGATCTTAAATGTATCTAGAGGATGCTGATCTGTGTTTATATTTTTAGAAAGCAGATTGTATTTTTATCGGTGCTGTTATACTTTCTGCATGTTTTAATTAATAAGGCTACATTATTATTATGGTTTTTCTATGGTTAATAAATAATTAGAATATGGCTTGATTAATATAATTTATTAGAGAAATTTCCTTTGTTCAATGAATGATTAGTATATGGTCTAGTTAATTTGTTGATCAGAAATAATAAATTTTGGAGGAAAGTTCATCAATTTTAGCGGATGCGATTACTGTTTATAGGGGGGAAGAGATCAGTTATATATTTTTTAAATTTGATTGTTATATGAATATATTTCTTAAATAAAAAAGAGCTCCTAAAATTTTGATTTTTTTTTTTTTAAACCATTGGGGAAATGTTGTTGCTTTTGGTCGAAAATGGACCAAATGATGTTCGCAATTTACTATTTTAACCGTTTTTAACGAAATTCTGTAACTGTAGAAAAATTTATCTTTGAGTAGGTAATAGAAATGCATAAAATCGTTACAAAAAGGGATAGACGCAAATTATCAGATAGGAAAAATAAAGTAGAAATGTGGTATTTCGTGTTATAGCGGTCCCCAAGGATGAAATATTTTTGTTTCTGTTTTCATTAATATATTGTAAATTTGGTACTTTCGTGTACTTTTTTTTTTTTTTTGAACGTTTTTGTAACAACAAAAATAATCTGACCGGGAATGGGGAAACATTTTTGTCAAATATTTGAGATTTTCCATTTCATTAAAAATCACTTAATTTTGAGACGAAATGATTGTCATGTCAAAAATGTTGAAATATAGCTCAAGAATTGTGGAATCGTCAAAAGTGAGAGTTTTATTTTTGACAGCGAGGAAACAGTTTCGTCAGATATTTGAGGATTCGCGTTTCGTCAAAAACCTTGTGACTCTGTGACGAAATGATTGTCAAAAATAACGAAATGAGGCCTAAGGATTGCGGAATCGTCAAAATTTAGTGTTTTATTTCTGAGAGTGAAGTCATAAACACTTTTCAGCTTTGTTGGAAAGAGTTAAAAAGACAGATGTTCCTTAAACCAGGAAACTATAATATAATCACTAACAAAAATGTACAATAACCTCTTCTGCGTTACTCACGATTCCAGGAAAAAATCTTTATCTTTAGAAATCTCAGAAACCCCCAATATATCTTCGACATTTAAAGAAGGATTCATAAAATCAGTTTCTTTTTCTGCCACTGAGTTTCGGGAACGTGTCCGAGTAGTTTTTGTAGTGTATTAATCAGTTACCTCAATCGTTTTCAGATTCTATCATTTGTCAAGTGAACATTGTAATTTTCAACAAACTTTTTTTACAGATAAACATGATAAATTGACAGCATTAGCATTAACATTAAAATTAATATTATTTTGATACACGTGTATGTATAAATTCAATTGCGCGGATGAAAATGTTTCATTGTGAATTAATAGCACCATAAAATTTTATATTCCGGGCTTAGAAAACTGATTAATACACTATAAAACGTTTCCGAAATTCAATGGCAGAAAAAAAACCCTTTTTTTTTAAATAAATCATATATTATAATACGAGCAAATCTTGTGTGTAGTTATGCAAACGAGCAGGGAAGACCGAGCTATGCTCGGTCAAAATTAAATTTGAGTTCAAATATCATGACCCATGACCAAAATGACCCACTAATTGAATTTTCTCGAACATGTGACTTAGCCCAACAGTCTTCTTGTGCCGGAAAACCATAGGATGCAAAATTTAGTGTAAATTGAGCCGCTTTTTCGATATTGACCCACAATGACCCAGAAATGACCCACTAATCGAATTTTCTCGAACATGTGACCTAGTCTAATGATTTTTGCGTGCCCGAAACTCGTAAAATACAAAAATTAATCAAAATCGTTAGAGCCGTTTTTTAGATAAAATTAATTTGACCCGCTTTGACCCAAAAATGACCCCCTAAACGAAAGTTCTCGAACATGTGACCCAGCCCAATAGTCTTCTCGTGCTCGAAAATAGTCGGATACAAAATTTCGTCAAAATCGTTTGGACCGTTTTTTAGATACAATTAGCTTGACCATGACCCAAAATGACCCAAAATGACCCACTAATTGAATTTTCTCGAACATGTGACAAAGCCCAACAGTCTTCTCGTGCCCGGAAACCATTGGATGCAAAATTTAGTGTAAATTGAGCCGCTTTTTAGATCTTGACCCACAATGACCCAGAAATGACCCACTAAGCGAATTTTCTCGGACATGCGACCTAGCCCAATGCTTTTATCGTGCTCGAAACTCGTAGGAGACAAAATTTAATCAAAATCGTTAGAGCCGTTTTTTAGATAAAATTAATTTGACCCGCGTTGACCCAAAAATGACCCACTAATCGAAAGTTCTCGAACATGCGACCCAGCCCAATAGTCTTCTCGTGCCCGAAAATGGTCGGATACAAAATTTCGTCAAAATCGTTTGAACCGTTTTTTAGATACAATTAGCTAGACCATGACCCAAAATGACCCAAAATGATCCACTAATCGAATTTTCTCCAGCATGTGACCTAGCCCAATGGTTTTCTGGTGCCCCAAAACGGTAGGATACGAAATTTCGTCAAAATCGTTAGAGCCGTTTTTAAGATAATTTTTGCATATATATATATATAATATATATATATATATATATATATAACCACCCACAAGATTTGCTCGTATTAGAATATATGTTTTATCTTAAAAACGGTTCTAAGGATTTTGTCTAAAGTTTGTATCCTACCGTTTTCGGGCACCAGAAGACCATTTCCATGCTAGGTCACATGTTCGAGAAAATTCGATTAGGGGGTCATTTTGGTTCACAGTGGGTCAGGTAGAGCTAATTTTATCTAAAAAACGTCTCAAACGATTTTGATTAAATTTTGTATCCTACCATTTTGGATTACGAGAAAATAATTGATATAGGTCACATGCTCGAGTTTGATTAGTTGGTCATTTTTGGGTCACTGTATGTGAAGCTAATTTTATCTTAAAAACGGCTCAGGCGATTTTGTCTAAATTTTATACCCTATGGGTTTCGGGCACGCGAAGACAATTGGGCTTGGTCACATGTTCGAGAAAATTCGATTAGTAGGTAAGTTTGATTATGGGTCATTATGGGTCAAGCTATTTTTATCTTAAAAACGACTCAGACGATTTGAACTAAATTTAGTATCCTACGGTTTTCGGGAACGAGAAGACTATTGGGCTAGCTCATATATTCAAGAAAATTCGACTACTTAGTAATCTTTGGGTCACTGCGGGTTAAACTTATTTAATCAAAAACGGCTCTAACTATTTATCTGAATTTCGTATCTTACGGTTTTCGGACACTAGAAGATCATTGGGCTAAGTCACATTTTCGAGAAAAAAATCGATTAATGGCTCATTTTGGTTTCACTTTGGGTCAAGCTAATTTTATCTAAAAAGCGAATCTAATGATTTTGAATATTTTTTTTTTCCTACCGTTTTGGAGTACGAGAAGTCCATTAGCTACGACATGTTCGAGAAAATTCGATTAGTGGATTCATTTTGGTTTCTCTATGCGTAATGCGTTTCAATGGAAATGAAGAATGCAAGAGATATTAAGTTGTTGAACAGTTGGTAGTAAACGAAACCGGAAAGTTGTCATCATTTCGCCAAATTTGGAGAAATATTGGCGACATTAGGCAGGAAATTTTACTTTTAATATTACCAATGACAAAGCACATACTTAGCGCAAATTGAAAGATATTTCGTGATATTTGAACTCAAAGCTAATTTTGACCGAGCATAGCTCGGTCTTCCCTGCTCGGGATACTTTAAATCTGAAAAATGTATTGGTTTCTGAGGTTTCTAATAATAAAGAATACTTTTCAGAATCGTAGGAAATTCGAAAGAGGTTATTGCATATATTCTTGTGGTAATATTATATTTTCATGACTTTTTATTATTATTATGTTTTTTACAGTGTTCTCTATTCTAAACTGACTAATTTACTAAATTCATTTTTACTTCTAGAAACATTTATTCTTTTAAATGTTAATAACGAATTGCACCGTGATAAATAAAGCTGCCAATAATGAAGAAAAAACGAAACTCTCACAATTTATGAATATGCTGCGTTACGAATATTTACAGAATGTTATTGTTAATTGTTGGACGAAAGACGAAAGAGCAAACATGTAACAAATTTAGCCAGAAAAGAATATGTTTCTTTCAAATATACATTTATTAATCGTATATCAATTAAAGTAAATAAATCAATTTAAAGACGGAATTCCCGAAACACATAAATTAATAGATGCTTTTCACATGTGATTTATAAATAATATTGTCGGTTATAGATATATTATTTGATTAGTTGCAGTGAAAATGTGCGTGTTTTCTTCAAATAGACTTTTAAAAATAATCATTCATGAGTTAGGAAGACAAATGGACATAAATGCGTCGATCTTAACGAACGAATACTCAATTCTCATCCGGGTAATTTTCCAAATTCATTTTGATTTCTGGAATCAATTATTCTTTTCTCAATGTTAACAAAGAATTACACCGTGATAAATAAAGCTGCTAATAATGAAGACAAAACGTGTAAAGAAAAAACGAAACTTCACAATTTATGAACTTGTTAATTGTTGGTTGAAAGACGAAAGAGCAAACAAGTAACAAATTTAGCCAGAAAAGAATGTGTTTCTTTCAAATATATATGTTTATTAATCGTATATCAAGTAAATGAAATAAATAAATTTAAAGACGGAATTTCCTAAACACATAAATTAATAGATTTTTTTTCGCATGTGATTTATAAATCATAATGAAGATTATAGATAAATTATTTGATTAATTGCAGAAAAAAAAATGTGCGTGTTTATTTCAAATAGACTTTTAAATATAACCATGCATGAATTAGGAAAAAAATGGACATAAATGCGTCGATCTTGACGAACGAATACTGAATTCTCATCCGAATGATTTTCCAAATTCATTTTGATTTCTGGAATCAATTATTCTTTTCTCAATGTTAACAAAGAATTACACCGTGATAAATAAAGCTGCTGATAATGAAGACAAAACGTGTAAAAAAGAAACGAAACTCTCACAATTTTTGAGTGTACTGCCTTAAAAATCTTTATTGATTGTTATTGTTAATTGCTGGACAAAAAAAATAAATAAATAAAATAAAGACCAAACAAGTAACAAGTTTAGCCAGAAAAGAATGTGTTTCTTTCAAATATATATATATTAATCGTATATCATTTAAAGAAAATCCCTGCCGGCTCGGCCTACAGGCACAGGTAGATTTCGAAGACGCAGACCGTGGGGCGCCTGTTTGTCGGGAATTGCGGAAGAAATGACCTTTTTTACGATGATGCGGCAGTTTGACTATAACTACTTCGCCTACTTCGAAACCTAACTTGTTTGCAGGCGGATTCGGCAGGGATTTTTTTGCTTTTAATTTTTTTTTTGGTATAACGGTTGGTCCTATAAAAAACTTGTCAACATAAAACTTTAGATAATATTAAGAGGATTTATAATAAATTTAAGCGGATTTGAAATCTTGGGAATTGACGAAGTTATGCATTTTTTTCTTCTAAACCCCCCCTTCCCCCGCTTAAGGCAATTTTTAATATCAAAAATCTGTCATACATAAATTTTCGGCCCTTCTCCTAGAAGTAATAATAACTTCAAACGGATTCGATACGTATCATAATTAAGAAATTATGGGGGGTTTTCTGTTTTCACAAAAAGCCCCCCCCCCCATCCCCCCCCCTGGTCCGATTTTGCCCATTAACGAACTTGACCGAGATTTTATGCCTCTTGATTTTATGTATCAGTTTCGAACAGATGCGGGAGTTGGAACCGCTTACTTCGAAAAATAACTTGTTTGCAGGCGGAGCCGGCAGGGGTTTTTTTGTTTTTAATTTTTTTTTGCTATAACGGTTGGTCCTATAAAAAACTTGTCAATATAAAAGTTTTAGATAATATTAAGAGGATTAATAATAAATTTACGCGGATTTGATATCTTGTGAATTGACGAAGCTATGATTTTTTTTCTTCTAAAACCCCCCTTTCCCCCCCCCCTTGGAGCCATTTTTAATTATATCAAAAATCTGTCATACATAAATTTTCGGCCCTTCTCCTAGAAGTATTAATAACTTTAAATGGATTCGATACGTATAATAATTAAGAAATTATGGGTTTTTTTCTGTTTTCACAAAAAGCCCCCCCCACCCTCCCCCCCCCTTGGTTCGATTTTGCCCATTAACGAACTTGACCGAGATTTTATGCCCCTTGATTTTATGTATCAGTTTGTAAAAGGTTATCGCAGAATTTTTCCAGTTATCGTGGTCAGAAAAAAGTGACATAGATAGATAGATAGATAGATAGATAGATAGATAGATAGATAGATAGATAGATAGATAAAGTTTTGAACTGGGGGTGGTTTTGGGTTCTGGGAGTCATGATCGGCGTAGATCTGCAAAAATTTTTCAAAATTTCCAACTTAGGTGAGAATGTAATAGGTAGTATTTCTTACGAAATCTACCTAAAATTAAATCAATTTAAAGACGGAATTCCCTAAACACATAAATTAATAGGTATTTTTTACATGTGATTTATAAATAATAATGTCGATTATAGATATATTATTTGATTAGTTGCAGTGAAAATGTGCGTGTTTGTTTCAAATAGATTTTTAAAAATAATCATCCATGAATTCGGAAGAAAAATGGACATAAATGCGTCGATCTTAACGAACGAATACTCAATTTTCATCCGACTGATTTTCCAAATTTATTTTGATTTCTGGAATCAATTATTCTTTTCTCAATGTTAACAAATATCTACACCACGATAAATAAAGCTGCTAATAATGAAGACAAAACGTGTAAAGAAAAAACGAAATTCCCCCAATTTTTGAGTGTACTGCCTTAAAAATCTTTATTGATTGTTATTGTTAATTGCTGGACAAAAAAATAATAAAATAAAGAGCAAACAAGTAACAAGTTTAGGCTGAAAAGAATGTGTTTCTTTCAAATATATATCTATTAATCGTATATCATTTAAAGAAATTAAATCAATTTAAAGACGGAATTCCCTAAACACATAAATTAATAGATTTTTTTTTCGCATGTGATTTATAAATAATAATGACGATTATAGATAAATTATTTGATTAATTGCAGAAAAAAAGTATGCGTGTTTATTTCAAATAGACTTTTAAAAATAATCATGCATGAATTAGGAAAAAAATGGATATAAATGCGTCGATCTTAACGAACGAATACTCATTTCTCATCCGAGTGATTTTCCAAATTCATTTTGATTTCTGGAATCAATCATTCTTTTCTCAATGTTAACATAGAATTACACCGTGATAAATAAAGCTGCTAATAATGAAGACAAAACGTGTAAAGAAAAAAAATGAAACTCTCACAATTTATGAACTTGTTAATTGTTGGTCGAAAGACGAAAGAGCAAACAAGTAACAAATTTAGCCAGAAAAGAATCTGTTTCTTTCAAATATATATGTTTATTAATCGTATATCATTTAAAGGAATTAAATCAATTTAAAGACGGAATTTCCTAAACACATAAATTAATAGATTTTTTTCACATGTGATTTATAAATAATAATGTCGACCGTAAATATAGATATATTATTTGATTAGTTGCAGTGAAAATGTGCGATTTTGTTTCACATAGACTTTTAAAAATAACGATTCATGAATTAGGATGAAAAATGGATATAAATGCGTCGATTTTAAAGAAAGAATACTCAATTCTCATCCGACTGATTTTCTAAATTCATTTCTATTTCTGGAATCAATTATTATTTTCTCAATGTTAACAAAGAATTACACCGTGATAAATAAAGCTGCTAATAATGAAGACAAAACGTGTAAAGAAGAAAAACAAGCAAACAATTTTTTTTCAACGATCTTTCTAAAAATGTAACTTTTATGCAATTTTATTCGAAAAAAAACTTTTGAATAAAAATGGCCGCCTGGCATATGAAAAAAGAAGTATTTGTTTTCCTCAGTCACATGACGTGCGCTTTTATTATATAGTTTACGTACGATAGGATTTAATAGAACTAGTAAATCTGCAGATCAGGAGCCTCAACGTCAGCTCTAAAAGTCATTGTTTTCTAATCTCACTTTTCATATTATTTAGCATCTTACAATTCGCAATTTAATATTTTTTGTTAGATACATATTTATAGGCATATAAAATACTTCGGAGGTTTCAGAAATTAGAAGTGTTCAATTAAATTCGATTACCGGAATCTGAAATTCTTATAAACTTCGTATTCTTGTTTTTTTTTTTTTTAGATAAAAAAATGCATTTCTTATTTTGACATTCTTTGAAATAGGGTTGCTAAGGAACTAATAAAATAAAGAGGAAAGAAAAAGAAATCATTTTAAAATTTGTAAAAAATAGGAAAATAAAATGATTTATATTTCCCGAACAGCTGTAAAAAATTTTCCAATAATTTAAACAATTAATTTCTAAATTCTAATAGATGTATCGGCAAATGTTCAAGGCTATTGCATATATTTAAGACATCCATATCGAAAATTTAGTATCCTTAATTTACGTTTAAATCCATTATTCAAATACGTGATTTTCATTTCAGTTAAAAACAAGAACGAAAAATCATGCGTCAAGCATAGATTATTTAACACTTTCCAACGCTTCCAAAATAATTTTACAAATCATACCGTTTAATAAGCTAAAAGATAACATCTAAGTAATCAGAATACTTTTATTCAGCCCTGTATAGGATCTGTAGATTTGTATATATACTACATAGGATGTTAAATTTTAGTTCAGTTAGGAAACGCGTAGCACAGTTTAAAATTCTCCGTCTGGAGTTAAATAATACGGAAATGTGTTCGCGAACTTTTGTGCTTCCCTGTATAGGATATACAGACTTTATACACACCACATAATAGACAAAAAGCGAGTTAAAATTAAAATCGCGACCAGTAACTTAAAACGCACTTCCAGGAATTATTGTTAACTTACAGTAGAGAATTCTTTTGTGTGTCCCTGTAAATGAACGATGACTGCTGTACACACACTATTCTGTAGTAAGCCTCTTGAAATACACCTTAGTGATATATATAAATTTCAATGCGTTTAAAATAGTGAAACATTATTTAAATAAACCGCAGACGATTTTTCTCCATAGACGTAATGTAACGGAATTCTTTTGACTGTCCCTGTAAAGTAAGTATAAGTGCTATGCACACCCTATTCCATATTAAGCTTCTTCTAATGCACCTTAGTGATATATATAAATTTCAATGCGTTTAAAATAGTGAAACATTATTTAAATAAACCGTCAGTGATTTTTTCCCATAGACCGTAATGTAACGGAATTCTTTTGAGTGTCCCTGTAAAAAAACTATAAGTGCTACACACTTCCGTTGAAATAGGGAACATTGCTATAGATAACGACTATAACATATAAAAATTGCAGAGCAATCCGAGCATATTTACGGGAGTTAGAGCACGGACAGACGGACAGACGGCAGACGGCCATACGGCCAGACAAACCGAAGTCATAAATACTTTTCAACTAGGTTGGAAAGTGTTAATGAAATTTGAAAATCGTCTGCGTTCCCATAGGAAAGCATCATGACCTAAAGCGAAATGTCCTACATTTTTTGAACGAATGAATCAAATGTAACTAAAACTATACAGCTAAATCCGAGTACCTCACCAACATACCCACCAAAAATGAATCTAATCGGGTGCTTTTTAAGGCAGTTATCGCGGAACCGACTAAACAAACAGACGGAAACCAAAAACTTTTCGTGTCTCCACAGTGAGTCTTTACTGACATTTCGGCAATAAAGAAAACTTTTATTAATATCTTTTTAAGTTTTAATTTGATTTTCATAAAATTTGAAATGACTCGACAAATTTCTACAATGATAATATATATTAAATTTCAAACCATTCGGTTGGGTTGTTTTTGAGCTGGTTACATGCGGACAGACGGGCGGACCGGGCGACGACTATAGGTGCTACGTATTTATATAATTACGAACGCACCTAAAAATGAATTTTTGCTGCGTTGTCTTTTTTCTAATTTGTTTATTAAGATATCTTATTTCACTGTATCAAAAATTTAAATTTCTTATCAATATTCTGGTATTGTTGGAAAATGCTTCATAATAAATGCTTGATTTTTCGTTCTTGTTATACCTATATTAAATTACTTTTGTGAATGTTCGGAAATAATTGTAACATCATAAATAAAGTGACTAACTACAAACACAAAACTCGTAAAAAAAAATGAAATTCGCACAACTGGAAGACAAACTGCTGCTTCACAAAGTGTTATTGGCGGGCGATAATGCCGACATATAATTGATTTAGCCATAAAGAAAAAAAGTATTTAAAATATTTGTTAATTATGCATCATACGTCGTTTAGGGTAAGTATTGTGATCGTATTAAAAAAAAGAAAAAAGAAAAAATTAACGGATTTACACGTTTCAGACACTGGAGATTCCGAAAAACGTATGTTTAGGAAAAACAAATTGCCGTCCGTCTGTGTGTGTGCCTGTAAACGCTCTATCTTCCAAACAAATTGAGATAGAGACTTGCAATTTGGTATTTACTTAGTATGTAATAATGAAAAGAAGCTTGTTGAATTTCAGTAACCTCGATTATACGGAACTATTTTTTTCGTACTGTAGAAATATTCATTCTGATAAAAGGTATATAAAAATTTTTGAAATTGTTTATTTTAAGAGTGAATATAAAAGACAATAACAAAACATAAAATTTGCATAAAGAATGAAGTTGATCGGATAATGAGTTGCCGAGATATTGGTAATCCTATTTTCCACACTCTTCGATTTTTCATGACACTGTATTTCATTCAAATTTCAATTCAAAATATATAAATTTTAATTGGAAATGAGACGCTTAATCTGACGCAGTAAACCGTTAGTTAATATAATAATCATTTTTAGAGTTATAAGGATGTTTCTTTTACGCAATTCAGTAATAGAACATTTAAAGTTTAGGACGTCATCAAGCTACGATTTTATTGGAATTACAATGCATTTTATAAATAGTTTACACATGTTTTATTTTCACATTTTATATTATGCATATACGAGATGGGTAAGTTTTACGGTGGCCCCCAACGACTATTTTCAGTTTTTTATATTATTTTTTAAATCAAGCAACAATTAAAGTAAAAGCTAATCAATTCATTACCGACCATGGACTGCAATTAATAATATTGGATTTTTGCTGTGTTGCTTATGTTCCAAATTGTTTATTTAGATTTCACTGTACGAAAAATCAAAATTTCTTATCAATATTCTGGTAATGTTGGACAGTGCTTTATAATCTATGCTCTTAGTGCATAATTTTTCGTTCTTGTTATTCCTATGATCAATTATTCATCTGAAAGTTAAGAAAGAATTGTAGCGTGATAAATAAAGTGACTAACAACAAAGAAAAAACTTGTAAAGAACAACGAAACTCGCACAATTGATGGATATGTTGCCTTACAAATTATTATCGAACGTTCCGGATAATATTTGGGTGACAGGCGATGATATCAACAATAAACTGATATATTCATAAAACAAGTGGGTAAGTGTGATCGAATATCTCACAAAGTGTTTCGTTTAATATTCCTTTCAAAACACTTTATCCTTTCTTTAATAAATCTAAATAAATTTCATTTTCAAAAAAAAAAAAAAAAAAAGTCATGTTTTTTATAAAGTAAAAATTTACCGGTCTATTTTTCTTGTTTTTTCGAATATCTAAACCGGCCCGATAGGGGGTGAAGCCCGCTTTTATACTCTGTCATAATAATATCCGACATGTGGACTAAATGCGATATTAAAAGAGAATCAATTTCAAAATTAAACATGTTGTATAGAGACATTCGAAATGTTAAAATATGCCACTATTTCTATAATCGGTTTTTATCATGATTCAATACGTTCCTCAAACTAATATGACGTTATAATAACTTGCTAACTTCATATCTACTTGCTATCAATATTACTCATATTGATACTCTCTGTGTATTATTCTCAAACATTTGAGAAAAATCCGTTAAACATCCAATATGACGTCAGATTAATTTTCTTTTCAATTCTCTAATGACGTCATATTAAGCTGCTTTCTGTATTTACACATACTCATACTCCTTGTATTATTGAGAAAAGTTTGAAAATTTTCGTTTTATTACCAATAGGACGTCAAATTAATCTTTTTTTCAATTGGTGAAACTTTTTATTTCATTTTCATTTTTTACGTGGAAATCTTTCAATAGAAAATGAATTACTGTAGAAAAAATTTTATTGTGGATTTTTAATTGTTGGCAACTGCTATAACGAAAAATGTTTCAATTTAATAGGAAAAAGCTGTTAGATTTTTGGTTTTTTATCTCTATACATATTTAAATAATACGATTTTTTCAAATTTTATGATTTTCAGCTTCATAGTAGATATTCAGCTACACACAATGTCATGCTTGTAAGTTATATAGTTTCTGAGAACCGGTTCTGTGACGGACAGACAACGAAGCGGGAGTAACAGGGTTTCGTGAGATGAGCGAAACCCTTAAAATATATTTTATGCCTTTCTTTTTTAATTTGAGCATAAATTAATGAAAAGCGCTCAATTTAAAACTAGTCGGATGTACCTATCTTTGGTACCTATCTATGGAAAACTTTTTTTTTATCTCATACATGTTAATACTTCAAAAAGTGTAATTTTTTTTAATTATGCATTTTAGAATTAAAAAATGCCGCATAGCAGCGCTACCTTTTGGGCGATTTACACCAAAATCTAATCAGCTTCAATTTATGTCAAGGTCTAACTGAATCTAAAGTTTTATTATATTCCGTGCATTAGTTCTTGAGATATGACTATCGCTAAAATTGTATAAATCCTGAAAAATGCAGCATAGCAGTGCCACTTGCTGGGCTATTTATACAAAAATATAATAAGCAACAACTTATGTCAACGTGTAACGGAATCTGAAGTTTGATGAAAATCCGTGAATTAGTTCTTGAGATAGAGCTATCGTGTAAATATTGAATAATGCAGCATAGCAGTGCCACCTGTAGGGCGATTTACAACGAAAACTAGTCAGCTCAAACTTGTGTCAACGTCTGACTGGATCTAAAGTTTTATTAAATTCCGTGCATTATTTCTTCAGATAGAGCACCCACAATTTTTTTTCTCATACAGACACACACACACACAGAGAGAGACAGACAGACATTTTCTTAAGACAGTCAAATCGTGTTCAGGACCTTCTAAGACGTATAAATCCGTCAAAAACCGGAAGTCGAAATTTTTCATAAATCCAATACTTTATTCTTGTAAAAATAGAAGAAAATAAAAATCAACTAAAGAATGCTCAACAAAAGATATATTAATAGATATTTTCCAGGTGTGATTTATAAATAATAAATTCGATTATAGATATATTTTTAGGTGCGCTCGTTTCGTAATTATATAAATACGTACCATCTATAGTCGTCGTCTGGTCCGTCCATCTGTCCGCATATAACAGCGCAAAAGCCGAATGGCTTGAAATTTAATATAAATAATCGTTGCAGAATTTTGTTGAGTCATTTCACATTTTATGAAAATCGAATCAAAACTTACAAAGATATTAATAAATTTTTTCTTCATTCTATTAAATCCTGTCATACATAATTAATTCAATGATATCTCATGATAGGTAATGATTCTAGGTTGCCATGGTGATTACGTGATATTTTAAGATGGATTCATATTATTTCCTTATTATTGAATTTAAAAACTGAATTTGTATACTAAAATTGTTTAATTATAGCAATCCTATAATCTACCGAGAGTTTTTTTATATAGATGTTTCCGGAGAAATAGATATTAAATGAAAAAAAAAAGTCTAAATAAGGATTTCAAGTTCGGAAATTTTTAAAGCTAGGCTTAAGTTTCCCATTGGAATTTTCAGTCAATATGTCAACAAAAGATAAAATGTTGCCAACTTAAAATGTACTTATTTTATTACAGAAATGAATCCTATCATACTAACAGACGATATAATTCATTTTTTCAGTGAAATAATAACGATATGTACTTTTTTTTAATTTTGTCTTGTATTGGATATTTGCACATAGTATAATTTAAATGTAACAGAATTGTAAAGAATTGTTTGAAAAAGTGTATTGAAACTTAATTTCATAAAATAAAATTAACATCTATAATATGAAAATCTGCACTTATTTTGTATTCATGCATTTTTTGGTCTTTTTAACACTTTCCAACCTAGTTGAAAAGTGTTTATGACTTCGGTTTGTCTGGCCGTCTGCCGTCTGGCCGTTTGCCGTCTGGCCGTCTGCCGTCTGGCCGTCTATCCGCGCTCTAACTCCCGTAAATAGGCTCGGATTGCCCCGCAATTTTTATATGTTATAATCGTTATCTATAGCATGTTCCCTATTTCAACGGAAGTGTGTAGCACTTATAGTTTTTATACAGGGACACTCAAAAGACTTCCGTTACATTCCGGTCTATGGGGAAAAATCATTTGCGGTTTATTTACATAATGTTTCACTATTTTAAACGCATTGAAATTTATATATATCACTAAGGTGCATTAGAAGAAGCTTAATATGGAATAGGGTGTGCATAGCACTTATACTTACTTTACAGGGACAGTCAAAAGAATTCCGTTACATTACGTCTATGGAGAAAAATCGTCTGCGGTTTATTTAAATAATGTTTCCCTATTTTAAACGCATTGAAATTTATATAAGGTGCATTACAAGAGGCTTACTACAGAATAGTGTGTGTATAGCAGTCATCGTTCACTGACAGGGACACACAAAAGAATTCTCTACTGCCTGTTAACAATAATTCCTGGAAGTGCGTTTTAAGTTACTGAACGCGATTTTAATTTTAAATCGTTTTTTGTATATTACGTGGTGTATATAAATTCTGTAGATCCTATACAGGGAAGCACAAAAGTTCGGGAACACATTTCCTTATTATTTAACTCCACACGGAGAATTTTAAACTGTGCTACGTGTTTCCTAACTGAATTAAAACTTAGCATCCTATGTAGTATATATACAAATCTATAGATCCTATACAGGGCTGAATAAAAGTATTCGGATTACTTAGATGTTATCTTTTAGCTTATTAAAGAGTATGATTCGTAAAATTATTTTGGAAGCGTTGGAAAGTGTTACATAATCTATGCTTGACGCATGATTTTTCGTTCTTGTTTGCTTCAGATCTTGGTGCAACAGCTATTGCACCAAGATCTGAATATTTGTAAAACTAGGTATATTAAGAACGCACCTCGTTAGTCACGTTTGACGTACAATTTCCAACTTGTTTGATTATTTGAAACAAATATATCCATTAAATAATTACAAAAGACCACAATTTTTGCTTTCTTAAATAGTGAATAGATTTAAATCTAACCTAATCGTTACGAACTAATGCTAAACATTGTCAACTGATTGCTTTACCACATCCATTACGATTTCTAGAAACGATTGTTTTTCCGAATCGTTTTGTTTCTGCCAGTGTTCGTCTTATGTATAATTAAATAGATTTCTGTCTAAGAGGCAATTATTAATTTAAATAATACTTACCAATGAGATCAACTGATAAAGGCGTTCATAACTCACGGACAAGGTAGGAAAGTGTTCATAAGTCTATTTAAGACGAGCTTTATTAATTAATTTAAATAATACTTACCAATGAGATCAACTGATAAAGGCGTTCATAACTCACGGACAAGGTAGGAAAGTGTTCATAAGTCTATTTAAGACGAGATTTATTAATTAAATATATTTTTATAGGTACTTTTATGTTAGCCGGGCGCAAATCTCGCCAATAGCAGTTTTTATATTTCATGTGTTAAAATTAATGCTTTGATTTCCAAATAAAATATTTTCGTTTATGGCATTCTTTCTTATTTACTTATTTAGTATACAGATATCTGATATAGCCGTTTCAATTCTTTGAAGGAATTTAGTGAATAGGATACATTTATTTTAAAAATATATAACATATAGTTTGGTTAAAAATTATGTATTTTATATTAAACTAGCATGCTACGCCCGCTGCGCTGGGCCATTTTTCTAAATGTACCTTAAATCAAACGAAATGGCTTTGTATTTTAAAGGAATGTAGATCTTCACCTACAGATGCTACCTTAGTAAATATTTTCAAACGAACCTTGAATCAAACGAATTATATCAATGGATTTGAGCATATATTTTAAAGCAATAGGGATGTTCACCTGGATTTTCCTTCAATATTGCTCTAAACGATGTGAACGACATTGCGTTATATTATATTATACATTAGACAAAATTTGGGCTAAAAGAAGAAAATCATTTAGTTGATCATTTATAGTAGAGTTTGGTAGGGAAATGAGGCCATTATGAGATTATGACAACAGGAACTAACAAGTTATCTAGTCAACATACTACTAAAAGAGAAAGCATTACAGTGATTGCATAGATTGACCATTGAACTTAAATAATACTCGGGTGATTCATTTTCGTCTGTAAGTTCTTGAACTCCGTCCCTCTTTCTTGTCTCCATGTGAGATTCTGGTAACGTAAGTACAATCTCACTCTATGTTACGTTATATTTCGCAATATACGTCCTCTTCTGGCAAGTCTACTACGGTTTTTCATCTTTCGATTCCAGCAGAGTAAATACAGTGAAAATTCTAATAAATTGTTTGCACATAAAGAACAGTGTTTAACTTTCATATTTAAAAAAATGGTGAAACATAAAAAAGTGAATTTTTAAAGCTGAATATGAATAAAATTAAAATGACGCCATTTTCACTGTCTTTCCATTTTTTTTAGACCAGTTGCATTCGTGTAACCGTTAATCTGAAAAAAAAAACCAATGATTAACTCTGGTCGAAGAATAAACCTCTAGTTTGTATCCAATAAAATCTTCCTAATCTTCCATAATCTTGCCGATATCCAAGTTTGACGTCAAACATTAGAAGTGCTTGAAACGATATGGTTAGTAATGTACCAGAGTTAGTTACATAAACGAAGTTAGTTACGCTCCAAGCTATGTTCCATGAAATAATGTCAAATTATTGTTAATTCAATTATAGATCTTTCATTAACAAAATTCCATACCTTAAATAAAACTGACAATGATAAAGGTAGTTATGCAAAATGTTTAGTAATATTATTTTTGGTGAATACTTAAACCGAAGATTTTTTTTTTGCGTTTCTCTTAAGAACATAATAACACACAGAAATAAATTCATTTCTCACTATGCTTAGCTGCTAGGGCTGTGTGTAGGTCGAAAAGGCTTTATAATGATCGAAAAATTATCTAAACAGAATTTCATGTACTCGTTTTTTCTTATCCAGCCTGAAATGATAAATCGACAAATATTATTTATTCCATTCGACAGCATTGACATTACAAAGATTTCCCGAACATTGAAAGCGCCAAAACAGTGGCTGAGATGTTCTGCTCTCAAAGCTGGCATACGGGAAGTGCTAGGTTCAAACGCCTGTCGCGCTCGTCGACCTAACCTTTTGGAGTTTTCCGTGGTTTTCTTCGAACCTTGCCGTAAATACGGGTTAGGATCCCTTAGAAAGACCCCCACGGAGGGCACTCTCCCCAGGGTCTATATCCCTCGTGTAGAAAATCGGCTGTCATAAAATCAACCAACCGTACATTGGAAGCATTGCTTTTTTGGTAAAACTTTGCTTCATAATGAAAAAAATCCATAAATTTAGCAATCGCTAATTTCAAAAGTCGTCTAATCTTCTGTAATCTGAATCGTCGTCTAGAGTAACCTTCAAACATAAACGAAACATCCAACAATATAGTAAAAATGCCAACTGGCAGGTGACCGGAATACGGACAATTAGTCCAATGTCTTTTAAAAACCTTCCTGAAAGAAGGGAAGAAAGGTATGCAGAAAAAACTAAAAAGAAATGACGAATCAAAAACAGCATCGAAAATTTATTTCAGCAAACAATTTTTATTGCAAAATGTAGCCTTTTGTGATAGTAATAACGCATAAATGCACACATGTCCTTAAGAATATTCTTTGGTTCCTAACTTTTGAAACAGTGAATATTTCTATAAGTGAAATTGGCGATATATTAAAAAAACTAGCTGTTACCCGTGACTTCGTTCACGTAACATTAAAAAAAGAATAAATGCATTAACTTAGTAAAACATTTCACTTGGTAATTAACAACATATATAATTAAACAAAGCTTTATAACATTTTATAGGAGACCATACGGTATTTCTTTGCTATACGGGCCTTGACATAACACGGTCTTAAAAAAGTGAAATTTCATGCCAAATAATATATACAATCGCGAAAATGAAACTGCAACTAATGTAAAAGGAGGACCAAGTAAAATCGTGAAAATCGACGAATCGCTCTTCGTAAAACGAAAAACAACACTGGCATGAATTGGCACGATCGGCTTGTTCAAGTTTACTCGAGTAAACTTGAACAAGCCGATCGTGATCAATTCGGCTGGAAGAAAAGATTCATTACTTTTTTATTTCTTCTTTGCTTTTGCATTATGCGAATTTGTTGGTAAAATCGATTTTCTTTTCTATAACATTGTTGTTTTTTAAGTTTAAAAAATATTGTAATTTTACTTAAACATTGCTTTAAAATCTATGCAATTTTTCTTATCCTGCAAGACTTTACAAAAATCTATTATGAAACAACTTTTAAAAAAGCTATATTTAAAAAAGACAACAAAGTTTTTCCTATTTTAAAACTAAAAGAAATGTAAAATTAAATTCCGGTTCGAAACGACGATTTACAAATGTGTTTTCGATTGTGGGAAAATGATAGAGGAAAAATGCTGTTATTTCGACACAATCATATTAAATCTTTAGCTTTTGTGAGAAAAGCAACTTTCTTTTAAAAAATATAGTTAATTTTAGTAAGATTTTCTGATTTTCGATACGGATAATTTTGCGATGTCATATCATTGACATTTGCCATCCATTTTTTTTTTTTTTGTTTTTTTGGTTTTTTTTTTTACTTTTTAAAATTTAAATTAAAAATATGGTATCTTTATGTTAGCCGTGTGCAGACGATAAATCGCCAACCTATCCCATCATTCGCATTGAATTCATTAAAAATATAAATCTTTCACTCATTTCATTTAAAACACAGAACTTTAATTTACAACACATACATTTAAAATACATATATTACGTACATTTAAAATAATTCCTTTCATGTGAAAAAGAAAAAGAAAAAAAAGAGAAATTAATCACAAATAATTTGATAACCCAAGATCATTTTATTTCAACATCAAAATAAAAATTTGTTTTATTTTTCTATATGTGACATAATATTCGCTTGCTTTCCATACTTACTCGTATTTATGCACTTTGTATTATTATCAAATATTTGAAACCGCACGTTTTATTTCTAATATGACATCATTTCATATTCTGTTTAATTCTTAAATAATTCATTTCCTTTTCATTTTTCACGTGGAAAATTTTCACTTGAAAATAAATTGTTGATTAAAAATTATTACTCAGGGGTTTTATTTTATATTGGCAACGATATAGTATTAGCAACGGTAAAATAAATTTAACCATTTTAAAAAAAGTTGCAAAACCGGGCCCTTTGGGCCAAACCAACCAAACCAACCAACCATTGTAAAATATACGAAAAAATGTCCATTTATTCTGTATGAAAATAATGAAAATTTTAATTTTTAAGAAAAATATTGAAATAAAATAAAAGAAAACCAGCCTATATTCATTTGAGGGTTATAATCAACTTATATGCAAAGATACAGGATCATTAAATGCTTCATTTGGACGCTGGCTTCAGCCTAACATTTGCACACAATCAGATTTATAATATTATTAGGATAATAAAATAAGCATAAAAGAATAGACAATATTCGCTGGTCTGAGTACGAGGCTATAAAAATAATGTGTTTGTTGAAAACAAACCGGCATGTTACTGTAGTAAATTTTTAAATGTCTAAAATTTAATTATTTTACAATATGTGTTTGAGTGGCATACATTCACTAAAATTTAAATATTTGATCCCATATTCATAACAATAACTGCTATTTATATATTTTCCATTTGAATATAAAAATTTACTCCAAAAAGGATCTTGTAAAAACGAAAAAACACTATTATTGCTAATACCGCTCAAGCTGATGTCACGCTTATGCATTTTTGGCTTAAAATCACATTGCTTGGCGACAAAAGTAAAATCAAAACCGTAAATAAACAAATAACATGTAACTCATAAGTGCAGTCATTTTTACAATTACATCTGCTAGTTTCTCCTGTAAGACACGTGATAGGGGGGTTACATAAAAAAAGTAACAGAAAGAAAAAAAGGGAAAAAAATTACTCATATTTTATTAAATCAAATTATCAGATGCTTCTTTGTTAACTTGACGCAAACGATAAATCGCCAAATATTGACTTAATCTGAATTGCAATCTCATGCATTGCAAATATTTTTAAGCATTACAAAATATTACAAATAACATTACAAATTATATTTTTAAGCATTAAATTAAATATTATGCCTCATTAAAACAGTTTTTTTTCTTTCTTTTTCTTTTTTTTTTTTTTTTTTTTGCAGGGAGGGGAGGGGAGATTTTAAATAAAATTAAGAACAGAATTTTTCTTTTATTTTTCTATGTGTTTGCATTATTTTCTGATATAGCCGTTTCAATTCTTTCGCCAAGGATAATGGTCGCCAAAAAAATAACCTATGGTAACCTTATCGTCCAAAATAACAGAACTTTCCATCATAATTCTATAACTAATATACGTAGAACTATGTGTTATATACTAAAACCTTCCCTGAAAAATTATCTATCCAACAGTGCAAGTTCCATCAAATTCCATTCAGCAGAACTGGAGTTATAAAGGAACGGAACGAAATTTCCGTTTGTGTTTTATATGTATAGTAGGTAAGGGAAAAAGTTCTATTTTTAAATAAAATAAATGTAATAAGAATGATGGCGATGGGAACAATATTTGGTTATTTATCACTGGCACCAGACTAACATAAATGTACCTTATTATATATTTACATCATTGTTAATCGCAGTAGACACTTATTGAAGTCAGTGTTGAATTCAGGGGGTGTCCTCGAACTCTATAATGTCGCCCCCCCCCCCCGGAGCCACAGAAATCCCTCCCGGAGAAAAGTGTCTGAATTCAACCCTGATTGAAGTCGAGTTTACTGTACTATAAAATATTTATTATTTGTTTTATTTATGAACAATACGAGAACACAAAAACTGTTATTTGCACAAATTATTTTAGTTTTTTTTTTTTCGGAAATTTTAAGCCTAAGGTCATCAGAATTTATAAATGAAAGAATTTATAACACATCCTCATTAGTTGATCAGTAATTTTAATGAGGGCTTCAGAGAACAACTAGTTATTTTACGAATTGATACAACGGTTTTGGCAAAAAAATTTTTGAAAAATAACTATATCGAACTACGCTCTCTTATGCATCATAATTGATGATATAAAGTTTTACGTTCTGTTAGATATACTGTAATGTCTCTTTAAAAAAAAATTTAACTAATTTATTTTACAATTCAAAGTGACTTTCTTCATGTTTGTTAATTTGCATTTCAACCTTAGAAAAAATTCAGGTAACTAAAAAAAATCCCTGACGGCGCGGGCTTCAAGCACAGGTAGATTTCGAAGACGCAGACCGTGGGGCGCCTGTTTATTGAGAATTGCAGAAGAAATTACCTCTTTGCCATGCAGTTGAGACCGCCCACTTCAAAATCTACCTGCGTCTGTAGACGGAGCCTGCAGAGATTTATTATTATTATTTTTTTTTAATTAATTAATTTATTTTTTATGTATTTTTTTATTTATTTTTTTTAGGTTTTGTCCTATAAAAAACTCGTCAATATAAAAGTTGTAGATAATATTAGAGGATTTGTAATAAATTTAAGCGGATTGGATATCTTGTGAATTGACGAAGTTATGAATTTTTTTCTTCTTAAACCCCTACCCCCCCCCCCCCTTGAGGCCATTTTTGAAGCTATCAAATATCTGTCATACATAAATTTTCGGCCCTTTTCCTAGAAGTAATAATAACTTGAAACGGATTCGATACGTATCATAATTAAGAATTTATGGGGGTTTTCCTGTTTTCACAAAAAGCTCCCCCCCACCCACATTTCTCCCTCCTTGGCTCGATTGTGCCCATTAACGAACTTCACCGAGATTTTATGCCCTTTGATTTTATGTATCAGTTTGGAAGAGATTTATGCAGAATTATTGAAGTTATCGTGTCCATAAAAAAGTGATATAGATAGATAAAGTTTTGAACTGGGGGTGTTTTGGGGTTCTGGGAGTCATGATCGGCGTAGATCTGCAAAAATTTTTCAAAAATTCCAACTTAGGGGAGAATGTAATAGGTAGTATTTCTTACGAAATCTACCTAAAATGTTCTTCACAGTTGCTAAAATTATTAAAATTACCATTACTTCAGGAAAAATTCAGGGAACAAAAATTTTCTTCAGAGTTGCCAAACATTTTAAAATTACACTACTACTCGTTAGTGAATTTATATCCTGAAAAACAATAACAGTTATTTGAAAGGAAGATTATTTTAAAGTAAAATTCGATTATATTTCTGAATAATGCCGATTGTTGAGCATTATAACGTGAGAATTTTGGTTACTGTTTAATTCTTATACTGAAACAATTGCTATCTACTTTTTAATTTAAATTATTGAAAATTACTTGGTGGCTCCATCTGGAAACATATATCTCTACTATTCAAAAATGAATAGAATAGGCTGGAATTTTTCGTCAACGAAAAAATTCCCTAAGGAAAAAAATAAATTTAAGAAATATTATATTATATTTCTCAGCTATCTTTATAACCAAGGTGATATTCAGAAACAAAACAATGGATTTTTTTATTATTATTAATATGTATTAGCAGATAGATATAGATAAAACAGAAAAGTTAATAAAATAGTATGTTATTTTACAACCTAGTAAGGGTGTCGTAGCCTCCTATATTTTCTCTATCACTATATTCAGACAGTAATATTATTATATTTCCCATGTTAAATATATATACCACAAAGTTTATTATTACTTACCCATCATACGTAATATAGGGTATGTCTGGTAATCGTTTTAAAAATCGAAAAAAAATGACGTATTTACACGTTTCAGACACTGGAGATTCCGAGAAGCATATTTTTAGAAGGAAAAATTGCAGTCCGTCTGTCTGTGTGTGTGTGTCTGTGTGTCTGTAAACGCTCTATCCCCCATACAAATTGAGATAGAGACTTGGAATTTGAAATGTACTTAGTATGTAATCATGAGAAGAAGCCTATTGAATTTCAGTAACCTCGATGATCCGGAACTATTTTTTTCGGACTCTCGAAATATTCGGTCTGATAAAAGGTATATAAAAATTTTCGTAAGTGTTTATTTTAAGGAGGGAATATAAAAGACAATAAAAAAGCATAAATTTTGCATAAAGCATGAAGTCGATCGGATCATGAGTTGCCGAGATATTTGTAATCCTATTTTCCACACTGTTTGATTTTTCATGACCCTGTATTTCATTCGAATTTCAATTCAAGGCTGTGTTTTAATTGGAAATTCGACGCTTAATCCAAAGCAGTACACTCTTAGTTAGTATGATTATCATTTTTGGATTTATAAGGATGTTTCTTTTACGAAATTCAGTAATAGAGCATTTAAAGTTTAGGACGTCATCCAAGCCAGGATTTCATTCGAATTGCAATGCATTTTATAAATAGTTTACACATGTTTTATTTTCATATTTTATAATATGCATATCCATGAAGGGTAAGTATTACGGTGGCCCCCAACGACTAGTTTTAAAATAGTGGTAGGAAAAATATATAAAGTTGGAAAATATATAAAGGCTGCATAAAGTATGCATGGAATATTTGTCTGATCCTACTTAAGAAATAGGCTGTTATTAACAGTATTTTAATTAAATTTTGAGCATTAAATAACTCATTCATATTAATAAAATTGTCTAATGTGTCACTAACAGGAAAAAATTAAAATAAATATCGATCTATGGACATTCTGATTTAACTGTTTACGTTCTTGGAGCCATATCACATTAAATGCTCAACTCTACCACCAGAAATACCATAAATATATTCTAGAACGCAGATTTTTGTATCTTCACTAACCTATCATTATTATAATTTAGTGTAAAATATTACAATTTATTTTTTCTTGTAATATTGTGTTTGTTATATTATACTGTTACATCACATTTGATATAATGCAAAAAACACGTAGATATAAAAACGTTTATTTTGTAATATTTCATGATTATTAATATTTATTGTTAAAAACACCGACCTATATTTTTATCTATTTTATCATGTATATATATCATATATGTTAAACTGTTCCACTAAAGAGTAGAAAATAAAATATAAAAAGTTCAATATTAAAAAAAAAATTAAAATGCGCCATTATCAATTTGTAATTTAATATTAAGTAAATTCTCATTATTCGTTGAAAAAACAATTTAAAAATCCTGAATATATATTTTATTCTTTGCTTTTTTGTCTTTTCTGCTACGATCTCTTGAAAAAGAAACAGAGAAAATTTTATAGTCTGAAAAAAAAAAAAAAAAAAAAAAAAAAAGAAAGAAACAGCGCGCTAAAAATTTACGCTTTCTGCGTAAATCAAAGCGGGGATTTTTCCATAATCGGGTTCACCCCAAATTAACGCATTCTAGCACAATTTTTTTTAACAACATGAATTACAGTCATGAAATTAGCTGTGATTTTTGAAATAGAGAGTTTTTTTTTTTTTTTAACTATTTCTACTTTTATAGATATTCATATAAAAATGTCCTAAACAAAGCATAATTCGCCTTTTATATCAATGAAGAGTTTTTGATAACTTATTACTTACCCATCATACGTAGTATAGGGAAAGTCTTGTGATCGTTTTAAAAATTTACACGTTTCAGACACTGAAGATTCCGAAAAACATATTTTTAGGAAAAAAATTTTGCCGTCCGTCTGTCTGTGTATGTGTGTCTGTAAACGCTCTATCTCCCGAACAAATTGAGATAGAGACTTGAAATTTGGTATGTACTTAGTATGTAACAATAAGAAGAAGCCTGCTGAATTTCAGTAACGTCGATTATCCGGACTAGTTTTTTCGGACTCTCGAAATATTCCTTCTGATAAATGGTACATAAAAAATTTTCGAAATTCTTTATTTTAAGAAGTGAATATAAAAGACAATAAGAAATCATAAATTTTACATAAAGAATGAAGTCGATCGGATAATTAGCTTCCGGGGTATTTGTAATCCTATTTTCCACACTCTTCGATTTTTCATGACCCTGTATTTCATTCAAATTTCAATTCAAAGATATATTTTAATTGGAAATGAGCCGGTGGGATTTTTGTGGAATATGGTATAACTTTGATTATACCATAAGTTAATATATGGTATAATTTATAGACTTATTTATTAATAAGTTGATATTAATAAATATTTAAAATTATATTTTAATATATTATGTATATATATATATATATATATCTACAAATATATATATATATATATATATATTTGTAGGTATATATATATATATATATATATATATATATATATATATATATATATATATATATATATATATATATGGGGATACATTTATTTATGTAAGGGAGGTATATATATATTTATGTAATATTTATTACATAATAAATATTCATAATATTTATTATGTATATTACCGTTACGTACAGTAACCACCTAATAGTTAATAACACTATTTAATACATAATTTAACCGACGCAGTAAACTGTTAGTTAATATGAATATCATTTTTGGAGTTATAAGGATGCTTCTTTTACGCCATTCAGTAATAGAGCATTTAAAGTTTATGACGTTTATCAAGCCACGATTTTAAACACTCTGTCTGTCGAACAAATTGAGATAGAGACTTGAAATTTGGTATGTACTTACAATGTAATGGTTCGACAAAGTTAAATTTCAGTAACCTTAGTTATCCGGAACTATTTTTTCGGACTATCGAAATATTCATATCCATGATGCATAAGTATTACGGCGGCTCCCAACGACTAGTTTTATGTTGTTTTGCATTGTAGTATAGATATATACAAAAGCAATAGAAATTCAATAGATAGATTTTTGATAAATAATAGTGCATTTTTTTGTCTTTTTTTGAGAAAAAGTGATATATTTGCGAGAATGAAAAGTAACAGTGAGATGTAACAGCAACAATTGTACGAACTTAATGAAATAATAATAACCACGAGCTGCGATAAAGACCAACATGAATATGGGTTCACGATATACAAGAATGAAAGCACGCAAGCATGAAAGAGAGTTCCATAGATTTGAGCTAAACCAGTTGGTTGGATTTTTTACGCCTGGCTTAGAAAAGCTTGCGAAATTTGCATTTATTGAAAGACGAGAAGTTTCTATTGTTATTTATAGACCGGGAGGCGGTAGCACAGGTAATCACCTCATCGAGTTCACGGCTGAAATTCCAGAATTAGTTAAACCTCGATTCGCATATTAAAACACAATCGGTCTGCAAAGTCTTATCTTGGTGGAAAACACCCGAAATCCCGATTTTAGCGGTTGGCTCGTAGTTTTATCATTGTGTGTTCTTGCTCCCAGTCCTCCATGTTTTCATACCTTTGGGTGCAGGAAAACACAATGATAAACCTACGAGTCAACCGCTAAAATCGGGTTTTAAGGTGTTTTCCACCAAGATATGACTTGGCAGACCGATTGCGTTTTAATATGCGAATCGAGTTTTAACTAATTCTGGAATTTCAGCCGTAAACTCGATGAGGTGATTATCTGTGCTGCCGCCTCCCTGTCTATTAATAATGATCTAATTATATGTTGAACTTCAGTTGTATATTTCGTTGTTTATTAAACCGCATTGTATATATTTGTATTTGAATCTCTGTTGGGGACAAATTACACATTATTCATCGTAATTTCATATATATATATATATATATATATATATATTACAAAATTTTAGATTCCATACCCTATTAAATTTATTGTATAAAAAATTCCTTTTATCAATATTCCATTTACAACCCTAGTTTATTAAAATATTTCCTTTCTTTAAAATATTTCATACTGTCCATAATTAAATTTTTTTTTATCCTAATCTACTTAAATTCCCTTTTTATTTCCCGACAAATAAGATGTAAAAATCACATTTCATAAGAATATTTCTTCTTAAAAAATTTATTTTCTTAAATTCTTTATTACATTAAAAATTACTATTTATTCCCGAATTTAAACCTCTTTTATTTTTTTAATCTGTGTAAATTCATCATTTAACCCTTTCCTAATAGTCTAAAAAATCATTCTTTTAAAATGTTTTCTCAATACGCAAAGGCCGAAAATTATTCTATTAATTTCCCGTGTGTTTTAATTTCGATAATGTCCTAGAAAAAATTCTTCTCCCGCCAGAAACATCGGAGATACTTATTTCTTCAATATTAATTCACAGATGAAAATTAGTGCGAGCCGAAAGTTGAACATGCACTGGTTAGAATATGTCACGTGTTACGAAATTGTACTTGTCCGTGTTTCGTTTAAAACGAAGACAAAAGAGGAAGGGATTTGACCATCAAAGTGAGTGTTAAAAATTAAATGCTGCTGGCGCTGTAGAGTTCTGTATGTATCAACATAAAGATTTTGCTGTCGAATTGGTGTCGAATAAAAAATGATGTTGTTCTTTAAGATGGAGATTTGTTAAAATTATCGTTATGTAAAGGATGCATTCTCCCGGATTTTAAAGATGATTATGTTTAAATAAATGGATTTGAGTACAATCTAGTATATTTTTTTCTTTTAGCTACACATACTCGGCTACTACTGGTTAAATTGCATATTACGACTGCATTAAATTTTGAGATGTTTACCATATTTTTACTTCGAATGTGGATGGAGCTGAAAAAATAGCAGTATGCAACATATATTATAAATCAAAAATATTTATAAATGAAATATGTATACTCTCTAAAATGTTGATAATATGTAATGTAGCATAAATTAACGCATTGGCATAAAATATCATCCGAACTTATGGCTAAATTTTTCCTTCGTCATTTCTTCTTCTATCAGGAATTATGCAAGTAAATCTAAAGTTTCTACGATCTTTTTCGGTAAAAGGTTTACTGAATACGATAACAGTAATTTATAGCTGGGCACCAAGCCATGGCAAGGAATACTCAATAAATCGAGAACACTGTTTAAAGTTCCGGTGAAACAAAATTGCATAAAATCTCCTTTTTCTTTGTAACCGATAATAAAGAATGTGCTCTCATAAATCACTGGTACATTTTGCAAGAAAAAGTAACCTCTTCAAAGCGTATTCGAAATATGAATATATCCAACTGGCTTCTAAGAAATAAAAACAAGAAAATTTAGGAAATGTCACACAATTTGGATTTAATCAGTTTTAAACAGTTGAACGGATCATTTAATTTCTTTTTCAAATTTAAACTTTAAACTTCTTCCTGGTTACAATTAATTTTTTGTATCGCAGATTAAGATATTCACTTTAATTTTGTTTGCGTTTACTTACCCATCATACGTAGTATAAGGTAAGTCTTACAATCGTTTTATAAATCGAAAAAAAAAATTGACGGATTTACACGTTTGAGACACTAAAGATTCCGAAAAACATATATATATATATATATATATATATATATATATGTGTTATATAAAAAATTTATTTCTTCGTATCCTTCGCATTTATTTCGCATTAGTCCTTTAAATTAATCTAACTTTTGACATAGTCAGTATTTCCTTCATTCTTAATAATATTTATTCCTAATTAATGTCCTTTTAAAAGTAAATACCCGTATATTAATAATTATCTTATTCCAAATCTTAATCTATAATTTTAAGTTCATTCGTAGCTTTTATCAGCTCCCCAATCTATAAAATTCCGAGGCGCTTTCTCATTTCGAATGTTTTTAAAAAGCCATTTTATTTTTTTTATTATTATTTCATGCTCTGAGTTTCCGCGCGCTGGGAATTTTTTCACTTCAAAATTGATACGCGACCAGGGACGGAATTCTTTCCTATTTTAGCTCCTCCTTCGAGCCTCATTCGCTGGTCTGGAGGTCGCCTCTCACTCATTGGTTTGTGCGCTCGTGACGTCGTATTCTGGATCACTCCGCTGAGTGAACAAAACTGTGGCTCGCTTCCTTCGGAGGGAGGCTTTTTGACGTATTTGGAAGTGTAAACAAATATGCATCTGGTGTTTTAGTGTCGTAGAATATTCATATAGTTATTTAACATCTATTAAATCATGTAGTGATCCATCGTGGAGCCTGAGGGCTACAAGTTCATACCTATGGGAACTGTCGCTGCATCGCTCTTGTTCTAAATAAATTATTTATCTGGAAATTGGCTGGTATTTATTGGAGAAACTCTGTGGATTCTCACCATTGCCTCACCACTTCGCCATGATCGTGAATATCGACTGCAATATGTTAGTTCTTTAATGGACTACCCTTGTCTCATGGAAATTTACATCTGGTGGTATCTCATCCTCGTCAAAATGCCACACACACACACACACACACACACATATATATATATATATATATATATATATATATATATATATATATATATATATATATATATATATATATATATATATATATATATATATATATATATATATACATATATATATATATATATAATTATAATATCTATGAATTTCAAAAAACATATCAAGTTCTTGTATCATTCTACTTAAATCTCCAAAGAGATAATTAATGATAATGTGTAGACAGAATGCCACATAGCTAATAGATTAACAACATGTGCAATCATAATATTACCGTAGCTTGTGCTTCAATGGTAATTGGCCAAAAATACTGAAAACATGAAGAAATTTAAAAAGAGAGAGAGAGAAAAAAAAAATAATTTATATATATATATATATATATATATATATATATATATATATATAAATTGCCGTCCATCTGTCTGTGTGTCTGCAAACTCTCTATCTCCCGAACAAGTTGAGATAGCGACTTGAAGTTTGGTATGTTCTTAGTATGTAATAATGGGAAGAAGCATATTGAATTGCAGTAACCTCGATTATCCGTAATTATTTTTTTCGGACTCTGAAAATATTCGTTCTGATAAAAGTACATAAAAATTTTCGAAATTGTTTATTTTAAAGATTGAATATAAAAGACAATACAAAAACATAAATTTTGCATAAAGAATGAAGTCGATCGGATAATGAGTTGCCGAGATATTTTTCTACACTCTTCGATTTTTCATGACACTGTATTTCATTCAAATATCAATTCAAAGATATATTTAAATTGGAAATGAGACGCTTAATTCGACGCAGTAAACCGTTAGTTAATAGGATTATAAATTTTGGGGTTATAAGGATGATTCTTTTACGCAATTCAGTAATAGAACATTTAAAGTTTAGGACGTCATCAAGCTACGATTTTATTCGAATGCATTCGGATAAAATGCATTATTTCGCAATGCATTTTATAAATAGTTTACACATGTTTATTTTCATATTTTATATTTTTCATACTCATTATGGGAAAGTATTACGGTGGCCCCCACTAGTTTAATTCGACTAGTTTAATTTCGACTAGTTAGTTTCCAGTAGTTTAATTTCTATATGGCGGGGAATTTGAAACAATATTTTTCTTATATGTGATCAGCGATATAAAAAAGAGAGCTTCTAAAAAAATAAGTCCGCAGTAAATAGTCTAAAAACATTCTCATTTTGTAATGCCTGTATTACAGTTATATATTATATTAGTATACCAGATCATCAGGCATTAGTATTAATTGGGGAGAGCAGTACTAGTATATATTTATCTTTTCATATTATTTTTATCTTAAAAAAAAACATGTTAACGCAGCATAAACAATTCTTTTTGTTTTTGTTTTGTTTCCTAATATACTACAATTTTACCGGAGTAGTTCTCTTGTGGTAATACTTTTTGTTTATTCAACATTTTTGACACAGTTTTGACATTTCCTACCAAACTGTACTATAAATGACCAACTAAATCAGTTGCTCCTTAATAACACAAATTTTGTTTAATGCATAAAATAATATAATAGCAGAATGACGTTCGTATCGTTTATTCTAGATGAAGGACCATATTTCTTTAAAATACAATGTCAAATTCAATGTTTTATTTTATTCAGGGTTCGTTTGGGAAAACGGACCAGCGCAGCTGTCGTATACTCTAAAAACGACATTTACAAAACTGAGAAAAAAATACTCAAATCTGAGTATGTCGCATAGTCAAAATGGCTCCGAATCAAAATGACTAAAGTTTCAAACATGTATGAACTCATTTATGAAAACATGCACACACTCAAGAATAAAACATCATGTGCTCCTATTTGAATATGTCCATGTTTCAAAAATGAGTATGAAGTGACTTCGATGTGCTCATAATTGAGTATTTCCATGTTTCAAAAATGAGTTTGAACTGATTCTAATCATTTTTGAGTATGTCTATGTTTCAAAAATGAGTATAAACTGACCTCTATGTTCTGAGTTTTGAGTATGTCCCTGTTTTAATATTCTGAGTGTTTCTGGTATTTCAGAATTGAAAGCATCGGGTCGTCCTATTTGAAATACAAAGTTTCATAACAAAATAAAAACGTCGATTTACTCAGAATGGAAAGGTTCATTTTTCTTAGTGTAGCCTGCTAGTTATAGCTGAAATCTCTCATTGTTTTTAATAAGATTTTTAAAAAATAAAAATATTTCTGTGCATACTGTATTGTGCTTAAGACAACAAGAAAAATGTGTTATATATTAATCAGATCTTGCAATGAAAACAAAGAAACATTTAAAAAAAATACTCATCTAACGTAAATATCTCATAGACTAATATTTCGCTTACATAAAATATTATGCAAACTTATGTCCAAGCTTTCCCTTCTTCAGTTTCTCTTAAAAACATCGATCAGGCATTATTCTAGTAAATTTAAAATTTCTACGGTTCTTTTTCCGTAAAAAGTTTACTGAATACGATAACAGAGATTTTTAGCAGCGCACCAAGCCATGTCAAAGAAGACTCAATAAATCGAGAAATGTTTCAAGTTCCGGTGAAACAAAATTTTATAAAAATCTCCTTTTTTTTCGCCATCCATTGCTTTTTTTTTTTTTTTTAGTTTTTATAGTTCACATTCTTTGTTACTAATAGTAAAGTATGGGCTCGCATAAATCACTAGTACATTGTGCAAGAAAAAAGTATCATCCTTTAAACGTATTAAAGGTGTGAGTTGCTTCTAAAAAATGGAAATAAGATTATTTAACATTTTTTTCACCTAATGCATTTTTTGTTTGCTGTAATTTCGTTTAATTTATAAAATCAATCTTCCAGTTTAAATTTATTTTTAATTACCACCATTTTTATGTGCCGCAGCATCAGAAATTCTTGTTGTTTTTGTTTTGTTTCTTAATATACTACCATTTTCCCGGAGTAGTCCTCTGGTGCTAATACTTTTTTGTTTTTTGTCTTTAATATTTAAAATTAAAAAAAAAAAACTATGTATTTCCTATACTCATACTTATACTAACATTAATTTAACTATATTTAAATGTATGGCAATGAAAACTAACCTTTTTAAAAAACTGGGTAGATTTACGCCCTTTCTGCTTTATTTCGCCTTTACAGCGAACGATTCTCCTTTAGAAACAGTCAAACATCTTTTTTCATCATCTATTTACTTATTTTTCTGCGAAATTATTCTTATTTAATATTTTTCTATTCATTTTTAGGGTTTTGTTCATCTCACGAAACCCTATTCGTCCCGCTACGTTGTCTGTCCGTCACAGAGCCGGTTTTCAGAAACTATATAACTTACAGGCATGAAATTTTGTGTACTTATAGCTGAATATCTGCTATGAAGCTGAAAATCATAAAATTAAAAAAAATCGTATTTTTTAATATAGAGAGATAAAAAAACAAAAAATCTAACCACCTTTTCCTATTAAATTTTAACATTTTTCGTTATAGCAGTTACCAAAAATTAAAAATTCACAATACAATTCTTTCTACAATAATTAATTTTCTCTTGAAAGATTTCCACGTGAAAAATGAAAATGAAATAAAAAGTTTCACCCATTGAAAAGAAGATTAATAGGACATCATATTGGTAATAAAACGGAAATTTTCAAACATTTCTCAATAATACGAGGTGTATGAGTATGTGTAAATACAGAAAGCAGGTTAATAGGATATCATTAGAGAATTAAAAAGAAAATTAATCTGTCGTCATTGTCAGGTTTCTCTCACAGCTGCAAGAGTTGAAAGCTATTCTGAAGGGATTAGAGTATTGTATCTGTATCTATTGTGTACCGTTAGAGTCCGGTTTAAGAAAAATCTTAATCCGGAGGGTGGCGAGTTGGACATAATGAAAGAGGTATTTCCATTGCAATGTGGTATTTGATAGATAAGAAAGATAGTGCACTCTTTTATTTAGGAAGACAGATCAGTCAAGAGGGAGGAACGGTTGTCAAGCAACCCTTGGAAATAAAACAGCAGCCCCGTAGAGGGAGAGCGGGTGCGCTGGGGAATGACGAGAGATGAAATTAGTTGGAACGTGGTAGTGAAGGTGTAAGGTCGTTGAGAGTTGACGATCTGAGCCACGTGTGTTTAACGGTATCTCTCGAAAGAAAGAGAGAGCGGGTGTGAGATGAATAGAAATCTCAGTGCGGAATGAATTGACGTAGTCTAATAGTACACGTAGAGCGTTTTCTGTAATTGTTTTGATTTAGTGTTAAACCGGATAATTTACATCCGAGTTTAAGTGTAAATATTGTTAATAAATTGTTACTTTAACTTTGATTGAAAGAGTTAGGTTTTTCTTGAATATACATCAAATATCGTGCCCGATATCACGTATTCATATCGGTGGTGGCAGCATATCAAAAGACCGGATTTATTTCGAAGTTGTGTGGACGGAGAAGTGGAATCCGACAATGTTGGCAGCGACGGGATCTGAATCACCGAAGACCAGTGCCAGTTAGCCGTATTACAGTGAGTTTGTGCCGGATCGCCCAGCGGAAGTGTTCGTGCCCTATCGTCGTAGACTAGTGCCAGATAGCCGTGTTACAGAGAGTTTGTGCCGGATCGCCGAGCGGAAGTGTTTGTACCCTATCGCCGTAGACCGCCAGTGCCAGTTAGCCGTGTTACAGTCAGTTTATGCCGGATCGTCTAGCGGAAGTGTGTGTGCCCTATCATCGTAGACCAGTGCCAGCTAGCCTTGTTACAGAGTGCCTTGCCGGATCGTCCAGAGGAAGTGTTGGTGCTGTGTGTAGTGTTAGTTGCAGTGTTTGTGTGTAGTGTTTGTGTACACAGTGATTCAAGTTACGGTGATTGTTGCCCGAGAGTGCAAGATTTACCCTGTGGGAAAGTGAGCAGAGAATTGCCCCAGCGAATAAAGTACGAGGTAAGGTGTTTTGATCATTTTACTCTACTGACATTCTCGAACCTACTGTTTTTTATTGTGTATAATTGATGGTAATTTAAGTTAATGATGTGGTTAATTTAGGATAATTTATGTGCAATATAGTAATTGGACTAAATCAAATGAGATATTAACAACCATTTTACACTATTGTTTTAAGAAAAGGATCTTATATTAATTACTAGAAGTGATTTTCTAATTGTTTTAAACGGATAAGAGTAATGATTAAAATTAATGCATTGTGTTAATAGTTGGAAGGAATAATTGAAATTTCTTATATTTAAATTATTATTAAAGTAATATTTAAATTAATTGATATTGTTTTAAGTTTGAAACATTGATAGTAAATAAGGAAGGCAAATTTGTGTAGAAGTTAAATTAAATTGAAATAATCTTCAAGGAAGAATTGAAGGCCCAGAAAAAAAAGTGCTGTGATTTACTTTTTAATGTGAGAACTAATTTTGGAAATTGAAATATTTTATTGAGATTAAATTTAGGAATTTATGTGTATTTCATGCAAATTTTTGTTAGGTGGATATTTTTATGTAGGGATTGGCATCAGTGTTTTATTCAAATTGCAACGTATCAGTATTATTGTGTAAATTGTATTTTATTATTTATGATAAATTTAAAATCTGTATTGCATACTAATCAAATTGAAATTATTGTTACTTGGTTATTGGAAGCAAATTGTGGGGTAACGTTGTTAAAGGAAATTTATCATTTTATTATTACTTATTTGAAATATGTTAAATAGTATAATATGTGGAGGTAATTTATGAAGGTAGGATTTGAGGAAGTATTAATTTGATATTGTGCTTAAGTATTATTGTAGGGTGGTAATAATTATCGGTAGAAGGTATGGCTTTCTTACTAAAAATAAAAAGGGTGGATCTTCAGGCGATATGTGAAGAGTTAGGGATTGAAGTCTCGGAAGATGATACCAGGTTTAAGCTTAAGAAAAAGATAGTGGAGAGCGACGAATATGAAGAGGGGGTCGTTATGGAATTATCTAACACTATTGTTACGGAGCGGTTAGAAAAGGTAGAAAGGGAGGAAAAGTTACAACGAGAAACGTTAGAAAGGGAGGAAAAGTTACAACGAGAAACGTTAGAAAGGGAGGAAAAGTTACAACGAGAAACGTTAGAAAGGGAGGAAAATTTAAAGTTACAACGGGAAAAGTTAGAAAGGGATGAGAGGTGAGAATGGGAAAAGGTAGAAAGGGGGGAAAAGTTACAACGAGAAAAGTTAGATAGAGAAGAAAGGTCTGAAAAATTGAGATTGGAACATGAGTTAGAGTTGGAAAGGATAAAAATTCAAAGTTCGGCAAATAATTCTAATGGGTCTAGAGAATATAATAATGAGAGTAGCCTAGAGAAATTGATTAAAAGTGTTAAAACTTTGTCTATCAAAGTTCCAGAAGGGACTGAGGGATGGAATCTGTTTTTTAGCAGTTTAGAACGGGCATTCCAAACAAAAAATGTACCGGAAACCCAGCAGGCCGAAATTCTGCTAAATATGTTAGGAGATAAGGCCGATAACTTGCTAATATACACTACTAGGGAACAAATTGAGAGTTATGAGAAGTTAAAGGAATTAGTTCTAAGGGAACACGAGCCGACACCGAAGGCGTGTTTGGAAAATTTCAAGAAGGCTAGAAGGAATCAAAATGAAACTCATGTATTATTTGTGTCACGTTTAATAGCAACGTGGGAAAATTACTGTAAGATTAGAGGTGCAGATACGTATGAGAAGGTTAATCAGTTAATTGTCACGGATAAGTTGTTAACTACTTTAAATGAGGAAACCGCGACGCAGGTTGGATTAACTCAGCACAGTAATTGGTTAGAAGTTTCTAAGATTGCTAGGGAATGTGATAATTTCTTTGATGCTAAACAAAAATCTTATGCGGTAACTTATAAGAGTTATAAAGGTAAAGAAAGGTATGTTAATAATGAAGATTCTAGAAGGGCAAAAGATGAGGGATTTAGTAGTAATTGGAGACAAAATGGGAATAATGAAGTTAGTCCATTTTTGGGTAGAAAACCGGAATATAAAAAACCTAATGATTTGACGCCTACCTGCTTAAGTGTGGTCAACGAGGACATGTTCAGCGATTTTGTACAAAAGGAAATAATGAGGGAAGTAATCAAATTAATAACCGACAAGAACCAAGGGCTAGTATCAATAATGTCTCAGTGCGAAGAATTAAAGAATTACCAAGGGGAGCGAGTATGGCAAGAATCGGAGCAAAAGGGAATTGGAGAGCTAAAATTATTGGAGAGAAGTTAAATAATCTCGAGAAAGTGGAAGTTAGTGTAAATGGGAAGATAACAAAAGGATTGGTGGATTCTGGTTGCCAAATTAGCGTCGTTCATAAAGATTTAGTACCAGCAGAAAAATTAAGAGGGGCTGGTAGCATATATTTACAAGTGATATTTGGTAAGGCAGTGAAATCGCCATTAATTCAATTACCTTTAGCTATTCCAAAACGCGGTCAAACTAATGTAATTCATCAGGATGTACTTTGCGCAATAATTGATAATAGTAAGGAACAGGTAATTTTACATCCTGACGTGGCTAATGAATTGTCAGGGTTAAACAACGAGAAATCATTAAGAGAATATGTAGAAAGCGAATGTAAGGAATGTAGTAGGGATAAAGTGAAAGAAGGGGAAAGGATTAGAAATGATAAGAGTGACTGTTATGCCGAAAAAATAAGATCAGTAAATTTACAAAGTCAGGAGAAGGAAAAAGCCGAGGTAGAGAAAAGTAAGATTAATCAAGTTACGGAAAGTAGTCTAAATGTATTTCAGAAATCCCAAATGAATTGTAAAGATTTAGAGAGAGCTTGGGAATTAGCTGAAAATGAAAGAGGGTCTTACTATCTTGTTAATGGGTTATTATATCATAAAGAGAAATTGGTAGATGAAACGGTAGCTCAATTAGTAATACTTAAAATTAGAAGGGAGGAAATTCTAAAACTAGCGCATACCTCCTTATATGAAGAACATCAGACGGTTAAGAAAATGTTGGAAAGAATCGAGCATTCATTTTATTGGGAAAATATGGCGAAGGAAGCTAAAATATATTGTGAATCATGTGTAGAATGTCGTTTAACGAGGGAAATGAAGGGAAGTGATAGGGAGAAAGAGGAAACAGGTCAACCTGCATATATAATTGAGTTAATGGACGGAAGTAAGAAACGGGTGTATCAAAATGAAATGAGGGAATTTATGGCCAAAAATAAAGTAGTCGATATTGTCTTTGATAGTGACGGGGAGTTTGAAGACTGTAGGAAAAAATCTGTTGTTAGACAGAGAACAACCGGAAAATAAAGACAGGAAGGGATTTGAGATAAAAGGGTTAACAAATATTCAAGTTGGGGACATAAAATCAATCTTAAGGAAAAATAGGGAATTATTTATGGGTCCTATCCAACTAGTAGAAATGGAGAAAAATCGGATTGGTCGTAAACCGGAGAGGGGTAAGATAAGGCAGAAATTGTACAATGTCTTTATTACGTACAAAGAGGACTTGGACAGGCAAGTGCCTGATTGGTTAGAGGAAAATTTAATTAAGACCTCAGAGGCAGAAGTTAGCCATTCAAGCGGGTGCATTGCGGAAAAGGATATACCAATTAAGTTAACGAGGAAGGACGGGAAGGAAAAAGTTGTACCGCCTCCAGCAATCTCAGCCTAAGGACTGACATTGAAATGACATAATACTAGTGTAACTTTATTTTTTTTTGTGTATTTATAATTGTATTTGCATCTTGTGTTTATAACAGTGTATTAGCATATTGTGTAATTTTTTTTTCTGTAAGTTATCACATTAGTATATGTTTCATTAGAGATGTCAGTAGTTAAATTTTCAGACACCTTGAAATATTTATGTAATTGTAGTAATGAAGAAATCTATCAAGGAACTGTTGAACTCTTCTCAGACATTACATAGTTTGAGGAAAATTAGCCCCTAAAAGGCATATTTTCCGCTAGGGTGGGGGGGTGTCAGGTTTCTCTCACAGCTGCAAGAGTTGAAAGCTATTCTGAAGGGATTAGAGTATTGAATCTGTATCTATTGTGTACCGTTAGAGTCCGGTTTAAGAAAAATCTTAATTCCATTGCTTAAATCTCCATTGCAATGTGGTCTTTGATAGATAAGAAAGATAGTGCACTCTTTTATTTAGGAAGACAGATCAGTCAAGAGGGAGGAACGGTTGTCAAGCGACCCTTGGAAATAAAACAGCAGCCCCGTAGAGGGAGAGCGGGTGCGCTGGGGAATTACGAGAGATGAAATTAGTTGGAACGTGGTAGTGTAGGTGTAAGGTCGTTGAGAGTTGACGATCTGAGCCACGTGTGTTTAACGGTATCTCTCGAAAGAAAGAGAGAGCGGGTGTGAGATGAATAGAAATCTCAGTGCGGAATGAATTGACGTAGTCTAACGGTACACGTAGAGCGTTTTCTGTAATTGTTTTGATTTAGTGTTAAACCGGATAATTTTACATCCGAGTTTAAGTGTAAATATTGTTAATAAATTGTTACTTTAACTTTAATTGAAAGAGTTAGGTTTTTCTTGAATATACATCAAATATCGTGCCCGATATCACGTATTCATATCGGTGGTGGCAGCATATCAAAAGACCGGATTTATTTCGAAGTTGTGTGGACGGAGAAGTGGAATCCGACAGTCATATTGGAAGTTTAACAGACTTTTTCAAATCTTTGAGAATCATACAAAGAGGGTATCAATATGAGTAATAGAGAAAGCAAGTAGATATGACGTCAGCAAGTGATTCATAACGTTATATGAGTTTAAGGAACGTATTGAATCATGATAAAAATCCGATTATTGAAATATTGGCATATTTTAACATTTTGAAGGTCTCTATACGACATGTTTAGTTTTTAAATTGATTTTTTTAAAATATCGCATTTAGTCCGCATGACAGATATTATTACGACAGAGTATAATAGCGGGCTTCGAGTGCTATCGGACCGGTTCAGATTTTCGAATAAACGAGAAAAATATACTGGTAAATTTTTACTTTATAAAAAGCATGGCTTTTTCAATTAAATTTATTTGGATATATTTATTAAAAGATAAAGTGTTTTGGAAATAATATTAAACGAAACTCTTCACTGTTAAAAATTTGCAGCAAACTGTCCAGTCATTTGACCGTTTTTATAGAAAACGTTACATAACCGTAATTTAACTCTATTCTGACCATATTGATGCACATTTTATGGTCAGTATAGAATTAAATTACAGTTATATAACAATTTTCTATAAAAACGGTCAAATGACAGTTTGCTGCAAATTTTTAACAGTGTTTGTGCTATCCTCGATTACACTTACCCACTTATTTTATTTTCCCCCTCCTCCTTCCATTATTAAACTGCAAATTAAATCTGATTGGCTGCTTTACACAAGCTAATCTTGATTGGCTATCTTACTCATTTCGGATTGGCTGATGAAGTTAACGGTGAAATCCTCTGCTTTCCTTTCATTTTACAGTGCATTTTTGCTACTTTTATACTATTTTTTTCATGGATTCTTTAAGAGGTGATACACAAATATTCATATACAAGGAGTAAAGTTGAAAAAAACTGGGAATGCCCTCGAAACAATTTACTGTTTCTGTTTCTGTTTCTTCCTAATTTGTAGTCCGTTTAATTTGAGATAATTTTCATTCTCACATGTCATTTGTAATGTAAAGTTGAGTCATGCCTCTTCGAACTTTCCATTTGTGCCCCCCCCCCCCCCAAGGGCAGATGTAGGATTTAATTAAAGGGAGCCAAATGTTAATTTTCGCTCAAAAAATAACCAAAATTCTTTTTTTCAGATTTAGGAGAGGGTACTCTCTTTCTCCTCTGCTTTCACATAGATTCTAATTTAAAGTGTATTTCATTTTGTGATATTTAATTTCTTCCTTTCAGGTTTGATAAAAATTTTCAAAATAGAGAAGTCTAATTAAAAGATTACTGTAATTTCATACAATTGTTATCTTCTGTTTTCTGTTTTGTCATAATATGAAATTTTATACCAAAGTACTTTAGTGCATGAAAAATACAGTAATAACAAAGCAAGTGTTGACATTTGCTAGTATAAATGTATGAATGCACTATAACCAAAACAAAAACATGTGTTCTATCGTCTCTTAAAGTTATTACCATGTTTTTTGTGGCACCCTATATACAGATGTGAATAGTACTTTGTACAAAATTTATGTTTACATACAATAGGTATGAAGATTAGTATTAGTCACTTCAGCATAATTCTTGCAAATTTTCAATGAACAGATAGAAGGGGGGCCCGTGACTAATGCTTGACCCAGGGCCATAGATAGTATAAGTCGGGCCCTGCCCATGATTCTTATTTATAAATATCAATATATTTTCAATCAATATATCAATATATCAATAATCAATATATTATACAGTATATATATATAATATATATACAGTATATAATATATATACAGTAATCAATATATTTTCAAGATTTAAAGAAATATTTACAAAAACAAAGTTTCTTTTCCTGCAACTGATTTTTGAAAATGTTTCCAGAGTAGTTTTTTTATAGCGCATTAATCAGTTTTCTCAAACTGGTATACGTGTAAGTGACTTTATAAATACAAGAGTAACAAATTAATATTGAAAGTAATGTTAATGTTACTGCTGTTAATTCTTCATGTTTGTATGTAAAACACGTTTGTTGAACATGAAAATGTTTAATGGGGAATGGATAGCGTCCGAAAAAAAACCTATATTCCTGTTTGTGAAACCTGATTAATGCACTATAATAAATAAAAAACAAAGTGCCCAGTGAAAGTGATGGAATTTCGTTTACAGGCTGTTAACACTAATTGTATATTATACTCTTATTTCAAAGAATAATTCCGCTCGAAAAATAAAGAAATCGACAATAAATTAAGAGGGGGAATTAGCCCTTCGTTCCCCTATTTATACATAACCAATGAACCCCCAAAACTAATCAGATAATTCTGCCTGAAAACTCCATTTATCTAAATTAAAGGGGGATTAGCCCCCTTCCCCCCTTTATTCTTAACCAGTGAACCACCAAAACTAATTAGGGAAGCGCCTTATCACAATGAACACATAAACAAAATTTGAACTAAAACGGATAATTCTGCATGAAAAACTCATTTATCTAAATTAAGGGGTTCGGATCAGCCCCCGTCCACCCCCCCTTTATACTTAACCAATGAACCCCCAAAACTAATCAGGGAAGCATCATCTCAGAACGAACCTATAATCAAAATTTGAAGCAAAACGTATATTTCTATCATGACTTATCGTGTTATGTGCACACATACATGGGCAATTCCATATGTGACGGAATGACATTTTGAGATATAGAATTAAGTTCAAGCAATTACTCTGAAGCTATTTTCGAATGAAAATTGACTTTTCAGTTCGCACATGACTGTTATTGATTATAAGATTAAAAAAAATATATGAAAAATTTTTTTTAGCTATTTTATTCCTTCATTTTTGAGCAATTTCTTATAGTGTGACGGAATGACATTTTTGCTACCATGACTCTAACCTGGAATTTAAAACTGGAAACTTTTATTAATTAAGAAGCCATTCAGTTTTTAAACTAATACATATCTTAAATATGATGTATAAGCAATATAAAATTATAATTTAACAGAGCAACCTACCTATCCTAGGGTTGTAGTTATTAACTGTCATTTGACGTGACGGAATGACGGAAAGTTTCTTAAACATTTATTAAAAAAAATCAACTAAACTAATAAATTATATATTTTTTTAAGTAACCTTAATGATCATAAGAAATTACATTATATAACTATTGACATGTGACAGCTTTTTCAAAAGCATATCGAGCACGATTACTTAGTTTATTTTGCATGCATTATTATCAAGTATACGGCTTTATAACAATTGTAAACCATTAAATAATTTACAGCATGCATTCATTTATTAAGAAAATACAAAATAAACAACAATTACATTCTTTTTCATAGTTTAAAAAAAAAAATACTATTTGTACAAAACTGCAAATATTTTATTTTTCAGCTATAACCTAAAAATTTTGAATCTAAATCCTTAATTTGAAAACTTGGAATATATCTCAATATATTTTTTAACTTAATTTATAAAAATTATTTAAAATTTTTTTTTGATAAAAGTTGACATCTTTATGGAATTACCCACATACATACGTATATACATACGTACGTACTTGCATACAGAACTGGCGGCAATTAGTTATCAGGCTTCGATAGCCTGTGAGTTAAAAACTAATCGGAAACGTTTCCAAAAATCACTGGCAGAAAAAAAAAACTTTAAATTTTTTTTTTAATGAGACATGCTTAAGACAACAGGAACTAGTCGGATGTGCCAATCCCAAAACATCTCAGTCATGCTAATACTTCAAAATTCGCTGTCACATCGCCAATAAAATCAATATTTTTCGTCATTCTGTTGTACGTCAGCTGCTTGCGAATCGTCGGGTTGTCGGGATGCGATCAACTGATGTATACTAAACTACGAAAAGTCCTTCTGGCCTGTACCGACAGGAACAGATAGCCTCCCTATTCCTTGGTTTTACGATTTCACGAAGGTAAAATGCGTGGAACCTAAATAAAGAAGATTCAATCCCAGTTCTCGTCAACATTGAATTTGAATGAGAATATCGCCAAATTAGTCCTCTAGAGCCAAGTTGGCTTCATTTATGACAACTTATTTCTGTCGCCAAATTTGGCGATATTCCGCCAACTATCGCCAAGTTTGGCGAGAATTTGACGTTGGCGAATATAAATATATAGTGATAAGCATATAATAGGATTAATGGTTACAACAATGAAAGAAAATTTGAACGAAACCATGTTAACTAAAACTCATAAATTAGACCCGTTTATGGATGAATTCTGCTGTCTTGTTTGAAAATGTCAGCCACCCTAAAATTTCAAACCGCTATATCTAAGCCATTTTCTAAGATAGACGCAAAACAAAAATCGTTCCGGACTCTCCGGATCAAGGCCGAACATTTAACGAAAAAAAGTTTTAGGATTTCTAATTTTTTTGTATTTGCACATCTTTTTGAATTTGAAATATTTAAATGGCTATCGCAGCGCCCCCTTTCGTCGAAATATCCCCAAATTCTAATAGAACCTGCTTGCCATAGCCAAAAACATAGAAAAAAAACGTGGTTCAATTTGAAGCATAACTTCATGCACTTTTCGATGATACAATAGTGACAATGGAACAAAAATATCGATCACAGCGCCCCCTTTCGTCGAAATATCCCCAAATTCTGATAGAATCTGCTTGCCATAGCTAAAAACATAGAAAAAAAATGGGGTTCAATTTGAAGCATAACTTCATACACTTTTAGATGGTACAATAGTGAAAATGGAACAAAAATATCGATCACAGCGCCCCCTTTCGTCGAAATATCCCCAAATTCTAATAGAACCTGCTTGCCATAGCCCAAAACATAGAAAGAAAATGTGGTTCAATTTGAAGCATAACTTCATACACTTTTAGATGGTACAATAGTGAAAATGGAACAAAAATATCGATCACAGCGCCCCCTTTCGTCGAAATATTCCCAAATTCTAATAGAACCTGCTTGCCATAGCCAAAAACATAGAAACAAAATGTGGTTCAATTTGAAGCATAACTTCATACATTTTTCGATGATACAATGAAGACACACAGACGGACGGACGGACAGACGGACAGACAGACATTTTGTAAAAACATGTTTTTCGGAATCTCTGACCCCTAAAACGTGTAAATCCGTCGGAAACCGGAAGTCGAAAAAAATTTCGATTACAATACTTTCTTCTATTATAGATAGAAGAAAGTAAAATTGAGTTAGAAATTAACCAGATCTTGCAACGATAACGAACAAACTGTTTTTTTTTTTAAAAATACTCATCTAACTTAAATATCTCATAGATTATATTTCGCTAACATAAAATATGATTCAAACTTATGTTCAAACTTTCACCTCGTCATTTTCTCTTTTATAGTTCACATTCTGTGTTACTAATAGTAAAGAATGAGCTCGCATAAATCACTAGCACATTTTGCAAGATAAAGTAACATACTTAAAAAAATATTAAAGGCGTGAATTTTTTCGAGTTGCTTTTAAAAAATGAAAACAAGAATATTAAACATTTTTTCTCATTTAATGTATTTTGTTACCTTTAATTTCGTTTAATTTATAATATCAGTCTTCGATTTTAAATTTATTTTTAAATACAGCTAAGTTTATGTGCCGCATCATACAAAATTGATGGTAGTTTTATTTTGCTTCATAGTTTGTAGTCCGGTTAATTAGATTTTTTAATCTTAAATGTAGTTTGTAATGTAAACTAGTCGTTGGAGGCCACCGTAATACTTATCCATCATGGATATGCATAATGTAAAATATGAAAATAAAACATGTCTAAACTACTTATAAAATGCATTGCAATTCATATAAAATCGGGCTTGATGACGTCATAAACTTTAAATGCTCTATTACTGAATTACGTAAAAGAAACAGCCTTATAACTCCAAACCTAATAATATTAACTAACGGTTTATTGCGTCGGATTAAGCGTCTCATTTCCAATTAAAATATATATTTGAATTGAAATTTGGTTGAAATACAGGGTCATGAAAAATCCAAGAGTGTGGAAAATAGAATTACAAATATCTCGGCAACTCATTATCCGATCGACTTCATGTTTTATGCAAAATTTATGTTTTTTTATTGTCTTTTATATTTACTCCTTAAAATAAACAACTTCGAAAATTGTTATATACCTTTTATCAGAACGAATATTTTGGGAGTCCGAAAAAAATAGTTTCGGATAATTGAGGTGACTGAAATGCAATAAGCTTTTTCCCATTATTGCTTACTAAGTACATATCAAATTTCAAGTCTCTATCTCAATTTGTTCGGGAGATAAAGCGTTTACAGACACACAGACATACAGACACACAGACGGACGGCAATTTTTTTTTTTCTAAAAATATGTTTTTCGGAATCTCCAGTGTCTGAAACGTGTAAATCCGTCAAAAAAAATTTCGATTTTTAAAACGATTACAAGACTTACTCTATACGTAGTATATGATGGGTAAGTAATAAGAGTTACGCTATAAACGAATTCACAGAGAGAAAAAATAGAGAGGTAGTAAAACGTAAAAACGGCTTGCAGTATGAAGCTGGTTATCGCTCAAATCATTAGGCCCAAACAAGAGATTTCATTGGACGGAGAAAGGCTGCACGTGGAACAAGGACTGGATTCATTGGACGGGGAGAGGTTTTCAAAGCAAGCCGCCAGTTGTTTGGGCCGAATGTAGGGTTGAATTTTTGGCGGCACGCCAAACGTAAATATTTCACCTCCACAGTTCCTCTTTACTCTGTGAAACGAATTAAAGGTATCAAATTTCCGAGCTGTTTCTAAATAATTTAATTATTATTTTAAAGTTTAATTTCTCTTTTTAATATTCACGTGCAAGTATATTTTTTATTACGTAATTTTCTACAATTACTGCTTTTAACACGTGATCATTTAATTATATTGTTAAAGTTTTATTTCTGTTTTTGATAGTCACGTATAAATGCAATTTTTAATTGAAAGAGAATATTATTATGTCCGTTGTTTTACAAATTGGCAACAATTCAAATAAATTCTGTGCTTTAGTCGAATATTTTTATCCATTAATGAGTGGTTTTTTAAGATTTTAATTAATATCTTGCGCTAATGAAGACATTTTCGAAATTTTATAATTTTCAGCGTGACAGTAGGTATTCAGCTGTAAGTATACAAAATTTCAAGTCTCTAACTTATACAGTTTCTGAGAACGGACTATGTGACGTACAGACAGAGAAGCGAGACGAATAAACTATGAAAGCTACTTTTTTTTCTCCCGGTACAGGCCGGGAGAACTTTTTATATTTTTATCTAATTGTAACTACGCAATAAATAAATAAATAAATAAATAAATACATTCATATTTTTTGAATTGGAAATATTTTTTATTAAGTTATAACTTATATATTTCGCAGCGCTGAGACAGACTTTGCTATTTAGCAGTTATCCGATGATAAACCTGCAATTAAAATTTTTGCCATTGTTCAAAATGGTGTAATAAAGTCATTATTCGTATCTCACAGAGTCCATGTGGTGATGTATTTATTCAAAAAACTAAATGTTTACAGTATCGTTAGGAGACATTTACAATTTCATGTTTCAAGTTAAAACTGAGTTTTATTTTATTATTTTATCGTATATTTATTTCTTCACTTATTTTAAGTATATATTTGTATTGAACGTAATAAAAAAGTTTGTGTAAAACTCTAATTTTGAAATGGTATTAATTTTGAAATGATCAATTTCGGACTAAAAATCTTTTTTTTTTTTTCATTTGACGCCAACTGTTACGCTTGGCGATAATGGTGTTGGTACAACGGAAAAGTACCCAAAAAGGGGAAAAATCAACCAATCAATCACCAACTGTAAAATAATCTTTTAAAATACGAAATAAACATTTCGATATTTACATTAAAAAAAAAAAACTCTTCCGTTTAAATTTGATGGTATTACATTAATATTCATCTAATAAATGATTTACGTACTCATATTTCCATTTTAAGTTTTTCACTTCCATTTCACATAATGCAATTTAAATTAAGACTGAGATTCGAAAGTCAATGTAAAAATTTAGTGTTATCAGAAATGTAACAATCTATTCAAATCCAGAAGAAAATTAATGCATTCAGTATGGTTATTCCTCCTTAACGGTGACCGTTGTTCTACAGTGTAAAAATAATAATAATAATAATAATAATAAAAGACTATATTGAATGCTGTTACAATTTCAGTATTTTTACGATAATATTTATCAGTGATGAAAGTATTTCATGAATGCGTCAGAAAGTATCGAATATAGATTTAATAATACCCATGACAAATAGCAGTGCTAAAAGTCTAGTTAATTTGTCATTGTTGCTAAAGCTTTTTATATTTGTACGCACTAAAAAGAATTTCCGTATTTTCCCAGAACAATTTTTGTATTTTTACGGAATCGTTTTCTTTTGCAGTGTAATCATGAAAATAAAGTCTACAGCTTTAGAGAAAATAAAGCTTTAGTATTATCTGTCAAAGACATTCTCAAATCCATGATCGCAACATTTTTTTTAATCATTCACGAAATCACTTTCACAGAATAAAAAAAGAAAAAAAATCCATAAAAATATTTTCCACATTTTTTTCAGTACAATTTCCGTATTTTTACGGAATTGTTCTCTTTTATAGTGTAATAATAAAAATAAATTCTACAGCTTTAGAGAAAAGGAAAATTTATCCATCAAGGATTGTGTCAAATCCATGTTCGTAATACTTTTTTAATCATTCACGAAATCCTTTTCATCGAATTAAAAAAAAAAAAAAAAAAAAAAAAAAAAATCCATAAAAATAATTTCCACATTTTTTCAGTACAATTTCAGTATTTTTACGGAATTGTTCTCTTTTATAGTGTAATAATAAAAATAAATTCTACAGCTTTAGAGAAAAGGAAAATTTATCCGTCAAGGATTGTGACAAATCCATGTTCGTAATACTTTTTAATCATTCACGAAATCCCTTTCATCGAATAAAAAAAGAAAAAAAAATTCATAAAAATATTTTCCACATTTTTTCAGTACAATTTTCGTATTTTTACGGAATTGTTCTCTTTTATAGTGTAATAATAAAAATAAATTCTACAACTTTAGAGAAAAGGAAAATTTATCTGTCAAGGATTGTGTCAAATCCATGTTCGTAATACTTTTTGAATCATTTACGAAACCAGTTTCATCGTATAAAAAATATCCTTCAAAATGCAGTAATTATACTGGAATTATTTTACTTTTTTCTTTTACAGTGTACTAAACATAAAAGTGCCATGTGCATCACCACAAAAATAAATGCTCTATTAAGTGCGATTTAAATTTTGAATCAAAAGGAAATGCAAGCGCCAAAATTTACAATTACTTTTTCAGAAATACTGTTAAATAAAAGATAACAAGAAAGAAAAATCATGCGTCAAGCATATATTATGAAACACTTTCCAACACAGCCAGAAAACTGTAACGAAACTTCACCGTTAAATAAGGGGAAAGAAGTAAGTAAACAGTTTAGAAAACACATAACACCACAGTTTTCGAAATTACCTTCCAGTGTCAAAAAAGGTAGTCGAATTATTTTGTGCAGTCTGTATATGATCAATAGATGTGGATATATAGCATGATAAAATTTAGTTCAGTTAGAATATTCATATTTAGAATTTTTCACCAATCGATGGAAATGCAATCGAAATCTTTTGTACAGCCCTGTATATTATCTGAATACTTTTGAACACACTACATATTACGCGAAAAGCCAATTTAAAACTCACTCGCAGCAATTACCAACTGTAAACGACAATGTATCTTTTTTCTTTGCGTAGCCCTGTATATGAATTTATTTATATTCCACAAACTTCTATTAGTCTGCTAAATATAGTTCAGCAGGAAAATGCGTAACACAATTAAAAACTACCCTTAAGCAAGTCACTCCCATAGTCTGTAATACAAACGGATTCTCTTGTGTAGCCCTGTATATGAACAATCGATTTTATAAGCACACACGTACTCTGAAAAAATTTAGTTAAACTTAAAAATGCATACCAAAGTTGAAAACGCACTTATCACGCATAGACTGTAAATATCGCACATGTATTGTAAGCGATATCTTTTGTGTGTCCCTGTAAATAAACGCAATGCACACCACATTTTAGAGAGAGCAATTTATAGCACACCTCAGTAATGCATATAATTTTCATTATGCTTGAAATAATGAAACATCACTAAATTACACTGCAAACGATTTTTCCTCATAGTACAATGTGTAAGAGAATTCTTTTGTTTGACTCTCTAAATGAATAATAAATGCTTTGCACCCCATATTCTACAAAAAGCATGTTCTAATGCGCTTCTTAATTATACATCAATTTCATCATTTTAGGTAGCTTTCAAAACAAAAAAGTCCTTCCGGCCTGTAGCGGGAGGAAAAGGTAGCTTTCCTATATCTTCGTTTTACAATTTTAGCTAATGTTACACGAAAACTGCAAGTTAAAATGCAAAGAAACGGTTACAAAAGATTCGTTAATACTGAATTTGAATAAGAAATTCGCCAAATTATTGAGCAATAGCCAAATTGGCTTTATTTATGAAGACTTATTTTGGTCGCCAAATTTGGCGATATTTCGCCAAATGTCGCCAATTTTGGCGAGAATTTGGTGCTAACGGATATGAATATATAGTTTTATGCATATGACAGGGAAAATTATTACAACAATGAAATAAAATAATTTGCGAGTAATCGCGTTAATGTGCTGTTTTGTTTCAAAATGTCAGCCATCCTAGAATTTCAAACTGCTCTATCTCAACCATTTTTTAAGCTAGAGGTAAACCAAAAAATGTTCTGGGAACCTCGGATCAAGGCCTAACACCTAATTAAAAAATAAATTTGAATTTTAAACTTTTTTTATATTTATTTTAGTTTTAAATTTTTAAATGGCCGCCATCTTGAAACAAAATGGCGGACCAAGCTGTCCAACGAACTCGGTCGAGACATTGGTGAGCTTAATACACACAATTAGTTTCATCAAAATTGATTTATAAATACGAGCGTTATCGTATGACATAGGTCAGATATATATATATATATATATATATATATATATATATATATATATATATAGTCTTTATCCTTGCAGCCTGTCTCCATTGGTTGTGTTTTTTCTGTTTATAGTTTTAGCTTAGAGTTTTGTTAGTTCGAATTTTTATTGTTATTTGTTTGTTTTCTCTCTGCTGTGTCAGGAGATTTGGGATTGAAAGTATGGTATGTGGTTTTCGTATTATATATATATATATATATATATAAATTTTATTTCCTTCGTATCCTTCCATTTTATTCTCATTAATCTTTTAAATTTAATCTAACTTCTGTCATAGTCAGCATTTCCTTAATTCTTAATAATATCTATTCCTATTTAAAGTCCTTTTAAAAGTAAATATCCGTATATTAATAATTATTTTATTCCAAATCTTAATCTCAAATTTTAAGTTCATTCGTAGCTTTTATCAGTTCCCCAATCTATAAAATTCTGAGACGCGATCTCATTTCGAATGTTTTTTAAAAGCCATTTTCTTTTTATTATTATTGCTCTGATTTTTTCGCGCGCTTGGGATTTTAACTTCAAAATTTCTCCGCACCCAAGTACGGGATTCTTTACTGTTTTAGCCTCGCTCTCTAGCCTCATTCGCTGAGCTGGAAGTCGCCTCTCACTCATTGGTTTGTGCGCTCGTGACGTAATTCTGTGTATATCTCCGCGGAGAGAACAAAACTCTCCCGCACCGGTCGGAGCACTAGATTTTTGACGTTTTCGGAAGCTAAACAAATATGTGTCTGGTATTTTTAATTCCGTAGAATATTCAACTGGCCCCAGTAACATCTTAATTCAATGAAGTGAAGCAACGTTAGCCCGAGGGCTATAAGTTTTAGACCTTTGGGAATTGTCTCTGTGTTGTTCGTCTTCTAATAAAATTATTTGTCTGGAGATTGGCTGAATTTATTGGAAAACTTTGGTGGACTCATTTCATTGCCTTCTACTTCGCCATACTCGCTAATATCGACTGCAACTTGCTATATCGTTGAAGGACTGCCATCTTTTCATCGAATATTATTCATCGTAATATCTCAACCTCGTCAAAATGCTACATATATATATATATATATATATATATATATATATATATATATATATATATATATATATATATATATATCATCATCATCATCATCATCATCAACCGTTTTCAATCCACTGCTGGATGTAGGTCTCCCCCAGATTTTTCCATTGTTATATATATATATATATATATATATATATATACACTGCTCAAAACAATTAAAGGATATTGCAGTTTTAGGTGGATTTTGTATCTGGGAAACTTTTTAGCTGATTGATACATGGTCGACAGACATAGTAGGTTATATGAGAATAAATTACACATGTTTGGCAGAAAAAAATGCATTTTATTGCGCATTTGTGTACAAAAGGAAAAAAACACAATTTGTGCATATGAGAAAAAAAAGAATAAGAAAAGGTGTTTTCTTCAAAGAAAATCATTTTCAGTAGGGGGTATGGTTTCCACGGGCGGCCAGCAACGTTGAACACCTTTGAGGCATGGACTCAAATGAGGCTATTAATGACGAGTTGCGGTATTCTGCCCCACTTTTCCAGAAGAGCTCTTTCCAGTTCTTGGAGAGTTTGTGGGGGTTGTTAGCGGCCAGAAACTCGTCTTCCTAGAGCGTCCCAAACGTGCTCGATTGGATTCATGTCTGGAGAACACGCTGGCCATTCCATTCGAACGATTCCTTCCTCGAAAAGGAAATCCTCCACCAGGTTTGCACGATGTGGCCTGCAGTTATCGTCCATTAAAATGAAGTTATCTCCGATTGCTGCAGCGTAAGGGACTACAATAGGTCTGAGGATCTCATCCCTATATCGGCGACCAGTCAGAGCTCCATCTCGAATGATGTAGAGGTCAGTGCGCCCGTCAATGGAGATGCCACCATACACCAACACTCCTCCACCGCCAAATCTGACACTTTCGTGCACGAACGCAGGATTATTCCTACTGCCACGGTCCCTCCAGATGAAAATACGCCTTTTATCCGGATGCACAGAAAAACGGGACTCGTCAGAAAACAGAATATTTCTCCATTCATTTCTCCTCCAGTTGACATGCTCGGTTGCCCACTCCCTGCGGTCGCGACGATGCCTTGATGTTAATCTAACACATACCATCGGTCGGCGAGCATACAGACCTACAGCATGGAGCCGGTTTCGGACAGTCTGAGTTGAAATTGTGGTGCCTGTAGCCGAGCGAAGGTGTTGTTGGAGAAGAGTAGCGTTCATGTTTCGGTGTCTCCGAGCTGTTAACGCTAAATACCGATCTTCATTGGGCGTTGTTGCCCATCTACGACCTTGCCTTGGTCTTCGGCCTGCACATCCACTCTCCAAAAAATGGTTCCAGATCCTGGAAATGACACTTTGTGACACTCCAATGGCTTGCGCTACTTCGGCTTGAGTTTGGCCCCCTTCTAACCTACCAACAATTCTCCAAGCTTCTGAATCTGTCAAATGACTTCGCTGAGACATCGTACTCATCGAAACAAAGCAATCACTGAATGCCGATCATCCTTGTCTTCATTCTGTTTTATCCCGTTGAAAGTCAAATTTCATTCGCTGCCTCTGAAGCGACGTTTTTGACGTCGAACTCAAAATTTGCATACTCCACAGTTTGAAAACCAGAAAAATTTGCATTTGTGATTCTCTTCTTCTATTTTCGGCAAAAAAAAATTCGTTTATATCTTTATCTTATATAAAACTTCAAATATCCTTTAATTGTTTTGAGCAGTGTATATAAATCAACATTTGAACGGAGGGTGGTTTTGGTGTCTGGGGGTCATGATCGGTGAAAATATATCGAAATTTTCCGGAACTGCTTTCCTCCGAACGGCTGCAATAGGTAGCTTTATACTTTTAGGTAGCTTTCAATACTAAAAAGTATAAAGCTACCTATTGCAGCCGTTCGGAGGAAAGCAGTTCCGGAAAATTTCGATATATTTTCACCGATCATGACCCCCAGACCCCAAAACCACCCTCCGCTCAAATGTTGATTTATATATATAGATATATCCATATATATATATATATATATATATATATATATATATATATATATATATATATATATATATATATATATATATATGACCTATGTCATACGATAACGCTCGTATTTATAAATCGATTTTTATGAAACTAATTGTGTGTATTAAGCTCACCAATGTCTCGACCGAGTTCGTTGGCCAGCTTGGTCCGCCATTTTGTTTCAAGATGGCGGCCATTTAAAAATTTAAAACTAAAATAAATATACAAAAAAAAATTAAAAATTCAAATTTATTTTTTAATTACGTGTTAGGCCTTGATACAAGGATTCCAGAGCATTTTTTGGTTTACCTCTATCTTAAAAAATGGCTGAGATAGAGCAGTTTGAAATTCTAGGGTGGCTGACATTTTGAAACAAAACAGCACATTAACACCATTACTTGCAAATTATTTTCTTTCATTGTTGTAATAATTTTCCCAATCATACGCATAAAACTACATATTCATATCCGTTAGCGCCAAAATTGGCGACATTGGCGCCAAAATTGGCGACATTTGGCGAAATATCGCCAAATTTGGCGACCAAATTAAGTCTTTATAAATGAAGCGAATTTGGCTATTGCTCAATAATTTGGCGAATTTCTTATTCAAATTCAGTATTAACGAATCTTTTGTAAACGTTTCTTTGCATTTTAACTTGCTGTTTTCGTGTAACATTAGCTAAAATTTTAAAACGAAGATATAGGAAAGCTACCTTTTCCTCCCGGTACAGGCCGGAAGGACTTTTTTGTATTGAAAGCTACCTAAAAGTATAAAGCTACCTATTGCAGCCGTTCGGAGGAAAGCAGTTCCGGAAAATTTCGATATATTTTCACCGATCATGACCCCCAGACCCCAAAACCACCCTCCGCTCAAATGTTGATTTATATATATATAGATATATCCATATATATATATATATATATATATATATCTGACCTATGTCATACGATAACGCTCGTATTTATAAATCAATTTCGATGAAACTAATTGTGTGTATTAAGCTTAACCAATGTCTCGACCGAGTTCGTTGGCCAGCTTGGTCCGCCATTTTGTTTCAAGATGGCGGCCATTTAAAAATTTAAAACTAAAATAAATATACAAAAAAAATTAAAAATTCAAATTTATTTTTTAATTACGTGTTAGGCCTTGATACAAGGATTCCAGAGCATTTTTTGGTTTACCTCTATCTTAAAAAATGGCTGAGATAGAGCAGTTTGAAATTCTAGGGTGGCTGACATTTTGAAACAAAACAGCACATTAACACCATTACTTGCAAATTATTTTCTTTCATTGTTGTAATAATTTTCCCAATCATACGCATAAAACTACATATTCATATCCGTTAGCGCCAAAATTCGCGACATTGGCGACAAAATTGGCGACATTTGGCGAAATATCGCCAAATTTGGCGACCAAAATAAGTCTTCATAAATGAAGCCAATTTGGCTATTGCTCAATAATTTGGCGAATTTCTTATTCAAATTCAGTATTAATGAATCTTTTGTAAACGTTTCTTTGCATTTTAACTTGCTGTTTTCGTGTAACATTAGCTAAAATTTTAAAACGAAGATATAGGAAAGCTACCTTTTCCTCCCGGTACAGGCCGGAAGGACTTTTTAAATGACGTAGCAACATCAAAATGCACTTTAAACGATTATTCTCCATTCCCTGTAATGTAACGGAATACTTTTGACTGTTCTTGTAAAAAAAAACTATAAGTTCTACACACTTCAGTTGAAATATTGAACATGTTATAGTAAACGACAATAACATACAAAAATATCAGGGCAATCTGAGTATATTTACATGAGTTAGAGCACGGACAGACGGATAGACGGCAGACAAACCGAAGTCATAAACACTTTTCAACTAGGTTGGAAAGTGTTAAAAACGATTATTTTACTTTTAGCAAAATAAAAACAAAATTTAATACATAATATCTTATCAAAACAAAAACATCTTATACTCTAACCTCTCAAAACAATGAAATATGATACAAACTCTTCCATAAATATTTTTACCTTCACTTTTCCTTATCGCAATAATCAGGAAATACAGGTTCGTAAATTCTGTTCTCTGAACGTTTCTGAGATATATTTTGGTTACCAACTTACTGAAACTTTATTCAAAATTTACCTCTTGCTAGACAATGAATCAATAGATCGATGACAAGGATAAATAACGTATTTTTACTACATTTTCTTACTCATATATTTTATTGATTTATACACTTTGCTTGTTATTTTAAATAAGTTATTATTCTATATTTTTTAAAAGAAAGAAAGTACTGTAAACTAAAAAAAAAACAAGAACTAAAAATCATGCGTCAAACATAGATTATGTAACACTTTCCAACGATTCCAAAATAATTTTACAAATCATTACCGTTTAATAAGCTGAAAGATAACATCTAAGTAAACAATTTGGAAAACGCATAACATATTTAAAAACGTAATTTCAGGAATTTCCAACATATGCAATATTCGGAAAAATATCCGAAAACTTTTATTCAGCCCTGTATAGGATCTATAGATTTGTATACATACTACATAGGATGCTAAATTTTAGTTTAGTTAGGAAACGCGTAGCACAGTTTAAAATTCTCCTTCTGGAGTTTCTTTCAATAAACGGAAATGTGTTCGCGAACTTTTGTGCTGTCCTGTATATGAAATACAGAATTTATACACTCAAAGTAATAGACAAAAAGTGAGTTTAATTTAAAATCGCGTTCAGCCACTTAAAACGCACTTCCAGGAATTATTGTTAACAGACAGTAAAGAATTCTTTTGTGTGTCCCTGTAAATGAATGATGACTGCTATACACACAATATTCTGTAGTAAGCCTCTTGTAATGCACCTTAGTGATATATATAAATTTCAATGCGTTTAAAATAGTGAAACATTATTTAATTAAACCGCAAACGATTTCTCTCCATAGACGTAATGTAACGGAATTTTTTGACTGTCCCTGTAAAGTAACTATAAGTTCTATGCACACTATATTCCATGTTAAGCTTCTTATAATGCACCTTAGTAATATATATCAATTACAATGTGTTTGAAATTGTGTAACATTATTAAAATAAACCGCAAATGATTTTCCCCGTAGACCGTAATGTAACGGAATTCTTTTGAGTGTCCCTGTAAAAAAACTATACGCGCTACACACTTCAGTTGAAATAGGGAACATGCCATAGATATAGACAATGAGATATAAAAATTGCAGGGCAATCCGAGCATATTTACGGGAGTTAGAGCACGGACAGACCGACAGACGGCAGACTGCCAGACGGCCATACGGCAGACAAACCGAAGTCATAAACACTTTTCAACTAGGTTGGAAAGTGTTAAAAAGACATAGAGCACTTACAAACTGTTATGGAGTAAAGCGGGACGTTGCACAGAAAACTATTATGGTGCTTTCAGAAAATCACACGACGCACCTGGAAAATGGCACTGCGTATTTCGAAATACTTATGGTGCTGTGCCATGTTAAATACGAGGGAAAGTCATTAAGTAAGTCACAAAAGATAATTAAATAATAACTTTTAATGATATTCACTTCAAAACTATTTTTATTTCTCAACATATTCTCCACCCATATTTATGCCCTTATATCACCGTTTTATCAGTACCCCAACACCAGCTGCATAACAATCTTTGGGTTGCTGTCTCAGCCACGTTAGGACTTCAAGTTGAACTTTTTCATCATCAGTGAACATCATCTTGCTTCCAAGATGGTTTTTAGTGGACTAAACAGATGAAAATCGCTTGGGGCTAAATCGAAGCTGTATGGTGGATGTTGAAAAAGTTGAGCGATGATGTTCACAGTTGATGAAAAGGTTCAACTTGAAGTCCTAATGTGGCTGAGACAGCAACCCAAAGATTGTTATGCAGCTGGTGTTGGGGCACTGATAAACAGTGATATAAGTGCATAAATATTGGTGAAGAATATGTTGAGAAATAAAAATAGTTTTGAAGTGAATATCATTGTAAGTTATTATTTAATAATATTTTGTGACTTACTTAATGACTTTCCCTCGTACGTCTCAACTGATCTCTATCTCTGAATCTATAATTTAATTTCTATATATGTCAATATACAAGATGTCCCTAAAGTCTGTTTACATTTTGAGAAATTAGTTTCTAATTCAATTTTTTTGCAGATGATATGATAGAATACTTTCAGAAGAAGAAGAATAGCCACTGTTTGTGGTCGTCCAAAATGATTACCATATGAAAAGGTGGAAGTGGACTTCACCCACATTAAGTTCTCATTATCTACAGCTTCCAGCAAATGTTAACGTTTAGGTTGCCAAATTGCATAATCTCCAGCTGCAAGCTTATGCATAGTTTGGATCTGGTAAGCTTATTTGTTTAACTGATAACGTACAATTTTCAAAACTGTAACATTCGAAATGGCGAAACTCTGGCTTTTTGTGAGGAAGACTGACTGTTACGCGTTACTGTTATAATAAAAAAATTTTGAGGTGTCTTTCAGAGTAATACAAAAAAGGTAAGTAGGCAAAATTTGCTTACCTTCATTTGTCAGCCTGTCCATGCAGACGTAAAAATAATCCGATAGTGTTGTCTTGAGTAATCCACGAAAATATTATCCAGGTAGTAGGTGCACACACTAATCAGTTTTCATGTGGTATTTCATTATATAGATTCATAATTGTAACTTCTTAAGAAAATATGTAACATATAATTATTTTTTGATGAATAGTGATTAATTGATTTGCTCATTTTAATTTAATTATTTAATTATATATTTTAAATATTATGAAAGTTATATTTTATATTAGGTATAAAGATTTAATTATAAGTTTAAGTTTAAACAATATAAGGAAGGAACATGCATAATTTTGTCCCTTTACACGAGTGTAGAATGAAATAAATCTAGAATGAATAATAATATTAAGAGATTTTAGTTCATGAAATATTCATCAGAGGTCATGACGCGAGAGTGGAAAACTTGATTACACCGTATTTCTTCTGTGAAGAGAAATATGGAACTTCCACTCATATAAAGTAAATAATATTTCAAGGTTTTGTGTTTTTTTCACTTTAAATGCTTGATTCAAAACAGATTATTATCGTTAATTACTTAACAGTTACACTTACAGAAGTAGCAGAAAATAGTTGGACCAACGGTAGCTAACTGTTGGCTAATTGTCATTCCACGTTGGCCCATAGTAAGAAATGTCCGCCTGCCGTACCACTAGCCAACAAACCATTTGCCAACAAAAATTCAACAGTGGTCCAAAAGTTCGCTACTCAGAATCCTGCTCATCTACGCTCTAAATTAGAAAGATCTCTGCACCTACCATTTCCCAATCATTTAACAACCGTGCCATTCTCAATCCTACCATTTCCTAATGGTTTCCACAAATGTCCAACGATGGGCGAACAAACTGTTATCAGAGGTCTACCTAAACGATCATCATCTTTAATGCTACGGTTCGCTTAATTTTATTTACTAAGTTTTGAATAGCTACTTTGCTAAAGGCTGATTTTCTGAATTGGCGATTAGAGTTCTCTTGTCCTCGTATCCATTCATATAGATGAGAGCAAACAATGGCTATTTTTTATCTGTAAATATATTTTATAAGATCACCTGTAAAAAATTTGGACTTAAAATCCATTTCTCAACAATGTGCAAAGACTTTGGGAACATCCTGTATAACGAATTTTCATAAACAAAAGTGCCATATATGAAATAATTTTTATGAAACTTCATTATCTCTAAAAAATATATAAAATGCTTAAGTGATGCAAAGAGGAAACACAAAAAGGCTTATAAAAACCTTTTATTAATCGAAATATGTTTCAGCGCTCATATACGGCGCCATTTTCAAGATATATAACGATAAACAAAAATATTCTTGCAAATTTTTGAAAATAAACTTCCCGAGATCATATATGTAAAAAAAAGCAGGTGCTTGAAATAGTCAAATGTAAACTTGAAAATTAATATTTCTTTATTGCATTTTTAAAACTGAAAAGTACCTCTTGCCAAATTTTAGGTAATACAAAAGAGGCGGATTCATTGCAAATGTTCACGTTGCGCTTATAGATTTCTATTGATTCACGGATAATAGATGGGAAACAAAGCCTTGATGGATAAATTATTTTACCATTTAAAAATTCAATTTTTAAAGTCTCGGTTCTATTCATTATCTCTATTAACTTAACAAATCATTTAATGTCTGAATAAAAGCGATACTTTATGTTTTATCACACATAATAAGTGGCTCAAATATTATGATTACCCTGCTACACAAGACTAACACTATAAAGACCCTCGTGGTGTTTTTGTATTTACGGTTCTTGTAGAGCATTACGAATATACTTCAGAATGATTCCTAGTTATAATTGGTTGGGCTGGAGCTCTTCTGTTGCTGCATATAATGCATTTCATTCGCCTGTCTTCTCTTTAATTCACAAGTGATTTCCGACCACTATTCTGCTTTTCGCTAGAAGTTTTTTAGGCTTAGCTGGTTTTCTTTGAAGACTCTAGATGTTGTATGGCGAAAGCCAAAAAATTATCGATTTCAGAGATAGCTGCGTTCAAAGTTACTGTTAGGATCTTGTTTTCTCCATGAACAGACGGATTACTACATTCACATGTGCTTCTAACCAGAGTAAAATTTTTTATCAGCAAATCTGATATCTTTTATATACCTTTTATCAGAACGAATATTTCGAGAGTCCGAAACAAATACTTCCGGATAATCGAGGTTACTGAAATTTAATGGACTTCTTCTCATTATTACATACTAAGTTACCAAATTTCAAGTCTCTATACCAATTTGGTTTACAGACACACACACAGACAGACGGATGGCAATTTTTGTTCTCTAAATATATGTTTTCCGGAATCTCTAGTGTCTGAAACGTGTAAATCCGTCAATTTTTTTTTTCGATTTTTAAAACGATTACAAGACTTACCCTATACTACGCTTGATGGGTAAGTAATATTAATATTTATATATATAATGCATAGTAACGGCATAAAGATTTAAACTACATGATGTTAACTTATCATATAGTCTAGCAACCGTAGTTTATATTAGCATTAAACAACTTTGATAAATGTACGCCTCTCACGTTTTAAAGAGCGAATGCAGACCGGACGAGTTCTGTGAAAAATTGATCACCCCTCCTCCCCTTTTTTGCCCTTTTCGACAACGTACCCACAAACCCAAACAGCATAGTTAACAGCAATGTAGAACCAGCCAACATACTAACTAAAGCTATTCACTAAATAGCGCTGTTGTTATGACGGCGAAGGTTCTAGTCAGGTAGATCTCCGCCATGAGGTGATCAGATGAATTTCGCCTGCGGCCAGGTATGCAACCCGTTAAGTTAGGCATAATGCCCGGCAGATAGGGGCCTGGTCAACGGTATAATAATAATAATAATAATAACCACATTGTAATTCATGTAAAGAGTAATCTCAATTGGGATTTAAAACAAACGCACCAATAATAAAGCCAACAAGATTACATAAATAGGGAATAATTTTTGAATAGATGAGAATAAAAAGATGTGGGTTTAGAATGGATAAAGGGTCATAAGAAATGAAACACAAAGTTGAAATTCGATTAAGTCAAAATAAAACTGTAAAGCAAATCACATTATTTCCCCCCACTATTAATTGTCGGAGCAAAGCTCCGGCTTCCCATGAAAAATTACACTTTTGTGTACACGATAGCGGCCAAAATATTCGCCGCATTGATACCAAAATTGGACTGGAAGTCGGTAGTGGCAAAATCTCGCCGGGGATTGAAAAACAGAAATATTCGTCAATTCTAACGCCCGGAATCGTCTGCTCTAGAATTTTCCATTTCCCCATAGAGATAACATTGCGATTGTTTGAATTAAATGAAAAGAAAATTGAAATAATTTATATTGTTGCCATTTTTTATCATGAAAAACTTTTGAATTAAATAAAAAGAAAATTGAAATAATTTATATTGTTGCCATTTTTTATCATGAGAAACTTATTTAAATAACAATATACTCGGAAACAACCTTTTAGTAAAAGCTCTTAATCTCGGTCCCATATATTTTACTTTTATATATTTTACATATATTTTACTTTTCTGAAATAAGGACCCCATACATTTTTATCTTAAAACACGTGCAATGAAGTTTAAATTGTATTAAGTACATGAATTTAGTGTTTTTTAAATCGAACTCAGCAATTGGTGCAATTATTTTTGTTTCCATTTCAAAATATTTTTTTTCCTTTTCATTCAAGCTTATTGTATAAAAGAAGGGTACTTTTCGGTTAGCCGGGCGCCAGTGATATATGTACATGTATATACATATACACATATATACATATATACATATATACATATACACATACATATATGTATACACATATATCTGCATATACATATATATACATACATTTATATATGTACATATATGTATGTATGTATATATATATATGTATATACATATGTATTTATATCTGTACATATATCACTGGCGCCCGGCTAACCGAAAAGTACCAAAAGAAGTATGAGAGTAAATCTTTTTATTTTGATATAGTCCAGCCAATCCAGGATTAAAAAAAATATATGTTAAGAAACATTTTATATATGGACGGATTATATGTTTTTATTATATAGAATTTGCAAGGATGCCAGTTAAGAGAAAGCAATCAGCTGAAATGAGAAGAATTGCGAATCGTAATTCAATGCGGAGAAGTCGCACAAATCAGTTACCTTCAGATTTTTTGCCGAGTACCGGTATACTGACAACTCAAATGAATGAAGCAATCAGGTTTGATAGAGAGGTATCGCAAATCTCCTATGTGTCCTGTAATACGTGTCACAGAGCTTTCCCTGATATCATATTAAATACTGCTGGGCTCTGCCAGACATGCAAGTGTAGAGACGGTGCTTTCAAGTTTTCTGCCACTAATTCGATGGACCCAGGTCCAGTTCCTATTTGTCTCAAAGATCTGAGCTACATTGAACAAATGATGATCGCTCAAATACATCCAGTGGTTTCTCTTACCGTATACGAGGCTCACAGTATGGATACAGCGGAAATATAATCAGCTTTAAACAAAATATTGAGAGTTTTATTTCGCGCCTGCCTGTCAATCCTTCAGATATGACTTCAATTGTGTTAGTGACAAAAGATACTTTATCAGGATGTGCAGAGTTTTCTGTTCGCTCACAACGCCTTCTAGAAGCACTCAATGGCTTAATGCTCACAATCCTTATTATTCAAATATCACAATTGATGAAGATTTGATCGCTACATTACCTAAGAATGGTGACGTATCTCAAATGTTACCAACAGCAACCGATATTACTGAGGATATTGATACTTTGAACGAGGAAATAAGGCGCGAGTCATTTAGACCACTACTTGAACCGGTAGATCAAAACAACTTAATAAATGACGCAATTCGTGTGCCTCACCCTTCATTAAATTCACAGCCTATCAACGAATTTCAAGAAGAGGGTTACATAGCACGTGCTTTTCCTCATCTTTTTCCACATGGTACAGCTGACTTACAACAACCTCGTCAAAAAGCAGTCTCTCCTGATGAGTATTTTAAGTTCCTAATGAAGTATGAAGATGGGCGATTTGCTAAAGACCCCCGATTTCGCTACTTTGCCATGAATTCAATTCTTCGGTGGCAATCTTTGGCTAAAGGGCGTTTTTTCGTACAGCGAAATAGGTTCAGCAATAAGACGGTAGAGCAGATGCGTGATATTCTGAATAGGCAACCAGAAATGGCAAAACACATTATGATTTATGCTAGCAAATTAAGATCTACAAAAGGATACTGGAGTGCACGTTGTGGGGAACTCCTTTCCATGGTAGGACAAATTGGAGCACCAACAATTTTTTTTACACTGTCTGCAGCTGATTATCACTGGCCTGATCTTTTCAGACTTTTAGAGCCTAACAGAGATCCAAATGAGCTGACTGATACAGAACGCAGACAATTAATGCACGACAACCCTCTGTTGACTGGTTGGTTCTTTCAAAAACGTTGTGATATATTTTTGAGAAAAATCTTGACGCCGTTGTTTTTAATAGACGACTACTGGGTTCGTTTCGAATGGCAGTGGCGTGGAAGTCCTCACATGCATGGATTGTTGTGGTTAAGAGGGGCACCAAACATGGAAACACTAGACATGACTAACGCTAAAAATGTAGCAGTCGTAACAGCATATTTTGAAAAACTATGCAGTGCTGTTAATCCTGACAAGGACGTCCTTGTAAATGATATACACCGCTGTCGAATTCGCTTTTCAGACATTTCCAGTGAAGATTGTGAAAAAGATCTCGCTCAGCTCTTAAATCAAGTCCAACGTCACACAAGACATGGAGATTATTGCCTAAGGAAAAAAAAGAGATACAAATAGTTATAGCTGCTGATTTGGTTTTCCAAAAGCAGAGTGCGGCTCTCCAAAGCTTCAAGTAGAAAATGGCATAATTAGCTTTTTGCCAAAAAGAAACGATTCTGAAATGAATACCTACAATTGCTTCGTGTCACAAGTTTGGAGAACTAACACGGATTTCAGTCCTATTACATCAAAGGATGCGGTTTTGAATTACATTGCCAAATATGCCTCAAAATCAGAAACAGCTTCTGTTCCTTACAAGGAATTGTTATCTGAGATTTTAAATAAGATGAACGAAACAAATCCAGCGGTTCAAGAAGTCCAAAAACTTATTTTGTCTTCTGTTTCTAAAAGGGATTACTCAGCCCAAGAGGTAGTACAAATATTAATGGGATGGCCAATGTATCACAGTAGTCGGGAAGTAGTTACAATACGGCTTCATGATAAGAACTGGGAAGAAATCAACTTTTCAAGCGACGAAAGACCATCAAAAAGCATGCTTCAGAAATATTGCGCGCGGCCGGAGAAACTTATTTCCTGCACGCTTCTTAAGTTTGCAAAATCTTTCTCAGTAAGAGGAGTCGATTATCACCAAAGAAGAAAAGATGAAGTTGTCAGAGTTTTTCCTCTTACATCACTCAACCACGACCCAACTCTAGCCGAAGAATACTATAGGCAACAAGTATTACTCAATTATCCTTGGAGAGGTAATTCTGACTCTTTATTGCAAGAAGGCCTGCCGTCTGCGTATCACTCATGGGAGGAAGCATTCAATGATCTAAATATTGATGCACACGAAGAAATAAATTTTCCTGCTGTTAGCAGTACACATGAGACAGAAATCCTGCAAGAAGAATACCGCGAGATTGATCCATATATGGTAGCAGCTGCCATAGTTCCTGTGCAGACAAACGAGGATACTTTGGGGCAACGCGTGATTGATCATGCATGTGAGTGGAAAAGTGAGAGTTACAAGTACCCTGATCGCAATTTTACTTCATTTTTAAATTACTGTAAAGAACAACAACTTACAGTGCATCAAAATTACGATACGTCTGAGATCAGATTTACAGATGAGCAGCAAAAAATACTTCACTTATGCACGCAACAGCTTTCGTCTTTGCAATCAAGATTTATAAATTGCCCTAAACGTACTTTTATTATTGGGAAAGCCGGAGCTGGAAAAAGTACGGTAATAAAAGAAATTCGTAAAAGAGTTACCGAGCAGTTAGGACCGGAAGCTATTATGGTTTTGGCTCCAACAGGTGCTGCTGCAATTAATGTCGAGGGCAAAACAATTCACTCTGCACTAAAAGTACCAACATGTTTTAAATTGTTTGCTGATTTAGGAAGTGAAGCAGCAAGAAATCTACAGCTCAGCATGAATCCAGTTTCATTTCTCATTATTGACGAATTTTCAATGATCGGATGCCGTCTGATGGCTGCACTTGAGCAAAGATGTCGCGAAGGTAAACCAGACAGCATTGAACCTTTTGGAGGCTTATTTGTTTACCTGATTGGAGATATTAGGCAGCTACAGCCTGTAAAAGACACACCTCTATATAGGAGACATTCTATAAAAGACATTTTGGCTTTACGTGGACAAACAGTTCTTAAGATGTTTAAAAAATGTTTCACCTTAACAAAGTCAATGAGACAAAGCGACGATCAGCAAATACAGTTTAGAGAGACTCTTGATTCGCTTTCCGTAGGTGAAGTTACAGGCGACCAATACGCATCCCTTATGCAACGACGTAAAGCTATACAGCCTCCGGCTGAACTTGAAAGATTTCAAGATGCCATACGCCTTTTTCCCACAAACAAGCAAGCTGAAGAACATAATCAAGAAGTACTTCGTAAATCAAAATGGCCAGTGGCAAGAATATTAGCAGACCACAATAATCAAATAGCAAGATGGAGTGAAGATGAGCACGCGTCTGGACTTCAGGCTGAACTTTTTTTAGCAATTGGATGCAGAATTATGTTGCGTACCAATCTGTGGACAGAGGGAGGATTGGTCAACGGTGCACTTGGTACGGTAAAAGATATTGTCTACGGACCAGGATTACGGCCTCCAGGCTTGCCACAGGCAGTAATGGTTCATTTTGATGATTATCGGGGACCATTTCTCACTGAAAGACTTTTTCCTGTCACACCTATTACAAAGTCTTGGAAAGAAAACAATGTCTCATGCTCCCGTACTCAGTTACCTTTAACATTTCATACGCTGTCACCATACACAAATCCCAAGGTTTAACTTTGTCAAAAATAGCTGTGGACATTGGTGAAAAGGAGTTGTCACTTGGAGCAACTTATGTCGCGTTTAGCAGGGTTCGACGTTTAGAGGATGTTCTGATTGAAGTGCCTTTCGCAAAGGATAGGCTAGACCAAATTAGAAGAATGGGGGCACTTGCTGATAGATTAGCATTTGAGCAGTATCTGAGGCAACTGTTGACCGAATAAACACTTGAAGATTCAACAGCTGTTATTGTAAATTTTCTTTTATACTATTAAACAGTAAATATAAAAATAAAAAATATATATTATATATTGTTAATGTTATATTTTATGTTTATCCAACTCAATGCTCCGACATTTCGGCTTGACGGATTCTAGTATTATAACATCACATTTTGCTTCGTAAATTACAATAGTTCTTCAGAATATTCAGACTAGCATTTACAGTAACATTAAATATGCAATAATATTTATTAATATTTTTTTTACTTGATAGTTAGATAGATTTGATAGTTAGCAAACTCTTAACTATCTTGACTTGATATGTTAACAGTTTTTCTTGCAATACATATAGCTCCAGTAACGGATGTTTTTTATTCATGCATTATTCATGCAGTGCTATTTATATGAGTACGTTGTATAATTATTTAATCAAATAAATGAATTATTCATACAAATGAATCTATAACGAGCATTTCTTTTTTTTATTGCATGCATTCAAAATGTATTCATTCTCCATATTTTTCTAATACAATAATTGCATTGTCTTATAAGTGAATCGATAAAAGTTATTGCCTTTATTAAATACACTCGCAAAAGCATATTATTTATTTTATGTCACAGAATAATTGAATTATTCTTCTAAAGGAATCTATAAGAACTACACTGAGAAAAATGACACTTTCAAATCTAAGCAAATCGAAGTTTTCATTTTGTTATGAAACTTTTTGTTTGAAATATGACGACCCAATGCTTTTAATTCTGAAATACCAGAAATTCTCAGAATATTGAAACATGGACATACTCAAAACTGAGCACGTAGAGGTCAGTTCATACTCATTTTTGAAACATGGATATACTCAAATATGAGTACATGATGTTTTATTCTTGAGTTTGTGCATGTTTTCATAAATGAGTATATACATGTTTCAAAATTCAATCATTTTGATTCGGAGCCATTTTGACTATGTGACATACTCCGATTTGAGTATTTTTTGCTCAGTTTCGAAAATGTCGTTTTTAGAGTATATAACCTTTATTAAATTTATTGTAAAATGTACGATAAGTTTGCAACAGTTGTGGAAATATTCTTTACAAAAGTTTTAGATTCTTAAAAAATATTTTCGTACATAAATAATAAATTTAAAAAAAAATTAAATCGTTAAAGATTTCAAAAAATAAAACGTGAAATATTTATAATTATGGCAAATGCGAAAAAAATACATGGAATTCTGGTTACATAAGAGTATGAGTGCGTTGTAAAAAACCAGTCATTTTCTTTGTTGCATGCATTAAAAAAGTATTTTTTCAAAAATATATTTTTTTAACAATAATTTCAATATGTTATAAATGAACCAATAAAAGCCATTGCCTCTATTAAATGCACTCGCAAATGCATGTTATGTATTGTATTTTATGAAGCAAATGGATTATTCTTTTTTAATGAATCTATACAAACTCTAATATTTATTAAATCATCCAAAAAAACACGATAAATGTACAACAATTGTAGAAATATTCCTTACAAAAATTTTAGGTACTTAAAAATCTTTTTTATATTTAATTAATTAAATTTTCGAGTGCTTAAAAAGTAATTTTATTTCTTTGTGAAATATTTAAAGATTTCAGAAAGTAACACGCGAAATGCTTATAATTATGATAAATGCAAAAAATATGTTGAATTATAGTTACATCAAAGTATTAGTACATTGTAAAATACCAATCATTCTAAATGTTTTCACATTTGAATTGCTATTGTTTAATTTTTATACTCACACATATTTTTAATTTGATTTAATTTTCAAGTCTAATTAACTATTATAATTACTTACCGTTTAAAAAGTAAAGCGTAGATTAGTCACCTATGATAATTTAATCTTTTAAAATAAAGCCACTAACAAAAGGTTGTCATAAATATACACATATCATACATTTAATGTGCACATATTTCCTAAAATATTGTTCTACCTTTGAATACGCAGAAGAAGCAATATTTCATTTTTTATCTATAAGCTATAAATACCCTAAAAATGCACTTAATAAATTGCACCAATTAATCAACGATAAGAAAGCCATTTTTCGTAGGTCTAGAATGCGTAGTCAACATATTTTTGTCTCAAACAATATCACAAAGACCATAACAAAATTTATTAAGCAAAATTCCATTTATTCTGATTAAAGAAATATTTTTACAAAAATTCCAAACATGCTGATAACAAAAACAGTTTTAATATTTCTGTTGCGGTTATATATTTTAAATAATAATAAAAATTTGTAATTATTTCTATTACTTACCCATCATACATAGTATAGGGTAAAGTCTTGTAAATGTTTTAAAAATCGAAAAAACAACTCACGGATTTACACGTTACAGACACTGGAGATTCCGAAAAATATATTTTTAAAAAAATTGCCGTCCGTCAGTCTGTGTGTGTGTCTGTAGACGCTCTATCTCCCGAACAAATTGAGATAGAGACTTGAAATTTGGTATGTGCTTATTATGTAATGATGAGAATAACCTTATTTTATTTCAGCAATCTCGATTATCCGGAACAATTTTTTCGGACTCTCGATTTATTCGTTCTGACAAAATGTACATAAAAATTTTCGAAAGTGTTTATTTTAAGAAGTGAATATAAAAGACAATAAAAATGCATAAATTTTGCATAAAGAGTGAAGTCGGTCGGATCATGAGTTGCCTAGATATTTGTATTCCTATTTTCCGCACTCTTCGATTTTTCATGACTCTGTATTTCATTCAAATTTCAATTCAAAGATATATTTTAATTGGAAATGAGACGCTTAATCCGACACAGTAAACTGTTAATTAATATGATTATCATTATTGGAGTTAGAAGGATGTTTTTTTTACGCAATTGAGTAATAGAGCATTTAAAGTTTATGACGTCACCAAGTTAGGATTTTATTCGAATTGCAATGCATTTTATAAATAGTTTACACATGTTTTATTTTCATCTTGTATATTATGCATATCAATGATGAGTAACTACTACGGGGATCCCCAACGACTAGTTTTTAATATTAATCGAGGGGAATTTTCACTTAGATTTTTTAAAGAAACTACATTGTTGGGAAAGTTTTTTTTTTTTTTTCTTGTTTTTTTTTTTTTAAGTGTCTACTACAGGTACAGTTACCTTAACTCTTTTAGTGAAATCATTTGCTTTAAAGAACGATATTTATTTTAATTATTAAATGACTTTGTTTTTCAGTCAATTTTTCGTTGTTGTGTTATGGAAGTTAATTGATAATCACGAAAATTGGCATTATTAAAGAAAAAATTTAAAAAGAAAATTTATATAATTTAACAAATTATATAAATTATTTATTATAATTTAACAAATTACAATAACCATTGAGAAAATGTTTCAAAAGATAAAAAAAAAAAAAAAAAAAAAAAAAAAAAAAAAAAAACGGACTTTTGTGTTATAGCGGCTTCCAGAATTATGATTATGCCAAGGTTGCAGTTATCATTTCGCCAAAATCATCGCAAAGGTTATATATAGATCTTTCGGCGATTCATACTCGGGGGCCGTTATAAAACGAAAGTAATAAAATTTACAATATATTAATGAAAACAGAAACAAAAATGTTATATATATAGCATATATTATTATAATGTCATACATGCTTTATAATTTGGCGATAAATCTTGGTCGCTTGGCGATTCATTCTTGGGGGCCGCTATAACACGAAAGTACCAAATTTACAATATATTAATGAAAACAGAAACAGAAAATATATAAGACGATTTCTCATCCGACGTCAATTTTTGAATTCGGCTTTTTTTCATATCTGATAATTTGAATCTTTTCTTTATGTAACTTTAACATTTTTGTAACGATTTTATGCATTTCTATTACCTATTCTAAGAAACATTCTTCTAAAGTTTCAGAATTTCGTTAAAAATTCTTCTAAACTTACAGAATTTCGTTAAAAACGCTTAAAAAAATAAAGTGACGAAGTCAAGAGGTCCATTCTCGACCGAAAACAGCAACCATTTTCCCAATGGTTAAATTATATAATAAACATTTATATAAAACTTATATATTTTTTTATGATTTTAATTAACACATGTCATGCATTAAACAAGAACGAAAAATCATGCATCCGGCACAGATTATGAAACACCTTCCAACACTAACAGAGTATTATTAAGAAATTTCATTTTTTCATACGATGAAATCAAATACCTGAATAAGCAATTTAAAAGATAGATAAATCAGTAAAAATCCATTTTCAGAAATTGCTGCCCCTATTCGAAGTCTTTCGTGCAGCCCTGTATATAATCTACAGAATTTGTACACAACACGTAAGACACTAAAAATTACATAAAATTGCATATCACAGCGGAAAGACCGCTTCTAGAAATTACCGATCATAGTCAGTCCGTTAACTGAATTCTCGTGTGCGTCTCTGTTCATGAATGATAAAAGTAAGCTGCGCCGCAGGCGCCCAAGAGGGAGCGCACCGCGCGTAGGCGACCACCGAACCCAAGTCCTGAAAGACTTTTATCGCGCCAGTAGCTTTGTCTCGCTACGGCGCTTTGGCCGGTCAGAGAGCCGATCCAATACGGACCCTCTAACCTTGAACCCACGTGTTGACGACGTAGGCCGCTGCGATACGCGGTGAAAGCACGGGGAGTCACCGCGAGACACTTGGAGACGGGCCGGCGTCCCCCAACTGCTTCGGAGCTGGAAACCAAAAAGGGAACCAGGCCCTAGGCTTTAAGTCGGGATGTTCCAACCCGTACTTGCTCTACCACAACTCGATTCATAATCTATAGAAAATAAGTTGTAGTGAACTTTACTGATGCTTTTATGTTTCGTTATGTTTAAAGTATCATAACATGTTCAAACATGTTCAAAATGCACCGGAAACGATTTTTCCCCATGTATCATAATGTAAAGGAATTATTTTGTACATCCCTGTAATTGAACTATAAGTGCTACGAATTGTATACTCCGGTGAAAGCATGCTGTAGTCCACCTCAGCTATACATATTAATTTCATTATGTTTGAAATATTGTAACATCCATAAAAGGCGCCTCAAACGAGTTTTCCCCATAGACCGTAATGTAATGGAATTATTTTGTGTGTCGCTGTAAATAAACTTTTCATGCTACACACTTCATTTTCAATACCGAACATTCTATAGTAAAATTCAATAATGTATAAAAATTTCTTGACAATACGAGTATATTTACGAGAGTTAGAGCACGGTCAGACGGACAGACAGACATACAGACAGGAAGACAGTAAAACCTAATTCATAAACATTTTTCAACTATGTTGGAAAGTGTTAAAAATAAATAATATAAAAATCAACTTCATTGTATTTGAATCTCTTGACACCTGAAGCTAAAATTATGCTACAAATACTCATCTATTGATTTTGCAAAAACAAAATGGCATCATAGATGACATACAAAAGCATTTTTTCTGAAATTGATACTTTAGTAATTTAGGTTCACAAATATGGATCAAAAATTAATTTCCCCTTAAAATAACAGTTTAACTATCAATAACCTAAATTAACACAATAACAAATTTAAGGGCTTTAAACAAGTGAAGGATCTACAAATCCTCAAAATTTTTTATTGTTAAAAATTTAAGCTAAATAATTGTGAAAATTACAACCTTCTCGTCGCGCGCCGTGAACTGATATATCTGAATCCGTTCACTATGCTGTAGCAGGGCTGCCATTGGTGACTATTTTTTTATATTCTTTTCGCACCACTATTTTAAAAAATAAAATTTTGTAGTATATTTCTTTTGTACAGGTTGTTAATGTGTACGTGAAAAAATTTTGTTTTGAGAAAGTGGTGCGAGATAGAATTAAAAAATAGTCGCCAATGGCAGACCTGTGTAGGTTTTACTGCTAGAAGCATTGTTTAAAACCGGTTCTGCGTCAATTCGTCGCGCACAATTCATCGCGGAACAATTCTTCGCCCACAACTCATCGCAGCGTCAATTCGTCGCGACGTTAATTCGTCGCAACGAAAATGTTTTTGAAGGCTATGATGATAAAATAAAGACAATTTAGTAAAAATGTTTAATGATAATTAGTTCTTTAGATATAGAGAATTATAACTAACAATTTACATGCGATTATATCTAAAAATCAAGTAATCATTAAATAATTTTACTAAATCATCTTTATTTTATCATCATAACCTTCAATAATATTTTCGTTGCGACGAATTGACGTCGCGACGAATTGACACCACGACGAATTGACGCTGCGATGAGTTGTCGCCGCGACGAATTGACGCTGAGATAAATTGTAAGCGATGATTGTTCCGCGATGAATTGTGCGCGCCGAATTAACGCAACACCTTTAAAACCCTTTGACAGTCTGCAAAAGGGCAAATCTGTAACGTTTTTTTTCTCGCGCTTTTTGTTTTAAATGCTAACAAGAACTAATTCTTCAACATTGAATATAAAAACTTAATTGCAAATATCAGTAACTCTTGAGAGTATTATTCATTACTCAATGCATTAAAAATTCATTAAATGAATAGATTTTTATTACTTTAAATAATGCTTATATTGCAGTAAAAACCTGGAGATTAGTGAACGTATTAACACGGGCTTGTCAGTAAGAGGGTTAAATTAATATAATTCTACAGATATAATACAGTTTTAAAACATATCGAGTAATGATAACTACTCTCAAGGATTATACTCACATATGTCATTAAGTTTTTATATGAAGTTTGAAAATTCTTCTTTTTTTAGCATTTTTTAAATTACAAAGAAAACAACAAATATCAGTCATATCCGCTGGCTCCTAGCCTCAGTTGAAGTGAAAGTTTCTTTGTGAGAAGACGTGCTTTTTTGTTATGTTTAAGCTTTGTTATTATGCTTAAATGTATACTTTGACATGTGCATTTAAATAATTTTACTTTTCTTATAATAAAAAATAATTAAAATTGGAAATGGGTTAATATTAAGCCTTTTTAGATCTAATTTACTGAAATATATTTATTGAAATATATTATCTAATATATTCAAAGCTTTTAGATAGATTTCGTAAGAAATACTACCTGTTACATTCTCCCCTAAGTTGAAATTTTTGAAAACTTTTTGCAGATCTACGCCGATCATGACTCCATGAACCCAAAACCACCCCCAGTTCAAAACTTTATATATATATATATATATATATATATAGATATAGATAGATAGATAGATTGATAGATAGATAGATAGATATATGTCACTTTTTTATGGACACGATAACTCCCATAATTCTGCACAAATCTCTTCCAAACTGTTACATAAAATCAAGGGGCATAAAATCTCGGTCAAGTTTGTTAATGGGCAAAATCGAACTCAAGGTGGGGGGGGGGGGGAATGGGGGTATTTTTGTGAAAGCAGAAAAACCCCATAATTTCTTAATTATGATACGTATCGAATCCGTTTAAAGTTATTATTACTTCTAGGAAAAGGGCCAAAAATTTATGTATGACAGATTTTTGATATCATTAAAAATGGCCCCAAGGGGGGGAAAAAAGGGGTGTTTACAAGAAAAAAATTCATAACTTCGTCAATTCAAATGATATCAAATCCACTTAATTTTTTTATAAATCCTCTTAATATTATCTAAAACTTTTATATTGACAAGTTTTTTATAGGACGAACCCTTATAGCAAAAAAAAAAATAAATAAAAACAAAATAATCCCTGCCGGCTCCGCCTGCACACATGTTAGGTTTCGAAGTGGGCGTTTCCAAATGACGCATCATGGCAAAAAGGTAATTTCTTCCGCAATTCTCAACAAACACGCGCCCCACGGTCTGCGTCTTCGAAATCTACCTGGGCCTGTAGGCCGAGCCGTCAGTGATTTTTTTAAAGCTGTGTCGGGGATTGTCAGATCATTTATGTATTATAAGCGTATTGTTTATAGTTTGGAAGGCAAATTTTTAAAATAAAATGTTCCGCATATTGTTGCCATTTTTATATATCAATGTTTTTTGGGAGGACTGCAAACCTCTTAAAAACACTCAAAAACCAGCATTTCTATACTATAGTGACTCAACTTTGGTATATATTAAATGCAAGTAACATACACTGGTGTCCAGGAATTAAGGGGCAGTGTGACCCATTTCTGAAGTTTCGTCGAATATCTACTGAAACTCGTGAGGAAATGACCGAAATGACCTTGAACTTTGAGGATGTAAAGAACATGTTTGACTTCATGTTTTTTAGTGACGATTTTGTCGCGAGGACAATTAGGGGGGGGGGGGCAATAATAATTTTAATAATAAAATTATATTTTCGATCTCCCAAGTAACAGAAAATGCTAAAAATGGTCTGTCACTGTAGCAAATGACTATGTAGGTCCTATTCAACATGTGTGTGCGTTTGTGTAAGCATAGCACGTATATTCGGGAAGATGTTAACGTTTCTGTTAAAAATCCAAAAGGTTTTTTTTATACCATGCAGAGTTTTCAGCTGAATTTGACACCGCTTTCCAAAAACTTGACAAAAAACCGTACAAATAGTATACTGAAATTAAAATATTAACATATTGAATATTGGATGAGATATGGGTATTTGTATAAAATAAATTTTAACTGCGCATGCGTGAACTACAGCAAAACTTTTTTGTCATGATTTGATAGTCAATACTATAGGGCAATTCATGTAAAAAGACCAGAGAAATATCGTAAAAACTCAAAAAGTTACAGCAATAATTGATAAATTTAGGAGAAAATCCCATAGGATTATATGAACACATTATTAAATATATATATATATAAAATATATTTTTTACTATTTAGTTATTTACATGAATTGTTAAGTTACCACAACAACACATTTTCATGAAACATTTACATCTAATATATAAGAATGAAAATTTGTCTGTCTGCACTTTTATACAAATCAACAGATTGAAAACCAGAATTGTGAAATGTTACGTGTAGGCGTTTTAAAACACGGCCAAGGCAACGAAAGTAATCCGGAATCGAAATAATGTATACTTAATTTTAATTAATAAAAAAACAAAAATCTAACAGCCTTTTCCTATCAAATTTAAACATTTTTCGTTATAGCAGTTGACAACAATTAAAAATCCACAATAAAATACTTTCTGCAACAGCTAATTTTCTATTGAAATATTTCCACATGAATAATGAAAATGGAATAAAAAGTTTCATCAATTGAAAAAAAAAAGATTAATATGATGTCATATTGGTAATATAAAGGAAATTTTCAAACATTTCTCAATAATACAAAGAGTTTGAGTATGTGTAAGTACAGAAATCAGATTAATATGACGTCATAGAGAATTAAAAAGAAAATTAATCTGACGTCCTATTGGAAGTTTAACGGACTTTTTCAAATGTTTGAGAATAATACAAAGAGAGTATCATTATGAGTAATAGAGAAAGCAAGTAGATAGAACGTCAGCCGGTAAATATAACGTTATATGGGTTTGAGGAACGTATTGAATAATGATAAAAATCCGATTATGGAAATATCGACATTTTTTTTACATTTTGAAATTCTCTATACAGCGTGTTTAGTTTTGAAATTGATTTTTCTATACAAACATTCTTAAAATCCTGGTCAACGCCGGGTACTTCACTTAGTTTATTATACAACCAATTACTTTTTTAAATAAATATTATATAACATACTTTTCTACATTTCAAGCAGAAATAATGTTCCGTGTAATGTTTATAATTTTTATACAAATAAACTAGCCAGTTTTAAAGTTTTAAACATCAGGAAGTGTCACGAAATTTCTTCCTAAGATATTTTCACAGCATCAAATTAAATTTTGCAAAGTTTTAAACGATATTTCAGATACTGTATACTTCAGTATATTTCAAATACTGTAATGCACAGCGCTTAATTTTATACGTTTTGGACACTTGTCTTTCTAAAATCTATCTGCGATACCAATAGTTTTACCGATAAACCGATAAGTAATGTTGTGACTCTCTTCTAATTCTTGATTATTTCAGCCCTCAAATTTAAACAATAGAAGCAGGTAAATCTCTAAGAAAAATCGATTAAGCCAATTTAGATTTATAATGCAATTCCCTTTTATTTTTCTATAGAATTAATGTTAAAGGAAGGAATTTATCTTTTTATCACTATAACAAGAAAGAAAAATCATGCGTCAAGCATAGATTATAAGACACTTTCCAACACTTCCAGAATGCTGCAACGCAACTTCTTTAAAAAGGTTAAGTCAAATTAGCCCGAAAGGTACTCGAATTATTTTGTGCACATCTTTATATGATCAATAGATCTGTATATACATTAGATAGTGTGCAAAAATTTAACTTAGTTACAAAACGCATAACACAGTTGAAAATTCCCCTTAGTGTAACATCTTTAAAATGCATTGTAAATCACCTTTCCCTGTAAATCACAATGTACACGAAATATAATTATTACATACGTCACTTTCAATAGGGAACACGCCATGGTAAATCTCAATAACATATATCAACAATGTAGAAATCAAAGTATATTTACGAGAGTCAAGAACGCGGACAGACAGACGGTCAGGCAAACCGAAGTCATAAAAACATTTCAACTATGTTGGAAAGAAAAAAGATATAAAAAGAAAAATAAATAAAATTAGTCACTTTTACTAAGTTTTTTCCATTCGGTCGATTGTGTGACAACAGCCTCTTTGGTCGGTAACCTAATTTCTGTTTGAGATCCAAATCAAATCTCGTTCTAAAACCTTTCGGAGAATCTAAATAACAACGTTCAAGGGTCTGAGATATTAAATGAATAACTAACCAATTTATTAAGATATAAAACTGTGTATATAAATGCATGCACAGAATTTATAAAACATTGAGTTGTTTTAGTTTTTTTTATATTATTTTACCAAAGAAAAAGGTGTACTATTTATAACTTTGAGTTTTTTTATTTTACCGAAAAAAAAATTTACTGTATATAAGTTTGAGTTGTTTTAGTTTTTTTTTTTTTACCAAAGAAAAATGTGTACTATTTATAACTTTTAGGGGTTTTATTTTATTTTATTTTATTTTACCAAAGGAGAAGGTACTATTTAAAACATTGAGTTTTTAAAAAAAATTTTTAATTTAATTTTACCAGAGAAAAAGGTGCACTATTCATAACTTTGAGTTTTTTTAGTTTTTAATTTTACCAAAGAAAAAGGTATAGTATTTATATCTTTAAGGGTTTTTTTTCCAAAGAAAATGTGTACTATTTATAACTTTGAGTTTATTTTTTTTTAACTTTACCAAAGTAAAAAGTGTACAATTTATAACTTCTCTTCGCCACACCCAATCGCTTTTCTCGAGAGACTTTGCTACTGAGAATCTTTGTTGCACTGAGTTACTGGTGCATTAAAATGCACAGGTAACCAACCTTACCCTGGATATTTGACTGTTTTTAGAAGTTTTAAAATCTGAACATCAAAATCGATTGCAGGCATATTGTTCTTAAGAACATTTCACTATTTTTTTTTTTTTAAGTAAGAATAAATTCTGTTAAACTTTAATAGAGGGTCTATTTCCGATGGACCAAGAGCTATGTTTAACTTTATATAGTATATATATATATATATATATATATATATATATATAAATCTATTCTTAATACTGATAGTTTTACCGATAACCCAATAAGAACCAATAACCCAATACTTTTGACTTTCTTCCATTTCTTGACAGTTGCTGTCCAACGAATAAATATATATCCAGAAGTCTCTAACAAACAGCAATTGTTAAAGTAAGTATTTATAAAGGGAAATAATACAATTTTTTAACTGAATGAACTCATCTTATTTGATAAAAATTCAGTTTAATGACGAAGTTTACAAAGATATTTTTCTCTTATTTCATTTGGGAATTAAATTTGCATATTTTTAATGTGAGTTCATCAATTAAGTTCAAGGCACAATTGACTGATTTCCGAGACCTAAGTTCCTATGAATTGTCAGAAAAAGTCTAACGCCAAAAAAAGTATTAGAATCAATATTGTTAAAATGAATTATCTAATTACAAACACTTAGGTTAATAAACTTTCCAGTATTTTCTATAAATAACATTTTTTTTCTAACACACGACTCATAGTTAGGTATTTATAAACCTTTTATGGCCCGGCGGTACTTTTATGTGCCATTAGAAATTTTAATATAAAACATATTGATACTTTACCGTTACACCAACACCATTGGCGCCAAGCTTAATAGTTGGCGCCAAATGAAACATTTGAAAAAACATTTGAAAGACTCTAATCTAGCCTAATACCTGGAACATAACCATTCTTCCTTTCTGAGCTAGGATACGAAAATGTTATTTTGCGATTGTAGCACATTGTTGACAATAAAGATGGCATATTGATCATTTATTGTATAATATTAAATATTAGTGGCAAAATCTGCTACCTAATCTGGGCATGCCCTTTACCACTAGATTTTCTGTATAGCTATACAATCTAAAAACAGCGAAACAGTTTACCGTTTCAAGGGGATACCCAGTTGCTAGCAACTCCACTCCCTGTATATGAGTAGTTGTATATCACATCTTAAAAGAGCCATGTAAACAAAAAGTATAAAAATAGCAAAAATGCTTTTAAACCAGAAAAAGAAGCTATGGATTGCACCGTGAACTTCAACAGCCAATCCAAAATTAGAAGCTAGCCAATCAAGATTTAGCTTGCGTAGATCAGCCAATCAGGAATTACTTGTGATTTCTGATTGGCTGATCTACGCAAGCTAAAAAAAAACTTCCTACAAAACGTATTAAAAAATACAAAAAATTACTGGTCGGAAAGAGAATGCTCAGTTTGTATCCTAGGATTCGTGAATGTTAAACATTTATGTGAAGGAAATTGGGAATTAAAATCTATAAGCTTACTGCGCTTTCACCAATAGTTGGAGTACCATAGTTGAGATTTTTTCCAACAGAGAGAAAATATGCCGGGATCAGGACTCGAACCTGGTTCGAGTCCTGGTCCCGGCATATTTTCGCTCTGCTGGAAACAATCTCAACTATGATACTCCAACTGTTGGATATAATTTACCTAGTTGAATGTGCTTTCGTCTACTCATTACTGATCTTTATTTGAGTGATACAGCGCCACCTTTCGGAAATTTTGTGTAGTAAACTTTTATTTTTAAAATGACAAGCGCATTATTTGTATTATCAGTACTTTTAATTTCGTCTGTATTGAAGCAGTAAAATGCAGTCCAGAACTTTTTAAAGTAGGTAAATAAATTCTTGCTAACAATATATTTAAAATAATTGACTGTTCGTTTTTGTAATCTTTATACAATTAGAAAGAAAACTTAACTCATAATCAGAGATATAATACACTACATTTCATTATTACTTACCCATCATACATAGTATAAAGTAAGTCTTGTGAGCGTTTTAAAAATCGAAAAAAAATTGACGGATTAACACGTTTCAGACACTGGAGAATCCGAAAAACATATGTTTAGAAAAAAAATTTGCCCTCCGTTTGTCTGTGTGTCTGTAAACGCTCTATCTCCCGAACAAATTGAGACAGAGACTTGAAATTTGGTATGTACTTACTATATAATAATGAGAAGAAGCCTATTGAATATCAGTAACCTAGATTATCCGGAACTATAGGAGTGAACATAAAAGACAATAAAAAACATAAATTTTACATAAAGAATGAAGTCGATCGGATAATTAGTTGTCGAGATATTTGTAATCCTATCTTCCAAAATCTTCGATTTTTCATGACCCTGTATTTCATTCAAATTGCAATTCCAAGATATATTTCAATTGGAAATGAGACGCTTAATCTGACGCAGTAATCTCTTAGTTAATATGATTATCATTTATGGAGTTATAATGATGTTTCTTTAATAAAATGCAGTAATAGAGCATTTAAAGTTTATGTCATCATTAAGCCAGGATTTATTCGAAATCCAATGCATTTTATAAACAGTTTACACATGTTTTATTTTCATATTTTATACTATGCATATCCATGATGGGTATGTATTACGGTGCCCCCCCCCCCCCCAACGATGTGTTTGCAAATTTATTCATTTAATAAGTTAGAAGGAGGAGTCAATAGGATGGAAGGAGGAATCATTACGTTTTCAAACTAACAACATCATCAAACTGCAGTCACTTGTCCATTTCCAGTTTAGTGCGCCGCAATACTCCTACACGACTCGGTATGTTTGGTACAGGTCTGATTTAGTGCAAACTGGGTCACTTCCATCTGAAACGCCCTTGGAATTTTGTTTCTCACAGAAGGTGGACCATTGTAATCATTGCAATAGAATTGAGTTCATGAAATGTTCTTGGTGCCACTATTTTCTATGCTTCAGTCATTTTTTGGTATTTTATATTAATCTGAATATTAAAATTTCTGAATTATAACCACGCCTTTCCTCCCTAAATTAAACAAATAAATTAGCAGACTGTAAGACTTTATATCTCGAGAACGAGGAGACGAAGGCAAAAGATTTATGTGTTAAATAACACATTTCACTTTCCTCTTTCGATTGCGCCTATTATGATGTTTTTAATTATTACACTACTAGCAAGCTACGCCCGCTACGCTAGTCAATTTCTTTTAACGCACCTTTATTCAAGTGAAATTTTGACTTTGAATGTTACCTTGTATTTAAAAACCCTATGGATCTTCACTTGGAATGTCCTTCTGCATTTCTGAAAACTATACGAACGCTATTGCGTTATTGCATTTTTAATGTGTCAGACAAAATTTGGGCTGTTGAGGACAAATTAGGCCAATTCTATGTAGACTTTATTATGGAATATGTCAGAATGAAAAAAAATGAATAATTGTGTTAAATTATGGTGTCTATGGGGTTTACATTATGGTGTCTGGGGGGAAAATCATTTCCGTTGGATTTAAATTGGATTTGAATGAAGTTACAATTTACAATACTTCAAATTTAATGAAATTGATAGCCTCACTGAGATGGACATAAATATGGTACTCGTCGAGAATTAAATAAAAATCATGCACACGCGACATCATAATTCACTTTTATATTTTAACAGAATAATAAGGTTACTATAATTTGTGACTCGTGCTATAGTCAGTATATATACGTCAGGACACAAAGCTGTTATCATTATCTTTTTACGCGTGAAGATTTCGCTATGGTACTCCATTGTAAAATTTGGTAATTTTTGAAATTCAATATTTGAAAGACGGCATAATCATTAGATTTGAAATTTATATCAAGAAAAATACATTTTTTTACCTTTCTAACGCAGTTTGTCTAACAGTTTTCTGACAAATACTTTTTGAGATATTAATTTTTTCAGTAACTTCAAATGTTTCATTTTCCGAGATTAATCTGTGGCAACGATTAGCGAAAATCCCAGTCGTCAGTAACACATACCTTTTTATTAAAGAGGATGGCGTGGTTTCCTGGTAAGAATCCGCCTTCCAACTCCGAAGAAAAACATTGTCAACTGAAGTTTGATAATATTGGGAGTTACCTGGATACTCCACCAGGAGATTGCGTTGCTGACAGCGATGCGAACCGGTATTTTCTGTGATGGAATTTTCTCTGGTGACACAAGAGGAGATATGTGGGTGCAAAGTTTTCAGTACCAAATGGAAATACACACAGAATGGATAGGGCAGAAAAGGATGCATTGCATATGTGCGACTACTGCAAATAAAAGGTAGCATTTTCACCATTGTTGATTATTTTTATTAATTGCTTTATGTTTTTACACTAATGTTATGGTTGGATTATATTTAGACCATCATTTGAAAAATTACTAATTTCACAACTTTTGCAATAAATTTATTGTAAAATACACAGAATATTGTAAACATTTTTTTGGTACTTCTCTATTATCCCGTCGACCACTTTTCATAACAAAAAACTATCGCCAAACTGTAACGTCCAATAAAACGTTGCCATTGGAATATCAAAATAAATAAATAAATAAAATATAAGAATTTAAGGACACAATTGTTATTTTAATGAATGAAATAACTAATAAATCAGTAAAACGATGAAAAAGGCACGCAAATGTCGAATTAAAAACCACTTGATGACATAACAAACACGTATAATGATGCTTCTGACATTAAGTAAATGGGACTGCATTTTTGGCGTTTAATCTTACAGTTTGGCGGGAGTTTTTTGTTATGAAAAATGGTCGACGGGATAATAGAGAAGTACCTTCCTTTTTTATCTTCTTTATCCTTACGTGTTTTAGACTGTCTTAACATTTTAATATCTTGAAAATAATGAAAATACAGCTGGTTCGACCATATATTCAAGCTTTCAACATATTTAAACTTTTTCCTCTATATTTAACACGTTAACTGACACACGACGCGACTGTCAGCGTATGTATTTCTGAACAAGTACACGGTACGACTATCGCATTTTGGTAAGGAAGAAGATAGGAGGGGGAAGGAAAGTGGATGCATTGCTGTCGTAACACAGTCGCCACTGTTTTGAAAATCCCATATTTTCAGAACTAAAAATTTTATCAGATAAGTAAATTCAAATTTCTGTATATTTTAATCGATAACCAGCGCATTATTTGTGTTATCAGTACTTTTAATTTAGTCTAAATTGAAGCAATAAAATGCAGTCCAGGACCCTTTGAAGCAGGTAAATTAATTCTTGCTAACGCTATATATTTAAAATAATTGACTGTTCCTTTTTGTAATATTTATACAATTAGAAAGAAAACATAACTCATAATCAGAGATATAATACACTAAATTTCATTATTTTTTTAGAGTTTTATAAATTAAAAAATATGTAATAATACAAAATATGTAATAATAATAGCCTTTCGTTGTTTCAAGAATTAACAATTTCTCTTAATTTTTATAATCAGATACTTAATATACTGAATGAAACAGACTTAGCAAATTTATCTAATTAAAAGATTCTAGTGGGCGTTTTGTAATCAGTATTACTAATTTAGTGTGTTTTTTATTCAAAATATATACTAGAATTTTTGAATAATAATATTTTATTTGTATGACAGCACACGTGATTAAATAAAGCAAATATTGAACTTTGAAAATTCTGGTAGATAGTTTGATTAAAGAAAAGCTAAGTCAGATAATGCCATTGCCTCCAAAGCAAGAATTCAATGCGCGGATTAGTGTTGATGCATTTATACATTGCATTTGAAAAGTCATTGATAGTTTCTATTTCTTCCATGTTTGGGACGGTTTGGGTTTCACAGAACCTTTGAGTGTGTCGAAACGATCAAAAACCTCACCATTTTCAAATTATCAAATCTCACATAATATGCAATTGAGATTTTTTTTTCTTTCTTGCTACCCAAAGGTATGTATTTTTAAGTATATTATACAGAAAAATAAATGTTGTATGTTCAAAATATATTTTTTAATTTTAATTTTAAAATTGATATCACTTACACTTGAATGAAAATCATTAAGTGCTGCGCTCATGATAAAATTAGAAATTATAAACATAAAAAACAATTTTTGACAAAAATTGAATCATAACATACACATCTCTAACTTGAAACCAAAATATACACGAAAAGTATTGTTTAAAATTTAATTTTAACACAAAATTAAAAACAAAAAAGAAGTTTAAAAAAAAATCATATTTTTCAAGTTAAAAAATAATAATAAGCTTTTGGGGGTTTAGTATGAAGATTATAAAGCAACGCACATGTGGTTAAATTTAAAAATTTTGACTTATATAGTTTGGAAATAAGAGTGCGCACAAGCACAAAATTTATCAATCTGCGAAAACACATCTTAAAATTTCAATATCTACTTAAAGTATCCATGTAAAACTATCTATAAATGTTTATTACTCAAGAAATAATGTGGATTTTTGGCACGATTTGGAACGCAATTTTTGGCATATTGTTTAGAAATGTTTAAATATATCAAGAATAAACAAAATCTGAAATTTTTTTTTGGAAGTTTAAAGGTTCTGTGTCCTTTTGAATTTAAATACTTTGGGTTCGGACTGAGGCGTGTTTGGTTCGGCGGGGTTTCGAATTGACTTAAAATTGAATTTTCCGGTTCCCACAGGACACTATTTTGACACTTAGATGCTTTTTTTCAGCACAGGGGATCCTGCAAAGATTTATAGAAGCATTAATTTATCTCTTTTGTCAAGAATATCTACATCGTGATTTATAAAACCAGTAAAAGTAACCAAAGACTGCTTCAAAAACAAGAAAAGTGCTGAATGTATGGTGCCCTAATTCATCACTTATGCCCCTGTTGATTTCTTGTTCAGATATGAATTTATGGGTACGTACTAAGATTTGCCATAATTGTTAAGAATTGTTTGGGCAATCAGTCTTAAGATCGTACATCAATTAATGTAGAAAGAGAAAATTAAGTGTTGCACCGTTTTGTTGAGTTGTATTTATTACCTGAATAAAGCATTATAAACTGAATAGAATTATTGCATGAATAGTGACTGAATATTTTTATTTGTGAGTAAATTGATATTCTTTTATGTCATGATTTACGCAATATTATTAATTTTCAGTGATTGTTTTTCATTGTTTCAATAGATTACTCCTTTATGCAATTTTAGAAATGAGTATCTGAAAATTGCAATTAATATATCGGAATGGACTAGATTTATATTTATAAGTAAATCAATATTGGTTAACGTCATAATCGATGCAATCTTTGATGTCTCTTATTGTAATTTTTCAATGTCAATGCACTATTAATCATGATAATTATGTAAGTAATTTTAAAAAGCCCGAAACTAGTAAATGCGCATAAATATAAATAAAAACACATGCAATAATTGCATACATTAGTAAATTGTATGTAAGTATCTTGAACATAAACAAATCACCAATGATAGTAATGAGTACCTGAAAATTAGAATTAATATATCGGAATGGACTAGATTTATATTTATAAGTAAATCAATATTGGTTAACGTCATAATCGATGCAATCTTTGATGTCTCTTGTAATTTTTCAATGTCAATGCACTATTAATCATGATAATTATGTAAGTAATTTTAAAAAAAACAAAACTAGTAAATGCGCATAAATATAAATAAAAACACATGCAATAATTGCATACATTAGTAAATTGTATGTAAGTATCTTGAACATAAACAAATCACCAATGATAGTAATGACTAGATGAAAATTATAATTAATATATCGGAATGGACTAGATTTATATTTATAAGTAAATCAATATTGGTTAACGTCATAATCGATGCAATCTTTGATGGCTTCTGTAATTTTTCAATTTCAATGCACTATTAATCATGATAATTAAGTAAGTAATTTTAAAAAGCCAAAAACTAGTAAAAATATTAATTAAAACACATGCAATAATTGCACACATTAGTAAATTGTATGTAAGTATCTTGATCATGAACAAATCCCCAATGATAGTAATGAGTACTAGAAAATTAAAATTAATATATCGGAATGGACTATATATATATTTATAAGTAAATCGATATTGATCAATAACGTAATCGATGCAATCTTTGATGTCTTGTGCAAGTGTTCAATTCCAATGCACTATTAATTATGATAATTAAGTAAGTATTATTAAAAAACACAAAATTAGTAATTGCTCAAAAATATTAATAAAAACACATGCAATAATTGTACACATTAGTAAATTGTAAGTAAGTATCTTGAACATAAACAAATCACTAATGATAGTAATGATAGTAATGAGTACCTGAAAATTAGAATTAATATATCGGAATAGACTAGATGTATATTTATAAGTAAATCGATTTTGGTCAATAACATAATCGATGCAATCTAATGATGTCTTCTGTAATTTAATTTCAATGCACAATTAATTATGATAATTAGGTAAGTACTATTAAAAAGCCCAAAAATAGTAAATATGCAAAAATATTAATAAAAACACATGCAATAATTGCACACATTAGAAAATTGTATGTAGGTATCTTGAACATAAACAAATCACCAATGATAGTAATGAGTACCTGAAAATTAGAATTAATATATCGAAATAAACTTGATGTATATTTATAAGTAAATCGATATTGCTCAATATCATAATCGACACATCACTAATGATAGTAACGTAATATTTATTTTCAACAGGAAAGTACAAATCTCAACGAGTTTCGCAATATTGTTTCTGTATTAGCAGTGAAAAAATCTATTAACACATCAATAATCATTAGATATCGAATACAGTGGATTAAATAAACGTTTTATTACTTAAAAAGTAATTAAAAATCTGTAAAAGACTGATAACACAATTAATATACCCAATTAAAAAAAAATTTAATCTGCTGTCATAGTAAATAAATTCCACTAACACAAAACTTATAATAATATATTTAACACACCGAATTTGAATATCTTTTTTCTCTAACAGACAAAATCTAATAATACTTAACTCATAATTAGGTAGTATACTAATATTTTATTAATTAAATAAGTAATAAATTTTGATAACATGTAGCTCCAAATAAGATACTTAAGACGATGGAAGTAATAATCTTCTATTTTCTGATAATTAATCTATATTAGAATCAATTGATTACACATAATTACTTATTTATTACACTAATTTAATTATCCTTTAAACGTTAGAATGACTATCAATTACTTAATAATTATTGACAATAATTAATTGGCAAACGTATAACTAACAATCAGAATATTTCCTCACATATTCTATTCTTCTAATTATTTGTAGAAACGTTTATTTCTCTCCTATGTCAAGAAGGATCTACAACGTGATTTATAAAAACCGATAAAAGTAAAAACAGAACTCCTAAAAGCACAAAAAGATCTTGCTAATGATGATAGTATTGCGCCCCAAATCTCCACTGAATGCTCCTGTTGATTTCTTGGTCAAAGGCGTAGGTATAGGTAACTATCAAGATTTGTTATAAAGGGAAAGAATTGTTCTAGTAATCATACTTAAGATCGTCCATCAATTATTGTAAAGAGATAAAGTTGTGTTGCTTTGGTGAGTTTGACATATTATCTGTTTATAAAGTTCTTCGAAGTGTTTAGAATTATTCTATGGATATTGATTTGATGTACAGGGTGTTTCACGAAGGATCCCTAACTTTGAAAATAAATAACTCGGAAACGGTGATAGATAGAAGCATGCAACCAGTGGTATGTTTATTTTAAAAAAAACGTAAGAATCTGATACAGAAACCTCAGAATTTTAGTTTAAAATAGCGCCGATAGATGGCGCTGCAGGCAGCATTACGGATAGCTATGAAGAGAGTTTAGATGCCTAGAACGATCAGTCGTCGAGGATTTCGCCGTTGAAACGTGAGCGCTATTAGCATATAGTGAAAAAAATTCCAGAAGTGATGTATTCCGTCGACGTATACGTGTGTTTATTGCATTGGAGTACCACCGATTAAATCATAGTCCTACTGCCACAAGGAGAAGAGTCACTGACAATTTATTTTTCGTTTGCGACATGTGTGTTGTGTGAAAGGTTCATATTTTGAATCACTTTTGGTGTGATACAGCCAACTTATGATAATGTCCCTGCAGCGCCATCTATCGGCATAATTTGTTACTACAATTTTGAGGTTTCTGTATCAGCTTTGTACGGGTTTTTTAATAAACATACCACTGGTTTCATGCTTCTATCTACCACCGTTTCCGAGTTATTTATTTTCAAAGTTAGGGATCCTTCGTAAAATACCCTGTACATTTGTGAGTAAATGTATATTATTTTACATCATGAACGCAATATTCTATCATTTTTTTTATTTTTATAATATATCATTTTATTTCCGTGAGGCATTGCCAAAAATTGATACTAAAGCAAAGTTTTTTCAAATGATTGGAATTAATATTTGGGAATCGACTCAATGTATAGATGTAGGTAAATCGATTTTTCTGCATTCGATTATTCTGCAAAAAATTGTAGAAATGCTTAATAATATCTATCGTCAAGAATGAACTAAAGTGCAACCAATAAATATAAACAAGAACGAAAAATCATGAATCAAACATAGATTGTGAAACACGTTCCCACACATTCAGAAAACTGTAACGAAACTTCACCGTTAAATAAGGTGAAAGAAGATACGTAAGTAAACAATTTAGAAAACATATAACGCATTGAAAAATCAAAAATTACCTTCCATTGTCAAAAAAGTCGTCAAATTATTTTCTGCAGCCCTGTATATGATCCATAGATTTGGATATATACTACATAGCTTGATAAAATTTAGTTCAGTTAGAAAAGTCACATTTAGCAATTTTTGCCAATCTGTAGAAATGCTCTCGAAATCTTTTGTACAACCCTGTATATTATTTAAAGACTTTTGTTCCCACCACATATTAAGCTAAAATTTCATTCATGTAGAAAACGCATAAGGCAACTCAAAACTCACTTCCAGCAATTACCAACCGTAAACAACAATGTATCTTGTTCTTTGCGTAGCCCTGTATATGAATTTTTTTTATATTCCACAAACTTCTATTAGTCTACTAAATATAGTTCAGCAGGAAAATGCGTAATACAATTAAAAACTACCCTTAAGCAATTCACTCCCATAGTCTGTAATGCTTACGAATTTCCTTGCGTAGCCCTCTATATGGTTAACGAATTTTATACACACCACGTACTATGCAAAAATTTAGTTAAGATTAAAAATACAAATGAAAGTTTAAAACGTATTTATCACACTGTTATTATTATACTGTAAATGATATTTTTTGTGTGTCCCTGTAAATGAACGACAAACGCAATGCATATCATACTTTTAAGTGAGTAATTTAAAGTTCACCTCATAAATGCATATAAATTTTATTATGTTTGAAATAGTGAAACATCATAAATTTACAATGCAAACGATTTTTCCCCGTAGAGCAATGTGTAACAGAATCCTTTTGTTTGACCCTGTAAATGAATAATAAATGCTTTGCTCCCCATATTCAACAAAAAGCATGCTTTAATGTGATTCATAATTGTATATTAATTTCATCATGTTTCGAATGGCGTAGCATCATCAAAATGCACTTGAAACGATTACTTCCCATTGACTGTAACGCAATGAAATACTTTTGACTGTCCCTGTAAAAAAACTATAAGTGCTACACACTTTATTTTCAACAGGGACCATGGTATAGTAAAGGACAATAACACACAAAAATTTCAGGGAAATCTGAGTATATTTACGTGAGTTGGAGCACGGATAGACAGGCAGACGACCAAACGCCAGACGGCAGACGACCAAACGGCAGACGGCAGACGGCCAGACAAACCCATGTCATAAACATTTTTCAACTAGGTTGGAAAGTGTTAAAAAGTAAATAAACACAGACACGTGTAGCCACGCATAGGTTTAAATACCTTCCTCATAACACATCGCTACATGCCCCATAAATTACAGTTCATTCAGGTGGACCGCTGTTACTCACAGAACAGTCGAAACCGCAGGCCTATCGGAGGAGATTGTGTTGTTGATGATTGTGATCGTTGGAAAATTGTGTCGGATCATGGAAAATCCCACTTGAAAATTTTAAAAGCGATTGTCTATAAATTAAGGCCTTCCTTCCCTCAAATCGCTGTTTTTGCGAAAATTTTCGAAATTTTTAATTACTTTAAATTAAAATTCAAGTATTTAGGATTCCCATATCTTGTACATTTTTAGTTTATTATCGATCGTGCAAAATATGAGTTTGATACTTTTTCTATAGATCTCACAATTTTTCAATTTTCAGTTTTGAATAATTTATCATAACAGGTATGAGTTTGAACTTTCATTTTTTCCTATTTGTGTTTGATGAATTATAATGTCGTCTATGTTATGGTTAGATATATGTATACACACACACATACACATATATAGAGAGAGCGAGCGAGAGACAAAGAGAAGAAAAGGTCCACATACCAGCTACCATTTTTATTTTCAATCTAGATCCTACAATTTTGAAAATTAGTGGAGGAAAAAGTCATTATAGGTTACCTTTTGATATGTTTCACATCCTCTTAGGAAAAAAATCAGTTTAAAAACCGTTTTCTGTTTATAAAAAAAATAATTTCCAAAGTCTGCAAATTTTGAATTTTGAAAATGAGGTTTAAATAACGGCTACCTCAGTTTTTTCCTAAAAGAATTGCCAAAATACGTCTGATTTATCTAATTAAGAGAGAGGAACATTGTTTTAATACATTTTATTAATTAATAACATTTAATATATACAGAAAGAACATTGAGATTTTAATAAATAAGCATTTTTGTTAAATTTATAAGAATCTTAACGACTATTTCTGACAGTTTTCTTTAAATTCTGTTTCTAGATTTGTTTTTTAACGTGTTAAACAAAACAAAAGCTTGCTGCTTGAAATATAGATTACTTTATTTACAAAAATCACAAACATAATAATCACTCTCTGTCGCCGAGGGCCCACATATTGCATGCTAAACATCGAACCCAAAGTTCAGTGAAAGCACCCTCGCAGAAGACAAATTGCATCATAATCCTACGTCGAATATCTTCCTTTTTTAACTTTTTAAAATCCATTTTCTACACGTTTCGCCTATATAGTCTCAGTTTTTCCGCCATCATCTGCTTTACTTCTCTTCCGATTTACTGCGAACGATTTTGGCCAACATTGTAACCATGAAAATATACTATAACCATGAACAAAAATATAATATAATCTTCTAAGTTTTCCGAAATTCCGAATAGCGTGTTCCAATGTCTTTTGAATCCCCAGAAACCAAAACATTTCCAAATTTTAAAGAATTATTAATAAAAACAAAGTATTTTTCGCTGCCCGTATTTTTCAGAAACGTTTCCGAAGGGTTTTTATAGTTATTAATGAGTGTCCTCAGCCTGGAATACCTGTTTTTCGAATGCTATCAATTCTGAAGTAAACATTTTCATGCTCAAAAAATATGTTTAACAGACAAACATGCAAAATTAACAGCGTTAACAATAACATTAAAATTAAGATTATTTCTTTACTCTTTCATGCGTAAACTAACTTATGCGGCTGAAAACGTTTACTTGAGAATGAATGACATTCGAAAAACAGGTATTCCAGGCTGAGGATACTAATTAATACACTATAAAAACACTTCAGAAACGTTTCTGAAAAATACTTTGTTTTTTAAAATTAATTCTTTAAATTTTGGAGATGTATTGGTTTCTGGGGATTCCAAAGACAATGGAACACGCTATTCGGAATTTCGGATAACTCAGAAGATTATATTATATTTTTGTTCGTGGTTATAGTATATTTTCATAAAATAAGAAACATTGGTCATTTTTTACATTGTATATTGTAACACTCAAATGACAAAACAATACAGCGTCCGTGATCCCATAAATTAAATTACTTTACTCCCCTTCACGCTAAGAAAACCCAGAGATGTCCAAATACCGGCTAGCCGGTATTTAGACCACTATGGATGACTAGTATTTGGACCACTCTGGGTGGCCGGTATTTGGACCACTGCTATGTGAAAATTAAAACCGGCATTACTCACTCATATAGTAAAATACTAATAACGTGCTTGCGGCGTTTGGGAACTAAATATGTCTAGAAAACAATTTATCGTCAATTCAAGCCAATGTACTATCTGTATTTTTTCATATAAGAAATACATACCTAAAAAACCTTTAATATCTAGACTTCGTCGTGTTGCACTTTTGTTTTTATTGTTTGTAAATTAGACAGACTTCAGCGACGTACTGCTCGTGTCTTTGTTCTCTCAATTATAAGTAAAAACATCTGCTTATCGCCGCTAGGCTGCACTGCCCTGAGTTCAAAGATCACTCACTAGCCAGTATTTGGACCTTCTCCTCTATATATATTGTCCCGGTTCATTTCATTCATGTAAAGGGTGCATAAATATCGGAAACATTGATATAGTCTATCTATGTACAAACACAAAGAGTATTGTCGAACGAGTTCGTAATAAAAAAAAAAAAATTTTATATAATATTTATAATGGTATGTCACTAATACGTATAATACGTGCAATACGTTAAATGTAAAACATTATACTAACAGATTACTCATTAGATATTTAATACACTGAATATAAACATCCTCAAATTGTCTTTAATAATTAAGAAGACATATTACATATCCATAAGAGTGAAATACTTTTTTTACGCATGTTATTCTGCAAAGATTTGTTGAAACGTTTATTTTTCTCTATTGCTAACAATGATGTACAGCGTAATTTGTAAAACCAATAAAAGTGGAAACAAACGTCGTGAAAAAGAAAGATATCACAAATGATGAATGTATGGCGCCCCAATTATTTACTGGACGCTCCTGTTGATTTCTTGAACACGGGCGTAGGTATGACTAAGATATTAGTGTTTGTCATAAAATAATATGATTTATTCACGCAATCATTTCGTAAGGTCGGTCATCAGTTAATGTAAAGAGACAAAGCTAAGTATTGCATCGCTTTGGTGAGTTAGATTTACTACCTAAAGAATATTTTTTGATTTGGTCGTAATTAATGCATAAGAATCGACTGGATATTTATACATATCTGTAAATAAATATGTTTGTCATTAACAATTAAGAAATTATATTACGTATCCATGACAGCGAAATACTTTTTCACGCATGTTATTGTGCAAAGATTTGTTGAAACGTTTATTTTTCGCTTTTGCCAACAATGATGTGCAACGTAATTTATAAAACCAATAAAAGTGGAAACAGGCCTCATGGAAAAAACGAAAGACCTTACGCATGATGAATGGATGGCGCCCCAATTTTTTATTGAAATAAGCTGTTGATTTCTTGTTCACGGGCGTAGGTATAACTAAAGTAATAACTGTTTGTCGTAAAAAAGTAAGATTTATTCGGACAATCATTTCTTAAGATCGTTCATAAGTTACACTGTAAAAAAAATGTAAATACACGGGCGTTCCCCGTGATTTGCTACATTCATTTTACGGTAAATGCCCCTTTTTCAAGGTAAACGGTCAATTTTAGAAAATTTCTTGTTTTACGGGCAAAAACCGTTTATGTAAGAACAAAGCTCGTTTATCTGACGACAAATACCCGTTTTCTTATGGATGTTGCCTGGAATCTCTGCTGCAGTAACTTTGCAGCAATTTTTTACAATATAATGTAACAAGACGAAGTTAAGTACTGCATCGCTTTGGTGTATTAGATTTACACTATATTGCCAAAGGTGATTGGGCACTTGCGATTTTAGGCGGAAGGAACTTTCCTAACAACCCAGTACTTATGTTCAATTGTGTACAATGAACTTGATGTACTATGTACAATTGTGTTCAATGAACTTGAAAACCAGGTAAATTCCATCAAAGAAATAAAATAATCTACTAAATTATGGAAAATGAATGAAGATGCGAACGATTGCGTAAATTACCATATAAGTAAACTTCGATTTCTTCACAGATATATATTCATTCGTTCCATATGCATTAGTTCTGATCAAATCAAAAAACATTCTTCAGCTTATTAATCAAACACACCAAAGATATGCAACATTTAACTTTGTCTCCTTGCATTAACTGATGTTCTATCATAATAAATGATTGCCCGAATAAATCTTGTTTTTTATGACAAACACTAATGCTTTAGCCATACCTACGTCTGTGACAAAGAAATCAACAGGAGCGTTCAGTAAAGAATTGAGGCGCCATCCATTCATCATGCGTAAGATCTTTCTTGTTTTTCACGAGGTCTATTTCCAAGTTTATTGGTTTTATAAATCACGCTGCGAATTATTATTGGCAATAGAGAAAAGTAAACGCTTCTACAAATCTTTGTAGAATAACATGGGTGAAAAAAGTATTTCGATGTCATGGATACGTAATGTGATTTCTTAATTATTAAAGGCAAACATTTATTTATTCACAGATATGTATAAATATTCAGTCTATTAATATGCATTAATTCGGACGAAATCTAAGAACATTCTTCAGGTAATTAATCAAACATATTAAAGCGATGCAACACTTAACTTTGTCTTCTTACATTAACTGATATATGACCTTAATAAATGATTGCCCGAATAAATCTTGTTTTTTATGACAAACACTAATGCTTTATCTATACCTAACGTCCGTGACCAAGAAATCAACAGCAGCATTCAGTACAGAATTGGGGCGCCGTCCATTCTTCATTCTTAAGGTCTTTCTTGTTGTTAACGAGGTCTGCTTTCACGTTTATTGGTTTTAAAAATCACGCTGCGAATGATTGTTGGTAATAAAGACAAATAAACGATTTTACAAATCTTTGCAGAATAATAAGCAGGAAAAAACTATTTCGCTGTCATGGATACGTAATATTTCTTAATTATTAAAGAAAAACATCTATTTATTCACAGATATGTATAAATATTCAGCCGATTCATATGCATTAATTACGACTAAATAAAACAATATTCTTCAGGTAATACACTATATTGCCAAGGGTGATTTTAGACGTTTTGTTAACTATCTAGAAAAATACATGAGGAATTAACCTGAAACTGAAGGTGTGTAAACAGTATAGTATAGGTCATATATTTCCGCGAAGATTTTTTCCTGAAACCCCATAGGGGACTGTCAACAAATTGAAAAAGAACGAATATCTTTTGGATTTCCCTGTAAAAACTAATGTATCAAAAGCGTTCAAACTCGAGATTATTAATAAGTGGCTTATTGTAATATACTGTGTTCATTTTTATTAGGATAGCATGTATACTTGTAGAGAAATTAAGGTTTTTATAAAAGCAGTCAAAAATTTCGCCAAGTTTTTTGCTTATAATTTGCAGAGTTCTTAATATAAAAAAAAAGTTACTTTGAGAAAATATGTCAAACAACATTGTACATAATACTCTGTAATCTGAATTAAAAAATAATAAAAATTGGATGAAAAATGAGCTAGTTTTCTAAAAAATGTTTCACTGCGAATGCGCGAATGCAATCAAAATATAATATGCATAATGTATTAGCTAAGTATATAGAGCAACTTTTGTGAAAGTCTCAAAATCATAGCTTGAAAATTCTGAAAATTATCGTCGATAGAATAAGCCCGAAATCCGTTGTTCCCAAAAAGAAGCAAAAAGATGAGGGGTTGTATCAAATATCTGTTGATTAGTGCTAAGATAGCGTACACAATATTGCACGTACTAATATATTTGGATACAACCCCTCATCTTTTTGCTTCCTCTTGGGAACAACGGATTTCGAGCTTATTCTATCGACGATAATTTTCAGAATTTTCAAGCTGTGATTTTGAGACTTTCACAAAAGTTTCTCTATATACTTAGCTAATACATTATGCATATTATATTTTGATTGCATTCGCACATTCGCAGTGAAACATTTTTTAGTAAACCAGCTCATTTTTCATCCAATTTTTACTTTTCTGTATTGCCAACAATCATCCGCAGCGTGATTTATAAAACCAATAAACGTGGAAACAGACCTCGTGAAATACAAGAAAGACCTTACTAATGATGAATGCATGGTACCCAATTCTTTACTAAACACTAATGTTACTTTCTTGGTATCGGGCGTAGGTATAGCTAAAGTATTAGTGTTTGTCATAAGAAAACAAGATTTATTCGGACAATCATTTATTAAGGTTAATGTAAAAGGTTATTAAAGTTAATGTAAAAAGACAAATTTAAGTATTGCATCGCTTTGGTGTATTAGATTTATAACCTGAGGAATTTTCTTTGATTTGATCCGAATTAATGCATATGAATTGACAGAATATTTATACATATCTATGAATAAATAGATGTTTGAGCTTTAATAATTAAGAAATCCTATTACGTATCCACGACAGCAAAATACTTTTTTCCATGCATGTTATTCTACAAAGATTTGTAAAAGCGTTTCCTTTTCTTTATTGCCAACAATCATTCGCAGCGTGATTTATAAAACCAATAAACGTGGAAACAGACCTCGTTAAAAACAAGAAAGTTCTTACGAATTATGAATGGATGGCGCCCCAATTCTTTACTGAACGCTCCTGTTGATTTCTTTGTCACAGACGTAGGTATGGCTAAAGCATTAGTGTTTGTCATAAAAAACAAGATTTATTCGGGCAATCATTTACTAAGATAGTACATCAGTAAATGCAAGGAGACAAAGTCAAGTGTTGCATCGTTTTGGAGTGTTTGATTTATTACCTGAAGAATGTTCTTAGATTTGGTCCGAATTAATGCATATTAACAGACTGAATATTTATACATATCTGTGAATAAAAACATGTTTGCCTTTAATAATTAAGAAATCATATTACGTATCGATGACAGCTAAATACTTTTTTCACGCATGTTATTCTACAAAGATTTGTGAAGCGTTTATTTTTATCGATTTATAACAATCATTTGCAGCGCGACTTATAAAACCAATAAACGTGGAAACAGGCCTCGTGAAAAACTAGAAAGATATTACGAATGATGAATGGATGGCGCCCCAATTCTTTACTGAACGCTCCTGTTGATTTCTTGGGCGTCACGGGCGTAGGTATGTTAGTGTTTGTCATAAAAAACAAGATTTATTTGGGCAATCATTTATTTAGATAATACATCAGTTAATGTAAAAAGACAAAGTCAAGTGTTGCATCGTTTTGGAGTGTTTGATTTATTACCTGAAGAATATTCTTAGATTTGGTCCGAATTAATGCATATTAATAGACTGAATATTTATACATATCTGTGAATAAATACATGTTTGCCTTTAATGATTAAGAAATCATATTACGTATCGATGACAGCTAAATACTTTTTTCACGCAAGTTATTCTACAAAGATTTGTAGAAGCGTTTACTTTTCTTTATTGCCAATAATAATTCGCAGCGTGATTTATAAAACCAATAAACGTGGAAACAGACCTCGTGAAAAACAAGAATGATCTTACGAATGATGAATGGATGGCGCCCCAATTCTTTACTGAACGTTCCTGTTGATTTCTTTGTCACAGACGTAGGTATGGCTAAAGCATTAGTGTTTGTCATAAAAAACAAGATTTATTCGGGCAATCATTTACTAAGATAGTACATCAGTAAATGCAAGGAGACAAAGTTAAATGTTGCATATCTTTGGTGTGTTTGATTAATAACCTGAAGAATGTTTTTTGATTTGATCAGAACTAATGCATATGGAACGAATGAATATATATCTGTGAAGAAATCGAAGTTTACTTATATGGTAATTTACGCAATCGTTCGCATCTTCATTCATTTTCCATAATTTAGTAGATTATTTTATTTCTTTGATAGAATTTACCTTAACAATATAAAAAATTATAACACCTTGCAATAGTATATTACTTTTAAATGCTAAAGGTGTAAAATTAACAACTATAATATAAATTAAAATAACTTTTATTAGTTGTTTTACATGTTTCGACTCTTTCCGAGTCATTTTCAAAAACGTAATGTAACGATGCGGCATCTTTTAATTAACCGAAACTGTGGCTAGAGTTATTCCATGGTCAAAGATATGAAAATAAACAATCAAGTAAAAAATAATAGATAACGTGCGTAATTTTAAAAAAAGTACATGAAAATAATAACTTCAAAGCCCGTGCAGCTTTAGAATATTCTCATTTTGTTTTTGAAAATGACTCGGAAAGAGTCGAAACATGTAAAACAACTAATAAAAGTTATTTTAATTTATATTATAGTTGTTAATTTTACACCTTTAGCATTTAAAAGTAATATAGAATTTACCTTGTTTTCAAGTTCATTGAACACAATTGTACATAGTACATCAAGTTCATTGTAGACAATTGAACATAAGTACTGGGTTGTTCGGAAAGTTCCTTCCGTTCGTGAAAACTAATTCCAACCGAAAAATTCTGCCCGTCAATTATTAGACATCAGATATCGGAATTAATGTCTGATAATTAAATGATAGAATTTTCCGGTATGAACGAACTTTCCCAAACGGAAAGAACTTACCAAATAACTCAATAATTAAAAAAGGGAAATTTTTCAGTATTTTATAAGCTTATATTAGCTCAAAGTATTTAAAGCCCACTTTAGAAACTACATGTGCAGATTATTTTAGTTTATACTTCGCTTTTAGAAATGGATTTCTGTTTTAAGAAATTCACAGGTCATAATTCATATTATTTTTGAAAAATAATTAAAATATATATATAATTTCGAAATTGGTTTTCGAAAATATTATGAATTGTAACCTATCATTTTTTTTTTTAAACTTGAAATTATTTCTAGAAGTTTCACCTATGTGGATACAAAATTACAGCTCATACCGACAAGTATGTGGGTTTATTATTGTGTTATGCGTAAAAAACAAAGCGCATTGTAATTTGTTTTGCAACAATAACAAAAATGAATTAAATTTTAGGAGCTTCAAACTTTTAACCTTCATAATTTCAAAATTAATTGACTGAATGACTTGTCAAATTTCTAACTTACAATAATACTTACATTTCATGTACGCCACCAAATGGGGTGCTCATGTATGACATTACATCTTGCGCTGCGAAGTTGCAGCCATGCCAACGTATATGAGTGAAAATGCCTGACTGGATGTCGTCCTGGTGAATTAAATGGTAAAGCACATGGTGCGCTATACCAAGGTATGCGAGTTCGTTCCCCGGTCAGGACACATTTTTCACTCTGTTGGTTGTACGCCGTTAAGCAATGTGAAAAGAAAATTCTTATCTTTTGTCAGTGTCATTGGATGACTTGCCATAAAAGTAACCGATAAAAAAAATTATCAAGATATCAATATCATATTTATAAAGAAATATATATTTATATCAAAATTTATGCAAAAAATTATTTTAAATGAAATTTCGGAAATCAAAGTTTCTTTTTGTTTATTTTATGTATAAATTATCTCTATAATTTTATTGGTACGAGAAATGGAAGTTTTTCCTTTGAGATAATAATTTTTTTTTAATTTTTTTCTTTTACCCTGAATAAATTTCTTTTTGTTTTATAATTCTATGAAGACTTAATAAAAAGTATATAAACTATATCTTTTTACGGGCTGCCTTGATCCAAGAAACTCAAATATGGTGTCAAAAGTGGGTGTTATCGTTTAAAAAAATAAAAGTTGGTGCTTTTTAACACTTTCCAACCTAGTTGAAAAGTGTTTATGACTTCGGTTTGTCTGCCGTCTGTTCGTGCTCTAACTCCCGTAAATATCTTCGGCTTGCACTGTAATTTTCATATGTTATTGTCGTCATCTATAGCATGTTCCCTATTTCAACTGAAGAGTGTAGCACTTACAGTTTTTTTACAGGGACATTCAAAAGAAATCCGTTTCATTACGATCTATGGGGGGAAATCATTTGCGGTTTATTTTAACGATGTTACACAATTTCAAACACATTGTAATTGATATATATATCACTAAGGTGCATTACAAGAAGCTTAATATGGAATAGGGTGTGCATAGCACTTATAGTTACTTTACAGGGACAGTCAAAAGAATTCCGTTACATTACGTCTATGGAGAAAAATCGTTTGCGGTTTAATTAAATAATGTTTCACTATTTTAAACGCATTGAAATTTATATATATCACTAAGGTGCATTACAATAGGTTTACTGCAGAATATTGTGTGTATAGAAGTCATCGTTCATTTACAGTTTCACACAAAAGATTTCTCTACTGTCTGTTAACAATAATTCCTAGATGTGCGTTTTAAGTTACTGAACGCGATTTTAAATTTAACTCACTTTTTGTCTATTACTTGGTGTGTATAAATTCTGTAGATCCTATACAGGGCAGCACAAAAGTTCGCGAACACATTTCCGTTTATTGACAGAAACTCCAGAAGGAGAATTTTAAACTGTCCTACGCGTTTCCTAACTAAACTAAAATTTAGCATCCTATGTAGTATATATACAAATCTATAGATCATATACAGGGCTGAATAAAAGTATTTGGATATTTTTCCGAATATTGTATATGTTGGAAATTCTTGAAATTACGTTCTTAAATATGTTATGCGTTTTCCAAATTGTTTACTTAGATGTTATCTTTCAGCTTATTAAACGGTAATGATTTGTAAAATTATTTTAGAAGCGTTGGAAAGTGTTTCATAATCTATGCTTGACGCATGATTTTTCGTTCTTGTTTAATATGTAGATGACCCCTACTTCAAAACCTGCATTCGTATTCTGAAAAAAAAAAGACAATATTCCGAATCTAATGATAACTTGGGTGCGATTTTGTCGTAAACAGTCTGCCAATTATGGCAGATGTATCGATTTTTTTTATACTGACTGTTCATATCGTTACTTACATTTAATGTATGTCATGTACAAGTTTATGATGCAACTGTATTTAAAATTACAATCATTTTTGAGTAGCTGTTTTAAACAGTTTAGATAATTTAAAAAGTAAATAAAAAAGATATTTTGCAGTGTTAATAATTAAAAACTTTACTAAATTATCGCTAAAAGTCAGATATTTTCTTCACGCACGCTGTTTTGCAAAGATATGTGAAAACGTCAAGTTTTCTGTGCTGTTAATAATTATCTACACCGTGATTTATAAAACAAATAAGTGTAAAAATGACCTCCTAAAATAAAATGTGAATGATGAATGTATGACGCCCCAGATCTCTACTAAACTGCCCTAGTGATTTCTTGGTAAGACGCGTAGGTATGGGTAAGTAATAGGATTTGTCATAAAATAAGTTCGGGAAATCCTTCTTAAGATCGTACATCAATTTACAAAGTTACGTGTTGCAAGCCTGTGGCGAGTTCGATTAGGATTTGTCACAAATGGAAAGAATTGTTCGGTAAATCATTCTTAAGATCGTACATCAATTTACAAAGTTACGTGTTGCAACCCTTTGGTGAGTTTGATTAGGATTTGTCATAAATATAAGGAATTGTTCGTTAAATTCTTCTTAAGATCGTACATCAATGTACAAAGTTACATGTTGCAACTCTTTGGTGCGTTTAATTAGGATTTGTCAAAAATGGGACGAATTGTTTGGGAAATCAATCTTAAGATCGTACATCAATGTAAAGAGACAAAGTTAAGTGTTGCATCATTTTGGTGAGTTTAAATAGGATTTGTCATAAAGGTAAGAATAAGAATGATTTCACAAACAATTATTTTGCTTTATGACAAATCCTAATGAAACTCACCGAAATGGTGATCGTACACTAATTTACAAAGTTACATGTTGCAACCCTTTGGTGAGTTTGATTAGGATTTGTTACAAATGGAAAGAATTGTTTGGGAAATCATTCTTAAGATCGTACATCAATTTACAACGTTACGTGTTGCAACCCTTTGGTGAGTTTGATTAGGATTTGTCATAAATATATAGAATTGTTCGGGAAATCCTTCTTGAGATCGTACATCAATTTACAAAGTTACGTGTTGCAACCCTTTGGTGAGTTTGATTAGGATTTGTTATAAATGGAAAGAATTGTTTGGGAAATCATTCTTAAGATCGTACATCAATGTAAAAAGACAAAGTTAAGTGTTGCATCATTATTGTGAGTTTCAATAGTATTTGTCATAAAGGAAAAAAATAAAAATTATTTCACAAACAATTATTTTCTTTTATGACAAATCCTAATTAAACTCACCGAAATGGTGATCGTAGATCATTTTACAAAGTTACATGTTGCAACCCTTTGGTGAGTTTGATTAGTATTTGTCATAAATGGAAAGAATTGTTTGGGAAATCATTCTTAAGATCGTACATCAATCTAAAAAGACAAAGTTAAGTGTTGCATCATTTTTGTGAGTTTCATTAGTATTTGTCATAAAGGAAAAGAATAAAAATGATTTCACAAACAATTATTTTCTTTTATGACAAATCCTAATGAAACTCACCAAAATGGTGATCGTACATCAATGTAAAGGAATAAAATTATGTGTTGCATCACTATGGTGAATTTGATTTTGTCCTAAAGGGACAGAATTGTTTCAGAAACCTTTTTTTTAAAAAAACGTACATCAATGCAAATAGACGAAATTAAGTGTTGCATCTCATTGGTGAGTTTAATTTTTTTCCTTGAAGAAAGTTCTTAGAAGTGATTAGAAATAATATAAGGAAATCAACTGAATATCTGTTCATCAGTAAGTCGAAATTCCTTTAAGCCATGATTTATGCAGTCTTTGCAATTGTCCTTTTGTCAATATTTTAATGAATTTATTTATTTACTTGATAAAAGAGACATAATTAGTAAGTTTATTATTAAATTGTTAAAAATATTTACTTAAAAATTAGCAAAATGTTGTATTAATAATTTTAATATTTTCTTAGCTTATAATGGTATTGAGTATTTAAGTCACAATTTTCAAAATTCCATGTGCCCATTTTCTTAGTTTATATTGCGCTTTTATTTAAATACGTCGCTGTGTAATTTTATTTTTATGTAAATTTGCTACTATGAAATATTTCTTTAAAATAAGTTGACATATGTGAGTGCGTCCCTCATAAATGTCTGTGCTGATACTGCTAATGCTGTGATAAAAAGTAAATAAACACAGAAACATGTAGCCACGCATAGACTTAAATATATGCGCCATAAAATAGATATTGTTAGGTTTCTAGTACGTAACTTTTATTTTGCAAACTATATTGACAAAATATTTCCGAATTGTATATGAGCTTGTATTAAACAACACTGTTTTCTGAGATTTCTAAAGATAAAGTACGTTTTTAGAAATCGTGGGCAACTCGGATGAGGTTATTGTACAGTCTCGTTCGTGGTTATATTATGTATCCCTCAATTAAGAAACATTTGTCTTTTTTACAGTGTGTAGATATTTAAAAAATTAAATTTAAATATCATTTGCTGTCGTTAATAACACACAGATTATACAGATTATACAGGAACAACAATTTAAAAAAGTACCCGTTGGTTTTTCTTATTACCCTTAAATCTGACGGATGTGGAAACTATTCTAACATTGAAGTATAATTATTTAAACCTTGTGGGGGACAATTGGGAGACAATTTCCAACACTGTTGGACTGTTACAACTTTATTTGTGAAGTAAAACAGAAATGGAGACGCACAATGTTACTTAATCCCGTGATAATTTTATTTTTGAAAAACCTAATTTAATTAAATTTTTTTACATTATCTTCCTTACAGAAAATGTTGAAAATGTTTGCCACCATTTTGAATGCAAACATGAACAAGTCGAACCAAGTTTTTGGACACACTTCGCGACATTGTTGGTGTTATTGACGAAATTTCTTCAGTTATGATTTGTTTTAACCCTTTTTATCCTGACGGTGCTTATAAGTACCACTTTAACCCCTTCGCGAAGAGCGTCTTTTACAGAACTTTTAATCTGTTACCACCGATTTTTCAAATGAGAAATTTTCACCTAATTGAATCGCTAAAATGCTATGATTAGATAAGGAAAACTTTACAAAAAAAAATAACTGGTGGGAATAATCGAGGATTCTGAGCATCTAAAAAGTAGCTAGAAAATTAATTCAGGATATAAAGGGTTAATTCATCGATGCTTGCAGGACTTCTCTGGAAAACCCTATCTTTGAGATAACCCCACATAAAAAAATCTAACGGGGTGAGGTCTGGTGACCTTGGTGACCAGAAACCTATTGAATTCGGATTCAAAATCGGATTAAAAATTACTAATGATGTTCCGCGAATTTATGTTTAAAAAACAAGTTTTGGCATTTAGAAAGCGAAAAAACGATACCCGCACATTAAACATAGACATATTATATAAGTAACTAGCCGCCACTGGCGACCAGTTTGGTCTTCCTTAAATGTATGTTAAACATTGCAACACGTTACATTTATTCATAATTTAATTTTCCCTTAATCCTTCGCCAAATCGGAAGATTCTAATAGACAAATCATGAACTTTTGCGATCATGGTAGCATTTCGCATATTTTTTGGGCACAAATGTCACATACGCACGTTGGCGCGATTCCCCCCCCCCTCCCCCGCCAATTTGGCGAAAACTTTGTTATGGAAATTGTTGTTTATTTACTTTTATTTTTTATTTTAATTCTATAAATTATTTTTGATATGTATATCAATATTTATTTACAACAAACTATCATTTATTTATTTTTATTCTTACTCAAACGGGTACTCTTTTAAATTGATCACCCTGTACTAAAGTATACCTAACAATCAAATACTTTATTCACTCATGCTCTACTGCAAATATTTGTATTGACATGTTATTATCTCTCTTTTATCAAGAATGATGTACCTACAGCCTGATTTTTAAAACCAATAAAAGAAAAATAAACTGATTTCGTGAAAAAGACGAAAGATCTAGCGAAAAGTGAATGTATGGCGCCACAGCTATATATTAAACGCCCCTGTTGATTTCTTGGCCAGGGTTGTAGATCTAGGTAGGTACTGTTATATGTCATAATGGGAAAGAATTGCCAGGGCGACCTTGTTTTTGATCATTTATCAATTAATATAAAGAGAGAACGTTAAGTTTTGCGTCGCTTAAGTGAGTTTGATTTATAACCAGAATAAGGTACTTCGGAATGATTAGAATTAATATAAGGTATCGGTAAAAAGTCTATTTGTGAGTAAATTTGGCATTTCTCTTTATGCGTTGAGTTATGCAGTTTTGACGTATTCTGTTATTTTGCAATTTTAATTCGATACTAATAATTTTAATTATTTAAGTAATATAAATTAATCAATAAATAAAATATATATGCACATAAATATTTTTAAAATACATGCAGTTATTGTATTAGGAAATTGTAGTGAAAATTTAGAATCCGGACAAATCACTCCGGAAAAAATCACTCTCAATATTTAAGAAACATAAATTTCCGACGTAAATTTAAAATTTTCAACAAATTTAGATTTTTTTTTTCTGTATTAGTAATGAACATAATCTATTAAGATATCATTCATTATCGGATATTTAATACAATCTATTCAATTCGATTTTCATTATTTTTAATTACCATATTCTGCAAAAACATGACTCATAATAATGTGCTTAACCTTTAAAAATACGGGCGGCGTACTAAGTGCGCCACTAACTAGGGAAGGTCCCCTACTGCCAGATCGGTATTTTGTCGAGAGTGGTGTCGTTGGAAAGCTCTTATCATGGGGATCAAGGAAATGTATACAACTACCCGTCCGAATGCAACTGGTGAAGAGTTATAGGCCGATGTATTTCTCTCATTTATTTATTTCTCCGTGTCGCTAGCTATGCAGGAAAGCCACTCTGTGTGGTAGAAAAGACACAATGGTCAAGTAAACATTATCTACAAAAACAACTTTTCAAAAGTAAAAAAAAAAGCCAAGCGTAAAAAAAAAAAAGTTGTGGCTAAAAAATGGTGTGATATCAAATTTCCAAGCTATTATATTACTTTTTTAACTTTTTTCCATTAAATAAGTTATCATATATATAAGTCGAGTGCCTACGTATATGTTAATAGAAATCGTTTTCTCCTGTACTAAATACGTCCTAACGAGTTTCTGAAAATTCAATTTTTTTCAAATTATGCATGATGGGCTTGGCGGCCATCTTTGCATATTATTCACAAAATTCTAAGCATCCAAATCCGTAGTTAAAATCCGAAGTTCAAAATTGTTATTTTAACAAATATTTTAAGCGTTTCATTTATAGATTTGTATGATCTGAAAATTGTGTCTTAAGATAATGATGACTTATCTTAAAGATTCATCTTATGATTTATTTTTTACAGTAATTAATAATTTCAAACTAGTAAAAATCAATTTCTCAAAATATCAGTCTTATCTAATTTATCTGTCCGTAGTTAAAATCTGAAGTTCGAAATTGTTATAAACATATTACATTGCAAACATATTACGCTTTTACTTTAGAAATTTGGGTGCTTAGAAATATGAAAAGATGGCCGCCAAGCCCATCATGCATAATTTGAAAAAAATTGAATTTTCAGAAACTCGTTAGGATGTATTTAGTACAGGAGAAAACGATTTCTATTAACATATACGTAGGCACTCGACTTATATATATGATAACTTATTTAATGGAAAAAAGTTAAAAAAGTAATATAATAGCTTGGAAATTTGATATCACACCATTTTTTAGCCACAACTTTTTTTTTTTTACGCTTGGCTTTTTTTTTACTTTTGAAAAGTTGTTTTTGTAGACATCATTTCTTTTTTTTAAAACAGAATAAACATAATTTAAATAATCTAAACATGAGAAATAATTTAAAATTACATTTTACTTTCAGTCATTGTTTAAAAGGTTAACTAGAAATACCAGTAGATTTTTAAATTAAACTAATAACAACATACTAAATGTGGCTTGTTATAATACTTGTTAAAAAATATCACTGACTTATCGATGAAATGAATAAAAATGCAATACGTACATACCGTGTCAGCGCTGCATTTGAAATCAAACGTGATATCACGCTCTTTTATTATTAGCACTAGCTGGCTTCGCCCGCTAGCGGACCCCTAATTTATATCGGGGCCTCGAATCTTGTAAAACCTCGAATAAGATAAACCTCGAACCGAACGAACCTCCGACCTGGTTCTCCGCTGCCTTTGGCACCGGATAATCCCTTAATTTGCACATCGAATAGTATAAACCTCTAACCAAACTAACTTCCGACACGGGTCCCCGCTGCCTTCAGCACCGTATAGCAGTCGTGCTGCGCACGCTCAAGTTCCATCTTCCACCACCAGGTAGCGCAATCTGTTCTGTATGAACCTCGGGCACTGAAATCGTTAAGGCTATAGATGTCGAGTCGAATGAACTGTACCCCGTCGTGATCTAGCCCATAGAACCAGAGATAAAAAAGTGCCCCCTGGTTTTGAAAAAACGAACTAAAATCGGAAAGCTCTATTGATGTCGAGTCGAATGAGCCATACCCCGTCGTGATCCGACTCGTAGGAACAGATATAGGAAAGCGTCCCCTGGTGGTGAAAGCTAATCGCGCTTGGGGGGCAAAAGGGGGGATGAACACCGGAGATGCATAATAGGATTAAGCGGTCACAGACCTTTCCAACGATGTATCACATGAGGGGTATGTGTAAAATTTAGAAAATACCCCCCCCCCCCCTGCATATTATGATTAAGCGTTCACAGACTTTTCCAACGATATATCACATGAGAGATGTCGGCAAAATTTAGAAAAGTGCCCCCTTTGGGTGGGAGGGCTGAAAGTGGGAGGATGGACCCCGAAGATACATAATATGAATAGCGGAACAATTTTTAAAATTTCTGAAAGCTGATTTTTATTTATTTATTTATTTATTTATTTATCTATTTTTTATTTTTGGTTTATTATTATTTTATTTTTTTTGCGTTGCCCTGTGCATGTTTGGAATTTCTTAGCAATTTCTTAGATTTACCTTATTTTATTCAATTAAACATTGTACTGTTACAATAAATTTAAATGGAAACTTCACTTCTAAAACAAAAATAATTTAACAACTGGATTTCATTAATTTATAGGAAAACTAGCAAGCTACGCCCGCTGCGCTGGTCGGTTTCTACAAATGAACCCTGAATCAAACGAAATATATCGTTTAATTTGACCTTGTATTTGAAAGCAATCTGTATATTTACGTGGAATATCCTTCCACATTACTGAAAAATGACGTGATTGCGCTATTATATTTTCTAATGTGCAGTCAAAATTTTAGCTGTTAAGGACCAACTCTTTTATTTGGTCATTTACAGTTAGGGTTTGCTAAAGAATGATAAAACTATATGCAATATACTAAAACCATCACTAAAAATTATCGAAATAACAATGCAAACAAATTAACTAACAAAATCCATTCAGAAGAAGTTTTTATAAAGGCTAATCTTTGATAATCTGATTATTGAACTTTTCCACATAATTCTAAAACAACAAAACGATATAAAATATACTAAAACAATCCTTACAAATTATCTACTTAACAATGCAAGTCGCAAAAAATACGCCCAGTAAAAACTATCAAAAAGGCTAATATTTCGGAATCGGGTTCACTTGACTATATAACCTTCACACATAACTGTTGGACTAAGCAACGTAGGACAATATATAGTACATTAACACCATTTCTGAAATATCATCTAACTAACAATACAATTCTCATCAAAATCCGTTCAGTAGAACTTTTTTTGAAGGCTAATCTTTCATAATCGGAATCAAATATTGAAAAGGCTAATATTTGATAAAAAAAATGGTCACCCGATTTTCGAATTTCCCCCTATAATTCTAGAACTAAGCAACGTTATATAATAAAACGTTCCCTAGAAAATTATTTAACAGTATAGGTTCCATCGAAATACATTCGGCAAAATCTTTTAAAAAGGCTAATCTTTCATAATCGGATTGATCTGATTATAGAACTTCCCAGAATAATTATATAACTAAGCTACGTAAAACGATATGTTATACATTAAAACCTTCCCTTAAAAATTATCTTAGTTTAAGTTCTACGAAAATGCATTCAGCAGAACTCGAGTTATAAGCAGCCGGAACGAAATTTCATATATGTAGAAGTAAATAGAAGTATATTGCCATTAATATAGTTTGCATTTGAATAAAAAAAGGTACTTTTCGGTTAGCCGGGCACCAGTGATATATGAACACACACACACACACACACACACACATATATATATATATATATATATATATATATATATATATATGTATGTATATATATGTATTTGTGTAGATATATGTGTATATATGTGTGTGTATATATATATTATATCACTGGCGCCCGGCTAACGAAAAAGTACCAAAAAAAAAAAAAAATACTGCGAAAATGCAGTCGTACACTTGAAAAAAAAACACCTTTTGGCCTAAAATCTCTCATCAAAACTGTTTTTCTTTTTTTTCTTTTCTTTCTTTTTAAAAAAAATAAAATTAGTAACAGTTTTTTCTTTTATTTTTCCAGATGTATAGCCATTTCAATTCTTTCTGCAACAAAAAAAGACACTTTTTGGCTTAAAATCAAATTGTTTGGGGTCAAAAGTAAAATCAAAATCGCCAAAAACAAAAGATAAATTGCCAAATTTGTCTCAATAGAAATCTTGCCCCTTGAATAATGTTTTAAGCATTATGAACATTTCTAATCGTGTTTAAATTAAATATTTTCGTTTTATAATATTCTCTCATCAAAACTCTTTTTTTTTTTTTTTTCCTTTCTTTCTTTTTTTTTTTTTTTTTTAATAAAATTAGTAACAGTTTTTCTTTTATTTTTCGAGATGTATAGCCTTTTCATTTCTTTCTGCAACAGTAATGATCGCCAAAAAATTAGCAATGGTAACCTTTTCGGCCAAAATAACAGAACTTTCTATCATAATTCGATAGCTATTATACGTAGAACGTTGTGTTACATACTAAAACCTTCCCTGAAAAATTATCTCTCGGACAGTGCAAGTTCCATCAAATTCCATTCAGCAGATCTCGAGTTATAAAGGAACGGAACGAAATTTCCGTTTGTGTTTTATATATATAGCGAGGCTAACGAAAAAGACAGGCTACCGCGGTGCATTCCACTTATCTTTTTTTACAGACCGCTAGAGTGATGTGATGCTCTTTTCGTACACCTGCATTGGTGGATTCGAGCCTCACGTGATTCCCGCGGTCTGTAAAAAAAGATACGCGTAAAGCACCGCGGTAGCCTTTCTTTTTCGCTAGCCTCGGATATATAGTAGATGACGTGAAAGGTATTCCTGCGAACGAAATGCCTGTCCTTTACCGTGTTTTTTTATTTTTAGAAATAAATGAATCACGTTTAATTCATTTCAAAATTTTTGTTTACGTTTGGAAAGAAATTTTAAATGGCGATAACTCTTAATGTATACATTTTAGAAGGTACATCTTCCCTCAAAAACTAATTTATTTTTAAAGATCTTTCTAAAAACGTAAATTATATATTTAAAATATTTTTAAAGCATAAACACTACGTCTGATTACTTTATTTTACAATATTTATAAGAACACGAATTTTATCAGACAATTAAATACACTAAACAAACATGAGTGAAAAATTGACCTGGGCCTGGACTCGAACCTGGGACCTTATGCGTACCATGCCGACGCTCTGCGACTGAGCTACCCAGATCCATATCCCTAACCGGCAATTTCTCATACTTATTCATGTTAGAAACAATCATCTGCCACAGTTTGCAGTCATATTTAATTATTTGAAAAAATATGTGTTCTTATAATTGTGAAGTTTTATTTTTAAAAAATATATCTTCAGAAGAAAATGGCTGACTTGCAGATGAAATTTGATGTGGTTATATTATAACCTGTAACTGATTTGTGCTATTTTAATACAGATGGTACATGGTCGTTGGCGGGTTTTATCTCTGTTTTGGCATAATTTTTTAATCGCCAAGTTAATTAACAGTTTTTTGCTAATTAAGGATAGAAAATATTTTTTTTTTTACACTGAATTTTATAAAAGCACATAGATTACGTAATTACTTGTCCAAAAATGCAATCCTTTTTTTATTCTGCCCAATATTAAGGCCTGTAGCTTGTTTGAAAAAAAAAGTTTGACGAAGAAAATTGTGATCTACAAAAACAACTTTTCAAAAGTAAAAAAAAAAAAAAAAAAAAAAAAAAAAAAGTTGTGGCTAAAAAATGGTGTGATATCAAATTTCCAAGCTATTATATTGCTTATTTAACTTTTTTTGCATTAAATAAGTTATCATATATATAAGTCGAGTGCCTACGTATATGTTAATAGAAATCGTTTTCTCCTGTACTAAATACATCCTAATGAGTTTCTGAAAATTCAATTTTTTTCAAATTATGCATGATGGGCTTGGCGGCCATCTTTCCATATTTCTAAGCACCCAAATTTCTAAAGTAAAAGCGTAATATGTTTGCAATGTAATATATTTATAAAAATTTCGAACTTCAGATTCTAACTACGGACAGATAAATTAGATTAGACTGATATTTTGATAAATTGATTTTTACTAGTTTGAAATTAATAATTACTCTAAAAAAATAAATCATAAGATGAATCTTTAAGATAAGTCATCATTATCTTAAGACACAATTTTCAGAGCATACAAGTCTATAAATGAAACTCTTAAATATTTGCTTAAATAACAATTTTGAACTTCGGATTTTAAGTACGGATTTTGGTGGTTAGAATTTTGTGAATAATATGCAAAGATGGCCGCCAAGCCCATCATGCATAATTTGAAAAAAATTGAATTTTCAGAAACTCATTAGGATGTATTTAGTACAGGAGAAAACGATTTCTATTAACATATACGTAGGCACTCGACTTATATATATGATAACTTATTTAATGGAAAAAAAGTTAAATAAGCAATATAATAGCTTGGAAATTTAATATCACACCATTTTTTAGCCACAACTTTTTTTTTTTTTTTTTTTTTTTTTTTTTTTTTTTTTTCGCTTGGCCTTTTTTTACTTTTGAAAAGTTGTTTTTGTAGATATCATTTCTTTTTTTTTAAATATATTTAACATAATTTAAATAATCTAAACATGAGAAATAATTAAAAAATATATTTTACTTTCAGTCATTGTTTAAAGGGTTAACTAGAAATACCAGTAGATTTTTCAATTAAATTAATTACACTCTTAAAAACAACAAACTAAATGTGGCTTGTTATAATACTTGTTATCCTCCGTTAAAAAATATCACTGACTAATCCATTAAATGAATAAAAATGGAATATGTACATAGCGTGTCAGCGCTGCATTTGAAATCAAACGCGATATCACGCTCTTTTATTATTAGCACTAGCTGGCTTCGCCCGCTAGCGGGCCCCTAATTTACACCGGGGCCTCAATCCTTTTAAAACCTCGAATAAGATAAACCACGAACCTCCGACCTGGTTCCACGCTGCCTTCGGCACCGGATAATCCCTTAATTTGCACTTCGAATTGTATAAACCTGTAAACAAACGAACTTCCGACACGGGTCCCCGCTGCCTTCGGAACCATATAGCAGTCGTGCTGCGCACGCTCAAGTTCTATCTTCCACCACCTGGTAGCGCAATCTGTTCTATACGAACCTCGGGCACTGAAATCGTTAAGGCGAATCGTTAAGATGTCGAGTCGAATGAGCTATACCCCGTCGTGATCTAGCCCACAGAACCAGAGATAAGAAAGCGCCCCCTGGTGGTGAAAAACGAACTAAAATCGGAAAGCTCTATAGATGTCGAGTCGAATGAGCCATACCCCGTCGTGATCCGACCCATAGAAACAGAGATAGAAAAGCGCCCACTGGTGGTGAAAGCTAATCACGTTTGGGGGGCAAAGTGGGGGGATGAACACGGAGATGCATAATAAGATTAAAGGTCACAGACTTTTCCAACGATGTATCACATGAGGGATATGTGCAAAATTCAGAAAATACCCCCCCCCCCCACCTGCATAATTTGATTAAGCGTTCACAGACCTTTCCAACGATATATCACATGAGAGGTGTCGGCAAAATTTAGAAAAGTGCCCCCTTTGGGGGGGGGGTGAAAGCGGGAAGATGGACCCCGAAGATACATAATATGAATAAGTGGCCACAGGCCTTTCGAACAATATATCACATGAGTAGTGTCGGGGGGTGCGCAAAATGTGGGGGTTTCACCTGTGGTGCATAACATGAATAAGTGGTCACAGCCCTTTGTAACGATACGTGACATGACGGATATCGTTAAAATTTAGAAAAGTGCCCCCCCCCTTGTGTAGGCAAAACGCGCTCCGCCCCTCCCTATAATTTTTGACTCAGCTTTATTTTTAAAATTTATGTTATGTGTTATAAAATATCGTAAAGTTTCATACAGATTAGCCTTATTATACTTCCTAATTTTGTTCACGCTGTTCCCCATCCTCTCCCCGAACTGTGACGCGCCATTCTTTTTTATAATTTTTTTATCATGTGTTATAAACCATCTTAAAGTTTAAAACAGATCGCATTGGAATTTAATATATTTGCTGAAATTACTATTATATGTAGAATAATATAGAAATAAACCCTCCTTTAGATTGTAATTGAGATATATGAACAATTTTTAGAATTTATGAAAGCTGATTTTTATTTATTTATTTATCTATTTATTTATTTTTTTGTTTATTTATTTATTTTTTTTATTTATTTATTTTTTTTTTTTGCACTACCCTGTGCATGTTTGGAATTTCTTAGCAATTTCTTAGATTTACATTATTTTATTCAATTAAACATTGTACTGTTACAATAAATTTAAATGGAAACTTCACTTCTAAAACAAAAATAATTTAACAACTGGATTTCATTAATTTATAGAAAAATGACGTAAAAGGTATTCTTGCGAACGAAATGCCTATACTTTACCGTGTTTTTTTTTTTTTTTTTTTTTTAGAAATAAATGAATCACATTTAATTCATTTCAAAAATTTTGTTTACGTTTGGAAAGAAATTTTAAATGCCGATAACTCTTAATGTATACATTTTAGAAGAATTTATATCTTCCCTCAAAAACTAATTTGATTTTAAATATCTTTCAAAAACGTATATTATATATTTAAAATATTTTTTAAAGCATAAACACTACGTCTGATTACTTTATTTTACAATATTTTAAGAACACGCATTTTATCAGACAATTAAATGCACTAAACAAACACGAGTGAAAAATTGACCTGTGCCAGGACTCGAACCTGGGACCTTACGCATACCGTGCCGCCGCTCTGCGACTGAGCCACCCAGATCGATACGCTTGACGGGAATTTCTCATACTTATTCTTGTTGGAAACAGTCATCTGCCACAGTTTGCAGTCATATTTAATTGTTTGATAAAATGTGTGTTCTTATAATTATGAAGTTTTATTTTTTTAAATATCTTCAGAAGAAAATGGCTGACTTGCAGATGAAATTTGATGTTGTTATAACTTGTAACTGATTTGTGCTTTTATAATACAGACTATCCGCCACTGGCGACCAGTTTGGTCTCCCTTAAATGTGTGTTAAGCATTGTAACACGTTACTTTTATTCATAATTTAATTTTTTTCCTTAATCCTTCGCCAAACCGAAAGATTCTAATAGACAAATCAAGAACTTTTGTGATCATGGTAGCATTTTGCAAATTTTTTGTTGTTATGTATTTCATCTTTCATGATAAAAACCGCTTAACCCACTTAAGCATTTGTCCTTCATGTCCGTTTGCTTATCAGTTGCAATATGTTCGCTAAGGCGGACATTCTTAAACATATTAAGTAATTTTTCGTAATTGGGTCCATTGCCAATTGGCGTATTTTAGTTAATACGATTTGATGCAATGAAGTCTATTTTGTGAAAGTCTTTAATGATATCCACATTTACACTGAACCATATTGTTGCTAATATTTGTTTTTGTTTTTCGTTAACTTTGGCTGTAGACTCGATTGCGAAAGATTATAAAATCTATCATTATTTTCATCTAAAACGTCTTGAGTAACGTGCCATAATCGGGCTACATATTATTACACGTAATTTTCGAGTATAGTTTGGTGGAAAATTGAACTTTTGAAGGCCAGTTTTGATAATCGCATTCCCTTTAAACCATATTTTCTGTCAGGACTTTTTTTCCCATGACGTACAATCTGATTAAAATTCACGAACTTCCTTTTAGATGCCTAGTACGACTTTGTTTTTCTCTGCTCCTCTTTCTTGATATAGTTCGGGAGTTTTTATAATAGCGTAATTCTCTTATTTCGGCATGTCTGCTTAATGTCTACTGACTATTAAGATTCGTAACAGGTAAAATACGCCGCGCCAACATTGGCACCTATAATTCTAATTACAGCAACCCGTTTTTTCTCTCTATATTGTAACTCTATAGTTAATATTACGTAGTAGAAATATAAAAGACTATTGAAGACGGTTCTATTGATATAGTAGATATAGATATGTATAGTATATTCATGGGTATATAATATGTGATTAGAATATATATATCTCATATTCATTCCGTTGGATATAACATACCCCAAATAAAATTTCCATCGTAAATGTCTAATCTGAAAACCATCAATATGATTTTATGTGTTTAGTAAGTGTATACAAAAAGAATTTTCTGCATTATTTTACTTTAATTCTATATTATTAACCATTTTTAATGATGGGTCCTTTTGGGTACAGTTGTCGCAGACGCATCGGGGTATCATTTTGGTGCCAAAATGGCGATTTTATGCCTGGCCAACCTGGCGTTTTAGGCTAGATTTTGCTTCGTATGGCAACCTGGTAGAGCAGATTCCGCATGCTTTATAATAAATTGAATATTGTGTGTTTTATAACAAATTAATGATTGTGTGTGTTTTTAAATAAAATTGTGTGTTTTTTTTAAATATAAAATGACTTATTTCATAATAAAATAAAAGTAACATGCTGTTTTAGCAATCTCTAACAGGTGTCTGAAAATGGGATTTTCTCGCCAAGATGGCGCAAAACAAAAATCGCGCCAACCCCGGAGCGTCTGTGACAGCTTTTCCAATTTAAAATGCATGCCGTTCACATTTTTCATTCAAAATAGAAAATAGATAAATAAAAAATAGGTACTTTTCCGTTATACGGACACCATGCCAAAATGTATGCTAATGCATAATGTATGTAAATGTATGCTTGGCGACAATGGTGTCCGTATAAAGGAAAAGTACCAAAAAATAATATCATAAATCAAAACATTTGATTTCAGAATCAAAGTATCGTTTCTAATTTGAACACGTGAAGAATAAAAGCTGGTATTGGCGATTTTAAAAATGATATTGGCGAGATTTGCACCCAAATAACATAAAAGTACTTAATGATGTTATGTATTTTATAAATGTATATTAAATTACTATTTGGAACGCGATTGGTCATTAACAATGGTAAATATGATTGGCAATTAACAATCATTTTAGGTGATCTGTCTTCCTGCCACGTATAATACATAAATATCAAATTAACTGACAATTCGTTTCGAAATTTGATTCATTAAATATTATTACATGACTTGTATTTGTTTACATTCAACTTTGTCAAGAAAAGATTCCGAAGGAAGTTGAGTTGTAAAGCACTTCATCAAGCAGAATTATGGTAAACTTTGATGGTCTTACAGGTCCTGGTGCAAATTACTTTTTTGACACCAGGCAGCGCTCCAAAAAATCATTCATGGAAAACTTATTTTACGAACGATTATCTCCATGGTTTAATGGTTTAATATCTTAAAACTTCACGACGAATGAATCTTTTTTTTTTTTTGTTTACTTTCATGGATAGAGAATTTGAACTTCCAAGCTAATTTCAACTGAAGTTATTGGAGAATGTATACATAATTGAACGTAAGTCATCTCTCAAATATTAATTTATTTTGAACGATCTTTCTAAAAATGTTACATTTATGAAGTTTTATTCGAAAAAATAATTTTTAATAAAAATGGCCGCCTGGCATATGAAAAAGTGAAACGGACATTCCGGAACTGTTGATGACAGTCACATGACTTACGGTTTTATTATAGAGATGGTACATGGTCGTTGGCATGTTTTATCTCTGTTTTGGCATAATTTTTTAATCGCCAAGTTAATTAACAGTTTTTTGCTAATTAAGGATAGAAAATAATATTTTTTTACACTGAATTTTATAAAAGCACATAGATTACGTAATTACTTGTCCAAAAATGCAATCCTTTTTTTATTCTGCCGAATATTAAGGTCTGTAGGTTGTTTGAAAAAAAAAAGTTTGACGAAGAAAAAAGTGATCATTTTAAGTATCTCGACGTTTTTAAAAAAAAAATCTATATCTCTGTTTATAAATCACTTATGAAGATGAGTTTGGTCTTAAATTGAAGAAATTCTTCATTAGATTCTTCTAGTTTTCGTTTTTTTTTTCTGCGACGCTTGGTTTATTTGATATCTGATATTTTAATCTGGCATGTTTTGTCGATTTAACATTGCGAAGTTGATTCCTGTAAATAAGCAGTAGCGGTCTAGTTCAGTTCTTGGCGTTGTTTGTGTGGCGTTTTTTTTTTAAGCTTGGCTTGGCAGAGCGACCGCCCTGCTTGATCATTTTAAGTAACTCGACGTTTTTTAAAAAAAGCTATATCTCTGTTTATAAATCACTTATGAAGATGAGTTTGGTCTTAAATTGAAGAAATTCTTCCTTAGATTCTTCTAGTTTTCGTTTTTTTTTTTTCTACGACGCTTGGTTTGTTTGATATCTGATATTTTAATCTGGCATGTTTTGTCGATTTAACATTGCGAAGTTGCTTTCTGTATATAAGCATTAGCGGTCTTTATTCCAGTTCTTGTCGTTGTTTGTGTGGCGTTTTTTTTTTTTAAAGCTTGGCTTGGCAGAGCGACCGCCCTGCTTGATCTTTAAAAAGGGTCGAATGACTGGAGAGCTTGTTAGATTTTTAACAGTGCATAATGAAAAAATTTTACTAACACACAACACATAATGAAAAAATATATATATATAACGAGATTAATTAACTCTTCTTATTTTAACAGTCAACAAATTCTAATAATATTTTACTTACATAATCATACAACAAAATCACTAAAAATAAATAAAATATAGATAAAAATGCTTAAGTGATGCAAACAGAACACAAAAAGTATTATAAAAAACTTTTAATATAAAGATCGACATATGTTTCATAACTCTCAAACAGCTCTATTATCAAGAACTACAATGATAACCAAAATATTCTCGCAATTTTTTTAAAAATAAACTTGAAAAACATAAATCACGAGATTAAGAGAGTCTTTACAGTCTGTACTCCAGATCAGTCAACCAATGAAATAAATAAAATACATGACATTTCAAGAGACAACGGATATAAAGAAAACACTATTAATAAAGTAATTACGAGCATGGAGAAGAAGGAGAAGAGGGAGAAGAAAAACTTCAGTAAACAAAATTCAAAGTTATCTACTTTACAATATTTCCATGAGTTCTTTGAAAGATTTAAATACAAACTTAGCAATTTTAATATATGCCTTATCGCAAAACTATCCATAAAATTAAAAAGCGTAGTTTGTAAGACAATAGACCCAATAGAGTTATGTCAACTATCAAGGGTTTATAAAATCCCGTTCACCAGAGCAGATGGCACATTACAATATTATATAGGAATGACCACTAGAAAGTTTAAAACAAGATTAAAAGAGCTTATGGCAGATATCAAATATGTCATAAGTACTACAGCATTGGCAAGACTAAATAAAACCGAGACTTATTGATTTTTAAAATAGTAAAATAATTTATGCATCAAGTGTTTTATTTCCCATCTATTATCCATGAATCAATAGAAATCTATATGCGTAATGAGAACATTTACAACGAATCAGCCTCATTTTATTTACCTAAAATTTGGCACGAGGTACTTTTCAGTTTAAAATAAGCAATAAGAATATTAATTTTCACATTTTACAGTTGACTATTTTAAGCACCTGCTTTTTTTTACATACATGATTTCGGGATTTACGTTTTTCAAGTTTTTCAAGTTTATTTTTAAAAAAAGGCGAGAATAGTTTGTTTATTGTTGTAGTTCTTGATAATGGTGCCGTTTGAGCGTTGAAACATATATCGATCTTTATATTGAAAGGTTTTTATAAGCCTTTTTATGTTCTGTTTGTATCACTTAAGCAGTTTTATCTATATTTTAATATTTTACTTGTAATAAAATAATATTCTAACTTCTAATCAGATAGCCAATGCAATTGAATGTAATTTAATTATTATAATTTTTTTAACAGATAAAATAGTCCTCTTACCTTACTCATAAATCACAATTTAATCCATTAAATTTAAGAATACTTTTCTGGTTTTATCAATTAACAAATTATTTTAATTTATCCCACGCATTTAAGAACTTTTTCCACGCATGCTGGTCTCTAGAGATTTTTATGAACGTCTATTTCTATCTATTGTCAAGATTGATCTACAGCGTGATTTATAAACAGATAAAAGCAAAACAGATCTCGTGGAAAACAAGAAAAATCTTGCCGATGACGGATGTATGGCGTCCCTAAACTGGAACGCTCCTGCTGATTTCTTGGTCAAGGATGCAGGTACGATTAAGTACTGGAATTTTTCATACAGAGAAGGATTTGTTCGGGCAATCACCCTTAAAGTCGTACATAAATTTATGATAACAAGATAAAGTTAAAAGTTATGAGTGATTTTGGTATCTATTATCTGAAAAAAGTTGTATGTAAATATTAGAATTAATGTGTGGCGATAGACTAAATTTATGACTGTGAGTAAGTAAATTAGTATTCCTTTACGTGTTGATTTATGCAATCAATTGATATCGTCTGCCACTTTTCAGTTTTAATAGGTTATTAATAATATTATATAAGTAACGTTGAGTATTGGAAAAGGGGAATAAAAGTTCATAAATTTTAATAATATCACACGCAATGATTTCATACCTTAGGAAGTTTTAATTGAGAAACTAGATAAATCGCTTAAGAAGCATTAATTTTCAACAGAAAATTACAAAATAATTTAGTAATTTTTTTTTCTATATTAGTGATGAACAGGTTCTACTAATGATTCACTATCAAATCATAATACAATAGATTTATCAAACTTTAGATTATTTTTGAAAATGAAATAAATCTGTACAAAACATGAATTATAACAAAGTACTCAATACACTAAATTTAATATGCTTTTCAGCTACTTTCAAAGGGAATGGATTGTATAATACACAACCCCCAAACAAAACTTAATACTTCAAATTGTGTCACCTTTCATAATGTTTACGATTTAAATTTTAAGAATGTTTGGATATAGTGCAGAATTTAATGAGCCTTTAATTGTTTCAATTACCGTAAAATTCCGACAATAAGCCTCCCAATTGACAACATGAAATAGTGGCAAAAGTGGGGAGGGCGCTTATAATCAGAATTAAAAATTTCCTCAATACTAAATCTTATAATTAAAGTTTATCAAGACTGTTCTAAAATCCAAACTAGCTACTTTATGACATATTTTTTTATTCATTTTTATTTAGCAAAGCATGAAATTGACAGTTGTCCTTATTCAGAAACTTTGTAATCGAAAATCCTTTTCCTTTTTTTAGAATGTTCAGAAGATATTTCAATAAATACTGTCAAAGTCAACTCATTCCATGATTTATACAAGTCCGTTCAGTGAATCTACATATCACATACGAGGGTGGTTCAATAAGTTCTCAGCCTGACAGTGAAATCACAAGATTTTTGACATAATTTCATATTATTTTTCAATGTAGTCACCTTGCAACTCAATACATTTAAAACACATACTTGTGTGCGGATTCTTTGGTGCAGATCTGTACGAGGGTGGTTCGAAAAATTCTCGGTCTGACAAAGAAAATAAAAAAAAGATTTTTGACACTATTTTATTTTATTTTTAAACTGGCGTACATTTCAGAAGACTCTTGAGAAATGTTCATTCTTTGTGGCATTTTTGGTCGATGTTCAACAAACGCGGCACGCATCGAGCGGGAAAGCTTTTTTATATCCAAAACATCGTGTAAAATGTAGTGGACATGGTCTACCGAGATGTTTGCCATGTCAGCAAGTTCGCGTATCTTCAATCGTTGATCATTCAACACGGAATTGTGAATTTTTTTAGACGATTTCGTCGGTCGTAGCGGTTTTTGGGCATCCTGAGCGTTTAACATCCGGAATTGATTTCTTACCATGTTAAAATTCAGCAGACCACTTTTTTATCATCGAATATTATCGCCCAAAAATCACCAGAAAAAATGGGTTGCAAATATGGGCCCTGTCCAAAAAAGTCACAAAAAATAGTTTAATTTTTTTTAAAACAGAATAAAACAATACAAAATGGTACAGAATTTATTTATTACAGAAAAAAAAATATTTATTGAAATTGCAAATATAACTAGCTCTTTCAAACTCGGCACAATCTAAGTGTACTCCCTTACATTTGGCACATAACACATTTAACCCACACTTCTCCACGAGTGTCTTCAGAGAACTTTCCATCACAAAAGATGCAAGTTGCATCGCTCGAGTCTGGTTTATCCCCATCATTGATATACAGGTTGACATCATCAACAAGAATCCTTTCAGATGGAATGCAACTCTTTTTGTATGTCCGTCGGGGTTAAACATTTTTTAACAAATTATTTTATGACAGCTTGAACTTCAATTTTTTTTCCATTTTTAGAAAATGTCAAAACTTAGTTTACTTTATCGCTAAGCCAATAAACCAATAAACTCACACGTTTGAAACTCGGCAGCATGTCATCTAAAGGATCATACTTTACAAACACGATTGTCATTTCGCCATACTTGTTCAATCTCTGTGTCAGGCCGAGAACCTATCAAACTACTCTCATATTGCCATTCCTGAAAGCAAAAATCTTACGCAAAATGCCATTAGTTCAGGGGTGATGACGTCAAAGCTTACAAGTCACCGCTGTGAACATTGACTAACAGTCATTGGGCAATCATAGCGATAGAGCGTGGACGAATCACGTGTTTAACAGAAAATCGACATAAATTGGCGCTTCGATGTACTTTACTGTAAACTTGGGGATGGCAAAACACATGTAATGTCATGTATATATAACTTAAATTAAGATATATTTTAACTTAACTTTAATAAACGTACATGATATAACAAAATGGGAACACTAGGGAGCATGAAAGCAAATAAACTAACCTTGGCACATTTATCGACACCGTCAAGAATTTCATCATCAAGGGGTGGATGAAAACACATTCCAACCAAAGATTTTTGGTAGGGGGCTTACAAACAGAATTTCTTTCAAAATATGAAATTTATTGAAAATTGGGGAGGGAGCTTACATTCGGATGGGGGTTATTTTCGGAATTTTACGGTATTAACAAATTCTACTTTTGACTGACTTTAACATGTAATTCGAAGTCACTTACTTAGTAAACAGAATTTAACACTTGTTTTATTTTTATGATAATTAATAGATTCTACTAAAACATCACACATAATTATATAACTATTTAATTAGATATTTTCAAATTCCTTGGCAATTTCAATAATAAACAAATTATATTAATATATCACTAGCACGCAGGTGCTTTTATTTTCACGCCTTCTACTTCATCATAAATTTTATTTGTCTCTATTGTCATAAATGTTCTACAGCGTGATTTATAAAACCATTAAAAATTAAACAGACCGGGTCATATACAAGAATTATCTTACGAATGAGGCATGCATGACGTCCGAATTCTGATGCCCGTGTTGATTTCTTTGTCAATGCCTTAAAGTGGGTACTTGGTGGTAGTACTAGTACTTACGTGACCAACAAATACTATTTCTAGTACTTATGAGTAACTAACAGTCGTGTACTTACGTGTACATGCGTGTCTCGTACTCCACGGAATGTTTGCACCTGGTGCATCAAAATAGTTGAAAACTTATTTGACACTAGCATTGAGTTCCGAAGAACTGAACTCACCTGTCTTCAAAATAGAGATCCTACCAATTGTAGTCCGTAAATGACAGAGAAAAATTAGATTGTATTTATAGACGTAAGTGTTCGGGACCCTTCACTAATTCGTAAAAGCTAGTGTCTACTGCATTTCTTATTTATGCAAGGTGTTCCAAAATTCAACCGACAAATTTAGAGGGATGATAGAAGGCATCAAGAGGATGAAAACTTACTATAGAACATGGGGTCGCAAACCACGATTGGTAGAAGAAAATCACAAAAATAGTTATGAAGGGTGTGACGTCGAGTTGAACAAAAATGGACAATAATAAGTAGAAACAACATTTAATTTCACGTAAAACATGATTACAATGCATTGCAGTTCTACGTCAGAAAAGAGACGACGACACATTTTTTTAGACATTTTTCGAAGTTGCGGCCACGAAGGTCATTGCACAGCCGATACCAACGGACGAAGGATTACTGGACGTGTTAACACATATTCCTATAAAAATGCGTCGTCTCCTTGCTGACGTTGAACTTTAATGCATTGTAATCATGCTTTACGTCAAATAAATGTTTTTTCTATTTATTATTGGCCTTTTCTGTTCCACTCGACGTCACACCCTTCATAAATATTTTTGCGATTTTCTCCCACTCAACGTGGTTTGCGACCCTATGTACTGTGGTAAGTTTTCATCCTCTTGATACCTTCTATCACCCCTGTTAATTTGTCGGTCGAATTTTGGAACACCCTGTATAGTTTCACTGTTATATAATTTAGTTTTTGAAAACGTGTCCATGATAATTAATTGCGACATAAGAAATGTAAAAATATAGATTCATATGAAGTCAGATACGTATTTGACACATAGATCAATTAGAATTCGTTATGTCTGAAGTGCGCTATTTTTTTCTAACTATTCACACAAAATATTACTGAGTTATGCACTCTCATTTATCAAATAACATCTCTTGGCATATACAGTATGTAAAATATTGTAATACGAGACTACATTTATATTTAACTAAAAAGTTATTTTTAAGTATTTGTAGTTATTTATATCTCAGGATGTACTCGTTTATGATAGAACCAGCGGACAAGTGCGAGGATTTAGCACGGCAATATAACATTTTTTTTAGAAATATCTAATATTTTTTAGATGCAGGTTTAAAGAAAAATGAAAGGTAAAAATATCTACAAACAACATTAGTCAAACCAGAATATAATCTCATTTACTCCATCAAAGTTACATTTAAAACAGAGAGCACAAAAGACACACGCGAGAAATACCGGTTGAAAGTTCGTTAAAACTTCAAAAATTCATAAAAAAGGAAGAAATTATGATAAAGAAGTGCGGTTTGCAAGAAAGGAGTCACAAGGTAGTCAGATATTTTTTTAGCAGCAAAAAAAAGTTTAAAAAGTCACCAGAAGATGGCGCTAACATGCGGGATATTCAGAAGAAATATGCAAATTAATCCTGCAATAAAAGACCGGGATACACGAGGATTTCTCATTCGCTTTCAGAATGTTATAATTACCCAATCGAGAGTTGTTATATTTGTGAAGTTGTTCTATTTGAACGGAGAGTCAGCAACCGTTGCGTTGCGAAAATTTCGCACGGCGAAAGGACTGAAGACGACGAATGTGGTCTGGAGGTCATGTTGAACAATGGACTTTACCCATGTGACGTCAGCCGCGGGTATTCAGAAGAAAAACACCAATAGGCGTGCAGAGCATTTTAACACTGCTTCCCCTTCATCCAATAAACAGACTTTTTCGGAGGGTAGATACTCGCTGCGGCATGGGTGTTGCCATTCGTGGGTAAAGTCCATTGTTATTGCAAGAATAAATGGATGGAGCGTACTGCTGTTCTGTCCATTGTGTTTTAGGTCGTTAGTGCCCTCTACCAGTGACATTTGACATTTTTAACTAAAAAATTTTTTGCTGCTAAAAAAAAAACCAACTACCTAGTGAGCTCTTTTTTGCAAACCGCACTTCTTCATCATAATTGCTTCCCTTTTTATGAATTTTTTAAGTTTTAACGAACTTTTGGTTTACCCGGTAAATTAACAATCTTATTTTAACTGCATTAGAGGAAGACGTCATCCGCTTCGAGAAAAACATGAGACAGAGAAAAATAAATTGAATACATATAAAATACAATTTAATCTCATATTGCAAAGCATACCTTTATGAAAACACATGAAATGCCACTGCTTCGATAGATCAATGGTGTATTTTTTTTTTCTAAACGTTTCAATTTCAATTTTTCTTTTTAATCATAAATATAAAATCATAAATATAAAAACAAAACTCGTACGAAGACGTCACACTTTATCTTTTTTGTACTCTTTATTTTTTTTTTTTTATAATCATTGCTGAGCATGATATATTGCGGTATTTTATTTTTGTTACAACATTGAATTGAGAAAAACCTTTCAATTCCATTATGAAAGCAATGCTGATTTAATTTTTAATTAAGTGCAAATTTTAATTAAAAACATATTTTAACAAAATGTGAGTGTACTCCGGTTCAAAAATCTTTCGAATGATACCTCATTGTGTGTTTTGTAAATGCATAAAAAAACTGGTGTGGAAAACAGAAATAATATATATGATTTTACTTAAATAAAGGAGACTTATGCTCAGGTTCTTATTTTTAAGTAGATTCTACAAACAGTGTAATTAATAATTTCTACTAAACATTTACCCATACGATATTTAATACACTGAATTTATACAACCTTAGGTAGCTTTAATAATTTAATTATATTAACACATCCCTAACATTCAGATATTTTCTTTATGTATACCATTGTCCTAGAAGCCAATTGCTGCCATTTTTGGCACCTCTGTTTAAAAAAAAAATATTTTCGTCTTATCCAATTCACAAGTATTTCTTTAAATAAGAAAAGATTACTTTTCGTAATTAGTGATACCAAAAAAGTAAGATTTGGCAGCTATGGTCCTTCAGTAAAGATTTGTCGAAATATTTATATTCTTCTCTATCGTTGAGAATGATCTACAACGTGATTTATAAAACCGATAAAAGTGAAAGCTGTGAGTTTTTGGCACCTCTGTTTCTGAAAATTTATTTTCGTCTTATCTAATTCACAATTTTTTCTTTAAATAAGAAAATATTACTTTTCGTAATTAGTGATGCCAAAAAAAGTAACAGTTGGCAGCTATGGTCATTCAGCGAAGATTTGCAGAAATATTTATATTTTTCTCTGTCGTCGAGAATGATCTACAACGTGGTTTATAAAACCGATAAAAGTGAAAGCATCCTTCGTGAAAAACACGAATGATCTTACAAATGATGAATGTATGGCGCCCCAAGTCTTCACTACACGCTCCTGTTGATTTCTAGATCAGTGGCGTAGGTAGGGAAAACTATCAAGATTTGTCATAAAGAATACGAATTGTTCGGGCAATCAGGCTTAAGATCGCACTTCAAAGTTAAGTGTTGCATCGCTTTGGTGGGTTTGATTTATTACCTGAAGAATGTTCTTTGATTTGATTAGAATTAATGTATATGAATCGACTGAATATATATCTGTGATTAAATCGATGTTTTCTTATTTGGTAATTTACTATGCTACAAATAACATCTGTCATTTTTCCATTTTTTCAATAGAATATTTTACTTACATTTTATTTAATAACAGGTCTTTACAGGGACCAATTTACAAATTTGTGGACTCTGGTCACAGATTCTTATGGGGGCCCCCTTGCATCTATGCTTACAGCGGCCCTTGAGTTAAAAAATATATTATTGAAAGCGGTACTTATTAAGATAACCACTACTGACTTTAATAATTTTGTAATATTTAATGATGATTTTATAAATTTTCTTCTCAACTTTTTAGCAGTAAAAGTTTTTATAACATCCTCATAATCTTAAGTGTTCTATCTCGCTGATGATTTTTCAATCATTCGAAATCGGTTCCGAAATTGAAAGTATCCTAATAAAAAAAAAAACCTGTAAACAAAATCAAAAAATTAAAAAACGGCCTTTGTAGAGATCGACCTCAAATATCCAATGGAAAAAAATATTTTAAAAATATTGAAATGCAAACGAGATATTTTTAAAAAATTCTCCCATAGCATTGACATTAGCGAGCAGGTGTTTTCACGCGAGTGATGTAGCCCTTAAAAAGTTATTTTTAAATGAAAAATATAATTTAAAAAAAATTCCATATTAATTTTGTTTTTTAATAGTTAAAACTTCATCAGATTTTGGCCAATAATTTAAAAATCTTCAGTACCGGGGGCCCTGGGCCCGTGCCCCGAATGCCCTGCCCTAAATCAGGCACTGGGTCTTTGAAAAACATTGTCACACTTTATTACAAATTAACGTGCAGAATAACATCTTCTATATATTTCTTAGAAAAATTATATATTTTTATGTTCCATAATTTTATTATGACCACTAGTAAGTTTAGTGAAACGTAACATTGAATAACATTCAATAATTATTCCATTTTCATGAAATCCAATTAAAGCATCAAATCCGATTTAAATATAATCCAGATAAATCCAATCTGCACCTGTTTTAAGGTGAGAGAACGTTCACATCGAAAAATATGTAGGGGAAGTTAGGGAATCGGATACCATAAATGTTTGTTGTTCTGAAATGCTGTCAAATAGGAAAACAAGCACTGAACACCGTTTCCAATATTAAATGAATCGTTGACTATAATAAAACATAATCCCTTCTATAAAAAATACAATTGATTATTTAAAAAATAGCTTTTTCTAGACATATGCAAAAATCAGGTTTTACCCCATGCTAATTTATTAGTTATACTAAAAAATTCATTCCATGAGTGTTAGACAAAATCGGGTATACCCATTTTCATGAAATCCAATTAAAGCACCAAATCCGATTTAGATATAATCCAGATTAATTTAATCTGCATATGTCACAAGGTGAGAGAACGTTAACATCGAAAAATATGTAGGGAAAGTTGGGGAATCGGATACCATAAATGTTTGTTGTTCTCAAAAGCTGTCAAATAGGAAAAAAAAACACTTGTTTCCAATATTAAATGAATCGTTGGCTATAATAATAAAACATAATCCTTTCTTTAAAAAATACAACTGATTATATAAAAAATAGCTTTTTCTATACATATGCAAAAATCCGGTTTTCACCCCATGCTAAGCGAAGAATTAAATATAGTACTTACCGATATTTAATATTCTGGCAAACATTGAGCATATGCATAACACCTAGACTCAGAGGCTTGCAAGGCTGTGGGACTTATTATTATACTCGGCATAATTTTGAAGTGAAAGAGGTAGACGCGGGAGTTGAAATGAATTATGGGATATCGAATGATAATTTCAATAAAAATAAAAATGATATTAAGAGACGTTCTAAACAAATAAAAAGGTTAATGTTTCGAAAGAAGAAATAAATTAAGGGGTTATACAAATAAGTGCAGCTTTTTACAGATTAAGATTTTTAGAATAAGAAATAAAAGAATATGTTGATTAAAGATATGGAATTAAAATATAATTTATATTTAGGATATTATTAAAAGACAGGGAAAAAGTAGAATTGTAAGAATTTGGAATTAATTAATTAAGGAAAAATGGCGATTTTTTTTATTATTACATATATATATATATAGGGTATATGTGCCAGTAATAGACCGCCTTCCAGTAATGTGCCACCTTCAACATTTTTGGTTCATAAAAAAATAACCAATAAAAATTCAGCTTTTTTTATTTCATTAATATGCTTTCTTTAAATTCTAGTTTTAAATACAATCATAATGTCAATTATCTACTACTTTTTGTGGGGTGTCCATTACTGGAATTTAGGGTGTTTTGATTTATTTCTGTTATTTTACAATTAAATTTCGCTTCACATTGGGAAATGTGACTATGAGCATGGTTAAATATTGTTGGTAGATTAATATAATATTAAAAAATGTAGAATATAACAATTATAACTATTAATTAAAAATTAATTTTTAAAGAAATTCCCTAAGGGTGTCCATTATTGGCATATCTACCCTATATATTTATTTATTTATTTATTTACAGTGTGCTTGTATTGCAAAATATATCCTATTAAAATTACTGGGAAAGCACAGAGCAGAAAATGTCGTGGAAAAAGAGTTAAAGAACAGCGTGACCGTAAACTGTCATACAATCCGTTATAATATAAATTCAGATCTGAAGAAAATATTAATTTTTTGTAATATTTAGTAAGTAATCTTTGTTTCACAACAGTAACACACAGTAAAAACACATCTTTTAATGTTATATATAATGTAAGGACAAAACAACTCAAATGGGAAATATCAAAGATTTTTCCATGAATTTTTCACCGTAAAATGATACTTTGAAAGAGTAACACCAACCTGCTCTTGTTAAATATCAATTCCCCCCCCCCCTAAATGTGCAATGATATTATGTAAAAACAATTGCCTGGATTTAAATTAAAAACTTAATTTAAAATGTGGCAGATTAAAACTCAAATATGAGGTATTCCCGTAAAACGTGATAAAATTTCTTTTTTTACAGCTTTCTTAATACTTTATGTGAGAGAGGAGAAAAGATTATGAAAAACATATGGCTGATTTTCATGACAAGATCATTCGAAAATTTTCCCAATCATTGTTCAGTTCAAAAAAAGATAAAGACATTCGACAGCATTATAGGTTACTTACAAAACTCTTTCACATTGTGATTTTTTTTTTACACTCAAGAAATAAATCGCGAATATCTTAAAGTCTGTATCACATTGATAATCTGCCATGACGAGGATATCGCAAACAAATATTGTCCAAAAATGTTTCTCTAAATATAAAAAAACAGTCTTCTTTCAATATTTCCACAGGATATTTATCTGCAATCTCGAAAGCAATTGTTGATGCTAGTAAGAAATTGGAAAATCGTTGTTGTTTTTTGACGAGAAGGCCATTCTAAAATCTTCCCAATCATTGCTCACTTCAACAAAAAAAAGCACATCATTAGAGAGCATTGTATCATGTTTACAAAGCTCTTTTCATGTTTTGGACGCCAGGAACTTATTATTTTCCAACAAGAAACAAATCACCAATGACTGCAAACTTGGATCACCATGCAAATCTGCATAACCAGCTCATTACAAAAAATGTTGCCGACAAACATTTATATAAATATAAAGAACATTCTTCTTTCCATATTTCCACAGCATATTTATGTACAACCTGTTGATGCTAGGCAGGAATTAAAAAAAATATTGTTTTTTGTGACAAGATCATTCCAAAATCTTCACAATCATTTCTCATTTAAACAAAAAATAAAAACACCACATTAGACAATATTGTATGATGTTTACAAAACTCTTTCCATGTTGTGGACGTCAAGAACTCTTTATTTTCTAACAAGAAACAAATAACTAAAGACTTCAAGCTTATATCATCATGAGAATCCACCATGATCAGGACAACACAAACAATGCTTGTCGACAAATGTTTCTGTAAATATATAAAACATTCTTCATTCAATATTTCCAAAGCATATTTATCTGTATACTATAAAGCAATGTTGATCCTATAAAGGAATTAAAAAATCGTTGTTTTTTTTTACTACAAGATTATCCCAAACTCGTACAAACGCTGCTTACTTCAACAAAAAATAAAAGCACTTCGTTAGACAGCATTGTATGATGTTTACAAAACTCTTTCCATGTTGTGTACGTCAAGAACTCTTTATTTTCTAACAAGAAACAAATAACTAAATACTTCAGGCTTGTATCACCATGAGAATATCCCATGATCAGGACATCACAAACAATGTTTGTCGACAAATGTTTCTGTACATATAAAGAACATTCTTCTTTACATATTTCCGCAGCATATTTTGCTTCAATCTGTTGATGCTAGGAAGGAATGAAAAAATATTGTTTTTATAACAAAATCATTCCAAAATTCTCCCAATCATTGCTCACTTCAACAAAAAATAGAAGCACCTCGTTAGACACCATTGTATGATGTTTACAAAACTCTTTCCATGTTGAGGACGTTAAGAACTCTCTCTTTTCTAACAAGAAACAAATAACAAAAGTCTTCAGGCTTGTATCACCATGAGAATCCGCCATGACCAGGACATCACAAACAATGTTTGTCGACAAATGTTTCTGTAAATATAAAGAGCATTCTTCTTTCAGCGTTTCGACAGCATATTTATCTGCAACCTCGTATAGACGCAAAGCAAGTTCAGTGGTCAAGCCATCAAGTTTGCAACCGTATATGTATTGAAGAAGTTTATAGAGGTCATCGTATTTGATGTCTTCTATGTCCACAACGCCTTTGTTTTTCTCTAACATTTCATGCCTGAACATGGCTGAAAAAACTTCAGATCGAGAAGCTAAAATACATCTGTGTGCTGATATTGTAGACTCACCACATTTGAGAATAACATCTGCATGCTCAGCATTTACGAACAAATTACCAAAATCTAAAACCAATTTCTCCCACGATGACTTTGTCCGCTGCAAAGTTTCTGAAATAAAAGAAGAAAATTTTAGTTATAATCACCAATCTTAAATTCTAGAAAATCTAAATTACATTGTGAAAACCACTAGTCAACAAATTTCAACTTTTTTTCTGTATCTGGTAATTTTAGGGTGCTGAATTCGGTGGAATGATTAGATTCTCACCATCACGTCACATGTATTATATACACAGCAGTTACATAAATTCAACAGTGAAATATTTGACAAAAATTGACCGTTTGATATACAAACAAAACATAATATTCATTAGTAAAAATATTTTCTTGATTACTTAACAAAAAACTATGAATACGAGCACGAAACTGTTGCACAATAACTCATAATGTTAATATTAACAATGTTATTTTTCAAAATAGGATGATATATTTCTTGATTGATGTCTGTCTGTCTCTTAATGTGTTTCTTGAATACATCCAAATAAAAGTCTAAACTTACATAGTCATTCATTTCGTCATTATTTGACCACAAAATGTAAATTATAATTTACATTTCACCACGTATTTACCATGTATGTAAAATTTACATTCTAAAATTTTGTAAAACCATTACGTGATAGAAAATTTCTGATAGCAGATTCGGAATCTACATGAGAAATTCATTTTAAAAAATGTTTATTACTAATCAGATACAAAATGGCGGTTGACTAGTGTAATTTTAAATAATATCTTAAATTTTAATAGAAAAATTACTATTATCCGCATATTTTTAAAAAAAGTGTACCAAGAAACTAATTTTACCAGTAGCATTAATAATCGTATAAACGCATACTTCAAATAAATTTCAATTTAAAAAAAAAAAAAATCATGTTTTTTTTAAAGTAAAAATTTACCGGTTTATTTTTCTCGCCTTTTCGATAATGTGAACCGGCCCGATTGCGGGCGAAGCCCTCTATTATACCCTCTCATAATCGTATAAGTCATGTGGACTAAATGCGATATTAAACAAAATCAATTTCAAAATTAACCAAGTTGTATAGAGAGCTTCAACATGTTAAAATATGTCAATATTTCTATAATCGGGTTTTTATCATGATTCAATACGTTCCTCAAACTCATATTTACTATATTCTCTATTACTCATATTGATACTCGCTTTGTATTATTCTCAAACATTGAAAAATCCGTTAAACTTCGAATATGACGTCAGATTAATTTTCTTTTTAATTCTCTAATGGCGTGCTATTAATCTGCTTTCTGTACATACACATACTCATACTCCTTGTATTATTCAGAAATGTTTGAAAATTTCCGTTTTATTACCTGTATGACGTCATATTAATCTTTTTTTTCAATTGGTGAAACTTTTTATTTTCTTTTTCTTTTTCACGTGGAAATCTTTCAATAGAAAATTAATTCAATAGAAAGAATTTTATTTTGGATTTTTAATTGTTGTCAACTGCTATAACGAAAAATGTTTAAATTTAATAGGAAAATGATGTTAGATTTTTGTTTTTTTAATCTCTCTATATTAAAATATTACGATTTTTAAAAAAATTTATGATTTTCAGCGTGACAGTAGGTATTTAGCTGTAAGTACACAAAATTTCAAGTCTGTAAGTTATACAGTTTCTGAGAACAGACTCTTTGACGGACAGACAGAGAAGCGGGACAACCCTAAAAAAATATCCTATCTTGACATCATTTCAGGGATACTGATATAGTTTCTCACTTTGTAAGCAAGCTTATAGCAAACACATCTTACTTTCTTACAGATTAAAAACTGTAACCTTAAACAAAATGATAAAAAACCAAAATTTAAAGTTGTTAACTTGATGTATTAGGTATTTATTAAGATCGCAATCCACATTAAACGAATTCACAGTCGTAAAAAAAAAAGTGATCACCCTTTATTAACTCTTCCGAAAATCATCGTGTAAAAGTGACTTCTAATTACCGTACAAAATTTGGGTGGTCTACGACAATTTGGATCCGTATAAGTATTTGTGGGTACTGGGCCTTATATTCGTGCTATTCTATAATTTGGGGCGCTTCGGTCTAAAAAACCGACAAAGTCCCCCTTTATAAATATTACGTTTACCGTGCAAAATATGTGTGCTACGACAATATCAGTTCGCGTTATAGGTATTTAAATTTGTCAGGACCTTATATTTACGATACAGAAAAATATGGGGGTCTTCGATAAAAAATGGACAGAGCTCCCACCCCATTATCTTCTTATAACGATTACGTTTACCATCTAAAATGTGTGTGGTCTGCGACAATTTGGGTCCGAATTTTAAGTGTTCGTGGTTATCGGGCCCTTATATTCGCTCTATACTAAAATGTAAGGGGCTTTGGTTTAAAAAAAACGACAAAGTTCACCCTTTATAAAGATTACGTTTACCACACAAAATATGAGATCCCTAAAATTTAAAATATATTTGAAATTTGGAGGCCCCAAGGGGCAAAGGGCCGATGCACTCGGCTATCTGCTCATTCTATAATCACGCCCTCCATAAAATAACATTCTCATATGGTGGGACCAAAATGGAGGCACCGAAACGCCGGGGCAGAAACAACGGATCCGAACCAGCGAAACCAAAACGGCAATGGACTCCAAAGTGGCGGGACCAAATGTGTAAGAGGTGAAATTTTATTTATTTATTTTTTTAAACTTTCGATAAAGTCATGTTTTTCTGATCCGAAATAGAATCAGGAGCCTTGATTAAATTTAATCCACAAAAACCAAAATTCGCAACGGGAAAAATAAGAACGAAAAATTATGCATCAAGCATAGATAACGAAACAGGTTGTAACACTAACAGAATAATATTAAGAAATTTCTATCTTTTTTAAAGTGAAATTGGCCAACACAGGACCAGTAAAAATCCATGTTCAGAAATTGCTATCCATATCGTGTATTCTGTGCGAATTCTCGTGCAGTCCTCTATATGATCTATAGAATTTATATGCACCACGTAATACACTAAATGTTAGATAAGTTTAAAATGTATACTACAGCAGAAAATGCACTTCTAGCAATGGACGATATTCCAAGTCCTGGTTCGAAGCTAAAAAAGGTCACGTGGCACCGGTAATTCACCCACAGAACTTCTAACTGATATTACATAGTTGCCAACCTCCCGATTTTTTGAATACCAGTAAAATCTTGCAAAAATTTTCGCTTTATTAAATGACAGAAACTGTATAATTGAACAAAACAAATATTTTTTCATAAAAATACTGGTATGAAAAAAATCGGGATGTTGGCAACTATGCTGATAAGAAGGGAAGCTACCATTGCTTTATCCCAGGAACTGTTTCATTATCTGTCGGGTATTTACATTACGTTTACGAAGCCTTCTCTTCTTTACCCAAGAAGTTATTCGCTTGGACCACGTGATCATGACGATGGAATATCCTCCATTATTGAGGGTTGGTTGGTTGATTGAATGGGGGTTTTATGGCACAAAGTCCCTTTAGGGACATGCTGCGCCAAAAAAAAAAAAGATTAGAACAAGAACAATTATTGAGGGTACATAACACTTCGGTCCCGAAACTTTGGGTCCGCCGGTTTGGTCCATAGCCATTTCGGTCCCCCACCCCATAACTCGGACTCTAATTATTGTAGGCCCGCCAAACGCTGTATGGTTCAACATTATGAGGGGTTATTATAATTTTTTATCACCCCCTCCCCTAAATTTTATAAAAGATAAATACAAGAGACCAAGAAATTTAAACTTTTATAACTAATTACAAATTGTCACAATTATTGCTAAAATTTTGTGTGTGTGAACAACGTGACATAATTTTAAAGAAGACAGTGTCAGTGGTTTTAACCGAAGCCCCCTAAATTTTAGTACAGCGTGAGTATGTGAGGCCGATAATTACAAACACTTATAATTCGGATCCAAATTGTCGCAGCACACGCAAATTTCGTATGGTAAACATAATCGTTTTACGGGTAAGGGGGGGGGGGGCTGTGGATTTTTATAGAAGCCCTCCCCGTATTTTAGTGAATCATATATATAAGGTCCCGACAAGTTAAAACACTTATAACTCGAGCTGTAATTATCGTAGAACACTCGTATTTTGTATGGTAAACGTAATGCTTATAAAAGGGGATAGTTTGTCAGATATTATTTAAATCGAATCCCCTAAAGTTTAGTACAGCGCGAATATAAGGGCCTGATAACCGCAAAACTTATAACTCGTATTCAAATTGCCGCAGACTACACAAATTTCGTATGGTAAACATAATAATTTTAAGTCCGGGTGGGGGACTCTGTGATTTTTTTATAGAAGGCCCCCATATTTAAGTGTATTATAAATATAAGGTCGTGACAACTCAAAAAACACCTATCACTCGAGCTGTAATTATCGTAGTACACCCACATTTTGTATTATAGACCTAGTGATTATAAAGGGAGGTACTTTGTCGGGTTTTTTAACCGAAGCCCCTAAATTTTAGTGTAGCTTGAATATAAAGGTCCGATAACCACAAATATTTATAACTGGGATCCAAATAAATTATTGCAGCCCGCACCAATTTCATTTAGTAAACGCAATCGTATGTTTTTTTATATAAGGCCCCCATATTTTAGTGTATCATAAATATAAGGTCGTGACAACTTAAAACACTTATAACTGGAGCTGTAATTATCGTAGAACACTCATATTTCGTATGATAAACATAGTGATTATAAAGGGAGGTGCTTTGTCGGGTTTTTTTACTGAAGCCCATAAATTTTACCATAGCTTGAATATAAGGCTCCGATAACCACAAACATTTATAACTGGGATCCAAATTGTTGCAGCCCGCTTAAATTTCGTTTGGTAAACGTAATCGTTTAAAGGCGGTGGGGGGGGAAGGCCCCGTTGATTTTGTATAGAAGCCTCCCATATTTTAGCGTATAATAAACAAAAGGTACTGACAACTTAAAACATACATAACTGGAACTTTTTAATTAATATAAAACAGTCATATTTTGTATATTGAACGTAATCTTTGTTTGCTTTATTTACCTTTGAAGAGCAATCAAAAATGTTGCAACTGACCACAGAACATTAGAAAAAACAAGCCCAGAGAAATAAATCTTGATTTTCGTCGAAAAATGTATTTCTCGTCGAAACTGATTGAACCCTAAAGACTGATTGAACTGATTAAACCCCTTAATTTTATTTATTTTTTTCAATTATGCTTTTTACAAATTTTATGTAACTTTCATTACAAAAAGCTACCTATTGCAGGCGTTCGGAGGAAAGCAATCCAAAAAATTTTGGCATATTTTCACCGATCATGACTCACAGACCCCAAACCACCCTCCATTCAAATGTTGATTTATATATATATATATATATATATATATATATATATATATATATCCATATATATATATATAATATATATATATATATATATATATATATATATATATATATATATATCCATATATATATATATAATATATATATATATATATATATATATATATATATATATATATATATATATATATATATAAAATCCTAATGAAACGAATTTGTGAAACGATTTTATGAAACGAATTTATGAAACGATTTTATGAAACGACTGATTAAACAACTGATTATGTTTCAGGGCTATTTTTAATAAAATATTAAACGCTTGATGGTGAAATTAATACCAATTGTTCATAAAAATCCACGGATGTCAAAACTGGTAATAGAATTTTGAAATTGGAATTAGTTTTCGAGATATTAATTTTTTTTTCAATTTTAATGACATTTCTGTAATGATGGCAACTAATTACTCAGTTTTTTTGTGACAAAAAAGGGAAAACAATTGAAAAGGATCCCGATAGGGATTATTGATTTTTTTTTATTCGTCATTTTCAAATTGAAATTGGATTTATCTTTTACTTCAATCGATAATGAAGACAAGATTGTGATTAAATTATGTTTTTCAGTAAAATCTGAAAAAAAAATCACATTTCTATCGTCAGGATTCAATCGTCTGTCAGCATTTAATTTAATTTATATATATATATATATATATATATATATATATATATGACATATGTCATGCTGTGACTCTATTATTTATGAACCGATTTGAATGTAACTGAGTACGTGCATACGACATACTAAGGTCTCGACCGAGTTCGTTGGCCAGCTTCATCCGCCATCTTGTTTCAAAATGGTGGCCTGTTAAAAAAAAAATAATTTTTAAAATTTTAAAAAGATGTACAAAAAAATATAAATTGAAACAATTGTTTCTGTTAAGTGTTAGAACATGATGCAAGGATTCTGGAACATTTTTTGTTTTTATTATATCGTAAAAAATGGCTGATATAGGGCAGTTTGAAATTCTAGGGTGGCTGAGGTTTTGAAACAATCTGATATTTGTTATGCTGTAACTCTCGTAAATTATGAACCCATATGAATGTGACTGATCATGTGTGCAGAACATACCAAAGTCTCGACCGAGTTCGTTGGCCAGCTTCATGCGCCATCTTGTTTCTAAATGGTGGCAAGTTATTTTTTTTTTTAATTCAAAGGTATGTATAAAGTAATTACAAATTGAAAAAGTTGTTTCCTATAAGTGTTAGATCGTGATACAAGAATTCCGGAACATTTTTTATTTTGGCTTTCTCTTAAAAAATAGCAGAGATATGGCAGTTTGGAATTCTAGGGTAGCTGACATTTTGAAACAATCTAATTTTTATTATGCTGTAACTCTCATGCTTAAATTCACATTCAAATTCAGTATTAACGAAAAACGGGATTGAATCTTTCTGTAATCGGGTTCCAAGCAATTTAGCTTCGGGTGTTTGAGTAAAATGTATTGAATTTTTAAAAACATGGACTATGAAAGCTACCTTTTCCTCCTGGTACAGTCCGGAAGGACTTTTCAAAGTTAAATTTTTGTTTTAAATGTATGTTTGTTTTTTTTTTGTTTTTTTTAATAAAGATTTTGTTTCACATTTCTATAGGGTATCAATTTTATTTAATGGCAACTGTTCATCTAAAAAACAAATTTAAAGTATAATCGTATGCCAAAAAGTAGAGGATTTGTTTTTCGGGACATTTAATTTTTTTAATAATAAATAAAAAATAAATCTTTCAATATAAAATAAAAACTCTTAGTTGCGAACACATCAGGACCGTGTAATTTTACAGCTAGTCGGAGATTTCCGCTTTTAAAAAGTAAAAATATTCAAATATATATGTGTTGGATTGGAAAAAAAATTCGCTATATAGAGGTGTCCGCTTTACGGGAATGTTCGTTATTGCGGATTTATTGTATTACAAATCTGACTTTTAAATTCCTTACACATGGGATATAATATTCATTTAGAAATAGTTTTGACAATTCTGACACAAGCACACACAAAAGAAATCTTTATTAAATGCATTTTACGGTTTCATTAACTAGGTGAAAATGTTTACAGATGTTTTCAAAACTTTTATATATTTTTGTCCCAATTCACATAGGTTATTTTAAATGCAAATGTTCAAAATCCCTCCTTAAAACGATTACGTTTACAATACGTAATTTGTGTAGACTCTGACAATTTGGATCCTAGTTATAAGTTTTGTAGGTTATCTGGCCCTTATCTTCGTGTTATGCTAATATTTAGGGGGCATCGATTAACAAAACCCGAATATATATACTATTTATAAAGATTACTTTACAATGCAAAATATGAGTGTTCTATGATAATTACAGTTCGAATTATAAGTGTTTTAAATTCTCAGGATTTTATATTTATAATACCCTAAAATATGGGGGCTTCTATAAAAGTCTAGAAAGTCCCCTCCCCCTAAATGCAAATGTTCAAAATCCCTCCTTTAAACTGATTACGTTTACCATACGAAATTTGTGTGGGCTACGGCAATTTGGATCCGAGTTATAAGTTTTTGCGGTGATCGGGCGCTTATATTAGCGCTATACTAAAATTTAAGGGGCTGTGGTTAAAAAAAACAACAACAAAAAAAAACAATGCCTTTATACAGATTACGTTTACCATACAAAATATGAGTGTTTTACGATAATTACAGCTCGAGTGATAAGTCGTTTAAGTTATCAGGACCTTATATTTATAATACACTAAAATATGGAGGCTTCTATAAAAATTGTCACCCCCCCCCCCTCCTTAAAATGATTCCGTTTACCATACGACATTTCTGTGGGATGCGACAATGTAGATCCGAATTATAAGTGTCTGGGGTTATAACTGTTCGCGCCCTTATATTCGCACTATATTAAAATTTAGGGGGCTTCGGTTAAAAAACACAACAATGTCCCCTGTAAAATTATGCCATGTTGTTCACGCGCACAAAATTTCAGCGTGCTGAGCAAGGGACCGAAATGGCATTGGGACTGAAATGGCATAGGAGCCGAAACGTTGGGACCGAAACGCCAGTTCCGAAACGGCGGGAGAGAAGTGTCGGAAACGAACTGTCCTGCTCTAGTCATTCTTGTAACCGAATTATTTTGTGCGTCTCTGTAAATCAGACATGTCAAACTCGTTTACCGCCGAGGGCCAAATTAAGCTTTATATACAAGGCCGCGGGCCACATAAAAGAGTGGTTACCATTATAACTAATAAGTATTACCATTGCACAGAAAAAAAATTTGTATGCGTACAAATCACACCCATCTTAAGGAAATATTCACGCAAAGTCCCAAAGTCAGTATTATACATAGTTTATTTTTTCTTATTTTTCGAAAAAAATACTCAAAATTACTTTTTAATCATCAAAATCTATAAAATTTATAGAAATTTCAAAATTGCATTTATTTTAAAAGTTGATTGTACACGCTGGTGCTTGATCTAGCAATGGCATAACTATCAATCTTCCGTGTTTCCTACAAGTAAAAAACTAGTCGTTGGGGGCCACCGTAATACTTACCCATCATGGATATGCATAATGTAAAATATTAAAATAAAAATGTGTAAACTACTTATAAAATGCATTGCAATTCAAATAAAATCGTGGCCGAGGCTAACGAAAAAGACAGGCTACCGCGGTGCATTCCACTTATCTTTTTTTACAGACCGCTAGAGTGACGTGATGCTCTTTTCGTACACCTGCATTGATGCATTCGAGCATCACGTGACTCCGGCGATCTGTAAAAAAAGATACGCGTAAAGCACCGCGGTAGCCTGTCTTTTTCGTTAGCCTCGAATCGTGGCTTGATGACGTCATAAACTTTAAAGGCTTGATTACTGAATTGCTTGAAAGAGGTTTTTCCTTATAACTCCAAAAAATATATTCCTATTAACTAACGGTTTATTGCATCTGATTAAGTGTCAAATTTCCAATTAAAATATATCTTTAAAGTGAAATTTGGATGAAATACAGGGTCATGAAAAATCGAAGAGTGTGGATAATAGGATTCCAAATATCTCGGCAACTAATGATCCGATTGACTTCATGCTTTATGCAAAATTTATGTTTTTTATTGTCTTTTATATTCATTTCTTAAAATAAACAATTTCGAAAATTTTTATATACCTTTTATCAGAACGAATATTTCGAGAGTCCGAAAAAAATAGTTCCGGTTAATCGAGGTTATTGAAATGAAATAGGCTTCTTCCCATTATTACATACTGAGTACATACCAAATTGCAAGTCTCTATCTCAATTTTTTCGGGAGATAGAGCGTTTACAGACACACACACACACAGACACACACACACAGACACACACACAGACACACACACAGACACACAGACACACAGACGGACGGCAAAAAAAATTTCTAAAAATATGTTTTTCGGAATCTCCAGTATCTGAAACGTGTAAATCCGTCAAAAAAAAATTTCGATTTTCAAAACGATTACAAGACTTACCCTATACTACGTATGATGGGTAAGTAATAAACTTATTTTTAATCAAATGTGATGTATTTATGTGCCACTTATTTGATTTCATTTATTAAATGTATTTTCTGGTTCAAATTAGGATTGACTTGGAAAATAACAACAGATTAGAAGCTACTCAAAGCTCTCCTATAAAAGTGCACTACTGAACATAGCTAAAATATGCTTAATTGTATACTATACTTTTAAAAATCGGTCAATTGATGAATAATTACAGAAATTTGGAATCCCCATAAACATATACTATTTTCGCTGTAATATGGAATCGTACAGAATTTTGATTAATTGTAGTAATAAATTCTGAAGAATAATTTCAACATAAATCGTTAGAGGTGTAGTAAATATTTCTCACGAAACCACGAAGTTCATCTCACGAAACCCTATTGCTCCCACTCCGTTGTCTGTCTGTCACAGAGCCATTCTCAAAAACTGACTAACTTACAGAGTTGAAACTTAGTGTATAAATCTGAATAGCAGCTGTGAAGAGCTCAAAATATTAAAATTTGAAAAATTCGTATTATTTTAATAAATAGAGATAAAAAACCAAAATTCTAACAGCCTTTTCCTATTAAATTGAAACATTTTTCGTTATAGCCGATGCCAAAAATTAAAAATCCACGATGAAATTCTTTCTACAATAATTAATTTTCTATCAGACGATTTTCGCGTGAAAAATGAAATAAAAAGTTTCACCAATTGAAAAAAAAGATTAATATGAAATAAATGTAATAATATAAAATATGACGTCAATCAATTTTGATTGATGTCATAGTGGTAAAAAAACTGTAAGATTTCTCAATAATACAAGGAGTATGAGTATGTGTAATGTACACAAAGCAGATTAATATCACTACAGCGCCTAGAATACAATTCTAGGCGCTGTAATATCACGTCATTAGAGAATTGAAAAGAAAATATGACGTCATATCGGAAGTTTAACGGATTTTTCAAAGGTTTCAGAATAATAAGCGAGTAACAATAAGCGAGTAACATAAGCGAGTAACAATATGAATAATAGAGAATAGTAAATATATGATATAAATGCTGGACGATTATACCATGAAACATTTCTACATTAAAGACGTGAGTATAAAACATCACAAATTTAGTCAATGGTGTATACAAAACGTTTGTATACATATACACCATTCAGTAAATTTGTGATGTTTTATACTTACGTCTTTAATGTAGTAAATATATGAGTTTGAGAAACGTATTGAATCACGATAAAAACCCGATTACGGAAATATTCACATATTTTAACATTTTGAAGGTGTACAACATGTTAATTTTGAATTTTTTTTTAATATCGCATTTAGTCCACATGACAGATATTATTATGACAGAATATAATATCTGGCTTGGCCCGCTATCGAGCTGGTTTAGATATTCGAAAAGACGAGAAAAATATACCGGTAAATTTTTACTTTATAAAAAACATGACTTTTTTTTTTTGGTTGCTAAATGAAATTTATATGGATTTATTAAAGAAAGGATAAAGTGTTTTGAAAGTATTATTAAACGAAACCCTTAGAGCGATCTTTGATCACACTTACCACACTTGTTTAATACATTTTTAGTATATTCTAAAAACTTCCACTGCGATGATTTTTGTAATAATGCTTGGTAACATTTAAAATAAAATACATTTTCTTTGTTTGAATGATTGTTTTATTAAAGTAATAAATTCTGTTTGAAAACGTTAATACTAACAAATAACGAGATAGCAGTATGAAATTGCCTTGAAGTTAAAGTTTGTTCAGGTACTTTGTAATCTAAATTTAGACTCCAAGTTATTTGTCTTTTGGTATGGTCTTTTAATAATCCACATTCATAATTTGTCGATTTAAAATAAACATTGTAACCTTGTTTGACAGTTCGAAATTAACAGTTAAAACTGCCTGATGGAAAGCCATCAATGTTTATAAGAAGGTAGATCTGTTTATCTTCACTACCCATATTTTGAAGATATTTTCTGGAATGACGATGATTAAGCATTTGCGTACAAATATAAGTTTATAAGCACTATAAGTTTTTAAGAACATATCCGGCTTTTATAAATCTATCCACTATATATAAATATTTCTAGCAATGGTACGTATAGTATTTTCAAATTTCTTTAACTCTAAACATCATTTCTTCGATTTCGTGGTGAATGATTTCGACTCGCAGGACATTTAATGTAATAAAGACAATAATTAGTTTTTGAAGCAAAGGTATTTTCTTCAACAGGCTTTGTGAAAACCCTTTGATTTTCTATTAAGAAGTCTCAGCTTCAATTCTGACAGTTTATCTTTCCGATTTTTAGTTTCCTATATACTTTGTGCTGAGCAGCTCTTAATGTTACATTCTTTTCAAACTCCAATAGTGTCTACATATCACGCGTAAAAATTCAGTTTTCCTTTGAATATAATTGCATTATAAAACACCTTTTAAAAAATCTGTGATGTTAATCTTTAGTTTATTATATTTATTCAAAGTGGTAAAGAGCTTTAACATTTTTTTTTTATATATAAATCCTGGGATGTATGAGAGTATGTCAATAAAGTGTGTATATGTCAATAAAAAAAGGAAAGAAAGATCACGCAGGATTCCAGAAAGATCACACTCATTTACAAACCTAAGTAATGAAAATAATAAGAGAGCTTAAATTCAAAATCCATATGTTCGACTAAAGCCCAAGTGCAGAAGAAACCTGGATGACATATTCGGGGGTTTTGTATCAATTACAAAAGTGATAATTTTTGTCACTTTCAAAGCGACTTTTAAAGCTATTTAATTTTATATTGTGATTTTTTTTTAATGTTAACTATTTTTAATTAGACAGAACTTTAATAATTTTAGAATACATTTCTTAGTATGTAATAAATACACTATATTATTTTGTAAAGTTGTGTAAAATCGAAGAGTAGTAAAATAAAGTATTAGTTTCGACATTAAACAAAAATTATATGTAAAATAATTAAAAAAATTTACAAATTTTTAACTTTTCAGATTCAAGATGTAGCTTTGCTACGTACTGGATTCGTTTGTATCCATGATTTTTTTGTGCTAAAATGTAAAATTGATTTATATCTGTCTATATACATCACTATTGCCCGATGAGCGAGATTTTTTAAATAAAGAATGCTACCGCATTCTGAAGAGAAATATTTCCCTTATTTAATGACAGAATAAAGACAAACATTGCTATTGAAAAATAGTGGTAGCCTTCTGAATAAAAAAGAAGCCCTCAAAACTGGTAACACTGATATACATATCTTTCTTATGTTTACCATCTCTAAGACTACGGTTGGTGCAAGTGTGTTCGTACAAAATGTATTTTCAGCATGCGTGTTCTTACAACTAAATTAAATACAAGTAAAATGCCAAAAACTTCGCGGGCCACAGATAAGTTGTCGACGGGCCACGTGTTTGTCATGCCTGCTGTAAATGAACGAAAAATGTTCCGCACTCCACAATCAATTGGAAGCATATCATAGTGCGCCGCAGTGATCCCTTTTAAATTCATTATGTTTGAAGTATCATAACATATTAAAATGTATCGCAAACGATTTTTCCCTATATATTTATCATAATGGAATGGAAATCTTTTCCGAGTCCCTGTAAACAAACTATAAATGCTACTTACTCTATATTCCTGAGAAAGATTGTTATGGTTCACCTCAGTGGTGCATGATCTCATTATGTTTGAAATATCGAAACATCAATAAAATGCACCACGGAAGTTTTTTCCCTTAGACCATAACGTAACGGAATCCATTTGTATGCTCCTGTAAGTGTCACATACTTCATTTTCAACACCAAACAGTCTGTAGTAAACCTCAATAACATATCAAAATTGCATGGTAATCCGAGTATATTTACGAGAGTTAAAGTACGGACAGACGGCCAAACAGACATTTTAGTTAAAAACGCATATGATAACTGAAAATGCAGTTCCAACAATTATCGCTAATAGACAAACTGAATTCATAAACACTTTTCAACATTTTTCAATTCATAAACAAAGTGTTAAAAAAGCAAAAACAGACCAAGATTATTGCAATTTTGTTTTTAAATATCACGGGTATTCAATTGTGCTTCCTAATATATTCGTTATACAGCTTTCCATATTATAAATTTGCATAATATTGTTAACTATTAAATAATCATTTAATTTTAAATAATAATTTAAAAATTAAATATTAATTAAATGTATGTTTGAGTTAAAGTTGAAACTTCATACATTCAGAATACAAAAGCGATTCGCAATAATAATAAAAAAATAGTTATCAAAATAAAACAAGAAAGAAAAATCATTCGCTGAGAATAAATTATGAAACACTTTCCAACGCTTCCAGAATACTTTAACAAAACTTCGCCGTTTAATAAGGTAATGAAGATACATGAGTAGACATTTTAGAAAATGCATAACACATTTGAAAACCTGATTTCAGCAATCTATAAGATATCTATAAAATATTAGTAATTCAATTGAAGTAATCACTTTCTGTTGAGAAATTTTCAAAATACGCTGGTTTTTTACTTGAAACGGTTATTGACAAATTCGACTTTTTGAAAATGTATAATTATTCCACTATAAGATTAATCCTATGTTTTTATGATGGAGTAAAGTTGCAAGTTCTGTAAATAAAATAAAAATAAAACAAATGCCATAAGAAAAACTTAAAATTTTTTATTTAAGTTTAATAGTAAATTATTAATGGTAAATTAATAATGGTAACGTCAAATTGAATAAAATATTATTTTTCAAGCACGAAACTTTTTTTGGTGTCTTAATGAATGTAATTTAAGCAAATTTCAATACAAATAATACCACATTTTATAAAATTTCTTTGCTTGGCGTAAAATGGGTTAATGTGTACTGAATGTGCCCCCTTAATGTGTTCTATATATGCTCCGCTATAAAGGAAGTGTTCTGAAAGTGTACCGAAAGTGTTCTGCTCAGGATATCTGTTATATCTAAACTTGGGAACAAATTTGAGAACGGATTAGGAGCACATTTGGGCACACTTGTGAAATAATTGCTTTCAAAATGTGGGCTAGAAAGTGTGCTGAACAAACGAAGTGTTCTCAGAAGTATTCCAAAAACAGTTCCAAAAAGTGTTCTAAAAAAAAGGTGACAAAATAGGTGTTCTAAAAAGGTGTTCTGAAAAGTATATAAAGAGTTGCAGTGTATATATTGTACATAAGTATTCTAAAAATAAGTTTTAGCAAGAAAACACATAACACAGTTGAAAATTCCCCTTCAGCAATTTCTAGCAATAGACGGAAATGTACTTGAATTATTTTGTACAGCCCTGTATATCCCCTACAGATTTTTGTACAATCCCCATATTAAGCTACATTTAATTCAAGCAGAACTTCGCCCAAAAATACAGAAATTACACTTCAAGGAATTATTATTCACAGCCGGCTATGTATCCAATTCTTATCATAGCTCTGTATATGATTTAGTTTATATTCTACAAACATCTCTTAGTATACTAAATATAAATGAGCTTCAAAATGCATAACTCAATTTAAAAACACCTTTAAGAAATTCACCCTCATTCTCAGTAATGCTTTCGAATACCTTTGTGTAGCCCTGTATATGATTTGTAGAATTTATATACACCACGTGGTATGCAAAATTTAGTTAAACTTAAAAACGCATATCATAACTGAAAATGCAGTTCCAATAATTATCGCTAATAGACAATACTGCGAAGACAGTACCGTATAAGTCTTTTGTATGCCCTTGTAAATGAACGATAGAAACTTGTAAAATTGATGTGCACATCATAGTTTACAGTAAGCATTTTGTAGTAAATCTCAGTAATGCATATCAATTTCATCATGTTTGAAATATTGTAACATAATTTTAAATACTCCAAGAGTAGTTTTTCGCCGTAGACCATTATATTACCTAATTCATTTGTATGACCCTGTAAATTAATGTTAACTGCTCTGCTCTACATATTGAAGAGAAAGCACGTTTTAGTGCGTCTCAGAAATTCATTTCAATATCGTTATGTTTCTAATAGTGTAACACCATTAAAATACACCACAAATGAGTTTCTGCATAGACCATAATGTAACGGAATATTTTCGAGTGCCCTGTAAATGAACTATAAAGTCTACACATTTCATTTTCAATACCGAACATGTCATAGCAAACCTCAGTAACATATATCAATTACATTGCAATCTGAGTATATTTATGCCAGTTAGAGCTCGGCCTGACAGACGGCTAGACAAACCGAATTCATAAACACTTTTCAATTGTGTTTGGGAAATGTTAAAAAGCGTATATATTTATATTAAATAATTGTAATTCCTTTCAATACAATGTTGATTCTAAATTTTGAAATTCGAATATTCGTAAACTTAATGGATAGAAAATTATAGTGCATCCTGAATGAAAATCAACGTAAACATTTCTTGCAGTATTAGATACGTAGATAAAAACCCCTATTATTTTAGGAGAATTTAATTTAATGATCCTGTCCCCAGATGGGACAAAATGTGCATATAACTCATACAATAAAGCAATTCTGGAATCTTCCATCGACCTTAAAAGTGTAAAAAATTTCCATCTGCACTCAGAAAAAAGTTTTGTTGAAACAACAAAAATTTGGTTGACCCAACGAAACTTTTTGTTTAAATATAAGTCAATGGAAATTTTGTTTGAATCAACCAAAAAATTTTTGTTTTGAAATTCCAAAAAAAAATTTTGTATCGTCAGCAAAAAATGTTTTGTTAATTCAAGTAAAATGGTTCAATTTTACTTGAGAGAGAGAGAATTTTGCTAAAACAATCAAAATGTACTCAACAAAACATGTTTTGTAGTTTTAATCAATTCATTTTTCTGGGTGTGACGAAGAGAGCATAAATTATTTACTTTTGAAAATATAAGCTTTTTTTCTATAATTTCTAGAGGATTTAATTCTGTTGATTATAAATAAAAGAAAAATGTGAACAAAATATTTTTGTGGGCAGGTTTCATTTATGCGCCAGAAGGTTTAGGACTGATAAATATTTTTTTCATTTTTTATATTACCTACACACTTTTTTTTTAATTTCATGCTTTTTTTTAATACTCCACATTTAATACATTAACTCCACACTTACACAAATCCTTAATTATAAAAATGACTTACGGTTAATAACATATATACATCTTTCAGTCTTACAAAAACAAACTACACCTACAACATAAATACACCACACATACATACAAATCTTACACCACATACACCATGCACACATCTTACAATACACACATACAGCGTACATCTTACAATACATGCAGCATACGTACACCTACATCTTACAATACATACAACATACATGCCTCTTACAATAGATACATACAAAATACATATATCTTATAATACATACATACAACATGAATACATATGTATAGAACACATACAGAAAACAACGCTTCATCAACAAATGAAATTAATAGCGACCACTCTGTCGCTAATAACATCCAGTTGAAGTATTTTCAACAATCCTAGTTCAAATAAAATTTACATTTAAACTGGCGAAACTATCATAATCGGAATATTCTATAATATTTTAGTACATTGATTTTTCTACAATCAAAAATAATGCGTGGTAGAAAATCAATGTTTGGTTATATAAGGACCAATATAAAAGAAGACTATTGGTTAAATGTTGGCTAAACATTGGAAATACTTGGAATGAAATACCACTATACAAAATACAGGTTTTATATTGGCAATGAAATTGCGAAAAGTTTCTTGATAGTATTGGTGCAGTATTAGCAAAATGTAAACCTCCCAATATTGGGGCCATTTTTCTAGTCATACTAGGATGCTGTCTAGGATATTAGCCAATTTATAGATTATAAAATATTTTTGGCTCAATATTGATTCAATACTAAAGTATCTACACTGTCTTTAATTATTAAAAAAACATATCTGAATAAATTACATCTGTTAAGAAAACAAAAGTACTCCTATTCGACATTGGACCACTAAAGTGTCATAGAAAATAGTATATTGTATTTTTCGCTTTCCAGAAAACCTACTTATCAATGCACCATATTAAATAATTCCATGCATCAGCTCTGCCGATTTCATACTTAATACATTATCTACATCTCTGCGTACATCCTTGTTTATATACTTACATACATTCTTCTTAGATATAGATATTTTTACATACATACATTATGCGCACTTATATACATTTTACAACATTCATCTCATAATATGCGTATATTTCATAGCACACACAACATACATACACACTTACATGCAAAAACGTATAATACATAAAATAAGTACCGTCGGCCAAAAAATTAAATTGTTCAATTCTTTTTTAATCGTTGCAAAACACATTCCAGTGTGGACAGTTTTTAAAGCATAACAAAAACACTAGCTGTAATTTTGATTCGAATATTTGAATACCTTCCCGAAATTTGTTATTGAGAAGAAAATTATAGGTCATCGATGTTTTTCGAAAATATACTTAAAAAATATATATATATTTGGAAATAATTTTTCAAAAAAGTATATGATTTGTGAGCTATAAAATGTTTAACAGAAATCGAATTATAGTTACTTCAAGTACAAAATTACATCTTAATCCGTCAAGTAGTTTTTGAGTTATTCTTTAAGAACTTGCCGCACTGCAATCTATTTTGCTACGATCTAAAAGAATTTAACATTAGGAATTCCAGACCTTAAATTTTTATTATTCCTAAAATATTTCACCAAATGACTTCGCGTTTGGTATCCGAAAGTAAAATTTACCAATAAAATGAAATACGCTGTCAAAATCAGGTGTTTCTATTGGAAATTTTAAAGTTTGGCGCAATTTCTATATCTAGACGATCCCTAAGAAGTGTTTGGTACAATTTGAGTAGAAATACGACCCCCTGAGCTCATTTTTACCATAAATTAAAAGAAGATATAATTTCCAGTTGAACGGCTATTTCAGTTTTTTCTAGGACAATTTGGTCATTAAAATGTAGGAAATGTTCTATTTTATTTCGCTGGCTCTACAGCACTTTTCACAACAACACTTTTTCAAGAAATGAAAATAACAGCTACTCTGTCTTTACAGGTTAAAAGAAACATACCTGAATCAATAATATCTGTTGGAAAAGTAAGATGCGATCCCAGTCTACACTGAACAACTAAGGTGCCTTCGGAAGATAGTATACTGTCTTTTTCTCTTTCCAAAACTACCTTATCAATGCACCAAATTAGGTAATTCCATCCATCCGCTATATAGACGTCTTCTTGGGTTTGCTCGTGGCACCTTTCGCCATCTTTGTCGCGTATCCACACTTTCGCACTTATACGGTGTTCCAGCGTCGAATGGGCGGATGTCCTTCTGATATAAATGACATCTTGCTCGTGGAAATTACGGAAAACACCTGGTCTGACAACCAGTTCCCATCTGGAGCCGTCAAACATGTACAGTGGAGGACTAACTAGTTCGCTAGTTAATGCAGAATAGTGTTCTATTTCCCATGTGTATACGGAGTTTTCTTCAAAGAATTTTGTCCTGGCAGCCATCATGGGGTAAAAACCCTGAAATAAAAAAATTATCTCCAATTATCGCTTATCTTTGTGACGGATAAAAGAGACAATTTGGAATTCAAAGATAATGCTCTCACCATTTTGTTGCCGTTATAAAACTGGATATAATTTTACGAAATATGCTTTAAACAAAACATTATAGGTTACATATTATACATATGTTTTCGAATATTAAAATCCTCTGGCTGTCCAGCAAAAGGGCAAAATTGCAATGTTGTTTCCTATGCATTTTACTTTAAATGCTAATAAAAAGATGATTATTCCAACATTATATAAAAAACTTAATTATATATATGAATGTAATCCTTGAGAATCTTTGGAAATTTTTCCATAGAAAATTTCACACGCCTTGCATTCATAATAATCAACTTTTAATTGCTTAATAGGCGTATAGCCAACATAGTGAAAAAGTACCCAAGCTTGGGTGAATGGGTTTGCAATGAAAAAAATGCGGGTTCTTATTCAAGATTTCTAAGTTGAACCCCATCTGACCCTCAGAGTTCGGTGTAGGGGGTTAACTTTGGTATCACTGAATAGCCTTTTTAAATATATTTAACACGTATTTTTTCGTTTTTCAATCCGATGTGTATTTTTCGAGTTATTTGACCGTTTCCAGACTTTTCTGACATTCTGTATAAGTTATCAATTCAATTTTTCAATTTTTATTTTTTACCCAATCAATTATTTCGAAACCGATATATAAATCACTCTTAAAAGCTAAGAGTATTTTATAAATCTGTAAAGAGATTTCTAAAGAGCAAATACATTTTTCGGTACATTTTGTGTACAAATTTTGTTTATACAGAAAATTCAGATTTTGCCACTTTCCTTATAAGCGGTTCATATCTGGCGCAATATGTGCCACAGACGACCTTGCGTCAATAAAAAGCACTCAATCAACTAACCTTATACAGGGTTTGTACGCTTTTACCACAATTTTTTAATAGAATTTTTCGCTTTATTTAAATGCAGAAAAGTATTACAAATCCTGCTATTAAACGAGGCGTCTCCAATTTCTGCTAGTTAAATATTAACAAGTAATATACAAACTTTTTTTTTTAAGTCAATTCCTACTTAGGTCAAATAGAAATTTTTTTCCAGCGATCTACACGCTTCGCCACTGACGGTATTTATTCCTAAATTTATATCCTGCTAACTTTCTTACATAAGAGAAATTTTTGAAATGGATTAAAAATTAAATAAAAAATAAATAGCTAAAATACCAAAAATTAATAGCTCGAGAAGTATTTCTCACAAAATTGTTAGACAAACTGCGTTAGAAATTAAAAAAAATTGTGTTTTTCTTTATATAAATTTAAAATCTAATGATTATGCCGTTTTTCAAATATTGAATTTCAAAAATTACCAAACTTCACAATAAAGTGCCATAGCTATGTTACAGTTAACGATAATACAGTTTTTTTAATATTAATTAATTAATTAATATTTTTTATTAAATTTTAGTTTTATACTTCATTTCTGTTCAAAAGTATAGACTCACTCCACATTTATAGTCTCATTCGCCCGCGAGCCGCCTGATCTTCGTCCGTGAACGGCCCCATTATCTTTTTACGTGTGAAGGTGAGACTATAAATATGGAGTGAGTCTATACTTTTGAACAGAAATGAAATATAAAATTAAAATTAATTAATTTAATTTAACTAATTAATTAATATTTGAAAAAAAACTGTATTAACATCAATTGTCATCCAGTACAAGTTTAAAAAAATTTTATTTGAACTTGATAGGATGAATAGAAAATATTTTATTAACGATTGAAAATTTGAACAAGATATATAAATATATAGAGAGTGTGAGCTAATAGTAGGAAATGAAAAAGAAATTTTCTATTAAAAAATTGTGGTAAAAGCGTACGAACCCTGTTATAAGCAGATTATAAGACAAAGGAAAATATTGCAATTTTCAGGGAATTTAAAACACTTACCCAATAATTCAATATAGACGGACTTCTATTATCCGGATGTCACATCATCATATAAAGAAACAACTATTTAAAAATGTTTACGAAAACTTAAAAAAAAACTGTAAAACATTCCCTTGCATTCAGAAACCATTTAGGAAACGACTTATCAGATCTTTACGAAAATTTAAAGTAAAACTGTAAAACATTTCCTTGCATTCAGAAACCATTTGGGAAACGACTTATTAGATCTTTGCGAAAATTTAAAGTAAAACTATAAAACATTCCCTTGCATTCAGAAACTATTTGAGAAACGACTTATCAGATCTTTACGAAAATTTAAAGTAAAACTGTAAAACATTCCCTTGCATTCAGAAACCATTTGAGAAACGACTTATCAGATATTTACTGAACGTAAATTTCGAAAAATACGTTTCTGTCAATTTCGAAAACCTATTGGTTTCACAGGATTCTGATTGTTTCATCGTCTAAAAAGGCTTCAGAAAAAAGGGAAAGGTTTGTACTTAACTATCAGTTTTCACTTAATTTTCGTAAACATTTATTCTATATCAGGAAACATTTGCCTGTAAGTTTGAAGCATATAGAAATTAAAGATGATTTTGTAACTGTGCAGATAGATCAGCGCTGCTTGAGGAGAATACTTTTTATAACATGATTAAAAATAAAAAATGCGCTCTTAAAACTTACAAAATTACTTCATATTTTATAAGACATTTAAAAAAAATTACCACTACATCAAGGCTCCCAAACGGTCCGCCAACTGAATACCAATATTTTTCAACAAAAATTTTCATGGTAGGTTTCTACAACATCTCCACAAAAATTTACCCCCGAAGGTAGTTTGTGAAAAATTTGCTAGAAAAATCTAAAAATAAAATTTTTCTAAGAAAATACCGGTATTCAAAAAGTGGACCATTTGCGAGCCCTGTTACATAGATAAGAATACAGTAACCCCCCTTCCTTACCTGTTATAGCGCGCATCCTTATATCACTTGTTCGGATATGCAGGTTGTCCGAGAATCATTGGATACATATAAATTACAAAATTTCTGGGGTGAAATAACTAAGAACAATTGCGTTTTTCGATATCGCGTATTAATAAAACGTCTCAGAAAGTTTTTTTCGCAGCATTATTATTCCTAGAATTTTCTCCGGCAGATCGTGGTGGTCCAATTCCTTGGCTCGATCTCCGAATTTAACTCCGTTGGATTTTTTCATGTGGGATTATGTCATGTGGAGGATTGTGTGTATCATACGACTTGTATTAATTTACCAAAACTGAATCAGCGATCACAGCTGCTAATCAATCCATAACTCCTCCATTGAGGAGCTCAGTGAACTCCTCGCAGATGCTTGCATAAAATGAAATCGACATAGAATGAAATCGAGTATTGCAAGGACATACTTTAAAACCAATAGGCTTTCGAAATTGACAGAAGCATATTTTTTCGAAATTTACGCTCAGTAAAGTTCTGGTAAGTCGTTTCCCAAATGGTTTCTGAATGCAAGGGAATGTTTTACAGTTCAGTATTTTTAAGTAGTTGTTTCTTTATATCATGGTTCAGATCCGGATCAAGGGATATCACATCGAGATGTATTAACTTTTGTACTTCTATTGTAAGTTAGTAAGCACATTTTGTTTCTATACCATCTAGTTATTGTTTTACATAATGTTGTAATGTGTACAATAATGTGTGATCTGTATATCACTCCTAAAAGCACGATTTCAACAATGATGCACGAAGGTTACACAGTTTCAATAGGGCATTCTCCATAAATTTTGAGCATACATCCCGTAGCCCTAGAAACTTGATATTTGGAAAAGAGGTAGTGTTTAGGATACAAAGAAAGGGAAAATTATAAAATCCGGAAAATTCGAAAAAAAAGCATTCGAAAATTCAACAAATTCCATCAAAATTGAAAATTGAAAATAATACGATCTTGTAGTCTTAGAAACTTAAGATTCGGTGTGAAGGTAGTGTTTAGTATCCAGAAAAAGAAAACCTGAAAAACACCAAAAAAATCGAAAGCAAAATTGAAAAAATCGAAAAAAATCGAAAAATTTCAAATAATCCGATTTTGTTGCGCTAGAAACTTGGAATTCGGAATAAAGGTAGTATTTAGGATGCAAAATAAGGAAAAATTAAAAATTCCGGAAAATTCGAAAAAAAAAATTCAAAAATTCGAAAAATTCGAAAAAAATTGAAAAAATTAAAATAATTTGGTTTTTCAGCTTTAGGAACTTAAAATTCACAGTAAAGATAGTGTTTAGGATTCAGAATAAGTTAATATAAAAAACGCAATAAAATTCGAAAATAAAATCAAAAAATTGAAAAAATCGGAAAAATCGAAAAATAAGGAAAATTTGAAATTAATTCGATTTCATAGCGCTAGAAACTTGAAATTTGGAATAAAGGTAATATTTAAGATACTAAATAAGGAAAAATTAACAAATATGGATAATTCAAAAAATACCCATAAATTAGTACAGACGATATATGAACTCAAAGTTTCGATTTTTTGTCACTCACACACTCACTCACTCACTCTCGCGTCATCAAAAAGATTGGGTAGATCCAGCAGCCACAGAAACTTAAAATTTAGATTAAAGCTAGTGTTTCGGATACAAAGAAAGGAAAAATTATAAAATCCGGAAAATTAAAAAAAAAACATTCGAAAATTAAAAAAAAATCGAACAAAATTGAAAATTGAAAATAACACAATCCTGTGGTCTTAAAAACTTAAAATTTGGTGTGAAGGTAATTTTTAGAATTCAGAAAAAGAAAACATCAAAAACACAAAAAAAAAATTTAAAATAAAATCGAAAAATCGAAAAAAATCGAAAATTTTCAAATAATCCAATTTTGTTGCGCTAGAAACTTGGAATTCGGAATAAAGGTAGTATTTAGGATGCAAAATAAGGAAAAATTAAAAAATCAAGAAAATTCGAAAAAAAATCAAAAATTCGAAAAATTCGAAAAAAATTGAAAAAAATTAAAACAGTTTGATCTTTTGGCTTTAGAAACTTAAAATTCGCGGTAAAGATGGTGTTTAGGATTATGATAAAATATGGATAATTCAAAAAAAAAAAATAGAAAATTTCAAAAAATAGAAAGAAAGAAAAAAAAAGAGACAAATTGAAAATAATATGATCTCGTAGTCTTAGAAACTGAAAATTTGGTGTAAAGGTGGTGTTTAGGATTCAGAAAAAGAAAAAAATAAAAACACAAGAAAAATTGAAAATAAAATCAATAAATCGAAAAAAAAAAACGAAAATTTGAAAATAATTCGATAAGTTAAAAAAACGCAATAAAATTCGAAAATAAAATAAAAAAATCGACAAATTGGCAATTACGTAGCACGAGAATGTGATGTATATAGTTAGTCTTAATCAAATAATACTGTAACATATTAAAGTGTAATAACTTCCCTGTGCGTATATAATTTGCCTTAATTAAATTATTCCATTCCATCCCATAACATAGTAAGGTGTAATAACTTCCCTGTGCTGCGTAATTGCCACGTCACAAAATAATAATTAACTAAAGATGTAGAGACTAGGAGTGATTTGTGAATGAAAATTTCAGAGTTAATAAGATAGTTAAACTCGGCTTTATACGATCTCAGTACTTTTTTACGGTAAATGAGTTACGAGACTTGGCTGCATTTTTTACAGGTGACTTTTTGAAGAGATTTTATTTTACTGCATTCCTTCACATTAGCAATAGTTACGTTCGTTTTAGCATGTTTAAACACATTTCTGCTTCCTAAAGTCTCTTAGTGACATGAAGGAATACAGTTACATAACCCCTTGAGGGGCACCGGTATATAATATATACCACTTTTTAATATATAACTTTACCACCAGTATTATTAAATAAAAATGCTTATTATTATTTTTTTCAGATTGAAAAGGTAAAAATTCATTATTTAAATTTACTGGTGTCAAAACATCGCAAAATGTAGCATTTTTAGACCACGTGCTTGCCCTCCAAGGGGTTAACTCCCTATTTTTAATATTTTACTACGAGCGCAGCTTTGCAACACTTTTATTTTTACATATATTGTGCATTTTGATGTATTTTATAATATTATATGTAAAGAAGAAAGTGTTGCACGATTGCGCTCATATAAATATTTGAGGTAAAATTAGGAAAAATTGCGTATTTTTCATCCAAAACTACGAATAATACGAACTTTGAGCTTGTGTAAGTCATATAAATCCGAAAAAAACAAAAACTATTGTTGAAATCGTACAGGATAAAACTTCCAATATTAAAAAGTGAAATAATTAAGTCAGTATAACAAAATCGAATTTTAGTCTTATTTCATGGGCCAAAAACACGGCTTATGAACCCTGATCCTTTCATGTATTTTTTATTTATTTTTATATTTTTTGAATTTGACTAATTTTTATTATTTTATCTGACATGACTTTTTATTTATTTATTTAAAAAACTATCAGAAAAAAGTTCCAAAATTATCTTCAAGTTTAATCATGTCAAGTTTCGTGCAGTATTCTTGAGTAAAATTGAATAGAAATGTTGCTAAATAAAACTGATGTACACAATTTACAGTAGTGAATTATAGAGGATTAGAAAAAAGGTAATTAACCGTACAAACTTGCAAATCACCATATAAAATTGTGATTGTTACCAATTGGTTATTAATAAGTCTACTAATTAACATTATACTAAAATTTTGCTTACGGGGTCGTCTACATATAAAAATTGTATCAAACTCGAAAGTATTCAGAATATATCTATTTTGAAATTAATTTGCGAAAATAATAGGCAATATAACCTATAAAATTTTTAACAGAAATTGATTTCTAGGATATTCAAATATGCGAATCAAAATTATATCTACGTCAAGTAGTTTTTGAGTTATGCTTCCAAAGATACTGCATTGCAACCTGTTTTGAAACGATTAATAACGAATTAAACATTAGGAGTCGTAAACTTTAAACATGTATATTTCACAAACTACTTCACCAAATGGCTTCTCGTTTGGTATCCGAAAGTAACTTTTACCTAAATATCTAAATATTATAATATCCAATGGTTGGAGTATCATAGTTGAGATTTTTTTCCAACAGAGAGAAAATATGTCGGGACCAGGACTCGAACCTGGATACTTTGGTTTGCCGTACCAGCGCTCTCCTTACTGTGAACTGCAGAACTAATTTCATAATTACCAGTTCGCAGCCTTGTTCAGCAGATAAGAGTGAAATATGCTAGCCAGGATATCGTGTGGTAGCTCAGTAGGGAGAGCGTTGGCACGGCAAACCAAAATCCCCGGGTTCGAGTCCTGGTCCCGGCATATTTTCTCTCTGTTGGAAAAAATCTCAACTATGATACTCCAACCATTGGATATAATTTGACTAGTTAAATACACTTTCCTCTGTTCATTATGATCTAAATATTATATCAAAATTAGATGTTTGTATTGAATTTTTTTTAAGTTTCGTACAATATCTATATGTAGATGACAATCAAAATTTAAGCATTGCATTAGTTAGTAGACGTTATTACAAATCGATTAATACCAGTCATATTTTTATACCCTGATTGTTGGCAGTTGTCTTCAAACGTAAGTGATATAAGCAAGGGTTATTGTACTGTCTTTTCATTGTATTCTGGAAACAAAATGTCAGACAAAGAGACGTGTATTATTCCGAGTATAAAAATCGTTGGAAAAAATACAATCTCTCTGATAATTTTTACCACTCAACAGATACAATGGCTGTCATTTTAGGTTTATATTATCAGTTCGATTAAAATAGACACTTTACTTGAAAAAACACGCTGATTATGAGAAAAAAAAGAATATTTTACTTACCGGAGTGTTTTTATGCATAAGCTCAATAAGCTTAGATGTGGGGGGAAGATGGTTTCATTAATGATTTTTTGGAGAATAGTGGTCGCTGCTTAAGGGGAGGGGGGCGGTGGGAAATTAGAAATTATTTTTTCAGTTATTATGTTGTTCTAGCAAGAAATTCTTCTAAAAAAACCTTTATTCAATAAATATTTTAACAAAGTCTATTTAGTTCTTTTAATTACTAAAAGGCGTAAAATAAAATCTTTATAAGCAGTAAAATAAGTCGTATTAGATTGTTGGCATGTTTCGGGTCCATCAAAGCCATTATCACAACAAATATGAATATTCTACAATTGCACGGTAAATGAAGTTTTTATTGGAAACGCCATCATTTCATTTTCCATGTACTTTTTCAAACTACGCACGTTATTTTTTATATTTACTTGGATGTCTATTTCCATATTTGTAACCATGGAGTCACTCGAGCCACAATTTTGGTAAATTAAATGATGCTGCATCGTTACATATTGTATTTTTACGTTTTACAATCTCTATAGTTGCTCTTACAATGGATAGACAGTATAGATTGGAGGGGAAAGTTAGTTTACTTTCCTTTTAAATTTATTTGGATGGTTTCTTCTTGATATAATCTTGCCTGGGCTGTGGTTTTCTATTATACTTAACGTGAGCTATATGCTATAGCATCAATTTACTGAAAATTTAAAACAATATATAAAAGCCATTAATTAGTTTTTGTTTTGTTTTTTAATAAAAGCACTCCAAGGGTTCCAATTTTCAGAATAATTCTATATATTTTTTTCGTTTTATTTCTTAAAAGTACTTTAGTTAAAAGTTTGTACGTCCATTATTTAATTTGTTTGATAGTTATTTAAAAATATAACAATAAAGTATTACGAAAGAGATTTTTCATCAAAAATTCACATGTTATTATACTTTAATAGTAATTTGAGGACCTTAAAAACCAATAAAAAAATATTTCAAAACTTTATTAGACCTTATTACTTATACACAGGACTTCTTTACTTAGGACGTTATGTAAACATTTGCGAATGCATTTTTTAATTTGATCGAGAGTTATTTAAAAATATACGAATAAAAAGGCAAAGAGAATTTTCATTAAATTTTCATATGTTCATATACTTTATTACTAACTAGCAAGCTACGCCCGCTACGCTGGTCAATTTCTTTTAACGAACCTTTAATCAAACAAAATATTGACATTTAATAAATAACTTTTATATTTTAACAGAATAATAAGGCTACTATAATTTGTGACTCGTGCTATAGCCAATATACACGTCAGGACACGTCGCCCTTATCATTATCTTTTTACGCATAAAGGTTTCGCTATGGTACTCCATTGGAAAATTTGGTGATTTTTGAAATTCAATATTTGAAAAACGGCATAATCATTAGATTTCAAATTTATATTAAGAAAAATACAATTTTTTACCTTTCAAACGCAGTTTGTCTAACAATTTTCTGACAAATACTTTTTGAGCTATCATTTTTTTCAGTAACTTCAAATGTTTCATTTTCCGAGATTAATCTGTTGCAACAATTAGCGAAAAACCCAGTCGTCAGCAACTCATAGTTTTTTAATAAAGAGGCTGTTGGAGCAGGGATTGTCACCACCAATTTGCCACCATCACTTTTGAAATCGGTTCCGTGGTTCCAGAGATTCCATAGAAAATGTAATTTAGTATGACTTCACAACGCTTTTCGCTCATTTCACCCATTTAAATTTCGATTTTTTTTTTAAATTTATTCTTAGAGAACATTTACATCTTATAAGTAACTACAGTGCTAAATTTCAAATTTCTTGACCCTTCAGTATAAAAAAGTCGCAATTTTCGAAAATTTTCCGATCCTGCATCCTATTGATGTTAGTGGCACCGACATAAAATATAGCCTATGTTGGAGTACGGATTGTCCCCATCAATTTGCCACCATTACTTTTGAAATCGGTTCTGTAGTTCCAGAGATTTCATAGAAATTGTAATTTAGACTGTTTTTAGAACGCTCTTCGCTCATTTCACCCTTTTAAATTAAAATTTTTTTTTTTCGTTCTTAGAGAGCATTTACATCATATAAGTAACTACAAAGACAAATTTCAAATTTCTAGCTCCTTCAGTATAAAAAATAAAAATAAAACTGCCCAGTTAAACTGAGGGCATTGAGTTCACAGGCTATTCACATTAATTGTATATTATACTCTTATTTCAAAGAATTTGAAATAAGCCCATCGAAAAATAAGGAAATAAACAATATATTAAGGGGGGGGGGGGTCATCCCCCCGTTACCCCCTCATAGTTAACTAATGAACCCCTTAAACTAATCAGGGAAGCGTCTTAACCCAATGAACCTATAAACAAATTTTGAAGCAAATAGGATAATTCTGCATAAAAAACCCAATTATATAAAATAAGGGGGGATTTTCCCCCCTTTCCCTCCTTTATACTTAACCAATCAATCATGAAAACTAATCAGGGAAGCGTCTTAACCCAATGAACCTATAAACAAATTTTGAAGCAAATGGGATAATTCTGCATGAAAAACCCATTTATATAAATTAAGGGGGGGATTAGCCCCCCGTCCTCCCCCCCCTTTATACTAAACCAATAAATCCCGAAAACTAATCAGGGAAGTGCCTTAACACAGTGAACCTAATAAAACAATTTGAAGGAAAACGGAATAATTCTGCATGAAAAACCCATTTATATAAAATAAGGGGGGATTAGCCCTCCGTTCCCCCCTTTATACTTAACCAATCAATCCCGAAAACTAATCAGGGATGCGCCTTAACACAGTGAACCTATAAATAAAATTTGAAGGAAATGGGATAATTCTGCATGAAAACCCCATTTATATAAATTAAGGGGAGTATTAGCCCCCCGTTCCCCCCCCTTTATACTTAATCACTCAATCCCGAAAACTAATCAGGGAAGCGTCTTAACCCAATGAACCTATAAACAAATTTTGAAGCAAATGGGATAATTCTGCATGAAAACCCATTTATATAAATTAAGGGGGGGGGGGATTAGCCCCCCGTCCCCCCCCCCTTTTGTACTTAACCAATCAATCCCGAAAACTAATCAGGGAAGTGCCTTAACACAGTGAACCTATAAACAAAATTTGAAGGAAAACGGAATAATTCTGCATGAAAAACCCATTTATATAAAATAAGGGGGTATTAGCCCTCCGTTCCCCCCTTTATACTTAACCAATCAATCCCGAAAACTAATCAGGGATGCGCCTTAACACAATGAACCTATTAATAAAATTTGAAGGAAATGGGATAATTCTGCATGAAAAACCCATTTATATAAATTAAGGGGGGTATTAGCCCCCCGTTCTCCCCCTTTATACTTAATCAATCAATCCCGAAAACTAATCAGGGAAGCGTCTTAACCCAATGAACCTATAAACAAATTTTGAAGCAAATAGAATAATTCTGCATGAAAAACCCATTTATATAAATTAACGGGGGGATTATCCCCCCGTTCCCCCCCTTTATACTTAACCAATCAATCCCGAAAACTAATCAGGGGAGCGCCTTAACACAGTGAACCTATAAACAAAATTTGAAGGAAATGGGATAATTCTGCATGAAAAACCCATTTATATAAATTAAGGGGGGTATTAGCCCCCCGTCCCCCCTTTTATACTTAATCAATCAATCCCGAAAACTAATCAGGGAAGCGTCTTAACCCAATGAACCTATAAACAAATTTTGAAGCAAATGGGATAATTCTGCATGAAAAACCCATTTATATAAATTAAGGGGGGATTAGCCCCCCGTCCTCCCCCCCCCCCTTTATACTAAACCAATCAATCCCGAAAACTAATCAGGGAAGCGCCTTAACACAGTGAACCTATAAACAAAATTTAAAGGAAAACGGAATAATTGTTCATGAAAAACCCATTTATATAAATTAAGGGGGGTATTAGCCCCCCGTTCCCCCCCTTTATACTTAATCAATCAATCCCGAAAACTAATCAGGGAAGCGTCTTAACCCAATGAACCTATAAACAAATTTTGAAGCAAATAGAGTAATTCTGCATGAAAAACCAATTTATATAAATTAAGGGGGGGATTATGCCCCCGTTCCCCCCCTTTATACTTAACCAATCAATCCCGAAAACTAATCAGGGGAGCGCCTTAACACAGTGAACCTATAAACAAAATTTGAAGGAAATGGGATAATTCTGCATGAAAAACCCATTTATATAAATTAAGGGGGGTATTAGCCCCCCGTTCCCCCCCTTTATACTTAATCAATCAATCGCGAAAACTAATCAGGGAAGCGTCTTAACCCAATGAACCTATAAACAAATTTTGAAGCAAATAGAATAATTCTGCATAAAAAACCCAATTATATAAAATAAGGGGGGATATTCCCCCCTTTCCCTCCTTTATACTTAACCAATCAATCCTGAAAACTAATCAGGGAAACGCCTTAACACAGTGAACCTATAAACAAAATTTGAAGGAAATGGGATAATTCTGCATGAAAAACCCATTTATATAAATTAAGGAAGGGATTATCCCCCCGTTCCCCCCCCCTTTATACTTAACCAATCAATCCCGAAAACTAATCAGGGAAGCGCCTTAACACAGTGAACCTATAAACAAAATTTAAAGGAAAACGGAATAATTGTGCATGAAAAACCCATTTATATAAAATAAGGGGGGAGATGCCTCCCGTTCCCTCCTTTATACTTAACCAATGAATCCCGAAAACTAATCAGGGAAACGCCTTAACACAGTGAACCTATAAACAAAATTTGAAGGAAATGGGATAATTCTGCATGAAAAACCCATGATAGTTCCAAGTTTAGTTAGTTTGATAGCTTAGTTCCCCCTTTTATACTTATTCAATCAATCCCGAAAAGTAATCAGGGAAGCGTCTTAACCCAATGAACCTATAAACAAAATTTGAAGGCAAACGGAATAATTCTGCATGAAAAACCCATTTATATAAATTAAGGGGGAGATTAGCCCCCCGATCCCCCCCCCTTTATACTTAACTAATCAATCCCGAAAACTAATCAGGGAAGCGCCTTAACTCAGTGAACCTATAAACAAAATTTGAAGGAAAACGGAACAATTCTGCATGAAAAACCCATTTATATAAATTAAGGGGGGGGAAATTAGCCCCTTGTTCCCCCCTTTTATACTTAACCAATCAATCCCGAAAACTAATCAGAGAAGCGCCTTAACACAGTGAACCTATAAACAAAATTTGAAGGAAAACGGATATTTCTATGAAGAGTTATCGCATTACGTACGTACATACATACATACAGAACCGGCTGGCAAGCTCTCAGGGTTTGATAGCTAAAAAATGGCAATTTTAGAACGTTTTTTGCTCCTGCACCCCCTGGGGTTAGTGGCATCGACATAAAATATAGCCTATGTTGGAGCAGGGGTTGTCACCATCAATTTGCCACCATCACTTTTGAAATCGGTTCGGTAGTTCCAGAGATTACCCCCTACAAACAAACAATCTTTACTCCTTTATAATATTAGTATAGATAGATTGAGGACCTTAATAAACAAATGAAGTGTGCAGCATTTATAGTTTATCTACAGGGGTACTGAAAAAAATTCCGTTACATTATGGTCTAAACGGAAAAATTGTTTGCAGTGCATTTTAATAATGTTACACTATTTCGATCATATTTAAAAGATATAACCACTGAATAACACTGAATACAGCATAATCTAGTGCTATAGAATATATGATGTGCATAGAAATTATCCTTCATTTACCGGGACATACAAAATAATTCGGTTACAGTACAGTATATGAGTAATAATTGCTGGATGTGCGTTTTTAATTGTGGTATGCGCTTAAATTAACTAATATTTTGCATATTACTTGGTATATGTATAAATTTTATAGACCATATACACAGCTACACAATTTTAATTGTAGTACATTTCCGTTTATTGACGGAAATTGTTAAAGGGGAATTTTCAACTGTGTTTTGCGTTTCCTAACTAAACTAAATTTTCCATACATAATCTATAGATCATATACAGGGTTATACAAAAACGTTCGGATATTTTTCCGATTATAGATGGTAAATGCTAAAATCGGGTTTTTAAATGTACTATTGTGTTTTTCAAGTTGTTTATTTAGTGATTATCTTTCATCTTAATTAAACGTGTTTTGTTGCAGTATTCTAGATTGTGTTGAAAAGTGTTTCATAATCTATGCATTACGCATGATTTTTCTTTCTTGTTTTTACTTTATATACTTTGACATTCGCAAGAAATGACCAATCGTTGAAAATGTCAATATAAAGATAAACAGCCCTGTTTTTCGTTTTTAACACTTTCCAACATAGTTAAAATGTGTTTATAAATTCGGTTTGTCTGTCTGTCTGTCTGCCAATCCCGTTCCAATATCATTAGCACCTATAAATAACATGTTTGTCTGTCTGCCTCTTTTCATGTGTCCTTTCATTGTGAGCATAGAGCTCGAAGCCGCAGTAGTCGTCCGAAGATCTCAGAGCCCTGGGCCCAACCCTTTCCCCTTTTCGGTGCATTAAATTTATGAAATTTACCGTTTAAATTTTTCCGGTATTGAAATCAGCTTTTAAAGGATCCGGCCAAGCGTCCAGGAAAGAGCATAGGGACGTTGGACAGTCTGTCTGTCTGCCAAACTTCCAATTGTTTATTTAGACATTATCTTTCACCTTATAAAACGTGTTTTGTCACAGTATTCGAGATTGTGTTGAAAAGTGTATCATAATCTATGCATTACGCATGATTTATCTTTCTTGTTTTTACTTTATATACTTTGACATTCGGAAGAAGTGACCAATCGTCACGAAATTTTAATCTAGTGTGAAGATAAACAGCACCGTTTTTCGTTTTTAACACTTTCCAACAACGTTGAAAAGTGTTTATGATTTCGGTTTGTCTGTCTGTCTTTGTGCAATCTGTCTTTCCGTGCTCTAACTCGCGTAAATATATACGGATTATCATGCAATTGAAATATGTTATTGAGGTTTACTATGGCATGCTCGGTATTGAAAATGAAGCATGTAGCACTTATAGTTTTTTTACAGGGACACTCAAAAGAATTCCTTTACATTACGATCTATGGGTAAAAATCGTTTGTGGCTTATTTTAATGATGTTACACAATTTCAAACATATTGATACGCTATATGGCCAATGATGATCAGTCACTTGCGATTTTAGACGTTTTGTTAAATATCTGGAAAGATACATGAGGAATTATCTTGAAACTTCAGAAGTGTAAACAAAATGATAGACGTCATATATTTCCGCGAAGATTTCATCCCGAAACCCCATAAGGGGCCGTCAACAAATTGAAGAAAACGAATACATTTGGGATAACCCTGTAAAAACTAATATCGCAAAAGCGTTGAAACGGTAGCACATGCTTAGGAGGCTTCTTTAAATAAACTATGTTCATCTTTTTGAGGATAGCACGTATACTCGTGGAGAAATTAAGGTTTTTATAAGAACAATCCCAAATTTCACCAAGTATTTTGCTTATAATTTTCAGAGTTCTTAATATAAAATAATGTTCTTTTTAGGAACGACGACACACAACATTATGTACATCAGAATGTACTGCAATCAGAATTAAAAAATAGTAAACATTGGAGGGCAAATGAGCAGGTTTACTAAATATTGTTTCACTGCGCATGCTCGAATTCAATCAAAATATACTGTGCATAATATATTAGCTAAATGTATAGACCAACTTTTGTGAAAGTCTCAAAAACATAGATTGAAAATTCTGATAGTAATAGTCGATAGAATAAGCTCGAAATTCGCTGTTCCCAAAAGGAAGTAAAAAGATAAGGGGTTGTATCCAAATATACTAGCTTATGAAAGTTGACATAATAAGAATGAAGTGTCTCTCATTGTATATTTGGATACCGCACCTCATCGTTTTGCTTCCTTTTGGAAACAGCGAATTTCAAGCCTATTCTATCGACTATCACTATCAGAATTTTCAAGCTATGTTTTTGAAACTTTCACAAAAGTTGCTCTATACATTTAGCTAATATATTATGCACAGTATATTTTGATTGAATTTGCGCATGCGCGGTGAAACAATATTTAATGAACCTGCTCATTTTTCATCCAATATTTATCATTTCTTAATTCTGATTGCAAGGTATTGTATATAATGTTGTTTGTCATCTTTCCTGAAAAGAACATTCTTTTGTATTAAGAACTCTGAAAATTATAAGCAAAACACTTGGTGAAATTTGGGAATGTTTTTATAAAAACCTTAATTTCTCCACGAGTATACGTGCTATCCTCATAAAAATGAACATAGTTTATTAAACGAAGCCTCCAAAGCATGTGCTACCGTTTCAACGCTTTAGCGATATTAGTTTTTACAGGGTTATGCAAAAGATATTCGGTTTTCTTCAATTTATTGACGGCCCCCTATGGAGTTTCGGGAAAAAATTTTCGCCGAAATATATGACGTCAAATATGCTGTTTACACGCCTGAAGTTTCAGGATAATTCCTTCTGCATTTTTCTAGATATTGAACAAAACGTCTAAAATCGCAAGTGACCGGTTATCATTGGCCATATAGTGTATTGATATATATCATTGAAATGCACTTCAAGATGCTTACTATAGATTATTATATGTATAGCATTCATCGTTTTTTTACAGAGACTCACAAAAGAATTCGGTAATGTCTGTTAACAAAAAGTGCGTTTTCAGTTTCTGAACACGTTTCTAAATTTAACTGAATTTTTGTCTATTACTTAATGTGTATAAATTGTATAGATCATATACAGGGCAGCACAAAAGCACTCGAGTACATTTCCTTTTATTTACGGAAATTCCAGAATGGGAATTTTAAACTGCGTTACGCATTTCCTAACTGAAATAAAATTAAGCATTCTATGTAGTATATATACAAATCTATAGATCGTATACAGGGCTGCACAGAATAACTCTTATATTTTTCCGAATATTGTTGGTAACTCTTGAAATTGTGTTTTTAAATACGTTATGCCTTTCCCTTTTTTAAACGCGAAAGATTTGTAAAATAATTTAGTAAGTTTTGGAAAGCGTTACATAATTTATGCTTGGCGCACGATTTTTCGTTCTTGTTAAATTGGCCGTCGAATTCTGTATAATTTTCTTACAGAGACACGTGAAAACTTTTAATCTATCAGCGAAATCTAAAACAATGAGATGTAAAATGAATATGTCTTGCATCAGATCGGATATCCCATTTTAAAGAAACCCGACCCGACACGCAGTTTGGGTCGGTTCGGGTTAGCAATAATTTTTTGTTATTGTTACGGGTCTCATTGACTGTAGTTGTTTTGTATTCTGATTGGGTTTGGCTTGGGTTTTCACTCTTGCGGGTCGGGTTTGGTGTATCCGTATTTTTAGACGAATACCCAGAATATTGTTTAACATGAAAAAACAAAACATTTGATGAAACATTTGAATAAATGAGAATATATATGTTCGTTTTTAAACATTAAAAGTAAAATTTATATGATATTAAATATATAATTACGGAGTATTTTTTCATAATTGCAATAAAATATAAAATAAGGAATAAAATGTGGAGTTGAAGTGCATTAGGCTCGGGTCGGGTTTCGGGTTGATTTCAAATAAATTTTTCGGATTCGGATCGGTATAACCCAGAATAAAAAAAGGTCAATATCATCACTGTTTACTTTTCATTGGATTTTAACATTGTTCAGTCCATTTATAGCTATGACAATCTGGTATCAAATCTGATATTCGGAGAAATTTATTCTAGCATAAATCTAGAATATATTTTTACAAATATACTAAATTTTAAGCTATATAAAAGCAGCTTATAGCCACCTTTATTTAATATCCGCTATCAATATTCGCTCACATAAAAATAGGGGAAAATGACCACATAAATCTATAAACTACAGCTGGTGGTGCAATACGTATTCACTTTTATAGTCGTAAATATTCTTTTATATCGGGTGTTTCTTGACCATCTATCTCTTAAACGTGATGACAGTGAAACTAATTTATGGCATGCATGTAAGCCATTTGCCATAAATGGTTAAGAACAGCCGTATGGAACTATAATTCATTTTTTTTTTCTAGCCTGTATCGAGGTATTCTGATTTGCTTCATTAATTTTGTTCACTGTAGGAAAAATGTTTAAGTTCAGGAAGGAATAAAAAAGTTGAAATGCGAAGTGTTGCAGAATAGATAAGGGATTTTATAGGTATAAATATTTTTTTCATATCTCGAAAATCTTGACCAATTATCTCTTAAACATAATGAAAGTGATACTAATTTATGATATGCATGTAATCTATTTGCCATAATTGGTTAAGAACAGCAGTATGAAGGTATAACTCACCTTTTTCTAGCCCCTATCACAGTATTTTGATTCGATTTATTAATTTTGTTCACTGTACGGGAAAAAGGTAAGGGATGGAGGAAATTGTAAACAATTCTGCAACAGTTGGCATTCCTAAGTATTGCAGATTAGATTACGAAGTGTTGCAGAATAAATTAGATATTTCATAGTCATAAATATCAATTCATATTGGGAATTTCTTGATCATCTATCTCTTAAACGCAATAACAGTTAAACTAATTCATGATGACATGTATATAAGCCATTTGCCATAAATGGTAAAGGACAGCCGTATAGAGCTATAAATCACTTCTTTCTAGCTTCTACCGAGGTATTCTGATTTGCTTCATTAATTTTGATCACTGTTGGGGAAATGTTTCAGTTTACGAAGTAAAAAATAAGTTGAAATACGAAGTGTTGCAGAATAGATTACGAAGTGTTGCAAAATAGATTAAGGAGATTTTATAGGCATAAATATCCCTTTATATCGGGGATTTCTTTACCATCTATCCCTTAAACGCGATAGCAGTTAAACTAATTTATGATACGCATGTAAGTCATTTGCTATAATTAGTTTAAGAACAGCCGTATAGAGCTATAACTCATTGTTTTCTAGCCTCTATCGAGGTATTCTGATTTGCTTCATTAATGTTGTTCAAATTTAATAAATAAATTGGAAACATTTCAGTTCGGTAAAGGGGCGGAGGAAGTTTAAATGCGAAGTGTTGCAGAATAGTTTACAAATTGTTGCAGATTAGATTACGAAGTGTTGCAGAATAGATTAGGGATTTCATAGTCGAAAATATCAGTTGATATTGGGAATTTCTTGTCCATCCATCCCTTAAACGTGATAACAGTTGAACTAATTCATGACATGCATGCAAGCGATTTGCCATAATTGGTTAAGAACAGCCGTATAGAGATATAACTCACCTTTTTATAGACTCTATCGAAGTGCTCTGATTTGCTTCATTAATTTTGTTCAGTGTACGGGAAAGATTTCAGTTCAATAAGGGGGGAAAGTTGAAATGCGATATGTTACAGAAAAGATTGGGGATTTTTCTTAAATATCCCTTTATATCGGGAATTACTTGACCATCTATCCCTCAAACGCGATGACAGTGAAACTAATTTATGGCATGCATGTTAGCCATTTGTCATAATTGGTTAAGAACAGCCGTAAGGAGTTAAAACTCTATCAAGGTATATTCTGATTTGCTGCATTAATTTTGTTCAAAGAGCGATGCTGGAAAAAAATTAAGACCACATGCTAATTTCGTTGTTTAGAATAAAATTCCAAAGAGTCCTTCCGGCCTGTACCGGGAGGAAAAGGTAGCTTTCCTATTTGTTCGTTTAAAAATTTTAGCTAATGTTACTCGAAACAGCAAGCTAAAATTCAAAGAACCCAATTACAGAAGATTCGTTAATACTGAATTTGAATAAGAAATTTGCCAAATTAGTCAACTATGGCCAAGTTGGCTTCATTTATAAAGACTTATTTTAATCGCCAAATTGGGCGATATTTAACCAAGGTGTCGCCAAGTTTGGCGAAAATTTGGCGCTAACGGATATGAATATATAGTTTTATGCGTATGATTGGCAAAATGATTATAACAATGAAAGATAATAATTTGCGAGAAATCGCGTTCACTAAAACTCGTTATTTCAATTCGTTAAACAAAAATTAATCGTTGGTTTTTTGTAATGTGCTGTTTTGTTTCAAAATGTCAGCCACCCTAGAATTTCAAACTGCTCTATCTCAGCCATTTTTTAAGAAAGAGGTAAAACGAAAAATGCTCTGGAATCCCTGTATCAAGGCCTAACACTTAAGCAACTCCACTTAAGCACTCCATAAATTTGAATTTTTAACTTTTTTGTATATTTATTTTAGTTTTAAATATTTCAGCGGCCGCCATTTCGAAACAAGATGGCGGACCAAGCTGGCCAACGAACTCGGTCGAGACATTGGTGAGCTTAATACACACAAATAGTTTCATCCTAATTGATTTATAAATACGAGTGTTATCGTATGACATACATCAGATATATATATATCAATCAACATTTGAACGGAGGGTGGTTTTGGGGGTCTGGTGGTCATGATCGGTGAAAATATACCGAAATTTTCCGGAATTGCTTTCCTCCGAACGGCTGCAATAGGTAGCTTTATACTTTTATGTATTGAAAGCTACCTAAAAGAGTTACTATATATCTTGAGTTTAGACGCATATATCTGACATAATAGTTAAGTTAATTCAATTGTAAATGTAAAAAAATATTTCTATCTACAAGAATATAATGAAAATTATATATAAAAAATGCCCAAAATATATTTTAAATGCTCTAAAATATGTCTTAAAATGCAGAAAATACAACTTTGGGGTTTCATGTTAACAATATGACTATCTATATATTGTTAAAAGAGCATTTTGTCAGATTTCAATTCCACATGAAATTGACCTCAATGCGCAAGCTCCAACTATTTTAATAGCAGGTATAGAATACCGAAGGGATATTCCCCTTCTATAGTTTGAGATTAGACTGCGTCTGAACAAAAGGGAAATGGAGGGGTTCAAACCCACACAATGAGAAACCCATTCATCCTTCTCCCCACCTCAATAGGAAGAAAAAATTTCTCTTTCTTTGAAATGGCAGCTGTGTCAATTTTCTTTCTTCACCCTTCGGACAAAAAATAAATCAACAATCACAGTTTTTAAAAATACATTGATGCAGTTTCTACAGGATTCTAAATGAAATTTTCTTTTTTTGTTTTTTATTTAAATCCAAGTTCACCGGATCCGAATACAATCCCCATCCTAAATTGGTTTAATTTGAGGACCGTTTGGGATAAACCGACCAGCGTAGCGAGCAAAGCTCCGTTAGTAAATTATCTGAATGTATGTTTCAATAACACGTGTAACTGATGTCCTCTTTGTTTAATATTCTTTTTCAAAAATCGTTCACATAAAAATAGAGAGAAAATAACCACATAGATATATAAAGTCCAGCTGGTGTTGCAATAAGTATTCGTTTTATAGACATAAATTACCCTTTATATCAGGAATTGCTTGACCATCTATGCTTCAAAGGTGATAACGGCAAATCGAATTTATGACATACATCTAGACACTGTGCCATTAACGATTAACAACAGGCATATAGGGACATCACTAACTTTTCTAGCCCCTATAAAGGTTATCCTGGTTTGCTTGATTAATTCTGTTGACCATTTGGAAATAAAATTTCGAAATGTAAAGGAAAAATTGATGTGAAATGTTGTAGGTTAGATTGCAAATTTCTATAAATAAGTTCAAAAACATTAGTTTACTAGACTATAAAGTGACAAAGATAATGACAATAGATGGTAAATGCAATCTTTATTAGAAATTAAAAACATGTCTCTGAGTACCGCTGACGTCATATTGACGGTGGCAACGACCTGAGCAATAAATTTCGCTTTTACTGCAATTTTTTTAACTGGTATGCAATTTCAATTTTTATATCATTGAGTAGGAATTTTTATACCATTTTCAATTTTTATACCATCGAGCACTTTCAAATGAAATTTGTTTTAAAACTATGCTTCAATTTACTTATTTTTTAAAGTTTTAAAAATAAGTTTCCAGAACGATTTTTTTTATATATTGCGTATAGCCCGTTTACGGAAGATGTACCCGTCTTCACATAAAACAATATAAGTAGTTTAGCATTTATATCTGACTAATATTCCGTAAAGAAATTAAAAGTTCATCAATAAATAAATAAAATAAAATAAACACAAATTTAACCGACAGATACAAACTAAGTTTTTAGAGATTGTCAATATCAGAATGAAACTGCACAAAAATTTTATTCTTTCTGCGGAAAAAAGGTCAGAAAATTAAACATTTTAACAATGCACTGAAAATATGAAAGAAAATCTTTCAAAACACTTTATATGTGTCTAAAAATTTCTAAAATGCAAATATAATCAACATTTGAAGTTTAATAATAATCATAATATTATTTGTTACTGTAATGTATTTTTGAAAAAATTTAGAATATGTTTTTATAAGTAGCTTAACAATATCTTAATATTGATAAATGATTTTTAACAATAGCAAGTTTGCGTTTAACATGTAAACGATAAAAGGTTAGAAAATTTAATATTTAAACAATGCGAAAAACTATAAGACGTATTAATTTTAAAAAATATATATATTTTATTAATAATAAAACAATAATAATAGTCTAAGAAATTCTTATATTTATAAAATTTTGTATGTTTTAGTTTCGAAAATTTAGAAAAGCCAAAAATCGGAATAGCCAAAAATCCATGAACGAAGATACGAAACGTAACACTATGGAATTCATATATATGTTTCAATTATTTTGTAATATCTAAATTAACTTTAATAGTTTTGTTATAATTTAAAAACTTTAAAAAAAATTGTTGGGATTAAATAAGTGTTTATGGTATTCTTATAATTAAATAACACTTTATAATTATCTCTTACATTTTATAATCTATGCAATTTGCTTTTCAAATAAAATGAGAATTCTCTGATTGTTAATACCTTTATGTTTTTCGTTTGTTTGTTTGCTGGTTTGTTTGTTTTTAATCATATTACAGGTCCCCGAGATCTAAAAGTATGAATTTAGTGGTCCGTGATGTCCGAAAGACTGTTGACCGCTTCTGCAGTTGATTAAAAGTAAGTTAAATTAAAGTGCCACCGATGTTTTAATATCCCAAATCAAAATTCCTTTACATAAAAACAGAGCGAAAATCACCACAGATCTATAAAACACAGCTGGTTCTGCAATACATAATAGTTTCCATAGCAATAACTATCCTGATACCTTTTATATCGAGAATTTCTTGACCATCCATCCCCTGAAGGCGATGACGATGAATCTAATTTATGTCATCCATGTAAGTCATTTGCCATAAGCCATAAACTGTTAAGAACAGGTGCATAGGGTCATAACCCGAATGTCTGGCCTCTATCAAGGTCTTTAGTTTTGGTTCATTAAGTTTCTTCACCATTCAGTTCAATGAGCAAAAAATAATGTTTAAAAATGAAATGTTGCAGAATGAGATTGGGGATATTACGAGATTTCTCCTATAACATAGTAAATATACGTTTAGTAAACTGTAAATTTACTATAGTAATTGAACAGAGAGTAAGTAGAATTATTAAGTATATTTCAATTTATATATGTTTATTTATTAATTTATTTTGTTACATGGTGGCTATAGAAATGTACCACAAGTAGTCTCAGGAACACATATCATTAATTCGTACAGTTTAGAATATATACAAGGAACGTTAAAAAAGTTCGATGAATGGTCCTATATAGGGCCCAACTCGGGAATAGAACTTGAAATGAAATCGACTCTCCGTCTGTATCTATTAAAGTCACTGGAGCCAAAAATCCATGAACTTACTGCCGATACTAAAAAACAAACCTCACACTACGAGATTCTTAAATAAATTTCAATTATTTTATAATATCTACTTTACTTAATAGTTTTGTTACAGTTACACAATTTTTAAATTTTTACGTTATAATTAAATAACTGTTTACAATTTTCTTATAATTAAATAACCTTTTATAATTCTGTTATATTTGCATTTCAAATTAATAAAATGGAACTTTACTCATCATTATTTTACAAATACATTTATGTTTCTTTTATCGTTTTCTTAATCATATTTCATTATTTCATAGTCCCCGAGATCTAAAAATAAAAGTTTAGTGGTGCATGATGTCTGAAAAATTGTTGACCGCTTCTGTAGATGACTAAAAGTAAGTTAAATCAAAGTGTCACCGATGTTTTAATATCCCAAATCAAGATTTGTTTACATAAAAATAAAGTGAAACTCACCACAAATCTATAAAACACAGCTGGTTCTGCAATTCAGAGACGTTTTCTTAGCAATAACTATTCTGATACCCTTTATATGGAGAATTTCTTGACCATCCATCCCCTAAAGGCGATGACGGTGAAGCTAATTTATGTCATCCATGTAAGCCATTTGCCATAAGCCATAAACACTTAAAAACAGGTGCATGGGGTCATAACTCGAATTTCTGGCCTCTATCAAGGTGTTCGGTTTTTTTCTTCACCATTCGGAGAAATTTTCAGTTCAGCGCGGTAAAAAAATAAATGCGAAATACTGTAGAATAATATTAGGGATTTTATAAGGCTTCTGCTAGAACAAAGGAAAGATAAAAATGAGCTCGCGCCGCCAGGTTCCCACGGGGGTCGCCGGCTCGCGTTCCGACCATCGCGCCCAAGTCTCTAAAGGACTTATATCGCGCCAGCAGCTTTGTCTCGCCACGGCGCTGCGATCGGCCTGGGGCCGCTCCCCACTCCGGACCCCCAAGCCAATTTACCAAGTGTCGACGAACTGGTCGTTACGAAAGCAACCCTGCTCATGGGAAACTTCCGCATGGGACAGACACCTGATGAACCGCCAAGGGTCCTCCGACGGCTTCGCTCGCGAAACCCCATAAGGGGAGACGGTCGCTAGGTCATATGTCGAGTTACCTCGACGGCTCTTCCTTTCCCACGGCTTCCGAACATTGACATGCATAGAAGGGCAAGCTACAAGTCTCATCGGCCGTGAGGTTCACATATCATATCACTAAAAAAAGAGCAGTAGGTGCCTCTCTCCGACCCAGGACCACGAGGAAACTCGGCCCTTTCCCAAAGGAGGGATTCGGATACGTTGTCGGAGCAAGGAAGACCCGCGAGGCATTTATTACCCACCGGGCGAACCCAGTTTAATGCCCAGCGACCCAGTAAACTGTAAAGTTTCGATATTATTGAACACAACGTAGATAATATACAAATATTAATTCTATTGATGTAGATATGTTTATTAGTTAATTTATTTTGCTACATGGTGGATATAGCAATTTGCCTAAATAGTCTCCGGAACACATTCCATTAATTCTTATAGCTTAAAATATATACAAGGTACGTTTTAAGAGTTCGGTGAAACGGTCCCATATTTAATCAACAACTCGGGATAAGAACTTGAAATAAAATCGACTCTCCGTCTGTTCCTCTAACGTCACTGGAGCCAAAAATCCATGAACTTATTTCCAATACGAAAAGATAAACGTCATGCTATGAGATTCTTAAATAAGTTTCAATTATTTTTTAATATCTGAACTAATTTTAATAATTTTGTTACAATTAAACAACTTTTAAATTTGCATGTCATAATTAAATAACCGTTTACAATTTTCTTATAAATAAATAACCTTTTAAAGTTTTGTTATATTTGCATTTTATATTAATAAAATGGAACTTCACTGATCATTATTTTAAAAATAGATTTATGTTTCTTTTATTGTTTTTTTTTAATCTTATTTCATTAGTTCATAGTCTCCGAGATCTACAAATATGAGTTAAATGGTGCATGAGGTCTGATAAGATTGTGGACCGCTTCTGTAGATGTTTAAAAGTAAGTTAAATCAAAGTGTCACCGATGTTTTAATATCCCACATCAAGATTTGTTTACATAAAAACAAAGTGAAAATCACCACAAATCTATAAAACACAGCTGTTTCTACAACACATATTCATTTTCATAGCAATAAATATATTTGCCTGATACTCTTTATATCGAGAATTTCTTGACCATCCATCCCTTAAAAGCGATTACGATGAAGCTAATTTATGTTATCCATGTAAGCCATTTGCCATAAGCCATAAGCTGTTCAAAACAGGTGCATGGGGCCATAACTCGAACGTATGGCCTCTATCTAGGTGTTGGGTTTGGTTCATTAATTTTCTTCCCCATTCGGGGAAATTTTCAGTTCAGTTAGGGAAAAAAAATGTTGAAATGCGAAATGCTGCAACATAAGATTGGGGATTTTATGAGACTTCTCGTATAATACAAGAAAGATAAGTTTAGTAAACTGTGAAGTTACGATAGTAATTGAATACTGCGTAGGTTCAATTATTAAGTCTACCGATTTATATATGTTTATTTATTAATTTATTTTTTATATATGGTTGCTATACCAATGCATCACAAATAGACTGTGGAATACATTCCATTAATTCTTACAATTTATAATATATACAAGGTACGTTTAGAGAGTTTGTTGAATAGTCCTAACAACAACTCGGGATAAGAACTAGAATAAAATCGGCTCTCCGTCTGTCTCTATAACGTCACTGGAGCCCGTAAAATCGATGAACGTATTGCCAATACGAAAAAACAAACGACATACTATGAGATTCTTAAATAAGTTTCAATTATTTTGTAATATCTAAACGAACTTTTATAATTTCCTATAATACAGAAAATATAAGTTTGGTTAGCTGTAAATTTGCGATAGTAATTGAACAGAGTGTAAGTACAATTATTAAATCTATCGATTTACATATGCTTATTTATTAGTTTATTTTGTTACATGATGGCTATAGCATTGTACTACAAATAATCTCTGGAACACTTTCCATCTATTCTCTAAACTTAGAGTATATACAAGATACGACTAAAATGTTCGGTGAATGTCCTATTATTAAATCAACTCGGGATATGAAAGCGCAAGTGTGTTAGGCATTGAGGGACATGTGAAGAAGCGCCTCCTTGCCGTCAAAATCATTATGTTCAAGCAGAATTGTTGACTAGGACCAATCGAACGGAGTCAGTAAGACACGTCGCGTCGCACAGTGGGGCGTTTTGAGGATCTAGGTGGACAAAATTATTGCGTTGAAGAATAATTAGGTTTTGCTGGGTTTTCGAATGTATCAGTAATAAAATAACCAAACAGTGATAAATATTTGACTTATTTAATTATTTATATTATTATTATTATTATTATTATTATTACTTATATTATTATTATTTTTTAAATTATAATATTGTATCGTCATTGAAACTACACATGTATTCAAAGTTTCAGCTCAATCGGATAATTAAAAGTGGTAAAAATTGACTTGCAAGATTTGAATTAAACACTCAGATGCACACTTCAAGTTAATATAACTTAATGATTCGCAAACTTTCGCAGGAGCTGTCTTAAGTTTTCAGTACTTTAGGAATGGCACTTTGATTTAAAAAAATGCTTATTGCTTAATAATGCTTAATACTGTAGTAAAAGTCAAGATGAAGTTTGAAAACAAGATGGCGCTTATTTTCAAACAACAATAGGTTAAATCGTGTGACAAACATGTGACATATGTCCAGTAAACTCCTGCTTTCAAATAAAACAGAAAAGTCACGACTTGCTTTCGAACTTACAGAAAAATAATGCAACTGTTGAAAGTCTCTCAAATCACGTGCGTTCTTTACGGTCGTAGTTAATCGACACATCGGGTTTTTTCGACAAAACTCATACGGATCTCGACAAAAGAGACATTCATCTACCAGTATACGCGATCTTGTTATATTCCGAGATAATCGGAAAAATGAATTTTGTCCACCTAGATCATCAAAACGCCCCACTGTGCGTCGTGTCAAATGCAATGTAGCAATGCATACAGGGCCTGATTATTCAAAAGGCACGTGAAGCACATGCTTCCCCTCTAAAATTTAAAAGGGGCCCCAAAATTGCTGTGAAGAGGGACCTCTAATTCCCATTTTCACTTTTTTTACGTTGTATTTTAAATATATTTAAAAATGGAAGTTTGCTTAATCCAAGAGCAAATCCACGCACTACCTTGTTTAACTTGTTTAACAGGGGAATAGGAATGTCATCAATAGGATGTTAATTTATCATATAGCATCCTGATGTGCCTGTTAGAAACCACTCGAGAAATTGAGAGAATATAGCTATATGTACTAAATATATCTGAAGCATATACAGGGAACATAAAAAAGCTGTTTATTGATATATATGTTACCTCGGCTAAGCTACTCCCGGGAATAACATTAGTATCATTGGTGAGTTTTTATGAATAAAGAATTAAGAAAACTTTTTCCAAATGAAAGGGTGTCCCAAAATGATACTCTGCTTCCCCTAGATCCAGAGGTTAATCGGACCCTGATTGCATAAGCATCAAGTTTTGCTACAAATTGGTGAAAACGGAAATGGAAACCCGTGCAATGTAGTGCAAGTATACGGATCAGAAACAGTGGGGGAAATGTGAAAAAATGTGAGTAAAAATGTGAGTAAAACAGTGAGTCAAATGTTTCCGCAACGGAAAGAAAGCTGTTGATAATAAGCCGCGTTTGGTCCTTCAAAAAGCACAACCCCAGACAATAGCGACTGACTTCTGTCTGTTCCCCCTCCTTAACTGAACCATAAAAAGTCTACACTTTGCAGATGTACCAGAAAGTTATCAATGTGTCATATTTGCTTCTAGCGATTCCGAACAAAGCCTTTCAGGGCCCGATTAACTTCTGGAACTAGGGGAAGCACAGTATCATTTTAGGGGACCCCTTTCATTCAGTAAAAGTTTTCTAAATTCTTCATACATGGGAACTCATTAATGATACAAGCTGCAAGTATTAATCACGACAGCGACTTAGCCAAATTCATATATTTCATTAAACAGGCTTTTTTATGTTTACTGTATTTACTTTAGATAGAGTATATCTGTAGTATGTAGTATATATAGTTTTTGTATGATCAGTTACCAGGGTGGTTTCTAATCAGCACATCAGGATACTACGATTAGATAACAGTCTGTTGATCACATTTAGATTTTCCTGTTAGACAAATTTTCTGAAGTAGGGTGGATGTTCTGTTGCATTAGGGCAAACTTGTCCCTCCACAAAAACAAAAAATTCAATACAAAAAATTAATAACAAGTTGGAAATTGTACGTCAAACGTGACAAATGAGGTGCGCTCGTACTATAGCTAGTTATATAAATATTCAGATCTTTTCTGATTTTTAATTCTGTGAAATGAATTATATCGTCTACAGATTAATTTCTGTAATAAAATAAGCATCTCGGTCGCTGGACGATTCAACTTCGGAAGCTCCTATAACAAAAAAGCACCGATTAAAAAAAAAATTCAAATTTCTTAATAAATATTTTTATTAATATCTTCTAAAGTTTTGATTCGATTTTAATAAAATTTGAAATGTCTCGACAAAATTCTGCAAAGATAATATATTTTAAATTGCAAACCATTCGGTTGGGTAGTTTTTGCGTTGTTATATGCGGACGGACGGACAGACAGACGGACAGACAGACGGACGGACGGACGGACAGACGGACGGACCAAGCGACGACAATAGGTGCTACGTATTTATATAATTACGAACGCACCTAAAAATGGAAATTAGAGGCCCCATTTTACAGTCATTTTGGGGCCCTCTTAAATTTTAAAGGGGCAGCACATGCTTCATGTGCCTTTTGGATAATCAGGCCCCCTGGTCTTCGTTGATAGTTTTTAGAAGCTTTAAAAACGTTGTCAAATGTGTGTTGTGGCTAATGGAGATTACATTCAAGAACAATAAAGATTTTTTGTTTGTGACTTTTATTTTCTTTATTTTATGCGGTTACGCACACAAGAGTGCGTCTTAAATGTATTGAGTTGCAAGTGGACTACATTGAAAAATAATATGAAATTTAGTCAAAAATCTTGTGCTTTCACTGGTCAGGACGAGAAATTATCAAACCACCCTCGTATTTATCTAATGACGGTATGTTTGAGTTCTAGTTTTAAATAATTTCAGTTTTAGATATAAATTCTAATAAAATGTTATTGTATTTTTTAACTTAAAAAAATCAGCAAATGAAAGATTAGCAAAGTGTAAAGAAAATATAAAATATTCTCTAAAACTTTTATAAAATCCTCTATAATGTGTTTAAGAATATAAAAAATTCAAAATTAATCAACGTTCACAGTTTCGTAATAAAGTTAGAGTTTATTATTTGAATCAATTTTTGTATAAATCTAGAACATATTCCTATGTGTAATTTAAACATTAAGATTAAAATAACCACGGAAGTTACCTTTCTTTAATATCCAATCAAATTTCGTGCATATACTAAATCTAGAAAAGTCAGCAAATTGTGCAGTACTTTTTTCTTTTCATAGGAATAAATATTAAACATTATGATTAATTTTTATTCCTTTGTATATCCTAACATTTATTAAACGTTAATATTAATAAAAGATAGCCAACGGAACTTATCTTTATTTTATATCTAATCAAATTTTGTGCATATAAATGTAGAAAAGATAGCAAATAGTGCAATACTAATGCGTTTTCATAGTAACAAACATAACAATAACATTAACTTTTATTACTATTGCATACACTGCAAATTCCCAGCACACATTGGAAACACATTTGGAACACTTTGATTTAAAAAAAAGTGTTCCAGTTACCTTAATGTGTACTGGTTGTGTTCCCTTAATGCCTTAATGTTCCCTTAATGTGTTCCGAATATGCTCCGGTATAAAGAATGTGTTCTGAAAGTGTACCAAAGTGTTCTGCTCAGGATATCTGTTAAATCTAAACTTGGAAACACATTTGAGAACGGATTCGGAGCACATTTGTGCACACTTGTGAAATCATCGCTTTCAAAAAGTGTGCTAGAAAGTGTGCTTAACAAACGAAGTGTTCCCAGAAGTATTCTAAAAACTGTTCCAAAACATGCGCTTCAAAATGTTCTAAGGTGACAAAATAAGTGTTCCAAAATGTGTTCTGAAAAGAATATAAAGATTTGGTGTGTATCATCTATTTTATTAAATATTAAGATAAAGGAGAACAACGGAAATTACTTCTCTTTAATATTGAATCAAATTTCGTGCATGTAAATCTAGAAAAGAAAGCAATTGGTACAATAGATAATGAGTTTTCATCGGAATAAATAATAAACATTCAGATTGTTATTTATTTCTATACAAATCCTCTCTTTTATTAAATATTAAAATTAGTAAAAGAGAGTCAATTCAAGTTATCTTTTTTTAATATTCAATCAAACTTCGTGCATGTAAATCTAGAAAAGATAGCAATTGGTGCAATAGATAATGGGTTTTCATTGGAATAAACAATAAACATTAAGATTATTATTTATTTCTATGCAAATCCTCTCTTTTATTAAATACTAGCAGAATGACCCGGCTTTGCCCGGGTTAACATAAATTAAAATACAATAATACGACAATAACAATGACGACAGTATGATTTGTGCATACTCAACCATAAATCGATAAAAAAGACAATTAGAAAGAAAAGCGTTACTTGAACTCAACCATAGTAAAATTTCTCAGCTTTATAAATGAGAATGCGCGTTTTCTTTGCGCATACAATAGAAAAATATACGATTTTCCTGACAATGAAAAATAAAATTACAAAATGTCGTAATATTTTGCGAAATTCGCTTTCATATGGCATCTCTCTATATTTTAAAACAAAACCATATCCGTGAGTAATGTCGACATCATATGGACGGTAGCAACGACCTAACCATTAAATTTCGCTTGTACTGCATATTTGTAACTACTAAATATCGCATAATTTCATTTTTGAAGCTATCAAGTAGAAAAAAAATGCGCTTTCAAAGGTAGTTTGAAAAGTTTATCTCAATTAACTGATTTTTTATGGAATTTATAGTAATTTGAAAGAATGTATATTTTTTAATCTGTGTCCAATCCAATTACGAAAGAATAAATTTATTGATCTTTATAAAGTAAAGACATTTACTTCTAAACATAGCACATTCAATTTTTATGAATAAAATAAATGTACTCTCACTGTTATTCGTTTGAAAAGCGTATCTCAATTTACTGATGTTTTGTGGATTTTAATATAATTTTAAAGTAATTTAATATTCTGGATAATTGTACGGTAAAAGGATGTTAAACTTATACTTTGGCGATCAATACATTCTGTGGAAATTACGCTACTTTGTGTAATTGCTATAAAATACTAATAATTTGTGAATGAAAACCGGCACATAATTTAAAATATGACGACACTTTGATACTTTGTGTAATTGCTATAAAATACTAATAATTTGTGAATGAAAACCGGCACATAATTTAAAATATGACGACATTTTCACCGAGGTATTAGATTTTCCTCTGAACCGATACGTGTCTAGTTAAAACAAATTCTTTCACTTCATGAATCATGTATAAATATGCATTTATATTAATAGATAATGTGCATGTTTGTCAACTTAACGAAGGGAAAACGTTGAGCTAGTTAAGCTTAATTGCTTGAAGTTTCGCCAAATTTCTCGTAATTTTCAAATAGTTAAAATAAGTTAAAATAATAGTTTAAATATTAGGTGTAGGAAATAATACATTATGAATTACTAACTCCGCAAGAATTGTTACTTTTCGCCTACAGTTAATTGAGCAAAACGACTTTATTTGAGTGCGTGACGTCACATGCACATTTGTATTTAAAACATGATAGCGATTAAAGAAATCCAATACTACTGTACTCATAGAAAAAATTTAAACAATATTATTAAATACTAAATTTAACTCCGAAAATATATTTACATTGTAATTTAAACAGAATTTGCTAAAATTGAGTTTTGAAATTATGTGATTTTTGATGCAAAACATTATTTTTCAAAAATATAGTGTTCTCTTAAGAATTGGATAATAATTTCGAAGCTAGTGAGATGAAAATGTCACCACGTTACCGAACTTATAAAAAATACATTAATTTTTAAAATTAAAATAAACGTTTTATATTTTTAAAAAATATGCGATAAACCATTTTACTTTTAATCCCATTTGTTTTAACACCCATTTTTGAAGAAAAAATAATGGAAAACACTGTATTGTTTTCTTTAAATTCAATTTTTATTCATAGGACATATACTGTCCACCTACATCCAAGGAATTTAAATATGCCTCCTTGGTTGAGGCTCAAGCTGAAAAAAGTTACGATGTAATGATTGCTAAATGTCAATATTTGACAGACGATTTTTGATTATATTGAATAAATTGAATCATGAAGTTTGAATGCGCAAAAAATATGTTTTTATTTCATAGAAAATTTACTTTAATAATAACAAACCAGTGGAAACAATTTGCCTTTGTAAAATTAAGAGCTAAGTTATTTATTTTTCTCCGTCCAAACGCATTTAAATATATGTACTATGCCGTTTAAAGCACTTATAGTAATCTTTGTAATATGCGAAAAAAATTACAACTGACAAAATTGACGTCACTTTCAGATTTCAAATTATAACGAGTTAATCTGAAATTGGTTTATAAAAATATCGCCCATACGCAGTTCCTTTGAATGGCAACAGGAAAGAAACTGAATTAGAAATTGAGGGGGAAAAATAGATTTATGTAATGATAAACTATGCAAAATTTTGAAAAAAGTGGTAAAGAATGATCTGAGAAATTTCTAAAGATGACAAGTAATTTTACTCGTGTTCTAAAGTATATGTACATAAAGTTTCATTCCGATCGGACAAAAACTGTAGATTTGTATTAGGAACATACATACATACATACATACATACCAAGAACAGCTTTTATATATATAGATTAAGATTAGTAAAAGAGAGTCAATTCAAGTTATCTTTTTTTTAATATTCAGTCAAACTTCGTGCATGTAAATCTAGAAAAGATAGCAATTGGCGCAACAGATAATGGGTTTTTATCAGAATAAATAATAAACATTAAGATTATTATTTATTTCTATGCAAATCCTCTCTTTTATTAAATATTAAGATTAGTAAAAGAGTGTCAATTCAAGTTATCTTTTTTTAATATTCAATCAAACTTCATGCATGTAAATCTAGAAAATATAGCAATTGGTGCAATAGATAAAGGATTTTCATTGGAATAAATAATAAACATTCAGATTATTATTTATTTCTATGCAAATCCTCTCTTTTATTAAATATTAAGATTAGTAAAAGAGAGTCAATTCAAGTTATCTTTTTTTTAATATTCAATCAAACTTCATGCATGTAAATCTAGAAAAGATAGCAATTGGTGCAATAGATAAAGGATTTTCAATGGAATAAATAATAAACATTAAGATTATTATTTATTTCTATGCAAATCCTCTCTTTTATTAAATATTAAGATTAGTAAAAGAGTGTCAATTCAAGTTATCTTTTTTTTAATATTCAATCAAACTTCGTGCATGTAAATCTAGAAAAGATAGAAATTGGTGCAATAGATAAAGGATTTTCATTGGAATAAATAATAAACATTCAGATTATTATTTATTTCTCTGCAAATCCTCTCTTTTATTAAATATTAAGATTAGTAAAAGAGTGTCAATTCAAGTTATCATTTTTTTTAATATTCATTCAAACTTCGTACATGTAAATCTAGAAAAGACAGCAAGTGGTTCAATAGATAAAGGATTTTCATTGGAATAAATAATAAACATTATGATTTTTATTTATTTCTACACTGTAAAAAATGACCAATGTTTCTTATTTTATGAAAATATGTTATAACCACAAACGAAAATATAATACAATCTTCTGAGTTATTCGAAATTTTAAATAGCATGTTACATTGTCTTTTGAATCCCCAGAAACGAATACATTTTCAAAATTTAAAGAATAATTTATAAAAATAAATTATTTTTAGCTGCCCGAATTTTTCAGAAACGTTTCCGAAGGGTTTTTATAGTGTATTAATTAGTGTCCTCAGGCTGGAATACCTGTTTTTCGAATGCTATCCATTCTCAAGTACACGTTTTCAGCCGCATAAGTTAATTTATACATGAAAGAGTAAAGAAATAATCTTAATTTTAATGTTATTGTTAACGCTGTTAATTTTGCATGTTTGTTTATTAAACATTTTTTTTGAGCATGAAAATGTTTACTTCAGAATTGATAGCATTCGAAAAACAGGTATTCCAGGCTGAGGACACTAATTAATACACTATAAAAACCCTTCGGAAACGTTTCTGAAAAATTCGGGCAGCTAAAAATAATTTGTTTTTATAAATTATTCTTTAAATTTGAAAATGTATTCGTTTCTGGGGATTCAAAAGACAATGTAACATGCTATTTGAAATTTCGGATAACTCAGAAGATTATATTATATTTTCGTTCGTGGTTATAGCATATTTTCATAAAATAAGAAACATTGGTCATTTTTTACAGTGTATGCAAATCCTCTTTTTTATTAAATATTAAGATTAGTAAAAGAGTATCAATTCAAGTTATTTTTTTTTTAATATTCAATCAAACTTCGTGCATGTAAATCTAGAAAAGACAGCAATTGGTTCAATAGATAAAGGATTTTCATTGGAATAAATAATAAACATTCAGATTATTATTTATTTCTATTGAAATCCTCTTTTTTATTAAATATTAAGATTAGTAAAAGAGTATCAATTCAAGTTATTTTTTTTTAATATTCAATCAAACTTCGTGCATGTAAATCTAGAAAAGATAGCAATTGGTGCAATAGATAATGGGTTTTCATTGGAATAAATAATAAACATTAAAATTATTATTTATTTCTATGCAAATCCTCTCTTTTATTAAATAGTAAGATTTATAAAAGAGCACAACGGAATTACCTTTCTTTAGTATCCAATCAAATTTTGTGCATGTAAATCAAGAAAAGACAGCAATTCGTGCAATACTTATACGTTTTCATAGGAATAAACATTCTTGCATGATATTCTTTAAGTCGACAATTTCTTGACGATCCATACCCTAAACATGATGACTATGAAGCTAATTTCTGATATCTATGTAAGTTTTTTGCCATAAACGTTTAAAACAGGAGCACGAGACCATAATTCATATTTCTAGCCTCTGTTTTGCGCCATTAAATTTCTTCACCATTCGGGGATATTTTCAGTTCAATAAGGGAAAAAAAAAATTGGAATGGGAAGTGTTGCAGAATAAGATTAGCAATTTTATGAGACTTCTTCGATAATACAGGAAAAGTAAAATTACTAGACTGTAAATTCATGTTATGAATTACGATAAAGGATACATAAAATTAATTTTTACATATACAGTAGAGCCTTGATTATCAGACGTAATTAGGACCGAACCTACACGGATAATGAAAATTACTGGATAATCGAGTATTTATCAATCATCTAGTTTAGTATGTAACATCGTCATCGAACTGCTATTATGACTATTTAAACTGCTAAATAAATACCTAAATTCAAATTATACATGAAAATAAATTTATTTTGAAGTAAATTATTTTATTTGGCAGGCGTACCAATCGTACACGAACAGTAAGCGAGTGCTTAGCGAAAATATGACATTGATTTATCCCCCCCTTTTGAAATTCTGCAGCTGTGAAAATTTCTGTTCGTGAAAAAGATGACAAAAAAGGGTTTTGTTCTCTGCGCTTGCTTACAATCAGAGAGAGTGCAATGACATTCGAATATTGTGGCACTCGGCAGTACGGCCTTACAAATTTCGAAATGGGGCGTGTTTTTGTTTATAACAGGGATGTGTACAAAGGGCGTGGGGGTGGGGAAAGAGTACTCTTATACCGAGATCGGAGCTTGCAGAAGCTCAAGCTAATTTCAAAGGAATTATAAGAAAGGGAATCAAAATATTTATCTGTACTCGTAGTTCGGAAAGGACCGCTTGCATAAACGTTAAAAAAAAAAAAAAAAAAAAAAAAAGTTGAAAAAAAAGGTCAGGAAGCCGACGTAGGTTTACGGAGAGTTCGGTTAAACGAGAGTCGGACAATCGAGCTTCTACTGTACTGATTTGCATTCATTACTTTATTTTTAAAATGACAGTTGAAATCTTGTACTTTAAATAGTTATCGGTACACATTGTTAAAAATTTGCCAGTCATTCTGTCCAGTCATTCGACCGTTTTTATGAAATTGGTTACATAACCGTAATTTAACTCTATACTGACCATAATATTGTCCATATTATGGTCAGAATAGAGTTAAATTACGATTATATAACCGTTTTCTAAAAAAACGGTCGAATGAGTGGACAATTTGCTGCAAATTTTTAACAGTGCATGTTTCATTTATATTTAGAACTACGAAGCCATTACAGGTTTTCCCATAATAGATTGATATTTTAAAATATCTTATTTTCTTTATATTGAATGTTATTCTGGATCCAGGAGAATTTGTGAAACCAAAGGAAAAACATATATCTTACACTGCATCAAATCTTAAACAACTCAACAAGGGTGATGATTGTGATTTGTATTCGAACAGATTTTTTTTTAATTTTCGATAAATGAGTCAGAAATGCAAGATAAATACAAGAAGATATACACAATATTCAAATGTACAAGTTCGAATAATACAAGGTCCAGTATTACGCTTACGGACTACTTACAAGAGATACACAAACGATAATTCATTTTTCGATAACATCTTTTAAGTTATAAATTAGTGTTGTCTCATGACGATAGTTTTCTCCTCTCCCGTACAGTCGCGTCCGCAAATTCGATTCAAAAGGCCAGCTTTGAGATCATTTTCTGAAAAATCTTCACAGCAAATACGAGGTCCAGTATTACGCTCACAGACCACCCTACAAGACATGCACAAACAGACACTTTATATGAAATCGGCTCATGAGAAAGGCCCATCATATTAGGCCTCGGTACAATCGTCCTTCTTGTCTTCCAATGTAGTCTATACTTCCAACCTCTCATGATAGATCGATGGTTTCTGGCTAACGCCACATTCTTAACCTATCAGCCAACGTGACGTAATACTAGGGCTGCTATAAGGAAAAGGCATGTTTGCAAACAAACACTTCCGTCAACCAATCTACCACTGTATTTTTGTTGTAGCAACCATTGCAGGAATCGACATGGCGATGTAGACCAATCATATAATTGACATATTAAACGTAGACCAATCAAATCTGCCGTACTCGTGTGGACAGTAGGAGCCATAAAGAAGGGACAGGTGTTTCTTGCTATCCAACAGTATTTTGACCAACAGTGACGTCAGCTGCCCTTTTCTTATAATACAGGCTGACTCGTCAAACATTTTGTTTCCGCTTAGACCAATCAGTGATTATTTTCCATGCGGCTAGAAGTGTCGTGGCCAATCGTTCTTCTCCTACCGGCAATTAAAAGGCGGCGTGAAACAGCTCGAATTGTAGGAGCCTTACGCAACCCAAATCGAAACATCATTCCATGTTACTTTCTGTTAAGGTGCTTTTCGAATTCCCTGCTCAACAACGCGAAACTTTCTGACACATTTTCTGGCTCATTTTTTAACTTAAAGGCATAAAATTAGCAAGCCTGATTATCGAAGCGAATTGGAATCGACAAAAGTTTTCCATTTCCTTATAAATAAATTACTTATCGAGCTATAAGCGATTCTTGTCTCGTAACGACAGGTTTTTTCCACTTTCTCTTGTTGCCGCATCGGGAATTCGGTTCAAAACGCAGAGTTTGACAGTATTTCCTACAAAATTCTACCAAAAATGGAAAATGCCATTCGATTACATAGTTTTTCAATAAGAACACTTGCCAACTTCTGCGTTTCCGAACAATAATGAATTCAGAAATGTATCAGAAAGTAAGCTTCTTTGGATTTGAGAAAAGCCTTAACATCAAAGGTCCATCATGTTGTTCTCTTTCTCATTCGAAACTTTGAACACGGTTGCCGGTTGCGTGAATTCATAAGAGGAACTCGTGCGTCTTCGTAAGAAACTTGATAAGGTTGTTAGATATTCTTGATAAGAGCTGTTAGAGAGATTCTTAGATATTCTTGATAAGAGCTGGTAGAGAGTATTTTAGATATTCTTGATAAGAGTTGTTAGAGATGTTCTTAGATGTTCTTGAGATAGAGATACTTGAGATTTTTAGATATTCTTGAAATAGAGATATTCAGATTCTAGACTTGATATGCTTGATATTCTTAGATAGTTTATATTTTAGAGTTTCTTGAGGATCTTAGATATTCTTGATAAGAGCTGTTAGAGATATTCTTAGATAGTCTTGAGATAGAGATACTTGAGATTTTTAGATATTCTTGAAATGGAGATTATTCAGATTCTAGACTTTATATTCTTGATATTCTTAGATACTTTATATTTCAGATATTCTTGATGTTCTTAGATATTCTTGATAAGATTCTTAGACTATCAGCCAGCGTGACGCAATCCAAATCGAAACATCCCTCCTCGACGTTTGTACCATTTAGCTTTAACGGTTCTTGATTTATATCAATTTAAAAACGAGACTTGTTGTAAAATTCCGTCATGCAGAAAAACGCAGAAACGTTTCCATGACAACCACTACTTGAAAGCTAGATTTTGAAAACAATAAATTAATATATCCTGTTCTAATTAAGATAGAAACATGATTTAAATGCCATTTTAAGCGAGAAATAATAGAGAATAATGTAATACAATAACATATTTTTTAAAAAATTGAAGATTTTTGTGTCCCGGACCCCTTTAAAGTGATTTGTATTCGAGCAGTTTTTTTTTTCTCATTTTTCGATAAATGAGAATTATAACGTTAATTAACACGTTAATTAACGTTAATTAACGTTAAGTACATATCTTCAGTTATAAGCTATTGTTGTCTCATGGAGGTAGTTTATTTTTCCTCTCCTATGCTTTCGTATCCAGAAATTTGGTTCAAAACTCCAACTTTGACATCATTTTCTGGAAAATCTCCATCCTTTACGGGAAAAAAAATGTTGGATTACACAATTTCTGAATAAGAGCAGCTGCTAATTTTACGCGCTTGCGAACAAAAAAAAATTCATAAAATTCATAAATGTGTCCAAAAGTAGCCAGCTTGGATTTGAGAACAGTATTAATATTCGAAGATCAATATCTTTTAAAACAGTATTTTTCAGGATTCCTAATTAATCTTTCATTTTCCAATATTCATGTACACTGGCCCTATTTTTGATACTATTAAAAGCGATAATTCTTGAGCATTTTTTTAAATTGATACATTGCCATATTATTGATATTATTAAAAGCTATAATTCATGAGCACTTTCTTAAATTGATACATTGTCGTATTCTTGATACTATTAAATACTATAATTCTTGAACATTTCCTTAAATTGATACATTTCCATATTCTTGATACTATTAAATACTATAATTCTTGGGCATTTTCTTAAATTGATACATTGCCATATTCTTGATACTATTAAACACTATAATTCTTGAGCATTTTCTTAAATTGATACATTGCCATATTCTTGATACTATTAAAAGTTACAATTCTTGACCATTTTCTTAAATTGATACATTGCCATATTCTTGATACTATTAAAAGCTACAATTCTTGAGAATTTTCTTAAATTGATACATTGCCATATTCTTGATACTATTAAAAGCTATAATTCTAGAGCATTTTCTTAAATTGATACATTGCCACATTTTCGGTACTATTAAAAGCTATAATTCATGAGCACTTTCTTAAATTGATACATTGCCATATTCTTGATACTATTAAACACTATAATCCTTCAGCATTTTCTCTAATTGATACATTGCCATATTCTTGATACGATTAAACGTTATAATTCTAGAGCATTTTCTTAAATTGATACATTGCCATATTCTCGATACTATTCAAAGCTATAATTCTTGAGCATTTTCTTAAATTGGTACATTGCCATATTCTCGATACTATTAAAGGCTTATAATTCTTGAGCACTTTCTTAAATTGATACATTGCCATATTCTTGATACTATTCAAAGCTATAATTCTTGAGCATTTTCTTAAATTGATACATTACCATATTCTTGATACTATTAAACACTATAATTCTTGAGCATTTTCTTTAATTGATACATTGCCATATTCTTGATACTATTAAACACTATAATTCTTGAGCTGTTTCTTAAATTGAATGACTCATGAATGGAGCACCTATCATTTGTTCTCAAACGAAACTGTTTAAAACAAGAGTTTATCGATCGTCCAAGCTGTTTGCAGCGAGTAGCTATTGCTATATATATAGCCTACGGAAGCGTCCGCTTATGCGTAGGAATAAGACCGCAGCACCATTACTTTTTGTTTTTGCATAAATCTATCTGTCTCCAATTCAATAGCACTTCAAAGTAACAATATACGTTAAATTTTTAGAAAGATGTAATTTTCATAAAGCTTCGTCGAATGATAATGTAATTTCGTTATGTGATAATGTATGTGGATATTACATATTTTTTATGGAATTATTTGAAGATCTATCGCTTAAATAAAAGAGCAAAAATTTAAGCATTGTTGAAAAAATACGTAAATCACTTCAAACTAACAATTTACGTTAAATTTTATAAAGATGTAACTTTCATAAAGTTACATCGAATGATAATGTAATTTCATTATATGATAATGTATGTGGATATTAGATATTTTTATGAAATTATTTAAAGATCTATTGCTTAAATAAAAGAGCATAAATTTGAGCCATTATTGAAAAAAAAAACGTAAATTACTTCAAAGTAACAATTTATGTTAATTTTTTATAAAGATGTATAATTTTCATAAAGTTTCATCGAATGTTAATGGAATTTGATTATATGATAATGTATGTAGATATTATATATTTTTATTAAAATATTTGAAGATCTATTGTTTAAATAAAAGAGCAAAAATTTAAACATTATTATAAAAAAAAACGTAAATCATTTCCAAATAACAATTTACGTTAAGCTGGACATGATAGTTTTCCTCACTTTCTATATAAGATTGGAAAGAGAGAAAACGATCTTTGTGAATGCGGTAGTAGAGGAGACGTGGTACATTATATTTATGGCAGGTGTAATTTAATGATGCATCATTTCAAATTCAATTCAGGCTTGACTCTTAGACAGAATTTATTCAAAACTTTGAATAATCCCGCTAATTATAAGAAACTGGCTGACAATTACAATATTTTAAATGATCTTTATTCTTTTATCAGATATCGCTTTTAAATTGATAATTTTCTTTTACTGCTGAAGAAAACTTCACATTTATTTATTGACGTACATATATTGGAGTTAAATTGGTATGACTACTTATGAACTTTTTCAAAATAGACTATAAACTGTTATAGACTATGAACTGTTATGAACTTTTTCAAATTAGACTATGAACTTTTATAGACTATGAACTGTTATGAACTCTTTCAATATAGTCTGTCTTATATAATGATGAGCACAGTTGCAGTAGATACCTCACCTATTATTTTCATAATATTTAGACTTGTGTAACCATACTGGTCTTAAAATTTTGTTTCATTTATTGTTTTGTTTGTAGTTAATTTTTATTTAGTTTTTAGCATAAGGAGGTTGTGTGTTACCTTGCTATTTTATTTTATTTTTATGTTAGGATTAGTTTATATATTTTAGTTTAGTAGTATGAATCAACTGGATTCATTGGCGATGTCGCCATTTTTGCTTTTGAGTTTGATTATTATTTTAATTAACACTAGTTGACTTAGTCTGCTCCTGTGGCTGGGTGGATTTGGATGGTAGTTGGGATTTTCCGCCTGGTGGTACGCCCATCAGCCTTACGGCTGGGCTCCAGGTTGGGTGCCCCCCCCCCCCCAAGTGGTTCAGTTGGTAGAACGTCAGTGCGCAATGCTGATGACCCGGGCTCGAGTCCCGGCTTGGGTACTTTTTCATTGGTGGTTATACGCCTATTAAGCAATTAAAATATGAATATTAGATATAATGCTGTTCAGTTTTTCCTTATGTCCACTGCTGAAGTTCGAAAATTTGTTTATCATTCATAAATTTCAATTCTACGTTTTAAATCTGTGTTTACTAGAATCTCTTTTCAGATATTAATATTTTAAAAAGATAAAATATGCAAAATCTTATCCAAAAGCCCAAAAAATGTTCTTCAAGTACAATTTTTTATCCAAAATTCATAAAAATGCTCTAAATTTAAAAAAAAGGTCTTAAAAAAAATACAAAATCCCTTAAAATGCAAATTTAAATTTCTAGGCTCTGGTAATGAGATACAAAAATTAACAGGTAGTTGTAACCTGTTACCAAGCTGGGAGTATGACAATGGAACCTGTTAACAAAAAGTAACTGTTTTTCCCATCCCTACCAGCTTAGCATCTCTCACTCACATAAGTCGGTAATACCCTGTTCGCATCGGACATTTAAGATATCTTAGACCGCCATTTTTGAGGTGGTACCCTCCCGGATTTGCAGAAACACACAAAAGAATTTGGTTACAATATTGACTATGGTCAATAATTGGCGTGTGGGGAAATGCGTTTTTCGCTATCGTATGCCTTTTTAAACTTATCTAATTTTGACTGTATTAGGTGATGTGTATAAATTCTATAGATCACATACAGGTCTGCACGAAAGACTTCGCAAACATTACAGGATATGGACATCAATTGCTGAAAATGGATTTTTACAGCGGTGCGTGGATTTTTAGTCCTTTTCTCAAATCCTCAGCCTTTTTAGATTCCGGCCAGCAATCATCTTCTCACTCACCCGAACAAGAGCCATTTAGCTGTTTCAATTCGTATTGTTTTATCAGAGCTAGTAAATTCTGTCGTTTTCCCATTGTAAATCTTGTACATATTTATCAGTTTCTATTATTAGTTTGTTATATTCCTTAATCTCTATAAAGTAATATTTGTCAACTTGTTTACTATTCATAAAATTCCAATATGAAACCCGACAGATCCCACTGTTTATTTAACAGGTGATAAGACAATTTAAAAGACCCAAAGATGTTAGAAGGTTGTTTACAAAAAGATGTTAAAAGGTTGTTTAAAACTGTCCTAGTACTTTCGGCCGGCTACCGCCGCCATCATCAGGCAGCGAAAATTCTTACTCTAGTAAGATTTGTAAAAGATTTACAATGGGTAGAGTAAGAATTTTCGCTCCCTGATGATGGCGGCGGTAGCCGGCCGAAAGTACTAGGACAGTTTTAAACATGATACTAGAACAGTATTAAATAATCTTTTAACATCTTTTTGTAAACAACCTTTTAACATATTTGTGTCTTTTAAATTGTCTTATCACCTGTTAAGTAAACAGCAGGATCTGTCGGGTCTCATATTGGAATTTTATGAATAAAGCAAGGTGAAAATTGCATTTCGTCCTATGTGTTTTGAGTTTGTTTAGTATTATTATACCACTATATTTCTTCACAAACATTGTATATTCTTTCCCAATCTTCTTTCACCTTTGCCAAATTTGTTAAGTTAAGCTAATGTGCATCCTTAATACAGCTAAGTATGTAAACACTTGGTCAGACACGTTTAGTTAAATAATTGTGCACTTTAAACATTGTAAAAACTGTCTAACCTTCAACACATTTGCATGTATCTTAAAGTAAGCAGTGTCTTCGCCTCGGGATTGCACTTATACTCTAAAGCGAAAGCTAAGTTCCAGGGGCGGTCATCCCTTGTCATACCATATTTACTTAGATATCAACTTTCATCTTATTAATCGGTAAAGTTTGTTAAAGTATTCTGTTAGTGTTGGAAATTGTCTAATAATCTATGCCTTATGCATGATTTTTCGTTCTTGTTAAATGTAAAAGCACGATATTTACGATCATCATAATTATTTAAAGGGGATCCGACACACATTTTAAAAACATTTTCATTTATTGAATTAGAATTTTTTTTGTGATTTTTATGCGATTTATTTACGATCATCATAATTATTTAAAGGGGATCCGACACACATTTTAAATACATTTTCATTTATTGAATTAGAATTTTTTTTGTGATTTTTATGCGATTTATTTACGATCATCATAATTATTTAAAGGAGATCCGACACACATTTTAAAAACATTTTCATTTATTGAATTAGAATTTTTTTGTGATTTTTATGCGATTTATTTACGATAATCATAATTATTTAAAGGGGATCCGACACACATTTTAAAAACATTTTCATTTATTGAATTAGAATTTTTTTTGTGATTTTTATGCGATTTATTTACGATCATCATAATTATTTAAAGGGGATCCGACACACATTTTAAAAACATTTTCATTTATTGAATTAGAATTTTTTTTGTGATTTTTATGCGATTTATTTACGATCATCATAATTATTTAAAGGGGATCCGACACACATTTTAAAAACATTTTCATTTATTGAATTAGAATTTTTTTTGTGATTTTTATGCGATTTATTTACGATCATCATAATTATTTAAAGGGGATCCGACACACATTTTAAAAACATTTTCATTTATTGAATTAGAATTTTGCGATTTTTTTTTGTGATGATTAACCCTATAATTTACAAACAAAATCAAATCATAAAACTTCTCATAAAGTTTTTAAAAAAAAAAAAAAAATTAATTTTTTTATTAAAAATGGGGTAATTTAAAATCGTTATAACTTGAAATATTATTAGTCAAATTAAAAAAAAATTCGTTTAATTAAACAGAAATATATAAGTTTTAATTATGATTAAACATTTTTTAAATAATAATTTAAAAAAAAATAAACATATTTAAACTAAAAATTAAAAAAAAAATATGTAACTTATTTTAAAAAAAAATCATATTTTTAAAATATATATGTATATATTATATTAATTTGCTGAATCAAAAATAAAGTAAAAATAATTGAAAAAGACACGTTCGACGTTTGAACCATTTATCTTTAACGGTTCTTGATTTATAACAATTTAAAGACGAGAATTGTTGTAAAAACCCGTCATGCAGAAAAACGCAAAAACGTTTCCATCACAACCACTACTTGAAAGCTATATTTTGAAAACAAAAAATTAATATATCCTGTTCTAATCAAGATAGAAACATGATTTAAACGTAATTTTAAGCAGGAAAAAAACAGAGAATATTGTTATACAATAACATATTTTTCAAAAATTTGAAGATTTTTGTGTCCCGGACCCCATTAAAGTGATTTGTATTCGAACAGTTTTTTTTTCATTCTTCGATAAAGGAATTACATATCTTAAGTTATAAGCTATTGTTGTCTCATGACGATAGTTTATTTTTCCTCTCCCATGCTTTCGTATCCAGAAATTTCGTTCAAAACACCAACTTTGGCATCATTTTCTGGAAAATCTCCATCCTTTACGGAAAAATTGTAGAAAAAAATGTTGAATTACACAATTTCTGAATAAGAGCAGCTGCTAATTTTAAGCGTTTGCGAAAAAAAAAATGAATTCATAATATTCATAAATGTGTCAAAACGTAGCCAGTTTGGATTTGAGAACAGCATTAATATTCGAAGAACAACATCTTTTAAAACAGTGCTATGCAGGATTCCTAATTAATCTTCCATTTTCCATTATCCAAAAAAAAAATTAATAATATTCTGTTAGTGTTGGAAAATGTCTCATAATCTATGCCTTATGCATGATTTTTCGTTCTTGTTCAATGTAAAAGCATGATGTTTACAAGCATCATTATTTAAAGGGGATCCGGGATGCATTTTAAAAACATTTTTATATATTGAATTAGAATTTTGAGATTTTTTTTGTGATGGTTAACCAAATAATTTATAAACAAAATCAAATCATAAAACTTCTCATAAAGTCAAAAAAAAAATTAATTTTAGTTTTTTAAAAACAGTAGGGTGATTTAAAGAAATATTATTTGCCAAATTAAAAAAAAATCATTTAATTAAACAGATATATATAAGTTTTAATTATGATTCAGCATTTTTTTAAATATTAATTTTAAAAAAAAATTAAATATTTAAAGTAAAAATTTAAAAATACATATGTAACTTATTTTTAAAAATTCATATTTTCAAAAATAATATTTTTTTCAAATTTGCTGAATCAAAAATAAAGTAAAATAATTGAAAAAGACATGTTCGACGTTTGAACCATTTAGCTTTCACGGTTCTTGATTTATAACAACTTAAAGACGAGAATTGTTGTAAAAACCCGTCATGCAGAAAAACGCAAAACGTTTCCATCACAACTACTACTTGAAAGCTAGATTTTGAAAACAAAAAATTAATATATCCTGTTCTAATTAAGATAGAAACATAATTTTAACGTAATTTTAATCAGGAAAAAACAGAGAATATTGTAATGCAATAACATATTTTTCAAAAAATTGAAGATTTTTGTGTCCCGGACCCCTTTAAAGTGATTTGTATTCGAACAGTTTTTTTTTTCATTTTTCGATAAAGGAATTACATATCTTCAGTTATAAGCTATTGTTGTCTCATGACGGTAGTTTATTTTTCCTCTTCCATGCTTTCGTATCCCGACACCAACTTTGGCATCATTTTCTGGAAAATCTCCATCCTTTACGGAAAAATTGCAAAAAAAAAATGTTGAATTACATAATTTCTGAATAAGAGCAGCTGCTAATTAACGTTTGCGAAAAAAAAAATGAATTCATAAAATTCATAAATGTGTCAAAACGTAGCCAGTTTGGATTTGAGAACATCATTAATATTCGAAGAACAACATCTTTTAAAACAGTACTATGCAGGATTCCTAATTAATCTTCCATTTTCCATTATTCGTGTACACTGGCCATATTCTTGATTACTATTAAAAGCTATAATTCTTGAGCATTTTTTTAAATTAATACATTGCCATATTCTTGATATTATTAAAAGTTACAATTCTTGAGCATTTTCTTAAATTGATACATTGCCATATTTTTCACACAATTAAACACTATAATTTTTGAGCATTTTCTTAAATTGATACATTGCCATATTTTTCACACAATTAAACACCATAATTTTTGAGCATTTTCTTAAATTGATACATTGCCATATTCTTGATACTATTAAACACTATGATTCTTGAGCATTTTCTTTAATTGATACATTGCCATATTCTTGATACTATTAAACACTATAATTCTTGAGCTGTTTCTTAAATTGAATGACTCATGAATGGAGCACCTATCATTTGTTCTCAAACGAAACTGTTTAAAACAAGAGTTTATCGATCGTCCAAGCTGTTTGCAGCGAGTAGCTATTGCTATATATATAGCCTACGGAAGCGTCCGCTTATGCGTAGGAATAAGACCGCAGCACCATTGCTTTTTGTTTTTGCATAAATCTATCTGTCTCCAATTCAATAGCACTTCAAAGTAACAATATACGTTAAATTTTTAGAAAGATGTAATTTGCATAAAGCTTCGTCGAATGATAATGTAATTTCGTTATGTGATAATGTATGTGGATATTACATATTTTTTATGGAATTATTTGAAGATCTATCGCTTAAATAAAAGAGCAAAAATTTAAGCATTGTTGAAAAAATACGTAAATCACTTCAAACTAACAATTTACGTTAAATTTTATAAAGATGTAACTTTCATAAAGTTACATCGAATGATAATGTAATTTCATTATATGATAATGTATGTGGATATTAGATATTTTTATGAAATTATTTAAAGATCTATTGCTTAAATAAAAGAGCATAAATTTGAGCATTATTGAAAAAAAAAACGTAAATTACTTCAAAGTAACAATTTATGTTAATTTTTTATAAAGATGTATAATTTTCATAAAGTTTCATCGAATGTTAATGGAATTTGATTATATGATAATGTATGTAGATATTACATATTTTTATTAAAATATTTGAAGATCTATTGCTTAAATAAAAAAGCAAAAATTTAAACATTATTATAAAAAAAAAAACGTAAATCATTTCAAAGTAACAATTTACGTTAAGCTTTATACAGATGTAATTTTCATAAAATTGCATCATATGATAATGTAAATTCGTCATATGATAATGTATGTGGGTATTACAAATTTTCCATGAAAATGTTTGAAAATCTATTACTTAAATAAAAAAAGCAAAAATTTAAGCATTGTTAAAAAAAAACCTAAATCACTTCAAAGTAACAATTTACGTTAAATTTTACACAGATGTAATTTTCATAAAGTTTCATCATATGATAATGTAATTTCATTATATGATAATGTGTGTAGATATTACATATTTTTTTATAAAATTATTTGAAAATCTATTTCTTAAATAAAAGAGCAAAAATTTTAAGCAATAATTTAAAAAATATATACGGAACCAAACAAAAGAAAAAAATCTTCCATTTTTTTATTTTAAAGAAATGCCTTTTCGCTAAAGCCATAAATTCTTATCTCACTATATACTCGCATGGAAACGGAAGATAAATTATTCTCTATATACCTTTTTCTGAGTTTTAAGACTCGGAGATTCTCGTCAATTTGTTTTTAGGAATTATTTATTTATAAAAACAGAATCTATCTATAAATGCAGAGATTCAAATGCTTTCACTTATTGGTTTATTGGTAAAACAATTGAAATTGGAGTTACGATATATAAAAGTTTTAGAAAATGTTCGGTCTGCACTACTGGCTTCAGTTTTCATTATATCCATCTAACTATTTGGTGAGTTAATATCTCAAAATTCTTCCTCTTAACTTAAAACATCATTGAGTTTCGCTTATAAATCTCTTGGATCATGTATTTTGTTAGTTGGTAAAAACTGCAGAAAACATCAAAAGCATGTTTGAGTTCTATAAATTTTAACTTGAAATTTAGATATATTTAAATACTTAGGAAAAAAATATATTTTAACTTAAAGAGATATTTAAGAAGTCAGTTATCTTTGAAATGTCAAAAGTTTTTAATGATCGCTATCTTAAAATTCATTAGATCCACTTGTAAAAATCTTTTAAGGAGGTTTTTGAACATTACTGCTGTCTGGAATTTTTCTATTTTAAGGTATTGAATATATTTCATTCGTATTAATCTTTAAACTATATTATAAAACAAAAATGTGAGAAACTCTGACGTCATACAAACGGTGACAACGACCTCAGCAATCAATTTTGTTTTATAGGAAGTTTATTAACTTCTAGACATCATACAATTTAAATTTTTTCACCGTCGGAATAAGGGAAAAATGTACCTTCTAATGCAATTTGTTGGAAAACTATCACAATTTACTGATTTTTTATGGTTTTACTTATCCATCATACGTAGTATACGGTAAATCTTGTAATCGTTTTGAAAATCGAAAACAAAAATGACGGATTTACACGTTTCAGACACTGGAGATTCTGAAAAACATATTTCTAGAAAAAAAAAAATGCCGTCCGTCCGTGTGTCTGTATGTCTGTGTGTTTGTGTGTCTGTAAACGCTCTATCTCCCGAAAAAGTTGAGATAGAGACTTGAAATTTGGTATGTATTTAGTATGTAATAATGGGAAGAAGCTTATTGAATTTCAGTAACCTCGATGATCCGGAACTATTTTTTCGGACTCTCGAAATATTCGTTCTGATAAAAAGTATATAAAATTTTTCGAAATTGTTTATTTTAAGGAGTGAATATAAAAGACAATAAAAAAACATAAATTCTGCATAAAGCATGAAGTCGATCGGATAATGAGTTGCTGAGATATTTGTAATCCTATTTTCCACACGCTTCGAATTTTCATGACCCTGTGTTTCATCCAAATTTCAATTCAAAGATATATTTTAATTGGAAATGAGACGCTTAATCAGATGCAATAAACCGCTAGTTAATAGGATTATTGTTTTGGAGTTATAAGGATGTTTCTTTTAAGCAATTCAGTAATCGAGCCCTTAAAGTTTAGGACGTCATCAAGCCACGATTTTATTCGAATTGCAATGCATTTTATAAGTAGTTTATACATTTTTTATTTTCATATTTTACATTATGCATATCCATGATGGGTAAGTATTTCGGTGGCCTCCAACGACTAGTTTAAAATAATTTTCAAGCATGATTCATTTTTAAATCTCTCTCTATCGAGTACAGCACGATTTCAGAAGATTAACCCATTTGCACTTTCAAGAATATAAATGGTTCAACGTTTCCGGATAATATTCTGTAACGAAATTCAGACTTCATCAATAAATAAATAAAATAGTATATATATATAACACAAATTTAACAGATATGTAATCGAACTACGCGCTTAAGCAGTGAAATAATCTAAATAAAACAAGATGCTATAAATAGTGTTCTTTGTTTATTATTAACCTCTGACGTGAGGCTAATACGAAAGTACTGTTTTTTAAACTTAAAAACAAATTTATTTGAATACATAATTGATATTTTTTCATATATTTTTTTTCTTGTTGTAAGTGAGAAATCTAAAAAAATATATATTGAATGTAAAAAATGTATTAGAACTTTTTTCAATTTAAAAAAAATGGTTTTCATCTGTGTTTCCTATGTTCTATCGTACACTAGGCAGAATATTCTGTATTCGGAGAATCAAAGGTTGCACCCCTGGTTTTAATATATACAGAAAATCCATAATTAAACGACCCTATTTTAACCCTTTTTATACTGACGGTACTTATAAGTACCACTTTAATAAAACACCTATATATGGCCGTAAATATATATTCGTAATATGGCCGTTTTGCCTAACGGTATTCACAATGGCACTAAGAGTGTATTTCTGACAGCAGGCAGGAGATGGCAAATTCAAGCAACATATCCTCTTTCTTTGCATTGTAGGGATTTTACATTTGCCACGCTACATTCGAAATCCAATTTGCAATAGAATTGACTTGCATGATGTTCTTCATTTGAGTAATTTTAATGGTTTATTACCGGTTATTCAGTACTATTATTTTCTACTGTTTTCTATACTCTACAGGTGAACATTTCCTATATTTTATTTGAAGTTTACTATTTGAAATTTACTATTTTATTTTATATCATAGGATAAAAAATTTATGGTGGTTACAGTTGCATAATTAACCAATAAAACACTATAAAAATTACTTTTCCTCTTTCCTATGTTTATTCTGCACCAAAACTTATCCAATGATACAAAAATACAATAAAAAAGTAGCTGGAAAATTAATTCAGGATATAAAGGGCTAAAGTTGTCTACAAACGAAAATATTATTCAGAAAGTTATGAAAATTTGAGGAGGACATAATGAAGGGATGGAAATTTGTTTGAGCAAAAAAAAAATAGTTCAAAATTTCGCTACCAGAGGACCTTTTTTCAAGGAATTACACATTTAGCATACATTTGCGATAGTTTACAAATTTTATTACAACAAAATATGTTCAACAAAACTTTTTTCACGAAATGTTCTTAGCATTTCCCAATACACACTGCGGTCAACTGTGGAACATGCTATCTTACGATTCTAGATGGTAGCTGAAAATGATGGCGGTCATATGGAACATTATATGTGAAATGTATGTCCGCCAAAGTCAAACAAAGCCATGGGCCTTACCCGTTTATGTTCCAAATTATAAATCAAAAAATCGATCCATCTCAATAGTTAATATAATAGTCAATAGCATCTCAAGGAATTACTCCGCTTCAATAATTATTTTCCTTAACGTCTGAAGATATATTAGAAAATTTAGATAATAATAATATGAAATTTAGATGATTTTTTCATTCAATCAAGAAATTACTCCACCTCAGTAATTATCTTCTTTAATGTCTGAAGATATATTAGAACATTTATATAATAATAATAATATGAAATTGAGATGAGATTTTTCATTAAATCAAGAAATTACTTCACCTCAGTAATTGTCTTCCTTAATGCCTGAAGATATATTAGAAAATTTACATGATAATAATATGAAATTTAGATGCGTTTTTTCATTAAATCAAGGAATTACTCCGCTTTAGTAATTATTTTCCTTAACGTCTGAAGACATATTAGAAAATTTAGATAATAATAATATGAAATTTAGATGATTTTTTCATTCAATCAAGAAATTACTCCACCTCAGTAATTATCTTCTTTAATGTCTGAAGATATATTAGAACATTTATATAATAATAATAATATGAAATTGAGATGAGATTTTTCATTAAATCAAGAAATTACTTCACCTCAGTAATTGTCTTCCTTAATGCCTGAAGATATATTAGAAAATTTACATGATAATAATATGAAATTTAGATGCGTTTTTTCATTAAATCAATTAATTACTCCGCTTTAGTAATTATTTTCCTTAACGTCTGAAGACATATTAGAAAATTTAGATAATAATAATATGAAATTTAGATGATTTTTTCATTCAATCAAGAAATTACTCCACCTCAGTAATTATCTTCTTTAATGTCTGGAGATATATTAGACAATTTGGATAATAATAATATAAAATTTAGATGATTTTTTCATCGTCAAGAAATTGCTCCCCCTCAATAATTAACTTCCCTATTATCTGAAATTATATTAGAAAATTTAGACAAAAATAATCTGAAATTTAGATGACTTTTTTCATTATATAAACAATATGCTCCATCTGAATAATGATCTCCCTTAATGTCTGAAGATATAGTTGAAAATTTAAATATTTTTATTATTATTAAATTTACATGTATTTTTTCATTAACTAGATTTAATAAATCGGTAATAGCGCTTTTTGGGAAATATTTACAAGAATAATTTTGATTAATTAATGAAAAACACTGTTATAGAAATCACTCAATTCTTATAAAAACAATGTACTGTGATTCTATGTGTAAATGGAAAAGTTTTTGTTGCGTCAAATTTTTCACATAAGATTTTTTAGTAAGAGAAAACCTGTTTCCTATAAATAAATGTTCGAAAATATAACCGCTTTAAAAATATATTTAGCTTCGATTATTTACCTGTGTTTTCTAAGTGTGATCGAGCTAGATGTCTGCACGGGCACGATCCTGAACGGGTCGGCAAAATGAAGACAAATTTTCAAACGGGCCGGCAGAAAAAAGACAATATTTTAACAGGACGGGTCGATAAAAAATAATAAACAGGCCGAAGCGGGTCGAACAGCCCGATATAACAAATTTAAAAGGATCAAACATAAGCTGATAAAATATGAACGATTTTCAATGGGCGTAACTGGGACGAGATTAAATATAAATGTGTGTGCGAGCTTATGATACCTTGACAATATCAATACAGAAATACAACATGTCCAGCGTAGTAATCGGGATCGGACAGTTAAATCGTGTTTGAACCCGGGCTTAATTTTTTTCAGCAGACTCGGGCAATCCGGGATCAGACACACTTTATTCTACCTACTCGTACCGACCGAAACTGGACTTAATTGTTCCGAGGACGTGTCAAACAAGCAATATATCTTGTAAAAAGAGTAATTGCGATATTGAACTTCTGTTAACGTAATCTTTGGAAATATACTTTAACAAATTATAGAGAAACATTTTCAAAAATCTACTTTTTTTTTAATTATACAGCAACAAAAATTATGATGTAAACCGTCTTTTTTCTTTTATTCTAAACTACATTAATTTTTTACCTTCTTCTATCTTTACAAGAAGAAAGTATTGGATTCATGAAAATTTTCTACTTCCGTTTTTTCGACGGATTTATACGTTTTAGAAGGTCCTGAACTCGAGTGGACCGTTTTTAGAAAATGTCTGTCTGTGACTCTGTCTGTTTGTCTGTCTGTCTGTCTGTATGTGACAAAAATTTTGTGGGTGCTCTATCTCAAGAACGAATGCTCGGAATTTAATAAAACTTTAGATTCAGTTAGTCGCTGATATAAATGGGTGCTGATTAGTTTTTGGTAAAAATCGCCCAGCAGGTGGCGCTGCCATGCAGAATTTTGCAGGATTTACACGATTTTAGCGATAGTCCTATCTCAAGAAATAATGCACGGCATTTAATAAAACTTGAGTTTCAGTTAGACCTTGATATAAATGGGTGCTGATTCTTTTTAGTGTATGCGAAACCTGTGTGAGATAGAAGAAAGTTTCGGGATTGGCACATCCGACTAGTTTTTTAACGTCTTTATTGGAATGTAACAGTCTAAGAATCTAAGTGATCATTAATGTTGCTATTCTGTATTGTATGGCTTGTGAACATATAGTAATCTAAAATTGTGACGGCCATCTTTGATGTCAGGCCGTGCGGTAGAGCAGAGACAAATTACAAGTCTATTTTTAAAACCAAAAACGGTTTATTAAAACAAAACGGTAGGGAAGTTGAGCGAGCTCCACTTGATTTTCCTCAAAATTAATCAAACGGAAGGCTTTTTCTAACGACTCGTAGCTGTATAGAAATTAAAACTATATGATAATTAAACTTAAACTATCCAGAAGCAAATTCACGATCCAATAATTTTATATTTCAAATTAAATAAGCACTGATGCAGGCTCAAATCAACTTTACAACAGCATAGAACTTCACTATAAAATGCTAAGGCCAATTATTAATCTTGAGACTCGATGCGAGGTCTCGAGGCTAAATCTAAATCTATCTAAGTCTCAATATTAAATCTCCTAATCTAAGTCTGCTCTAGCTCCCCTGAGCTCTGTCCTGAAATGAAAATTCGCTGCTTATATACTTCACAGTATCGATCGACCAGCTCCAGAAAATTTGCATAACTGAAAGAAAACGGCGACTCACAATTTCCAAGATTCAGACATCCTTCGAAAGTTAGAGAAAGAGAGCATTGCTAAATCTTTTACGCACATGGCCGGTTATTGGACAAAAAATTACGATCTCATTCAAACATCGCCTACTCACGTGACGAGAGTAGTCGATCCCTTACAAAATGTACTATAAAATTTTATTATTAAAAAAAATATTTCCGTACGTTTAAGAATTTTTTTTTAAAGTTTCAAAATCCCGGCGGCATTCTTTTTCTAACCCTATACTTACGAATAAAAATAATTATTATACTTGAAAGTCCATTTCTCAGATATGACCTCTCAGTGTGAGATTTCTTCTTGTGGATGTTTATAAAAGGCTACGTTTTTGTGCCTCCCCGTCCAGGTACATTAGCTGAACTGAAGATTTGCATACCAGCAAGGTTGGAAGCAGTGGATGCGGAAAAGCTCGCAAAAGTTTGGGACGAATTTGACTAACATATAGACATATGCAAGGCTTAATTTCTAACAAAAAATGTACCGGAGCCCTAATATTCTGCAGTATTAATAACTGTAGCGTGCCTCTCCCCCCCCCCCTCCTCCACCGCACTCCAATCTACATGTTTATATTTCATACATTATATGTATTTGCAAAATTTAAAGCAATTTTTTTCTTTAGCAAAACAAAAATTTTAAATATATCTATCTGCATTTACTTAGCTGTCAATTATTCCACTTTTTAGTTATCACTCCGGCTGAATAGAAATCTTTGCCTATTTTTAATGTTAATTAATAGCAGAACTCTGCGATTAAATAATGATTGTGAGTAGTATCAAGTAAAGATCAAGTAAGGATTGGGATTAGGAAATAGTGTTAACACAAAAAAAGAATAGTTCGCAGCTATGCATTTTTATGAAAAAATGAATGAAAGTTTCAAAAATTAATATTAATATGCTGAAGAATCGAACAAACATATGAACTTCGATATGGGAGGAAAAGGAAAGGGTAATTTAGGCTTCGGTTTTTCGGAAGCGCTTGAACTGGGCTCCGGTGAATTCCGACCAATATATAAATATTTACTAAAAGCAGAGAAGTACCGGAGCCGGGCTCCGGTGGGCTCCGGCGCAATTTAAGCCCTGGACATATGCCATGCATTCAAATGTGGACATATTGAGCACCTTTAATTTGCAATTAAAAACTGGAGTTATGATAAAACATACTCTTTGAATCTATATTCACGTTGTACTATAAATACTAATTAAAAACAACATAAATGTCCAAAACCAACTGAAGATGAGCAAAAGTTTGTTCGAAAGCGCTCGGTTATCTATGTAGAAATACAGTTTTGTATATGAAATCACCTTCAGTAAAGTACTTTTATGAAATGGTACGTATATGTTTTTGGACATTTATGCTGTTTTTAACACTTTCCAACCTAGTTGAAAAGTGTTTATGACTTCGGTTTGTCTGGCCGTCTGCCGTCTGTCCGTGCTCTAACTCCCGTAAATATGCTCAGATTGCCCTGCAATTTTTATATGTTATTGTCATTATCTATAGCATGTTCCCTATTTAAACTGAAGTGCGTAGCACTTATAGTTTTTTTACAGAGACACTCAAAAGAATTCCGTTACATTACGGTCTATGGGGAAAAATCATTTGCGGTTTATTTTAATGATGTTACACAATTTCAAACACATTGTAATAGATATACATCACTAAGGTGCATTACAAGAAGCTTAATATGGAATAGGGTGTGCATAGCCCTTATAGTTACTTTACAGGTTACAGTCAAAAGAATTCCGTTACATTACGTCTATGGAGAAAAGTCGTTTGCGGTTTAATTAAATAATATTTCACTATTTTAAACGCATTGAAATTTATATATTATTATTACTTGGTGTGTATAAATTCTGTAGATTCTATACAGGGCAGCACAAAAGTTCTCAAACACATTTCTGTTTATTGACAGAAACTCCAGAAGGAGAATTTTAAACTGTGCTACGCGTTTCCTAACTAAACTAAAATTTAGCATCCTATGTATACAAATCTATAGATCCTATACAGGGCTGAATAAAAGTATTCGGATATTTTTCCGAATATTGTATATGTTGGAAATATATGTTGGGAATTCCTGAAATTACGTTTTTAAATATGTTATGCGTTTTCCAAATTGTTTACTTAGCTGTTTATCTTTCAGCTTATTAAGCGCTAATGATTTATAAAATTATTTTGGAAGCGTTGGAAAGTGTTACATATTCTATGCTTGACGCATGATTTTTCGTTCTTGTTAATTACCTTTAATTTGGTTTGAAAAAAACTTTATGATTAGCCGTGTACTATAAAATTAAACTCAAGTGTCTATGTTCAATATTTTTCATAATATACACTTTTCAAAGCGCGTGATTCTTTTTGGAACACCCCATATTTCAAAGAGGAATTCAATTATATTAATGAATATCTCGTACCTGTATTTTTGACATAACAAGTGGATTGTTATCATGGATCCCATTGGAAAATTTATATATCTTGGCGCTCACTGTAACTTCTCATATACCCCTTTAAGATTGTACCTGGAATAACAGAACCTGTTGCAGGTCGGCTTCGGTTCGGGTTCAATTAAAAAATTTTGGGCTAGGATTGGTTTCGAGTAGAATTTTTATTCTTTCGGGACGGGTTCGGATTAACCTAATTTTTCGAAAGAAAGTCCTGAAAATTTTTCAATTGAAAAAAAAAACTATATATTTGAATATTAATGAGTGTAGACAGGTCCATTTTTATACGAAAAAGATAAAATTGATATTGGAAATGTAATTGTAGACTACTTTTCCATAATTGTATTAAAATATGGATTAATTTTCTTTCACTTCGAGTTCGAGTTTGATTATTTCAAGGGTTTTCGGATTGACCCGATTTTTCAAAAGAAAGTCCTAAATATTTTTTAATTGGAAAAAACTATATATATTGGAATATTAATGAGTATATATATATATATATATATATATATATATATATATATATATATATATATATATATATATATATATATATATATATATATATGTGTGTGTGTGTTCATTTTTATACGGAAAAGATGAAATTGTTAATAGGTAGTTGTAGAGTATTTTTCCATAATTGTATTAAAATATGAATTAATTTTCTTTCACTTCGGGTTCAAGTTTGATTCTTTCGGGTGGAGTTCGGGTTGACCCATTTTTTCAAAAGAAAGTCCTGAAAATTTTTCAATTGAAAAAAAAAACAATATATTTGAATATTAATCAGTATACATATGTTCATTTTTATACGAAAGAGATAAAATTTATATTGGAAATGTAATTGCAGACTACTTTTCCATAATTGTATTAAAATATGGATTAAATTTTCTTTCACTTCGGGTTCGAGTTTGATTATTTCAAGTGGTGTTCGGATTGACCCGATTTTTCAAAAGAAAGTCCTAAATATTTGTCAATTGAAAAAAAAAACTATATTTATTGGAATATTAATGAGTATATGTATGTTCATTTTTATACAGAAAAGATAAAATTGTTAATAGGCAGGTAGTTGTAGACTAATTTTCCATAATTGTATTAAAATATAGATTAATTTTCTTTCACTTCGGGTTCGAGTTTGATTATTTCAAGTGGTGTTCGTATTGACCCGATTTTTCAAAAGAAAGTCCTAAATATTTTTCAATTGAAAAATTAAAACTATATTTATTGGAATATTAATGAGTATATGTATGTTCATGTTTATACAAGAAAGATAAAATTGATATTAGAGTTGTTGTAAACTACTTTTCTATATTAAAATATTGGTTAATTTTCTTTCACTTCGGGTTTTGGTCGGATTATTTCGTGTTCGTTCGGTTTTGGTGTTAACGAACATTTTTCTCGGGTTCGGGTCGAGTTTTGGATTGACTTTAAGCAGAATTTTGTCCGGTATAGCCTGATCAGCGCAGTACTTTACAATAGATACAATAACAATTTCTTTTCTCGAAAAATGAATGTAATAGTGATTAAAGAGTAATCCTCTTTAATCCTAGCCCGTAACACAAAAAAGTTCAGAAAGATGTTTTTCTCTCTCTGTCTCGTGATCGGATTACATTTATCAAAAGCAATAAGCAACCTTATTGCTTTAAAGAAATATAAATATATAAATGATCAAGAATATCTGAAAAATCTTTGTAAAAATACACTTTTTCCTAAAACCATAAATTCTTATCACCCTTTATTCGCTTGGAAACGGAAGATAAATTATTCTGTGTATACTTCATCCTCAGTTTTAAGACTTGAAGCTTCTCTGCAATTTATCTTTAGGTATTGTTTATTTATAAAAAGCAGAATTTATCGACGTATAAAGAGATTCAAATGGCTTCACTTATTGGTTTATTGGTAAAACAATTGGAATTGAAATTACCAAATGGAAAAGTTTCAGAAAATATTCGATATGCGCTACTGATTTCAGTTTTCATTGTATTCATTTCACGATTTGGGTGAGTTAACCTCTCTTAAACTTCCTCTTGCTTTTAAAATATCATTGAATTTCACTTATAAGTCTCTCGGATCATATATTTTGTAAGTTTGTAAAACGTCAAGAGAAACTTTGCACTTTATAAATTTTAAAACACAATCTTTTTTTTATGTTTAAATACTTAGAAATAACAATAAACTCTCTACTTACGAAATATTTGAAAGGTCAGGTAAAATGTCAATACCTAGCGAAAGTTTTAAAGTTTGTTATCTCATAAATTATAAGATCCACTTAATATTAATGAAATATTTAAATATATTTTATGAATTTTTGATTTCCATAAATAAATTCAAATTTAATAAAAACCAGGATATTCAACCAGGTCTTTCCAGGTTACAGAACAAACTGCCCGGAATTCTGAGCAGGGTTGCCGGTCTGGCTTCCTTTTTTATTCAGAAAATTCGAATTCATACCAGAAAATCCGAATAGTATATTTTGGTTTAGTTAATGACAAATATATCTTGATTACATTACTCATTATTATGATTCTCTTTCGATCTTAAATCACAAGTAATTTCTGATTGGCTTCTCTACGCAAGTTAATTTTGATTGGCTAGCTTACTAATTTCGGATTGGCTGTTGAAGTTGACGGTGTAATCCATAGCTTCTTTTTCTTTTTTTCAGTGCATTTTTGCTACTTTAATACTTTTATTTACATGACTCCTCTAAGATGTGATACACAGTTACTCATATACAGGGAGTGAAGTTGCTTGCAAATGGAAATCCCCTTAAAATGATAAACTGTTTATTGTTTTTTACTTGATTACATTAAGTAAAAATTATTTTTTCAATAAAAACCGGAAGTTTCAACCCGGACTTTAGGGGTTACAGAAAAGACTGACCGGTGTACCGAGCAGGGTTGCCAGTTTGGCCTCTTTATTGAATAAGAAATTTCCCATTCATACCATAAAATCCGAATAGTATAGTTTGGTTTATTTAAAGACAGACATATCTTGATTACGGTAAGTAAAAATTCTCTTTTCGTTATTTCTTAAGAAAAATGGAAACCAAACTGTCAACTGTGGTACCGAGCATAGATAAAAACAATTTTTAACTGAAAGTTGTTATAGATTTTTTACAATTAATATATGTTTTTAGTTCCCCAGTAACATCACTAAAAAGTATTTTATATGAAAAATACCAATTATTCAAATAAAGTTTAGAAAACTATTAAGCTATATTTTCATATCAACCTCTTGCCAGGGGATAAGAGGCGAAGAAATAGCTACTATTTACAGCAGCATTTTTTAATCTGACTATTCCTGTGTTTAAGTGCGTAGTTTGACGTAGCTATTAAATTTATGTTTTATTTATTTGATTTTATTTATTTATTTATTTATGAAGTTTTAATTTCGTTATAGAATATTATCTAAAATGCTGAACTATTTGTATCGTTTTAAGTCCAACCCAGCTCCTAGCATAACATGTTTCTGAGATATTGTCAGTCTTCTGATAACTCAGTTCAATGATATAAATTATATTTTATTTCAGAAGGAAAACTTATAGAATTCGTTTTTTTTTTCCTTCGTTATTATTAAGTAAAGTTTACCATCCCCGATATTTTAAATTATTTTATTTGGTATTTAGAATTTTAAATTAAAAGTTTTTGGTATGTAATTATCGACTTAATAAATTGAAATGATCTACAATTTTTTATTACAACTGATTGATAAAAAAACTGTGGTCGACCGCCCCGCCACACTGCAAAAAAAATTGCTGGTTTTACAGTATAATACTGGCATCCCAGGTACCAGTATTATACTGTAAAATCAACAAATTTTTCTTGCAGAGCAGTACAGGTTCTTAGGAACACAAATGTGCCACGCATCAGATGGGACTGCGTAAACCAGTGTGACGCCGCCATGACACAGGCTACTGACTAAGGGAGAGCACCGCCACCTGCGCATCACTCTTCCTGCACACAAGACAACAGAGACGAATTGGTCGCTACAACAGCGGAGCCATGTATTTAAGGAAACTGTCTCAAACACTTGGAGACGTATCCGAGTCCCCCCCCCCAGAAGCTTCGGGGACTGGACACCCAGACAAGCGCCAGGCCGTAGGAACATATCTGGGTTACCAAGACACGTACTTGCTTTACCAACGCTTCCGGACGTGATAATCTAATAGTAACTAGCCCTTATGCTATGTCACTAATTGATTGATAAGGCATATATATATTAAACTAGTCGTTGGGGGCCACCGTAATACTTACCCATCATGGATATGCATAATGTAAAATATGAAAATAAAAATGTGTAAACTACTTTTAAAATGCATTGCAATTCAAATAAAATCGTGGATTGATGACGTCATAAACTTTAAAGGCTCGATTACTGAATTGCTTGAAAGAGGTTTTTCCTTATAACTCCAAAAATAATAATCCTATTAACTAGCGGTTTATTGCATCTGATTAAGCGTCAAATTTCCAATTAAAATATATCTTTGAAGTGAAATTTGGATGAAATACAGGGTCATGAAAAATCGAAGAGTGTGGAAAATAGGATTCCAAATATCTCGGCAACTAATTATCCGATCGACTTCATGCTTTATGCAAAATTTATGTTTTTTTATTGTCTTTTATGTTTATTTCTTAAAATAAACAATTTCGAAAATTTTTATATACTTTTCATCAGAACGAATATTTCGAGAGTCCGAAAAAAATAGTTCCGGTTAATCGAGGTTATTGAAATGAAATAGGCTTCTTCCCATTATTACATACTAAATACATACCAAATTGCAAGTCTCTATCTCAATTTTTTCGGGAGATAGAGCGTTTACAGACACACAGACACACAGACATCCAGACACACAGACACACAGACGGACGGCAAAATTTTTTTTTTAAATATGTTTTTCGGAATCTCCAGTGTCTGAAACGTGTAAATCCGTCAAAAAAAATTTTTCGATTTTCAAAACGATTACAAGACTTGCCCTATACTACTTATGATGGGTAAGTAAAATTAAGGTAATTACTTTCCGTATTTATGATTATTTATATGAAAAACTGTTGCGCCATCTATAGGTATAGTAATGCTGTTAAATGTTTATATTTGAGAATACAAATAAAATTTTAACTTCAAAAATTTCTTCATTTGCAAAGTTTTTAAGAAAAAAAAAAAAACTTTAAGATGCTGTTTTTTTTTTTTTTATTTGAAAACTGAATTCTCTGGAAAATGTTCTGTTTTCTATATCCGTGTAAAGACAGTTAATATGCAGCCAGTCCTCAGCCCGGTTACAGAAGGAGATGTTTTTATCTCTTTTAACTATTGCTAATAAATATTCTGTAAAAAATTAATACATTTTAATGATGTTAGGAACATTTTTTCTGTGGAACCTTTAATTGGTTTACCGTCAAATTTTGGCAGGTTAACTTTAGTTAAATTTAATTTAGTTAAATCTAGTTAAATTTTAAAGCTGCATTATTTAAATAAAGCTTTTAAAGTAGTTAAGACTAGAAATTTTGTGGAGGCCACCGCAGCCGGGTTTCAAACCACGGATCTTTTATTTGTAAACCAGGGTACTATCAATTTATTCGATCTCTTCATTATCTTTTCTGGGGAAGGGGTCCTTAGATAATCTCTTCCCTTGTTTTTCCTTACTAGGCTAGGCTTCCCAGTCAATTCCCATCTGTTTCTGTCAGCCTTTTCCAATCGATAATCGATAATCTTATTGTTCGGGACCCAATTGCGGAGCATGTCGCAGCCAGGATTTGAACCACGACAGTTCAAATTGTAAACATGTGTGCTACCTCTACATCATTGCGACATTCTGTCCGTGTCTTTATTATCTTCTGCATCTTGGGGTGGTTGGTGGTGGCTCCTTGTATTATTGTAAGTTAATATTACAAGTTATTTTGGCGCATTCATTATTTCTACGGAATACAGTGAAATTTCAAATTTTTTAAGAGAAATGTGTATTTATGGGAATTTACTCATTCTTTGACGGCTTTTTTAAAAATCTTTATATATTTACAATCAAAATATACTACTACAGCCTTCATGAAATACAGTCCATCTTAAAACACTAAACAAATTCTAAAAATATAAACTTTCAGCGAATTACTTAAAAACAACGAAACTATGTAAAAGTTTAAACATTCGACATCACCAAGATATTACCTAAAACAAACTGTTATGCCTTTTCTTAACCCCATAAGTGCAAACTAAACTTACACTAAGGACATAATTCTGCAATTAAGTAAAGTTTTACATGGAAAGAATGCAACTTTATTTTCGGGTTTTGGCCAGCATGTTGGGAAATTTCGCTAATGTGCAACGATTATGACGCCAAATACTAGAGAAGGGATATAAATGTTGAGATCGCGAATTCACAGAAGCTTCTCTCTTTATTTTGTTGTCCCATGGAGCACAATTGTAAAAAGTTTTTTTTTTTCAGAAAGGATTATTTGAAAATGTTAGAACAAAGGGATTTATCGGAATCCATGGCTTGGAGAATTGTCCGGAAAGAGGAATCCGGACAAATACAAATAAGTGCAGCGGAATCTGTTGGAGTGGTTTAGGAGTGTCATTTCAAGAATGTGAAATCTATTAAAAGAAACATGAAATATTAGACGTCAACCTGGGTAAGATCGCCCACGTGCTACCACAGCAACTGATGACTGGTATCTGATGTTAACTGCTCATCGAAACAGAACACACAATGCTACTCAGCTTCAAATACAGTTCTGTTGGTAACAGGATGAAGTCTCAAGCCAAACAGTCGAAAATAGGTTTCATCAGAATGGCATCTATGCGCGTAGGCCAATGGTGTGTATTCCTTTCATATCAAGACACCATGCGATCCGAAGCTCTGAACATGAACAGTGAGATAGGACGCAGCGTGATTAAAACGTGCTTTTCACTGACGATTCCCAATTTATTCAGGAATATGACACCTTACGTTTTCTGGTATGTAATAAAAGGGATTCTCTAAATAATCCCACGTTAATACAGGTAAGATCACAATCAGAAGAAGTGAACTAATGGTATGGGATGGAATCAGCATTGCTTTTCACTGACAGTTCCCAATTTATTCAGGGATGTGACACCTGACGTTTTCTGGTATGTAATAAAAGGGATTCTCTAAATAACCCCACGTTAATACAGGTAAGATCAGGATCAGAAGAAGTGAACTAATGGTATGGGATGGAATCAGCATTGCTTTTCACTGATAAATTCCCAATTTATTCAGGGATGTGACACCTGACGTTTTCTGGTATGTAATAAAAGGGATTCTCTAAATAATCCCACGTTAATACAGGTAAGATCACAATCAGAAGTGAACTAATGGTATGGAACGGAATCAGCATTGCTTTTCACTGACGATTCCCAATTTATTCAGGGATGTGACACCCGACGTTTTCTGGTATGTAATAAAAGAGATTCTCTAAATAATGCCATATTAATACAGGTAAGATCACAACCAGAGGAAGTGGACTAATGGTATGGGACGGAATTATCATAGGGGGATATGAGGACTTGCATGTTATCCGGAATGGTAGATATCCCGGACGTATTCAGACGAGGGACTCAGATCTCATGTCGCACGTTAAAATACAGTCATTGGCGATTCCTTTCTTTTAATGCAAAATAATGCTAGACCTCGTACGTTCAACTTCTGCAGAACATGCTAGAAACAGAAACAATACTGCTTATCATGCTTCCCTGACTTAAATCCGATCAAGCATGCCTAGGACACACTCAGATACGCATTTCAGTGACTCCAATGCCTCCGTTAATTGTCGGTATTTGAAGATTGCATTTCTTCAAGTCTGGAATAGATTTTTAAAACGTTTTATCGACAACCTCATTGCATTCCTGGAAAACAGATGTACAACTGTCTCAACTCTTCGAGAGGAGCACACACATTAAAAACAGTAATATTCTTCAAACAGCACTTTTTTGTTATTTACAACTATCCAAATGGATGCCTTGGAGTGTCTCTTCATGCTCGTGTCATCATTTCAAAGAATTAAAATTTCTATACATGTCTTGTTTTTTGTATTACGTTTTAATATATGAGTACTTCTTATTTTATGCCCGTGCATGAACGTCTCGCATGATTTCCTGCACTGTTCATTATCGCACTGAGCATTCTCGAATTTTCCATTATCCTTTTTGTGTGGGGATACATCCGAGCTCAGAAGGGTATATACAGGCAATGGTGAGCAAGGCCCGCTTAAGAATTAGAAGTAGGGGAAGCCCGACGTCACACAAGCCCCCCCCCCCTTTTACTCTGCCAATTATGATTCAACAATTTGAAATTATACCATCAAAAATTCGAGTAAACAACACTTTAATATTAAACTAAAACTAGCTACCTATATACATATAAAAATATTTTATTATATACATATTATATGCATATTATATACATAGCTCGACGTCACACAGGGTACCAGGTGCTAACAACCTATATACATATAAAAATATTTTATTATATACATAATTATACAGAACAAATTAATTTTGTAAATGAATTTACAAATATCGAACAGGTGTGAATATTTGAACTTCAAAATATATTTTATGCTTTACAAATTGCAGGATTTGCTAGAGCTAAGAACAATGCATGGACAGCAAATATTTGATGTAAATTTATGCTTGGCTGCAACACAATTTTGCTTCTATTGTATAAACAGAAATTTGGTATCACCTGAATGCTAATTACTTTCCCCTTTATTTAAATAATCTATTCTCCCTATTTTATATCATGTCTCCACTCTTTATGAATATAAACAAAATATAATTATACAGATTTAATTTTCTGTTATTTTTAGCGCGTTTGAAATTAAAATGTAAAACATAAGAAAAGTGAAAATAAGTTGCATTTAATCACTGTTTTTATACGATTTATTATATCAACACAAAATAAAACAGAGTATAATTTAGTAGCTATAATTAAGAAAAAAATCCTTTTTTTTTTTTACCATGACTGATTTTTTTTTCCTAAAAATTAGTTTTGAAAAGTAAATTTGGGGGGCCCCTTTGTATTTCAGTGGGTAAGCTCGAGCTTCACGGGCCTATTCGGTAAACAGGCCCTGATGGTGAGACGCATGCGTCAGTATACTTTTGGAAAATGGATTAGAGCGGATCAAGGTAAAGTGAAAATGATAGAAAGTAAAATTAATTTTAGTGAAAATTTTTAAACGTATTAAGTGAAAGTAAATTGTTTAGGTAGTGAACAGTGTATTAAGTTGTAATTTTAATGTGTGAAGTAATGTTAACATTTAACAGGCTACCGAAACGTAAAATAGAAGGGGATTTTGCCAGTGGTGAATCGAAAAGAAGGAAACAGAAAGAACAGCGAAGAAATGAAACATATGAGGAGCGAGAAGCACGTTTAGCTTCACAACGGAAGAGAATGAGTAGATTCAGATAAAACTTAACAGATGAACAACGAGAAGAAATTAGAGAAGGGGATCGAGTGAGACAGTGCCGAAACTAGGGGGGGGGGGAGAAAAGGGCACATATAGAAAATACGAAACGCAGAACGACGAATGAGATACCATATGAAAGGATTTTGAACAGGCTTCTGACATAGTACAAATGCATTTTCCTGAAACGTGTTTTTTGATTAAAATTTACTGATAATTCAAAATTAAATCGGCATTGTTTTCATAAATGAAATGAAACGTTCTCCTCAAATTAATGTTGCCACAAAAATAAAATACCGCATTATATCGTGCTCAGCAATAATTATAAAAAAAATTGTAAAATAAAGATTGCTGCACGGGTTTATTTTATATTTATGATTAAAGAGCGAAATTTAAATTCAAACACTCAATTTATTTTTCTTTGTCCCATGTTTTTTTTCCCGAAACAGATGAACAGATGATGTTATCTTCCAATGCAGTTAAAATTTCATTGATATATATATATATATATATATTTTTTTTTTGCCTTAGCTATCAGCGATCAGTTTTTACTGTAACTTTGATGGGATAAATGAGACGACATTCTTACTTGACTAATGTTGTTTGCAGATATTTTTAGTCATATATATATATATATATATATATATATATATATATATATATATATATATATATATATATATATATATATAAATTTAAACTTGCATCTAAAAAATATTAAAATGCAGTGCGAAATCTTCGCACGGGTCCACTGGTTCGGTTTAAATTTGCTCAGTATATTTCGGATGTTATCGTGATGACAAGCTTTGAATGTGTTTTGCTTTTGTGTGTTCCTGTAAACGAACTATAACAGCTGCATACTTGATAAATGAACTCATCGAGGATACTGGCAGATCAATTTACTGTACCAATTAGGTTCGAATCGGTTCAGTCTTTCCGACTTTATCGTGATGACAAGATGAAATGATTCCAGCGAAATAATTTCAATAGATTCGGTTTCTAAATAAACCAACCTAAAAATAATAAGATTAATAGAGTTTCTAGCAATTATGTCAGACTTAAAATAAAAAATAAAAGCAATGAATCGAAAACTTCTGTTTATAAATTTATTTTGGAATGGAGGGGAGGGCGGCAAAGTTCATGCTTGCCCCGGGGTGAAAAAGATACTAGTTTCGGCCCTGCACTGTAAAAAAAAAAAAAAAACTGAGGTTGCTAATTTTTTTTTTTGTATTTTTGTATTCCAGAGATTTTTATAGTAACCGATACTATAAACCGGAATCGTTGCTAGCTATTTTCTAGTAAAGTTGCTAGCAGTTTTCTAGTAATTCTTACAGATTTTCTTGTAACTGAGTAAGAATTAAAGAAAAAAATTTAGTAATTGCAAAGATCAATGAGAAAAACTAAAATTTTTTAGTAGATCGATCCATTTTTTTTACATTGTGGAGTGAGACACTCTGCAAACAGGCGTACAGAAACTGCTGGAGGGAAACAACATTACGAAATGAACTAAGTAGATTTACAATGAGTAAAGTTCGCGGAAAAAAAAACCGATCGCAAGCGCATGAACAAAACATTAGCGTTCGAGAAGTGCGAAGCAGACGAAGTAGAGACTACAGTAATTCGGTTTCAATCTTTTAGCTCAATATAGAAAAGTTAGCTCTGCGATTTTAGATTTTTTTATGCATTTTTAGCGTTTTTTTTTTTTTTTTTTTTTTTTTTTTTTTTTTTTTTTTTTCAGAAACGGAAGAACTCTCCTGTAAATTTTGTTACTGCCATGATTGAATTCAAGTTTTAATAATACCAAATCTGTTCATATATAGCAATGTAAACGAGGATGCTGAAATTTTGAATTTAACCTTGGTCGAAATAAAAAATCCAGGTTCGTTTGAATCTAGTTCAGAGCGGACGTAGGCTTCACAAGTGTACGCTGCCGAAAGCAGTGAGAACCCCAAACTTATTAATTTAATTTTCGTTTGGGAAAAACCGACCAGCGAAACGGGCGAAGCTCCGCTAGTAATCAATAAACAATTAAAACAGAACTTTTTTTTATCCCTTTGACTCCTCAAAAGATGTGATTTTTTTTTTTTTTTTTTATCGTATCAAAAATCTGTAACATCATGTTTGTTTAATAGAAACATACACAAGCTTTACTTTACCATTTAACCGATATCTTTGAAGTATATCTGAAAGAAAATTTCTAAAGAAAAAAAAAGAGGATGAATAACATGTTTTCGGCTCAAACTATCCCAATTGTTCTCATAAACGTGATGTATCATATCTCTTTATCATGACTTAAAAATAGAACATTACAAGATTAAAGATTTCTTAAAACTATGATATAAATGGTAATAAAACAGTTTGGGTGGAAAGTACATTGAACACTATTTTAAGATAAATTCTGTCCTGTTCAAAACTTATTAAATTTCATCTTTTTGTGATTGTTATCATTCTTTCTTATCGAGATAAATTTTATTACAAAATTAAAATAAGGGCAACTTTGTGAAAATAAGGAGACTAAAATAAGTCTTAATAACGGCAATTCTATGAAAGTTTGTAGCGTAAAAAGAAACAGTTAAATAATAAAATTCTCTTTTCAAACGGTAATTCTAATCCTAGAAATGAGGATCTATGATATAAGTGGTAATAAAACAGTTTGAGTGGAAAGTACATTGAACACTCTTTTAAGATAAATTCTGTCCTGTTAAAAACTTATTAAATTTCATCTTTTTGCGACTTATCTTTCTTTCTTATCAAGATAAATTTTGTGTCGTAGTAAAGACAGTGTTATACTTGCAAAATTAAAATAAGGGCAACTTTGTGAAAGTAAGGAGTCTACAATAAGTTTCAATAAGAGCAATTTTATGAAGGTTTGTAGCGTAAAAACAAATTAGTTAAATAATAATTTTCGCTTTTCAAACAGTAATTATAATCTTAGAAATGAGGATATATGATTTCAGAAAATAAAATAAATAAATTAAAACAGATGTTTACGTAGAAGTTCTTTGTCCTACTTATCTTCGTAAAGTGATAACTTATTATGTTTATTATCTAGGGAAAAGATGGATACTTCTTTGAAACGCGTTTTATTCTTTCTTTTTTTTTTTTTCTTTTTTTACGGTTTATACTAAATAACATCTTATGCAAGCCCGTTATAATAATTCATAGACTGTAAAGTATTTAGCATCATTTCGAAAAATTCGGAGCAAACATTCAAAACAAATTTTATAATGAATTATCAATAAGAAAGCATGAACTATTAAATAGGCTTTATTAATTTGTGCATCAACATATTTTTAATGATTTTTTTTTATTTTGAAAGAAAAAAAAAATTGTTTAGTCATTTTTTTTTCATATAACTAGGGTGTTCTGTCCTTACGAGTTACGCTCGCCAACCCTCGTTCTGACACCGCAAACTCTAAAAACACTCTAATTTGATCAATTCGTAAACGATTACGGAAGATTGAATTATAATTAAACGACCAGTGGCAATCTGCTGTAATCGGGTTTCCATTCATTTTCCTTTGACTGAGGGATTTTAAGGCCAAATCAACTGTTGTCGAAATAGCTAACTGTGTTCGTGATCGATTAAATAAGATCAATTAAACATTTGAAAATTAACTTGTGTAAAATGGCTATTTAAACAATGTCGCTGCCTCGGGGAATTTTATAACGATGCTATAAGAAAATTGGGTACTTCTGCATTATACCGTCGAACAATTTCCATGAAAGAAAAAAATGTCGCCAATATATACGATTTAATGCCAAAAGTGCATGACCGTGGCTTCACATTCAATTGAGATCAGATGCGATGTCAAACACGTGTCAACGTGGTTACTTTTTTTATATATAAAGAGAAACTACTCAAAATTACACTTTATCCCAACTTTCTCGATGATTACTTTCTAACAATGTTAGCACAACATTAGCTTTAACCTTTAAAGTTTTTCAATTTAAGCATTTATAAATTTAATCTCTTCTCAACGAGTATCCAAAATGTACTCTTCTCTTAATCTTTAGTCTCCACTATTTTCAAATAGTAATTTTTGTTTTATTTAATCGCCTAAACGCTGTGAATAAATAAGCCGAAAAATCCTGTGTATTAAAATATTGGTGCTCAAATTCAATGACTTGCATGCACCTTATACGTCACGCATACGTGCCGCTTGTCACGAAAGGGCTATAAGTGTTCAATCTAGTGGTGAGATTTTGCTTGTCTCACCAGCACCAACTTTTTTAGGGTTTTGTTCATCTCACGAAACCCTATTACTCCCGCTTCGTTGTCTGTCCGTCACAGTTCTCAGAAACTATATAGCTTACAGTCATGAAATTTTGTGTAATTATAGCTAAATACCTATTATGAAGCTCAAAATCATAAAATTTGAAAAAATCGTATTATTTTAATATATAGAGATAGAAAAACAAAAATCTAACAGCATTTTCCTATTAAATTTAAACATTTTTCGTTATAACAGTTGCCAACCATTAAAAATCCACAATAAAATTCTTTCTACAATAATTAATTTTCTATTGAAAGATTTCCACATGAAAAATGAAAATGAAATAAAAAATGTCATCAATTGAAAAAAAGATTAATAGGACGTCATATTAGTAATAAAACAGAATTTTTCAAACATTTCTCAATAATTCAAGGAGTATGAGCATGTATAAATACAGAAAGCAGCTTAATATGACGTCATTAGAGAATTAAAAAGAAAATTAATCTGACGTCTAACATTTTGAAGGTCTCTATACAACATGTTTAATTTTGAAATTGATTTTTTTTTTTAATATCGCATTTAGTCCACATGACAGATATTATTATGACAGAGTATAATAGTGGGCCGGTTCAGATATTAGAAAAAAACGAAAAAAACAGACCAGTAATTTTTTACTTAATAAAAAACATGACTTTTTTTTTTCTTTTTTTTTTTACTTTTTTATGAAATTTATTTGGATTTATTAAAGGAAGGATAAAGTGTGTTGAAAGGAATATTAAACGAAATCCTTTGTGCGATCTTCGATCACACTTACCCGGTTGTTCTTTGATTAATGCCTATTAATTCTCTAGATAACTGATTAGGTTACCAACACGTGGTCATTGCAAAATCAATGTAAGTATCGCACTCGGGCACAAACATAGACTCACATAAACGTAGTAAACCAAAAAATAACATTGAGAAAAAACATCGTAATGAGAAAGGAAGTTAGAGATCGAACAGCGAACAGTTCGGGCTAGGCTTGGCAGTAAAATATATCGATATAGCGATAATCCGATATATTGAGTATACTGATATATTTGACCCAAAAATATCGATTTTTACATCAATGTTAGACTGTCGATATATATATATCTTTTTTTTTAATCCGATATATCGATATTTATTTGAAATAATTATTTTACATGTGATAAACAATTTTAAGCTTCTTTAATGTACAAATCTAAATAAATCTAACAAAATTTATTTTATTTTTTCAGAAAAATATACTTAATTTTAAAAAAAAAATCTTTACTGGTTTAGTCGTTTAATATGGTTAAGAATTTAGGTAATGAGAAATTATACTTCATGAATTGAGAAAGGTATCCCATCGTAATTTACATGTTTTTTTACAAAACATTAGCGAAATTGGAAATTAGGGTAAAGGAATATTTATAACTTTTTATATAGTATATCCATTTTACGTAACCAGAAAAAGAATGAGGAAGACGAATAAATCTCTTATATGAATATAAATCTTAACGTGTTAATATCGCATTATTCAAATTAGTCTTTTATGTCACTATTAATCGGAATTCATAGTTTCTAATATAACACCTTTTATGGCGCTCAAGTGGGGCATAGAAATAGCCTCCTATGGAGTGTTTTGACATGGCTTTTTCAATACGCATTTCTTAACAAATAAATATACTTTGAAACATGATTATGAAAAAGTTTATATTTAGATATTTTAAATTTCTGTAAAAAATTTCCGGTAAATAAAATTTTTCCATATTTTAAATTTTTAATACGGTATATCCATTTTACGTAACCAGAAAAAGAATGAGCAAAACGAATATATCTCTTATGTGAATACAGTTATTAAGGGGTTAGTATAACATAACATTATTCAAATGAATTTTTTATGTCACTATTAATCTGATTTCACAGTTTCTTATATAATACAGAGCTACCAAGTTTCCGGTTTTTAGATACCAGTATTTTAATACAGAAAATATTGTTTTATTAAATCTAATTATTCTGCGATTTAAAAGAACAACATTTTCACTAAGAAAGTACTTCTATGCAAAAAGCCGGAGACTTGGCAACTCTGATAATACCTTTTCTGGTGATCAACATTGTTGAACAGGTGAACAGTTTATCATTCAATGGGGTTCCATGTTTTCGAAAAACAACCCCCTGGAGATGAGTTAATGTATATCAAATCATGAGGGAGCCATAAAAAAAAGTTTAAAGTACTTTAAAGTATTGATAATGTAAAAGAAAAATGTTAAATAACAGTCTAATGTATGAAGATAAATTTAAAATAGATTAAGTACTTTAACCCTTTATATCCTGAATTAATTTTCCAGCTACTTTTCAATTGTATTTTTGCATCATTGGATAAGTTTTGGTGCAGAATAAACATAGGAAAAAGGAAAATAATTTTTTTAGTGTTTTAGTGGTTAATTATGCACCTGTAACCACTATAAATTTTTTACCCTATGATGTAAAATAAAATAGTAAATTTCAAATAGTAAACTTCAAATAAAATATAGGAAATGTTCACCTGTAGAGTATAGAAAACAATAGAAAATAATAGTACTAAATAACCGGTAATAAACCACTAAAATTACTCAAATGAAGAACAACATGCATGTCAATTCTATTGCAAAATGGATTTCGAATGTAGCGTGGCAAATGTAAAATCCCTACAATGCAAATAAAGAGGATATGTGCTTGAATTTGCCATCTCCTGCCTGCTGTCAGAAATACACTCTTTGTGCCATTGTGAAAAAACGGTCATATTACGAATATATAGGTGTTTTATTAAAGTGGTACTTATAAGTACCGTCAGGATAAAAAAGGTTAAAGTAATGAAAATGTAAGAGAAAAATCTCTATCTCTATAAAACAGTAGGTGTCTGTCTGCCTGCCCGCGGATTTCTCCGTAATTATAACACCTAGGACTCTAAAATTTTTGTCATGTGTAGATGTTGTCACCGGAAAGTGCACTTCGGCGCCGGATTTTTAAATTTTAATTTAGATTTTTTTTTATTAAAACGTGTATATGGAATTTTGGGGTTCGAGACTTTTTACAGCTCTCCGTCAAGTTCACGGTAGCGAAGCAGCCAGCCAATGAGAGCAGCGGTTATTACGGGATATAGCGAGCGATAGCATTTCCTTCCTTTACGGAAGCGGCTAGCCACAGATTTCATTGTTTTGTTTATGTTTGAGTTTTATTTAAAGAAAATGAATATATTTTTGACTGATTGAGATTAAAGTAGGTTAGTTTTGATTGTATTCATTCTTTGTATGTTTAGTTGCCCAAATATTATGTTTTAGGTAAGAATATAACGTGCATTTTACTGGTTCCATTTTTCATGTTCTGAAATGAAACAAACTGTTTTCAATAACAAATCTTAATGAATTAAATTAATCTTACATCTTACACTTTACTATAAAATGTACAGTTCTACAATTTATCGCATGTTACAACGTTCTCGGGAACTAAAAATGTAGTAAAAAACTCTTAACAGAAAGATTGTAAATTAACAAACTCATATATATAAGATATAACTTTAAACTGATATGCCTTTTCAACTGTTGTCGAAATCAATGTAATGTAAATATTTCTTAAATATTATGATTTTGTTTAAGAATTGGAAACATTCAGTGAAGTGTAGATTGCAGTTTTTCATCAAAACAATTTGATTTATAAGTATGAGGTAAAAAAAAAATCACCGTTTTCTCACATGATGAGTTTCATCAGAAAGTAAAACAATAAATAAATATGAATGATTTGCGGAGCTTTTTCAAAATAATTATAAAGAATAAGTCTTTAAAAATGTAAAATCAATGTTATTTCTGGCCGAGTTTTTTTAAAAATAATTATAAACCATTTTAATTTGTAAGCATGTTGTAAAAAAATCACCATTTTGTGACAAATTTTGAATTTTATAAGAATCGCCCAAGAACGGACATGGAATGTAGTATAAAATTTATGTTGTCATCACACTCTTTATAATTATTTTTGTTGAGGGTTTTTGGGCGATGTTATTGAATTTTTGATAGAAACAGCTCCGTAAATCATTCATATTTACTTAATGTTTTAACTTGCTGATAAAACTCATAATATGTGAGAAAACGGTGATTTTTTTTTTTTACTTCATATTTACAAATTAAATTGTTTTGAGGAAAAAATACATCCTACACTGACTGCACTGAATGTTTTAATTTCTTAGCAAACTCATAATGTTTTAGAATTATTTACATTATACTGATTTCGACAACAGTTGATGAGGCATATCAGTTTAAAGTTGTATCTTATATATGAATTTGTTAATTCAATGATGTGAAATTTATGATTATTTATTTATTGTTATTTACAATTTTTCTTTCTGTTACTGTTATTGGACTACATTTTTAGTTCCCAAGAACGTTGTAATATGCGATAAATTGTAGAACTGTACATTTCATAGTAAAGTGTAAGATTAATTTGATTCATTAAGATTTGTTATTGAAAACAGTTTGTTTCATTTAAGAACATGAGCTGATATGTCTAGCGCTATGAAAACATTCAGTAAAGTGCAAAATATATTCTTACCAAACACATAATATATGGGGGCAACTACGCATACGAAGAATGAATACAATTGAAACTAACTTATGTGATCCTCAATTAGCCAAAATATATACCTTTTCTTTAAAATAAAACTCAAACATAAACAAAACAATGAAATCTGTGGCTAGCCGCTTTCAGCTGTGAACATGAACTGCCGTTGCTGGATCCTGGATCATCCCATATTCACACCTTGATAGAGAAAAGCGGATTAGGATAGGTAGATAGGGAAACCCCGTTATCGGATCGGGACATTAGATGTAATTAAGAAACATTTGTATATTTATAATAATTAGCGGGAATGGGATGTTTGTGTGTGTGCTGTTTTTAATAAAGACAGTGGCATTTTTTCTGCAACCCTTTCACGAAAGTTTTTTCTGCGAACCTTTCACAAAATCAGTATTTTTTCCACAATCCTTTGACGAATTTCGTACTTTTTCTGCGATCCTTTGACTAAATTCAAGTTTTTCCTGCAATCATTTGACGAAATTTGCTTTTTTTTATGATCCTTTAACGAAATTAGTGTTTTTTCCACATATTTTTGTCGAGATTCATGTTTTTTCAGTGATCCTACGACGTAATTCGTGTTTTTTTCAGCGATCCTTTGATGAAATTCAAATTTTTCCTGTGATCCTTTGGCGAAATTTGCGTTTTCCCCGCGATCCTTTGATGAAATTCGCATTTTTCCGTGATCCTTTGATGAAATTTTCTTTTTTAATGATCCTTTGACAATATTCGTGTTTTCTCTGCTGCCTTTTGACGAGATTCATGTTTTTTTAGCGATCCTTTGACAAAATTCGTGTTTTTTCAGCGATTATTTGATGAAATTCGTGTTTTTCTCGCGAACCTTTGACAAAATTCACGTTTGCCAGCGATTCTTTGATAAAATATGCTTTTTTCTATTATGATAGGGAAAAGCGGATTAGGATAGGTAGATAGGGAAACCCCATTATCGGATCGGGACATTAGATGTAATTAAGAAACATTTGTATATTTGTAATAATTAGCGAAAATGGAGAGATAAAGGGGGTGGGGGGGAACGACTTTTTATTAAATATCGCATTTGTTCTACATCAACTTCCTCTCACCACCAGGGGGTGCTTTGCTATCTCTGTTTCTATGGGCTGGATCACGACGGGGTATGGCTCTTTCCACTCGACATCGATAGAGCTGACTGATTTTAGTTCTGATTTTCACCACAGGGGGCTCTTTAGTATCTCTGGTTCTATGGGCTGGATCATGACGGGGTATGCCTCATTCGACTCGACATCGATAACCTTAATGATTTCAGTTATGTTCGTATAGAACATATTGTGCCACCTGGCGGTGGAAGGTGTAACTAAAGGATTTTGCAGCTAACTCGGGTTCTATGGGTCACATCACGACACAGTTTGGCTCATTCGACACAACATCAATAGAGCTTACCTATTTTAGTTCTGAATTTCACCACCAAGGGGTGCTTTCCTATCTCTGTTTCTATGGGCTGGATCACAATGGGGTATGGCTCTTTCCACTTGACATCGATAGAGCTGACTGATTTTAGTTCGGATTTTCACCACCAGGGGTGCTTTCCTATATCTGGTTCTATGGGCTGGATCACGACGGGGTATGTCTCATTCGACTACATAGATAGAGCTTATCGATTTTCACCACCAGGGGCGCTTTTCTATCTCTGGTTCTATGGGCTGGATCATGAAGGGGTATGGCTCTTTCGACTCGACTTACGGTAATATATGGGAGTGTGTATGGCACGCCCAGTGTTTGCTGTCTAAGGTAGTGGGGCCCCAACATTAGATTTGTTTAAAAATAAAAAATGTTCAACACTGATTTCAGGTACATTTAAGGTTGTTGGCACGGGCAAAGCCGGGCGGGTAAGCTAGTTTTAAATAATAGTCTATTGTAAGAGATCAATATTTTTACATTTTAAATATCTGTAAATATTTTCCGGTACGTAAAACATTTCCGTATTTTATTTTTTTTATACAGTACATGCATTTTACGCAACCACAAAAAGAATGAGGAAGACGAATATATCTCTTATATGAATATAATTATTAAAGTGTTAATATCACATTGTTCAAATGAGTCTTTTATGTCACTATTAATCTGATTTCACAGTTTTTAATGTAATAACTTTTTATGGCGATCAAGTCGGGCATAAAAATAGTCTCCCGTGAAGTGTTTTCACATGACAATTTCAACGACGTATTTTTTAACAAAGAAACATACTTTGAAACATGATTATGAAAAAGTTATATTTAGATATTTTAATATTTAAATTTCTGTAAAAAATTTCCGGTATTTGTTTTATATTTTAAATATTTTATACAGTATATCCATCTTGTGCAACCAGCAAAAAAATGAGCAAGACGAATATATCTCTTATGTGAATACAGTTATTAAGGGGTTAGTATAACATAGCATTGTTCAAATGAATCTTTTATGTCACTATTAATCTGAAATCACAGTTTCTTATATAATAAAGAACTACCAAGTTTTCTGATTTTTAGATACCAGTATTTTAAAGTACAGAAAATGTTGTTTTATTTAATTCAATCATTCTGCGATTTAAAAGAACAACATTTTCACTAAGCATTCTATGCAAAACGCTGGAGACTTGACAACTCTGATAATGCCTTTTTTGGCGATCAACATTGTTATGAAAAAGTTGTATTTAGATATTTTTACACTTTAAATACCTGGAAAAATTTTTCGGTACATAAAATTTTTCCGTATTTTAAATTTTTTATATAGTACAATAGATGATCGGTTAACGAACACTTTCGCGAGTGATTTTTATATTCGGATAACCAACACATGTTCAGTTAACGAACACCTAACAAAACTAATTCAATGCTGTGATTCAGATTCGCAGAGCGGTAATTAGTTGCATCTATTATCGATTTAGACAACATTTGAACAGTTCCTAATTAATTCATGGAATACCAGGGGTTCGGGACCTATATTTTAGGTCCACCAAATTAGATTGAACATATTATAAACATTATTTTTTATATTTTATGTCCCTTTTTAAAAAGTATTTTTATTTGGAAATTATTTTAATTGAAATTTAGTTCCTAAATTATTAACAGGCTCTAGGCTCCACTTGAGCTTTAAAGGGTCTTGAACTAAACACGATCTTTTAGAGAACTAATTCAGTTTTTGATGGGTCAAAGTGATAAATTGAAATTATTTAATGCTGTAGTCAATTAATGTGATCCTAAAAGTTTTCACAAAGGGCATGTCATTTATTATTTTTTTAAGTACGGCACAGCACAGACAAAGCCATCAAAATACGATCTGTTCATATTAAATAAGGAAAATTTTTGGGAGAATTTATATTAATTTTTATATACTATTTGGCTTTTAAGAACGAATTAATCGAATTCCCATACAAATGTATACTAAATCTATGATCTGTTAACCCATTTATGCCTAGCGTCGACGCTTTAGTAAAATGGGAAAAAGTGAATTTCACACCACTTTTTTTTTAATAGAAATTTGGTGTCTTATTTTTTCCAGGGGGTCCTCGATAAAATAAGACACCAAATTTCTAAAAAAAAAAAGTGGTGTAAAATGCACTTTTTCCCATTTTACTAAAGCTTCCCAAAATTGGGACGGTAGCTACAAATGGGTTAACGAACAATTCGGTTAACGAACATTGTTTTGGAACGGATCCCACTGCATATCCATTTTACGCAACCACAAAAAGGATGGGCAAGACGAATATATCTCTTACATGAATATAATTCCTAAAGTGTTAATATCGCATTGTTCCAATTAGCCTTTTATGTCACTATTAATCGGAATTAACAGTTTCTAATATAATACCTTTTATGGCGCTCAAGTGGAGCATAAAAATAGCCTCCTATGGAGTGTTTTCACACGATTATTTCAACGACGCATTTTTTTTAACGGAGACATAATACTTTGAAACATGATTATGTATCAGAAGGCAAACAACAACTACAAAGCATTTGATGATACCAAAAAGGACATGTCAATAATTAAATTTAGCTCATTTCGGAAACCGGCGGCCAGATGCAGTTTTTCCGCGAAAGATAATAACCACAGGTAATTCAATGCCCCGTTATCGCATCGCCCTTCAGCACCTGAGGTGATAAAGAAAACCGTCTCGGGATCTCAACATAAGACTCTAAGCAAAGTGAAAGGTTTCACTACTACGAAATGGCGTTAAAGGTTTGTACTTGTCGAAGACTTTACAGCGTAATATGGAGAACCGAATGCCCAGGGGTGCGGAACTTCTGCGAAAGTCCTATATTCACATTGGAGGATTCAGATTGGTGCTTTGAATCGAAAATTGAATCAGATGATTTTTGGGAGACGGATCTCTGGCTGATAAACTTGAAGAATCTCAGCCATCTAGAATTATTGAGGGGTTTTCAAGTAACGACGTATATGGAAGACAGAAAGGGAAAACTGGAACAGATAGACTGCGCTAAGTTGTCGTTTTCAGGACCGTCTTCTATCTGTATATCATCCCACTTCGCTTCCCAGATTCTCGACAGAAAACACGAACTCATGGTTGATGACTTGTTTACCCTGGTGTTCATTTTTGATCGCCCCACCGTGGCGAGGTTCAGGAAGGAATCGTGGAAAGGAACGAAGGCAGGTAAGGATTGATATTGAAAGCTATTTTATAGCTCACAGACTATCAAAGCCTGAGAGCTAATGTGCCCGCAGGTTCTGCATGTATGTACGTATGTATGTACTTACGTAACGCGATAACTCTTGATAGAAATATCCGATTTGCTTCAAATTTTGTATATGCGTTCATTCTGATAAGGCGCTTCCCTGATTAGTTTTGGGGGTTCATTGGTTAAGTATAAAGGGGGAAATGGGGGAGCAATTCCCACTTAATTTAGATATATGGGTTTTTCATACAGAATTATCCGATTTGCTTCAAATTTTTTTATATAGGTTCATTGTGATAAGGCGCTTCCCTGATTAGTTTGGGGGTTTATTGGTTAAGCATAAAGAAGGGAAACGGGGAAGGGATAATCCCCCCTAAATTTAGATATGGTGGTTTTCACGCAGAATTATCCGATTTGCTTCAAATTTTGTATATAGGTTCACTGTGATAAGGCGCTTCCCAGATTAGTTTTGGGAGTTCATTGGTTAAGTATAAGTGGGGGGGAGCGGGGGCTAATCTCCCCTTAGTTTAGATATATGGGTTTTTCATGCAGGATTATCCGATTTGCTTCAAATTTTGTATATAGGTTCATTGTGATAGGGCGCTTCCCTTATGAGTTTTGGTGGTTCATTGGTTAAGTACAAAGGGGGAAACGAGGAACTAATCCCCCTTAATTTAGATATGTGGGTTTGTAATGCAGAATTATCCGATTTGCTTCAAACTTTGTAAATAGGTTCATTGTGATAAGTCTCTTTACTGATTGGTTTTGGGGGTTCATTGGTTAAGTATAAAGGGGAGTGGAACGGGGGCTAATCTCCCCCTTAATTTATTGTCGATTTCTTTATCTTTCGAGGGGTATTATTCTTTGAAATAAGAGTATAATGTACAATTAGTGAGAATAGCCTGTAATCTCAATGTCATCAGTTTTACTGGGCACTTTTCTTTTTATTTCTAGTATTTTATTCGAGAGTGGCAATGACAACTATCAAAATTTCCAGTTCCTATATCTTAACCTTTTGATTTCGTGTCAGTACTGACAACTATCTTTATATTTAATCATTTATAAAAAAAAAATTCTTTGTTGTAGATATCATCATACATATTATTTTTGCTTTCTACATTAGTCTGTGCCTTTAGAAAACGCACAACAATCTCATTCGAGGTCTCATTCGAAACGTATTTGAACTGGCTTCTGACACAGTACACTGACATTTCGTTGAAACAGGTTTTATCATAAAAAATTGTAGTTAATTAAAAAATAAATCACCATTGTTTTCATAAAGGAAATAAAAAGTTTTTCTCAAATCAATGTTGCCATAAAAATAAAATATTGCATTAGATCATTGTGAGAAATTATTATAATAAATAATTAGTACAAGAAAGATAAAGTTTGGCTGTCTCCGCACGGGTTTATTTTATATTTATGATTAAAAAGCAAAATTGTAACTGAAATATTTAAAAGAAAAATACACCATCGATTTATTGATCGAATCAGTGGTATTTCACGTGTAGCCTAAAAGATATGCTTTGTTATATTAGATTAAATTGTATTTTATATCTATTCAGGTTAGTTTTAATCCCTTGTTTTTCATAAGCGGATGACGTCATCCTCTAACGCAGTTAAAATAAGATTGTTATTTTTTTTTCTCTCGCGCTTGCCTATTGCTATCTTCGATCATTTTTTTACTATAACTTTGATGGAATAAATGATATGATATTCTTGGCTTGACTAATGTTGTTTGCAGATATTTTTATCCTTAATTTTTCTTTAGAAGTTTAAACATTGCATCAAAAAAATATTAGATATTGCTAAAAAATATTAAACTGCAGTGCGAATTCCTGGCATCGGTCCACTGGTATATATTATTTCTTTTGTCAGCATACCTATTTCTCAGCTAATGTGTAGCGTACAACAAGGAATGAGGTATTATTGGATGGAATGTTTTTCTCAGATCTGACATTGTTAATTAATATGTAGCGTGCAACAATGAAAGAGGTATCATTGAATAGGCTTTCTTTCCCATATCTGACATTGCATGCTGAATTTTCGTTAAAAGACTTCGTTTGTTTGAAATTTCAATTAAATTAAAAATCATATATATTATTTCTGTTATCAAAATTCCCTTTTCTATGCATTTACAAAACGCAAAACAATGAATGAGGTATCATTTGAACAGTTTTTGTCCCGGCTTCTGGCTATCTTCGATCATTTTTTTTATTGTAACTTTGGTGGAATAAATGAGATGATATTTTGGCTTGATTAATGTTGTTTGCAGATATTTTTATCCTTAATTTTTCTTTAGAAGTTTAAACATTGCATCAAAAAAATATTAGATATTGCTAAAAAATATTAAACTGCAGTGCGAATTCCTGGCATCGGTCCACTGGTATATATTATTTCTTTTGTCAGCATACCTATTTCTCAGCTAATGTGTAGCGTACAACAAGGAATGAGGTATTATTGGATGGAATGTTTTTCTCAGATCTGACATTGTTAATTAATATGTAGCGTGCAACAATGAAAGAGGTATCATTGAATAGGCTTTCTTTCCCATATCTGACATTGCATGCTGAATTTTCGTTAAAAGACTTCGTTTGTTTGAAATTTCAATTAAATTAAAAATCATATATATTATTTCTGTTATCAAAATTCCCTTTTCTATGCATTTACAAAACGCAAAACAATGAATGAGGTATCATTTGAACAGTTTTTGTCCCGGCTTCTGGCTATCTTCGATCATTTTTTTTATTGTAACTTTGGTGGAATAAATGAGATGATATTTTGGCTTGATTAATGTTGTTTGCAGATATTTTTATCCTTAATTTTTCTTTAAAAGTTTAAACCTGCATCTAAAAAGTATTAGATATTGCTAAAAAATAATTAATATTGCTAAAAATAATAATTAGATATTAATATACATTAATAATTAGTTAACAATACTTGTCTATCCATCCTCATTCGAATAATCGAACTCAGGAGTGCGAGTATTGTTAAGTTCTGGAATGTGGGTTGCCATAGTTTGGACAAAAACTGTGCATACGCATTGTGGGTCTTTCGCCATTGTTATGTATAACGGAATTCTACCTATTCGATAACTTTCCAGAAAAAGCGCCATCTATGAGAAATTTTTTAAACTAATTTTTTGATTTGCTTAAACAAAATTTCAGATCATAAGAAGCATTTTCGTCTAAACCGCACTCTCGTACGCCAATTGCTTTTTAATTGAATTTTAAAATGTGTCAAGAGCTTTTGGGACACCCTGTATATTTTAACTTGTTTAACACATTCCAACACAGTTGAAAAGTATTTATGAATTCGATCTGTCTGTATGTCTGTCTGCCAGGTCATCTCAACTCTAGTAAATATACTCGGATTTCTATGTAATTTTTATACATTATTGATCATAAGTATATAGAACGTTCGTTATTGAAAATAGAGTGTCTAGCATCTATACAGGGTGATCGAAAAATAACTAGCAAAATTTTAAAGGATGGTAGATGAAACTTAAACAAGCATTTTTTAACCCTTTCCAACATTGTTGAAAAGTGTTTATGAATTAAGTTTGTCTGTCTGCCTGCCGTCTGCCTGTCTGTCTGTCAGTCCGCCTGCCGGTCTGTCTGTCTGAGCTCTAACTCACGTAAATATACTCGGATTGCCATGCAATTGATGTATGTTATTGAACGTTACCATGGCATGTTCGGTATTGAAAATAAAGTGCGTACCACTTATAGTTCCTTTACAGGGAAACTCAAAAGTATTCCATTACATTACGGTCTATGGGGCAAAATCATTTGAGGATTATTTTAATAATGATACACCATTTCAAACATACTGAAATTGATAGATATCACTGAGGTGCACTACAGTAGGCTTACTCTAGAATATGGTGTGCATAGATTTTATAGTTCCTTTACAGGGATACTCAAAAGAATTCCGTTACAATATGTTCTATGAGGGGAAACTCGTTTGTGGGTTTTTCTACTAATGTTTCACTATTTCAACCATATTGAAGTTTATATATATCACTGTTGTGCATTACAAGAAGCTGTGTATAGCATATTTTGTGTATAGAATTCATCGTTCATTTACAGGGACACACAAAATAATTCTGTTAAAGGACTGTATGTTAACAATATTTGCTGTAAATGCGTTTTAAGTTCAGCAGAGCGTTTTAAAACTTAATTATATTTTTTCTATTGCTTGGTGCGTATAAATTCTATAGATCATATACAGTGCAGAACAAAAGATCTCTAGGACATTTCCGTTTATTGGCGGGAATTTCAGAAGGGGAATTTTAAACTGTGTTTTCCTCCGTTTCCTATCACTGTAGTTAAATTTAGCATATATAAATCTCTAGATCATATACAGGGCTGCTCAAAATAATTCTGATATTTTTCCTAATATTGTTGGTAATACCCGAAATTGAGTTTTTAAATGTGTTATGCGTTTTCCAATTATTTATTTCACCTTATTAAACGGTAAAGTTTTGTAAATGTGTTTTGGAAGTGTTGGAAAGTGTTACATAATCTATGCTTCACGCATGATTTTTCGTTCTTGTTTGTCATAGAATGTGTGCACAGAAACGGCACGATTAAGCGCAGGTGACTAATAAAAATGTTAAAAGATGCAATGAAATAGCGTGGTGCTTATACGCGTCATTTCCGGACACACATTCTATGAAATAAAATGAGTATTTTGGTCCCTTCTACCGCCCTATAAAATTTTGCCAGTTTGTTTCCTATCATTCTGTTTACAGGGACGAACAAAAGAATTCCGTTACATTATGGTCTATGGGTAAAAATCGTTTTCCATGCATTTTAATAATGTTACAATACTTCAAACATAATGAATTAAAAAAAATCTTTTACTAAAAAACAATCTACCTGCATGAGAATAAGTTTGTCGCAAACCGCATTCAAGTAATTTAATTACTTCACTTTTTACGAATTTTTGAAATTTTAACAAATTTATGGGGTACCCGGTATATATTGACGGTGCAGAGAAAGTATTTAAAAAAAATCCTTTATAGGTGCGTTCGTAATTATATAAATACGTATCACCTATAGTCGTCGTCAGGTCCGTCCGTCTGTCTGGCCGTCTGTCTGCATATAACAGCCCAAAAACTACCCAACCGAATGGTTTGAAATTTAATATAAACAATCGTTGTAGAATTTTGTCCAGTCATTTCAAATTTTATGAAAATCGAATCAAAAGTTAAAAAGATATTAATAAAAGTTTTCTTCATTCTATTAAATCCTATCATACGTAATCTATATAATAAAAGCGCAAGTCATGTGACTGAGGAAAACAAATACGGGCTAACCACTTCTTTTTTCATATGCACGGCGCTTTTTTTAATCAAAATTATGTTTCGAATAAAATTACATAAAAGTTACAGTTTTAGAACGATCGTTCAAAAAAATTGTTTGCTTGAGCAATGACTTGCATTAAAAAAATTGTAAATTCTGAGATAACTTCAGGTGAAATTAGGTTGACAGCCCAATTCTCAATCCATTAAAGTAAATAAACACAAGAGATTCGTTCATCGTGAGTCATAAAAATATTAAACTATGGAGGTAATCATTCGCAAAGCAAGATGTCCATGGTAAATTTTGCAGCTCTGTCTGGTGTCGAAAAAAATTCCGCATCTGTAAACGTGACATGCGTAAAAAGAGAAAAGGCATGCTCATTTCGCTTATAACAGACAATATAATTCAGAATAAAAATAATAAACATTATTTTTTTTTACATTGTAAAACTAGTTATAGTACGAATGCACCTCTTTTGTCACATTTAATGTACAATTTCCAACTTCTTTAATAATGAAACTATCTAATGCATAAGTAACCTCTTGCAATTGATAAATTTTGACAGATTACTCAACGTAGATTTGTGTCACTATTTCTTTGTTGACTGACGTGAAGTTGTTATACACGCGCATTTTTTTTTTTTTTTTTTTTTTTTTTTTAAGATTAAAAAAATTCATTTATGCTCCAATTTTATTTTGATCTTTATGTTATTTTTACTGGGAATAAGAAAAGTGTTTCCCTGTTTATCATCTTCTTGATAATACAGATACCAATTGTTAGAAGAAAACAAAATGTTAGCTCGTTTATGATAAACTTTATCTAGTTCACAAAATTACACTTCTTATCATTTTATTTATTTAAAAAAAAAAAAAAAAAAAAAAAAAAGTTTTATTTTTGTTTATCAACAGACATGTTTAAGTTTAACGAATGCTTTGTTTTATTCTGAACGATAACAGAAATTTTATATTAAAATGATTAAAAATAGAAAAAAATCTTTGAAAAAAAAAAGGAAACAAATTATCAATATGTAATGGATAGTCAATACTTTAACAAATTTATCTCTCTGTTCTAAAAAAAAAAAAAATAACTAATACTGCGCCGGCATAATTAGATTTCTTATGACTTTAACATTTCTCGGCTCATAATAACAAAAAGAAAACTATTACGTATAAAAACATGAAAACTGGTAGTATTATAGTGAAATATATGATAAACACGCTGAAGCAAACAGTTTTTAAATAGAAAAATTATTTTAAACATTATTTAATGTTGAAATCGGTCAAAGCAGTTCAGTTAAAAAAAATTATAGGATCAAAATAGCAATTTAACAATCTTTCGCATGCACATACTTGACTAGATTGTGGTATGCAGTGTACAATCGTTATTTAATTTTTTTTCACTATTTTATTCAAAATTTCATTATCTGAATAGAGATTTGATTCATAGTTTGAAATAGCTAGTTTTTACTTACTGTTTCGAGGTTTTGAAAAGACCAAATAATAATATTTACTGACACTTTTCAAATGAAAAATACATTTACGCGTGAATATGATAAAAGAAAGAAAACTTTAAAATGATTAAGCTATTACGTGCGAAAAGCATTTAATGGAGAAAAACGATTTTCATATGGACAATATTCGAGGCTAACGAAAAAGACAGGCTACCGCGGTGCATTCCACTTATCTTTTTTTACAGACCGCTAGAGTGACGTGATGCTCTTTTCGTACACCTGCATTGGTGCATTCGAGCATCACGTGACTCCAGCGGTCTGTAAAAAAAGATAAGCGTAAGGCACCGCGGTAGCCTTTCTTTTTCGTTAGCCTCGACTAGAGCTCCTATAATATTATAGGAGTCTTAGCCTCGACAATATTCATGTGACGTCACAGAGGGAATCACGTGGCGGAAAAGACAAGTTGGAAATTGTACGTCAAACGTGATAAATGAGGTGCGTTCGTACTGTTATTATTTTACTGAAATGAATTATATCGTCTGTTATTATGATATGATTAATTTTCGTAATAAAATAAGTACATTTGACGGCATTTTATCGTTTGTTGACATTTACTGAAAATTCCAATGGGACGCTTAAGCCTACCTTTGAAAATTTCAGAGCTTGAAATCCATGTTTTGACTATTTTTCCATTTAATATCTATTTCTTCGTAAATATCTATGCAAAAAACTGTCGGCAGATTATAAGATTGCTATAATTAAACAATTATAGTATACACATTCGATTTTTAAATTCAGTAATACGGAAATAATAGCACTCCATCTTAAATAGGACGTAATCACCATGGCAACCTAGAATCATTATCTATCATGGGATACCATTGAATTAATTACGTATGATATGATTTAATAGATTGAAGAATATGACTATAACTTGGTCATAGAGGTTATAAAATGTCATATACGTCATGGCGATACATCTCGCTTGCTTAACAATTAATACTCGGAAGCTGCTATAAGTACAAATTTAAAAAAAAATAATTCTAAGGTGCTACGTATTTATAACGCACCTACGTAATTACGAACGCACCTAAAAAGCGGCTAGCGCGTTTTTGTTTACCTATTTCACCACTTGATGCAGTATAAATACAGATAAATGCAGGGCTTTACGAATTTGACAAAATCTGGTAGCCAGAAAAAAATTGTAGTCGTCAGTGAAAAATATTCCTTCTCTTCCCCGTCATTGGATTTTCAAATAACAAAATGTTTTGTTTTTTTTATAAATTAATTGAGAAAAAATAATAACAAACATAGTTTAGAATTATTTGTTAGGGTAAATTGGTTGAAGATGGTATAGTTTTTGATTTATTTTTTTATAAAATCGCTTGTTTCTTTTTTTTTTCTTTTTTTTTTTTGGGGGGGGGGGGGGTTATTTATTAATTTCTTGTTAATGTTGATGCATTTACGTATGATTTTAAAATGTATTCATTTTTTAAATGTCATATAAAGCATCAAATGTTTTGCTTTTGTAAATGCTTGCATTTCGGCATCTTGCCCCACTCTTGGGGTAAGAAGGCTACAAGGGAAATACATTACAACTACATTAAGAAAGAGCGTAAAAGATTTTGGACACTTACCAAAGGTTGTTAAGACTAAATAGCAATAAAAAGCACTATTTAAAACTTAAATAAAACAACGCAAACCGGAATTAAAGTATCAGTAGGGAAGCCTCTTGCACACAAGGTCTCCATAAGCGCATACTCAAAAAAAATATAAACATTTACACAATATTCTTCTCATGAGGGTATATACGTATATAAAAAAATTTGCTGCGGAACCTCGATATAATATCCGTAAAAAAAGTATGAAAATTTCGTGTTTTGGCGATTTATCGCTGAGTTGGCGACACAGTGAAATTTTAAATATATACGAATTTACGATAAATACTCTTTTAGGAAAAAGTTTTCTACTCTTAATACGTAACTAGTTTAACTAACTTAAGTAAGTTTAGCTTAAATAAATACACTTCCATAACTACATTTTGCCATGTACATTTATATACACATCTAAAGAAAATTAACGATCGTATTCTACGGTTTAGAATAAAATTTAAATTAATTAAAAATGCTTCAAATTGGAAATTAATTGTAAGATTCTGAGCACATTCAATTTGACTTCGATATTGTTAGTGCCGGAGACAACAAGAGAAAAGTCTTGTTGCCATGGTAACAATGACTTATTCAAAATCGAAATGTATAAGGAGAGGGTTCTTAATCAGAGATTTACTGTTAAAATACACTTAACACGTATCCAGCCGGCGAAACCATCTAAAATTAAATAACTTCAGCAATACTTAACTTGTATATATATATATAAGCTTATAAAAAAAAATAAACTATTTAATCGTTGAAGTTTAAATTCATAAAGTTCTACGCATTTAAACACTCATTTTACCAGGAATTTTCAAATACATTAAAATCACTTGCATTTGGCGACGAAAAAGTTTTGTTCGCCAAATCGCGTCTTTTTGCTCTAAATACTTGAAAGTATTTTAGTTTTTTGCAGATTTTCTACTGGGATTCCGCAGCTAAATTTGACTGATCCTTTATTTCATACATGAGTAGTTCCATTAGCAATTTTTTCAAAATATTCTGAGTATGCGCTTTAAGGAGACCTACCTTGTGAGTGGCGTTTCCCTAAAGCGGCTGCACATAGGAAAACCACGTGACACGGCATCTTGTCCAATACGGCATCTCACCCCGAGCTACTCTACATAATTTAGAAAGATAATTTTTAAGTTTTTTGATGAAACTCGTCAAAATTATATATCTCTGAAAAAGGTAAAAGAAATACTGAGAATGCTGAACTAACCGGCATGTACAGAAAATTCGGATTTCCAAGTGTTTCAAATGTCCGGACAGTTGAGTGCTACAAAATGTATATCTGATGAGGGGACCACTGATAAAATAGTGAAGCAGAAAAACAACTCTTTGCCTGTTTTCATGTCAAATTATTCTGGTTTATAATTTTTAAATTCGCAGTTAATGAACTTATTGGGTTGCTCAGAAAGTGCTTTCCGTTTGGGAAATTTGGTTCGTACCGGAAAATTCTATCATTTAATTATTAGACATTAATTCCGATATCTAATGTCTAATAATTGACGGGTAGAATTTTTCGGTACGAATTGGTTTCCCCAAACGGCAGGAACTTTCCGAACAACCCAATATTTTTTTCAAAATTAAAAATAAAAATAAAATTATTTGTTTCTTTGAATATAGTTTCTAAGTCTATTTTTAGGTGCGTTCGTAATTACAGTACAGTCTCGATAATTCGAGTCTCGATTGTTCGAGTTTCCCGTAAATCCGAGTTAGTGAAAAAAATCAGTTTAGTTTCCAAATAATGACGAACATATACGCAACACATGAAAGAATTATTTCGCACCACAAAATTCAAGTACCTGGTTTTTATTGTTGTTCGACGGGTCATATGTCAACTGCGCACCCCGAAGCCACTCTCTTAAAAAAACGGGTGTATTCTTCCTATAAGTGCAGGGGATCCCGCCAGGGGAAATTGGAGAGAATCAGAGAATAGTTGTTCAACGAGCTTCCGCCCCACTCACTCTTTATGTCCACTGCGAACGTATCAGAACAGAAGTAAACTAGAAGCTTTTTCTACTAACAACTGCTCTGATTTATCCTTGGACAGAAAATCCTTAAAAAAGTCTGAGTATGAAAAAACTGGTGTGCCACTTTGTATGTGGATTACACAGCAAAGTATAAAAGTATGCCCTCTTTCAGGTCCGATTCTTCAAGAAAAAGCTTTGCTGTTTCGAAAAGAATTTGAAGAAAGTGATGAAAACTTCACTGCTAGTGTAGGCTGGTTTGAAAAGTTGAAAAAATATATCGTATCCGGCAACTAGACATCTGTCGAGAGAAGCTATCTGAAGATTCTGAGGTCGTCGCCGTGCAATTTTGCAAGAAATTGCAGGAAGCCATGACAAATGAAAACCTTACGAACGACCAGCTTTATAATTTCATTGAAGCTGGCCTTAATTTCAAAATGCTACCATCTAAAATAATCGCGTCAAGCTAAGAGAAAAGTACTCCGGGTCTCACATAAAAGCAAAGATAGGTTAACACTTCTTGCTGCATCAAATGCTTTAGGAAATCACAAGATTAAACTTGTTGTTATCAGAAAAGCTGCAAAGCCAAAAAAGAGTATTTAAGCATGTCTCGATATCTTCACTGTCGGTTACTTATATGAACCAAAAAGTGCTTGGATGACTCAAGAAATATTATTTTTTTTTTTACGATTTTGAGCCAGAAGTTATAGAGGAATGGATAAATAGTCACGAACAACTAGAATTTACGGATTCTGCCAGAATCAGACAGATTCCACACCACTAATGAGTCACAGCAAGGGGCTGTCTGCTGCGCTAGAATCCGCCATGCTATACGTAGAGCAATAGACTGAGTCGACTCCAGCCGACAATATGCTGCTTTGACGATGGCGTGATATTTCTGCACGGAAACGAGACAATGTGTCAAAAAAAAAACAATTGACAATTATTTAAGGATATAATTAACCTGTTGCTATATGCAGTAATGTAATAATTTGTAAGTACATTTTTTATTTAAATATACACTGAAATTTAAAAATTGCTTTATCTTCATTTATTTATTAATTAAATTTTATGATTTCGATAATTCGAGTTTTCGATAGTTCGAGGTAAGCCCGGTGCCGTCCACCTCGAATTATCAAGACTCTACTGTATATAAATACGTAGCACCTATAGTCGTCGTCTGGTCCGTCCGTCTGTTCGCATATAACAGCGCAAAAACTACCCAACCGAATGGTTTGAAATTTAATATAAATATTCGTTGCAGAATTTTGTCGAGTCCTTTCAAATTTTATGAAAATCGAATTAAAACTTGAAAAGATATTAATAAAAGTTTTCTTCATTCTATTAAATCCTATCGTACGCAATCTATATAGTAAAAGCGCAAATCATGTAACTGACGAAAATAAGTACGGTCTAACCACATCTTTTTCCATAGGCCAAGCGGCCATTTTTATTCAAAATTATTTTTTCGAATAAAATTGCATAAAAGTTACATTTTTAGAAAGATCGTTCAAAAAAAATGTTTCCTTGAGAGATGAGTTACATTAAAAAATGCATAGATTCTGAGATAACTTCAATGAAAATTAGGTTATCAGCCGAATATCACAATCCATTAAAGTAAATAAACAAAAGATTCATTCATCGAGAGTCATAGGAATATTAAATCATGGAGGTCATCATTCGCAAAGCAAGATCTCCATGGTGAATTTTATAGCACTGTCTGGTGTTGGAAAAAAAAATCGCATCTGTAAACATGGAATGCGCAATAATAATTAAAAAAAGTTATCCTCAATTCGCTCATAGCAGACGATATAATTTATTTCACTGAAATAATAACGAATACTTTTATACATTGTAAAACTAGTTATAGCACGAAACGAACGCTCTTCATTTGTCACGTTTAGCGTACAATTTCCAACTTGGGGGAGATATTAATATAATATTGGGGGAGAGGAAAAAAAGCCTTTTCTGTTCATTTCTTAGATCAACTTTTATACCAAAAAAAAAAAAAAAAAAAAATCGCTGCCAGATTAAATAACTTGGTCGCCAAATATAAAAACATGGTCGCCAGTGGCGACCAAGCGACCCCATTTGTCAAGCCCTGGGTAAATGTATGCGAAAAATACTTTAGATTTATTTTGTACGAATTGTTATTCGATAAATACATATGAGAAAATTCAAATATACTCATTAATTAAAATTAACAATTTTCAGTTTATAAATAAAATAAAAACTGTGCATTAAGTTGCATTAAAATAGAAAAAAATAATTCATGTATAACCAGGGCTTTGCAAATTTCATAAAATCTGGTAGCCAGCAAAAAATTCTTGTCGCCAAGAAAAGAAATAAGGTTTAAACCTATTTCAAGCCACCATTTGGCGCTTTTTAAAAATGATGCCACATTGGCGATTTCTAAATTGTTTACTTACATTTATCATATTATAACCCACAATAAGCAAGTGGTAAAATGTTACCATTCTTAATATTTGAATAGTTATACATAGGAAAAGTCATAGATTTAGTGATAGAAACGTAACTGAAAAATAGATTGCATTTATACGAGAGTAACAATGTAACGAATGTAAAATTTTATTCGTTCAAAACAATTTAGACAAAAGAATGATGATTTAAATACAGAAATATTAAATTAAACCATACACAGTTGATTTTTCTTAGATACTGCATTTATGAGTGAAATAAAATATCTTATTTGACAAATTTAATAAGATACATATGAAAAAGATAACATGAGCAGTAAAAAACAACGTTTTTATACACATTTCATCGATATTACATAAAAGTTAACGATTAATGCGAAGTTGAAAAAACAAAAATACACGAAATTCGTTAATGCCGCGATCATTGTACCACACGTATAATCGCTTCGCGAGCACGAAACCGAAAAAAAACATCACTGGATACAGCAACCTCGTCGTATCGGAATCCCAAGAAATACAAGAAATTCGTTAATGCCGCGATCACTGTATCGCACGTATGATCGCTTCGCGAACATGAAACCGAAAAAAAAACATTACTGGATACAGCAACCTCGTCGTATCGAAATCCCAAAAAATATACGAAATTCGTTTATGCCGAGACCACTGTACCGCACGTATGATCGCTTCGCGAACATGAAACCGAAAAAAGACATCTCTGGATGCAGCAACCTCGTTGTATAGCGATCACAAAAAATACACAAAATTTGTAAATGCGGCGATCACTATACCGCATGTATGATCGCTTCGTGAACATGAGACTTCCATAAAAACTGCAGTCAATTAATTTTTATACTGTTCTAAAGTAACAAGAGTAACCACTCACAAACATAAAAAAAAGAAGAAAAAATCAAGCTTTAAATAAACAAGCAGATGATGAAATTTTTTCAATGCTTTTTTTTCTTTTAATATCGTGACATATCCATTTAATGACGTAAGTGTTATTTAATTATATTAAAAAAAATTTAAATAAATAATAAATCATTAAACATCATTAAAATACAAACAAACATTGAATAAAGAATCACTTGATGACGTAACAAATACGCCATACGTAACAAACGCGTCATCACAAAAAATATCACAGCTCAGCCTTTCCAACAATAAAAGAGTTACATCTGGCTGACTATCCACGATTTGGCAAGATTTCGCCAAATGGTGCTCTCAAATAGGAACCAACCAGAAATATCCCCCCCCCCCCCTCTTCTCCCATCATTGATTTTCAAAAAGCCCAAAAGTTTTTAAAGACTTAATTGAGGAAAAATAATAATAAGCTTATTTTAGAATTATTAATTACATTGTTTATAATAGAACCGTATATTTTAATTTAGTTTTTTATGCAATTTTTAACGTTTTGCGGTGATTTTTTGACATAAAGGAATCCTGTCTCAATATTTTATCCCAATATAGTAAATCTCGTCCTCATTTTTTGCAAATTTTTTTCGCGTTTCGCTGCGATTTTTCAAACTTAGTACAAGGAATCTGGTTTTAGCCCATTGTATATTAAATTTTGTATTTTTTAGACGATTTGTAGCTTTTTTTTTCGCGTTCGGTGGCTGTTTTTTGACGTTCGTAAAAGCAATCCGATTTCAATTTTTTAGCCCAGTATAGTAAAGTGTGTCCTCTGCAATTTTTTTTTTATTTTTGACAATTTTTTTAATTTTTGAGGATTTTTTTAAATTTTTGACGATTTTTTTTTAATTTTTGGCGATTTTAAAACATTTGTAAAAGAATCAAATTCCAATCTTTCCAATCTAAAGTATATTTTGTTCTCTGAGATTTTTAAAATTTACCAAAATTTTTTATTGGAATTTTAGCTTTTTTTCTCATTTTGCGGGGATTTTTGGACAATTTATTTCTCAAACTGGAAGATCCCTTTAATAACTTTTATAAATTTTTATTTTGTGCTAATTTCTTAGGTCAATTTTTGTACCAAAAAAAAAGAAAAAAAAGAAAAGAAAAGAAAAAAGCGCAAGAATAATTGGCTTGGTCGCCAAACGAAAAAACTTGGTGGCCAGTGGCGACCTGGCGACCGTATTTGTCAAGCCTTGTGTATAACCTATAGCTGTTCCTGAAAAGATTCAAAACTCGAGATAAATATAAAATATAAGCATAAATTTCCTAATAGTGCTTTTTAATAGCGCGGTTCTAAATACTATTCCCAAGCAGACGAATTTTTCGAGCCTCTAATCCAAAGGAATAATATTGTCCGTAGCGTCGTTATAAAAGTCCTGGGGCAGCGACATTTTTTACCTAACCATTTTATACAAGCTGATTTTTAAATATATAATTGCTCTTTCTTAAAAATCACGAAATCAGCCGTCATCTGTCACGACAGAGGTGGATGCGGCCTTGGGTCCGAAAAATCCCCCAGTCAAAGGGCAACCTGATTATACGACTACAGAAGATCACCACTCGTTGTGATAACAGCATTTAATTTGAACTTTCGTTGATTTGTTGTGTTAGTTTAAGAACGAAAAAACCTTCAGAACAATTCTAGTATAATTTTGAATACTTCGTATGTTATTAGTAATTTTATTCATCTGAAAACGAAGGTATGGTTTCTATTATTTGAATCCCCATCAAAAGAGAAAGTATTATCTTTTTTTTCAATTCTTACTATTAGCTCACACCCTCTATATATTTATATATCTTGTTCAAATTTTCAATCGTTAATAAAATAATTTTTATTCCTCCACTCAAGTTCAAGTTTTTTTGAACTTGTAGTGGATGACACTTGATGTTAATACAGTTTTTTCAAATATTAATTCGTTAATTAACTTTAATAATTTAATTTTAGTTTTATATTTCATTTCTGTTCAAAAGTATAGACTGACTCCATATTTATAGTCTCCTTCGCCTGCGCGTCGCCTGATCTTCGTCCGTGAACAGCCCTATTATCTTTTTACGCGTGAAGGTTTCGCTATGGTACTTCATTGTGAAGTTTGGTAATTTTTGAAATTCAACATTTGAAAAATGGCATAACCATTAGATTTGAAATTTATATCAAGAAAAATACAATTTTTTACCTTTCTAACGCAGTTTGTCTAACAATTTTGTGAGAAATACTTTTAGAGCTATTAATTTTTGGTATTTTAGCTATTTATTTTTTTATTTAATTTTTAATACATTTAAAAAATTTCTCTTATATAAGATATTTAGCAGGATATAAATTTAGGAATAAATACCGTCAGTGGCGAAGCGTGTGGATCGCTGGAAAAAAAATTTCTTTTTGACCTAAGTAGGAATTGACTTTAAAAATTGTTTTTTTATATTACTTGTTTATATCATTTCAAAGATTAATAAATTTATACAGATATCCAATAGTTTCTCTATTAACAATAAATGCCCATGCGCATTAAAGGTAGCATTCAACACCAAACCGATTGACTGTGTAGTTAACTTAGATTAACATACAAAATAGGACACTATCATAGAGAGTAATGGTAACGCGATGACGATCGCAGCGCCCTATAGCGACTAAAGGGAATAAACTTCTCGTAAACGGGACTTTTCTCCTCTTGAACGTCTATCTTATTATGATCTTTCTTGCTTTTGATGTTACATGTTTACGTTTCTAACTTTGTAGTAAAAACGAAAAACGAAAGTTTTGAATTCCGATTTACAGGCAGACAAGACTCAGTCTGATATAGTTTAACATGTTTAAACATATGAAAAAAAGTTCTGAAAAGAACTGTTGGTTCAAATATTAACAGAAATAAGTTGGAAATTGTACGTTAAACGTGACAAATGAGGTTCGTTCGTACTATGACTAATTTTACAATGTAAAAAAAATCATCGTTATTATTTCACTGAAATAAATTATATCGTCTGTTGTGAGCGAAATGAACATGCCTTTTTTCTTATTACGTATGCCACGTTTACAAATGCGAATTTTTTTTTCGACAACAGACGGCGCTACAAAATTCATCATGGAGATCTTGTTTTGCGAATAATTACCTCCATGGTTTAACATTTCTGTGACTCACGGTGAACGAATCTCTTGTGTTAATTTACTTTAATGGATTGAGATATTCGGCTGTTAACCTAATTTCCAGTGAAGCTATCTCCGAATCCGTACATTTTTTAATGTAACTCATCTCTTAAGCAAACAATTTTTTGAACGATCTTTCTAAAAATGTAACTTTTACGCAATTTTATTCGAAAAAATAATTTTTATTAAAAATGGACGCTTGGCATTTGAAAAAAGAAGCGGTTAACTCGTATTTGCTTTCCTCAATCACATGACTTGCGCTTTTATTATATAGATTACGTCTGATAGGATTTAATAGAATAAAGAAAACTTTTATTAATATCTTTTTAAGTTTTGATTCGATTTTCATAAAATTTAAAATGACTTGACAAAATTCTGCAACGATTCTATGTATTAAATTTCAAACTACTCGATTGGCTTGTTTTTGTGCTGTTATATGCGGACAGACGGATCAGGAAGCGACTATAGGTGCTACGTATTTATATAAATACGAACGCACCTAAAAAGAATAAAACTGAAGCTGTTTAAAAACAAACTTAAATAACGCACTAATGGTCAATTTGAAGAGAATCGTCTGCCTGAAAGAGAAAAGAATAGATATTAAAAACATAGAACTTAAACAGATTTCATATACATACGTAAATTTCGGAAACTTATTAGTTTTCCTCGTTTTTAGGTGCGTTCGTAATTATATAAATACGTAGCACCTATTGTCGTCGCTTGGTCCGTCCGTCTGTCTGTCCGTCTGTCCGTCCGTTCGCATGTAACAACGCAAAAGCTACCCAACCGAATGGTTTGCAATTTAAAATATATTATCTTTGCAGAATGTTGTCGAGACATTTCAAATTTTATTAAAATCGAATCAAAACTTTAGGAGATATTAATAAAAATATTTATTAAGAAGTTTGAATTTTTTTTTTTTTAAATCGGTGCTTTTTTGTTATAGGAGCTTCCGAAGTTCAATCGTCAAGCAACCGAGATACTTATTTTATTACAGAAATTAATCTTCAGACGATATAGTTCATTTCACAGAATTAAAAATCAGAAAATATCTGAATATTTATGTAACTAGTTATAGTACGAACGCACCTCATTTGTCCGTTTGACGTACAATTTCCAACTTGTTCTCACGAGTGACGCTAGTATTGCTGCCATTACAGATTTTGCTGTAGCTGCCCTGTCTTGTATGTTAATCTCTGGTAGTTACTCACTCTGTGTGTTTTATTATACAGTGTTTATAAACATGTTGCCGGCACTGGGATTATGCCAAATTACAGTCATGCAAGCGCTGCGCCAGAAATGGCTAAGTGTCACCACTAAATTTTAATAGTATTTGCCACATTATTTAATGAAAAGAAAAAAAGATTACAAAAGTAGCAAATTGTTTCGATGCGATTCTCAGTTATCAACAATTTTCTGAAGCTTAATAAGACGAAGACTATTATTAAAATTTAGTAGTGAGAATTGGCCATTTGTGGCGCAGCACTTGCATCCCTGCAATTATCGTTATAGGCATATCTGTCCTTAGAGATAGTATAATTATAAACAGTTTTCATGTATTATAATAATGTATTATCATAATGTATAATCATGTATTATAATCAAAGTACACTGATGTCCAGAAATTAAGGGGCAGTGACCGGACACTTTCGATTTCAGACATTTTGTCTAATATGTACTGAAATTCGAGAGAAAATGCCCGAAATGCCCTTGAACTTTGAGGTTGTAAAGAACGTGTTTGACTTCATGTTTTTCAGTGAAGGAGTTTTTCCCGAGGACAATTAGAGGGGTAATAATAAAATTTAATAATAAAATAATATTTGCGTTTACCCAAGAAACGAAAAATGTCCAAAATGGCCACAATGACGGATCGTCATTGTAGCAAATGACTATGTATGTCTTGTTCAACGTTTTTGTGCATTTGTGTAAGCATAGCACACATATTCTTGAAGGTATTAACGTTTCTGTGAAAATTTATTTTTTTATAGCATGCAGTGTTTTCAACCGAATTTAACACCGCTTTCCTAAAACTTGACAAAAAATTACAGAAATAGTATTATGCAATTAAAATATGAATATATTGAATATTTGATGACATATGGGTATTTGAATTAAATTAATTTTAACTGCGCATACGCAAACTACAGCAAAGGTTTTTTGTCATGATTTAGTAGTCAATACTATAGAGCAACTCATATAAAAACACTAGTCAAATATCGTGAAAACTCAAAAAGATACAGGCAATACAGTGAACTAATTGATAAATTGGGGTAGAAATCCCATATAATCCTGAATTCAAAACTCTGTATGCTATGAACAAAAAACTTTTGAATTTTTCACAGAAACGTTAACATCTTATATACGTGCTATGCTTACACAAATGCACACAAATGTTGAACAAGAACTACATAGTCATTTGCTACAGTGACTTGCTACAGTGACAGACCATTTTCTGTTACCTGGGTGATCGCAAATATTATTTTATTATTAAAATTAATATTGCCCCCCCCTTTAATTGTCCTCGCGACAAAGTCTTCACTGAAAATTATGAAGTCAAACATGTTCTTTGCATTCTTTAAGTTCAACGACAGTTTGTAAAGAATTTCACCATATATTCGACAAAACGTCTGAAATCGAAAAAATCGGTCACCGTATCTTAATTTTTGACATCAGTGTAAATATGTAATTGTGTAATTAATGACATTACACATTCTCTTTCACAGAAAAGAACTCTGTCGAGCTGTCGTCTTGTCTAGAGAGTCTGACGATGGACTTCAGTAAGCTACTAGACGGAGGAATGCACCCTGACCTTGAGCTCAGATGTGAAGGTCAATCCATACCTGCCCATAAAGCAATCCTCAGCGCTCGCTCCGAAGTCTTCGAAGCCATGCTTCAATCTGACATGCTTGAGAGACGTACGGGTTCTATTGAAATCGTTGATATGGAGTTTCAAGTGCTCAGAGAATTCTTACGGTATCTATATACAAGCACACTGTCGGAACAGCCCCTAGAGATCGTAGTGAGACTGTACGAAGCTAGTGATAAGTATGCAGTCGAAGGTCTGAGGAAAAGGTGTGCAGACTTTTTATACGAAAATCTGTCACAGGAAAATGTGTATGAAATACTAGCTTTAGCTGATGCACATGGTGACATGCAGCTAAAAGAACGCATCATTTGTTACATAGTGGACTTAGATACACCTCTTAGCTCCGAACACTGGCCAAGGTTTTCTGACTGCCACCCCAGACTGGCAAATGAGGTGTTATATCGCGCTTATAAAACAAAGTGTTCTCCAAAGTAAAATAAACGGATGGCAGAACTTTCTAGGATATGTAATATATCATTTTAGAGAAGCAAAGAAAAAAAACTAGAGAACTGCTATGGGTGAATAGCGACATACAGGGAATAAAATTTGATTAATCGAGATGATTTAAAACATCAATAGATGTGTCATTTTCTCTCAAAAGAACACTTTAAGCGTTATATATATTTTTTAATTAATATTCTTTTCCTTTTAAAATTATCTTTTATTGTACAGTCGAACCTCGTTAACGCAAGCACCCAAGGGGAAACTTTTATTATTCATACTAAAAGTAGTTCGGTTTATCCGAACTTAATACATTACATACAACTTGACGGAACAATCGGAAACAGTTCGTGCTAAAAGTAATTCGCGTTATGCGTGTTGGTGTTAACGAGGTTTAACTGTATTTAGGAACTGTCTCTAACCAGGGCTGTAGCCAAAATGGAATAATAGGGGGTAGGGGGGGGGGCTCAAGAAAATGTTGTGGAGGCTCATATTTTTTCTCTCTCTCTCTGACACATGCACGCACAAACAAACACACACAGATATGTTCAAAGTATTATATAGAAATATAAATTAGTTCATATTCATATTGTAGACACTATGTATCTTATTAAACTGTTTATAATAACTTCATTTTATACTAAGAAAACAAAAGGCTGCAGAATGAAAATTGACAGGGTATAACTAGTGTATAATTATACTGGTAAAATAATAAGTGATGATGTCAATAAGAAACAAGAACGAATTAAATTTAAAAAATCAAAAATCCCGACTGCGTAAAAAAGCGAACTAAAAACGGAGCTTCTGACTGTAAAATAATCTAGGAAACATCTCTTCATTTTGAAAGACCTATACAATGATATGCCACTCAATATGGTGCGTAATTATTTTTTTCGTCTCTACCGTCATTTTGTATTTTACGGCCGCCATTTTGAATTTATGGAAACAAAACCTAGCCTATAACCATCGGACTGTTAAGACGAATCGATAGAGCCCTCATTCATTAAAATCCATCCAGCCGTTGGGATGTTTCGAGGGTATAAAGAAATCCACATACATAGCCAGATACTCGTCAAACACATAACCCTTCTTTACAGTCGGGTAATAAAAAGCTTACAGTTCACCCGTTTCATAAAGAGTTGCAACCTTTAATTTTTTTTCTGAATATTCCCTGCCCTTAAGGATTCTAAAGTTGCATTTTAATATAACAAAAAAACATTAACAAAATCAAGGATGTATTTTGCATTTTAAAATTATTATTGTTTTTAAAACACTTATTTAAACTAATTCGAAACACTTATTTGCAGTTTTTATACAAATACTACAATTTAGTATTTGTGCAAAACTGTAATAGAACCCCAAAACTAACTTCAATTTTTGAAAAGAGTTTCATTTGGTGACTTTGGAATCTTTCCAAAAGGGGCTCTAATTTTTTAGGGGGTCTGAGCCCCCCCCCCCTGGCATCCCTCTAGCTACGCCCCTCTCTCTAAGTAATAAAATACTATCAGAAAAATATTTTACAATGTTAAACACCCAAAAATAAATTTTTAAATTTCCAGTAGACAGAGCAATGGCAAAGCGAGACAGGGGAATGACAAAAAGTAAGATTAGCTTGTCTGCTATTATAACTATATACACAAAAGGAATTCCACTTGAAGATAACTTTAAAATCTCAATACAAATAAGCTTTAGTCGCTGATAGAGCTTTCATCACAAAATTAAGGCAAAAAATACAAACCATGAAAAAAAAGTGAAAAAGTCTTTATTTTTTCAATTTTTAGTATTATGTGATAGTTTTTAATAATTTAAGCAACAAATTTATCACAAATATATTTGGATGGCCAGCTTTTAAGAATCATTTTAGTGATAAAGTTGAGGCAAGGAAAGACAGAGAATAACATTTATCACATAAACAAATTTATTTAAGTGACTTATATTTATAAATAATATTGTTTTATCCCGTTACACATACCTAAAAGCATGTTCTTAACGCATTCAAGCATTCCGTTTCATTTTTATACAAGATTATTCATTATTTTTGAAGCGGGGACAGGAATTGTGCCGTTCAGAGACAATAATACATATGCCTTTACCGCAAAGTTACTATTTTAATTCTTGTTCATTAACCATTTTAGGAGTGTTTTCGTCAGTAACTCCTCGTAAAATTGAAGATCTGCCAGATTTTTTAACTTAATTATTTGCATATGTTATATTATATGTAGCCAATTGTTTAAAATGTTGCAGTAATTCACGTGTAATCAATAACTAAGGTGAACAAATGTCCTCAAGATTCGAGAATGTCCTCCAATTTGGGAACAGTAGTTCATGCAGTTTCCACAGTTTTCGATTTAAAATATTTATTACAGTTTAAAAAAGTTATAAATTCGTCAGACAAATATATATGTATAATATTATATATATATAGATATTAATGTTATATAAAAATTTTATTTCGCAATATTCCTTTAAATTAATCTAAATTCTGACATATTCATTATTTCCTTAATTCTTAATAATATTTATTCCTATTCAATGTCCTTTTAAAAGTAATTACACATATATTAATAATTATCTTACTACAAATCTTAATCTAAGACTTTAAGTTCATTCGTAACTTTTATCAACTCCCCAATCTATGATATTCTGAGATACGTTAGTTGTCATTTTGAATGATTTTTTAAAGCCATTTTTTATTATTACTATTCCATGCTTCGCTTCGCGCGCTGGATATTTTTACTTCAAAATCAATGCGCAGCTGGGATCGGGATTATTTCTTGTTAAATCTTCTCCATCGCACCTCATTCGCTTAGCTTAATTTCGCCTCTCACTCATTTGCTGGTGAGCTCGTTACGTAGCTTCTGCAACTTTACGCGCAGTTTAACAAAACTTGCCTGCAGGCATTCGGAGAGCAGATTTTTGTCGTGTTTAGAAGTGCTTAACAAGCGTCCTCAAAAGGTATTAAGTGATAGGAATGCAGCCTTTACTTCACTTAGATTTTTAACAAAAATTGCGGAATCACAATATTAAACAGCGTTTGACATCAACACACACACACATACATACATATATATATATATATATATATATATTACATTTTAAGAAAGTGATAAATTCGTGAGACAAATATATTCTTTATGTATATATTCTTTCACGGGAAAATTTCGTAATGTGTGTTATCACAGTTTGAGCAAAAATTTGGAATCTGAGCATAAGCCCTGCGCGTATGTCGCTACTCTCTTATAAAAATACTCTAGAAAAAAATGTTCAATTGAAACCCATGCCAAAAAATGTTCAGTTTTGAACTAAATGAAGATTTTACTCTGGCATATATTAAAACTCACAATATTTCTTCTTAAATTCATGTTTTCTAAAATTCATTTATAACATTTCAGTTCTAAATCAATTATTAAAAATTACTTCACATTTAAGCTAAATATACACAGCACCTCTGAAGAACAAGATGGCTTTTATTAGTAAAAATCATAAACACTAAATAACTATACGAAAGGATTCCCAAACTACTTACAGCAATTGACTTTACAGAAAAAAAGTCGCAAATAAATAAAAAAATTACAAAATAAATGCTTAGTACTTTTATACTCGTGTGTAATAATTTCGTAATAATTCGTTATTAAACAGTATTATTTACAAAACTTCAGTATTTTCTTAATGATAGTATGGATATATGTGCATACAACTGTCTGTGATACTGTAAACATGTGTAGTACTTTACTTGTAAACATTTATTCTTATAAACACATATTTGTAATAAAATAATTATGTACTTTTCGTTTTTCTGTTGTTTGTTTAATGTTTAAAAAAAATGCTTTACCAAATGAAGAACAATACAACAGTAAAAGCAAAATCAATGTTTAAGGATATTGTTCCGCATGTGCTTTATTTACGGCAATAGTACTCATTACTAATACTACTTTTAAAAAAAATGAAATCTTCACATTATTTAAGGTATGTACAAATCACTGTTTTTGAAAAAATTTTCGAATTTTTTTTTATTATTTTAAATTAAAGTTTAAACATTTAGGATTCCAAAAGTGCTATAATTTGGTTCAGTGATAATTAGAAGCAAAGTACTAACACAAATTATAAACCGGAAGTGACCTACAACAATCACAAAAATCTGATTTCTTAAAAGGTTTTTAGATATTGAAATAAAATTTTGTCACAAGGTTCTGCTCATCTAGTGGATTGTTATGAATCAAAATGTAGCTTGTAAGTATGTATTTTTTTAATTTAAGAGTTATTTTTATTAAAATACTGGGTGGTCAGGAGCAGATGTGTTGCACTCACGTACCAATGCTTGGCGTCTTTTTGATTGGCGCGATTTCCAAGCCCGCGCTAAACCAATAACTTAATATAATAGCCAGGTTACCATTAAAGGAATAAATCTTCAAAATTTGTGGACTTTTTTCCTTTTATAACCGATTAAAAGAAAAAAAAATGGTACATTAGAGTAAGACATCATAGCCCAATATATTGCACATACATTTATTCAGTTTTTAATACAAGTACTTACGTCAGTAAATTTTGATGTGCGCACCCTTGGTAACTCTAAGAATGCCAAGGCGGTGTTCCATTTCTCGCCACGTATTGCCCAACCGAGGCTAACGAAAAAGACAGGCTACCGCGGTGCATTCGACTTATCTTTTTTTACAGACCGCTAGAGTGACATGAAACTCTTTTCGTACACCTGTATTGGTGGATTCGAGCATCACGTGACTCCCACGGTCTGTAAAAAATCTTAATATAATAGCCAGGTTACCATTAAAGGAATAAAACCCCAAAATTTGTGGACTTTTTTCCTTTTATAACCGATTAAAAGAAAAAAATGGTGCATTAGAGTAAGACATCATTGCCCAATATATTGTAAAGACATTTATTCAATTTTTAATACAAGTACTTACGTCAGTAAATTTTGATGTGCGCACCCTTGGTAACTCTAAGAATGCCAAGGCGGTGTTCCATTTCTCGCCACGTATTGCCCAACCGAGGTTAACGAAAAAGACAGGCTACCGCGGTGCATTCGACTTATCTTTTTTTACAGACCGCTAGAGTGACGTGAAACTCTTTTCGTACACCTGCATTGGTGGATTCGAGCATCACGTGACTCCCACGGTCTGTAAAAAAACTTAATATAAAAGCCAGGTTACCATTAAAGGAATAAAACCCCAAAATTTGTGGACTTTTTTCCTTTTATAACCGATTAAAAGAAAAAAAATGGTGCATTAGAGTAAGACATCATTGCCCAATATATTGTAAAGACATTTATTCAATTTTTAATACAAGTACTTACGGCAGTAAATTTTGATGTGCACTTGGTAACTCTAAGAACGCCAAGGCGGTGTTCCATTTCTCGCCACGTATTGCACAACCGAGGCTAACGAAAAAGACAGGCTACCGCGGTGCATTCGACTTATCTTTTTTTACAGACCGCTAGAGTGACGTGATACTCTTTTCGTACACCTGCATTGGTGGATTCGAGCATCACGTGACTCCCGCGGTCTGTAAAAAAAGATACGCGTAAAGCACCGCGGTAGCGTTTCTTTTTCGTTAGCCTCGGCCCAACATTTGGACTGTCACATTAGACACAGCATCTGTGATCCTGACCTTGAGTGCATATCGCCTGAATATTCAAACATTTCGAAGCAACACAAAATTATATTATAATAATTAAAAATCAATATTTCGTAACAGTCAGAAATATACAAACATTTCAAAATATAAAACAAACATGTTTTAAGACTATTGACGGAGAGATAAAAATTTTAATTCCCTTTACGTACGGTCAAGGCTACACTAGATACCGGGCTTACTCATTCATTATCATGACGTCACAAAAGGTGGCTGGCCGCGACCAGCGATTGGTGCAAAGCGACGAGCCCGTCGTTTTGTGCCAATCGCTGTATGTCTTTCATTTTGTCGTTTCGTTTTGTACCAATCGCTGGTAGCGGCCAGCCACCATTTGGGATGTCATGATAATGAATGAGCAAGCCCGGTATCTAGTGTAGCCCTGGTACAGTAGGGAAGAATATCCAAACAACTAGTTCTTATTAATGCAAGAAAAGGAATACCGTTTCCATTTGTACAAAGTTCTTTACCTGTGTTTTATTTTGCATAAGATATCATCTAAGTAATAAAACTAGAGTTGCAAAGACTAGAAAAAACCCGGTTTAAACCCGGTAATAAACCGGGTTTTTTGGGAATAAACCAGGTCTTTTGGGAATAAACCTGAGTAAACCGGGTTTATTGGAAATAAGCCTGGGAATAAACCTATTTTTTGCAACTCAAAATAAAACTGAACCGATGATATAATCTTCTAGAATTCCTACACAGGTTTAAATTTTAGCTGGATATTGGGTCTTGGTGTTTTTAAATACTTGTGGGTCAGACATTAGAGGAGTCAACATAGTTTTTCATAAGCGTCTTACATATTAAAAGTGGTGCAATTACATCCCACAGATTGTTTGTTTGATTATTGACCATATACATCAGACGTGCGTAATTAATACAAAAATATCCGCTTATAAGTATTCGCCAAGATGAGGACTGGATAGACACAAGAAAATAAAACACTGAAGAATTGCAGCCAAGAACAAAACAAAGAGTGTGCAATGGAGTTGATGGGAGTCGAACCCGCAGCCTTCTCCTACGTTCTCAAGTGATTAACGGAGTGGTGCCTTAACCACTCGGCCTGCGAATTACATTATACACCGTTGATGCATGACGTTTAAAGCATCACACAGAGTGGATCATTTTTACACGGCGATTAGTGCAAAGCGGCACGCCCACCGTTTTGCACCAATATACGTGTAAAATTGATCCACTCCATGTGACGTTTTAAACGTCATGCACCGACCATGTATAATGTAGGTCACGCTCAGCCACGTAGGGCCCTATCACACAGATAATGAAATATCAAAATCAAGAAAAACAAAGCACAGAAGTAGAGTTGCAAAAAATGGGTTTATTCTCAGTTTTATTTCCAATAGACCCGGTTTATTCCCAGGTTTATTCTCAAAAGACCTGGTTTATTCCCAAAAAACCTGGTTTATTACCGGGTTTAAACCGGGTTTTTTCTAGTCTTTGCAACTATACACAGAAGTACTACCTTTTAAGTGAAATACACTTAAACCTAATAAGTCTCTATACACTGTAAAAAATCTTCAGCTTTTGCTACATAGTTACTCCACCGCTTTTATAGAATATCTCTATTTTGACCAATGAAAATGCTCCATAACATATTAAAGTAACCGTTTACTCTAAAAACGGTGGAGTGTGTCTGCAGGAAAAGCTGAAGATTTTTAACAATGTATATGTTCGGATGCCTCTGCATCAGATAACGATATATGCAAAAAAGCGCATGCTCAGACTGTGCTTAGACAGACGGTTTTGTCCAAACTATGGCAAATCTACATTCCAAAACAACGTGACAATCACATAGACGAGTTAAAAAGCATTATCTGGGCGATGAAGGCTCCCCAAGATGTTTAGTGATTTGTTTTTGTCCAAAATCTTTTTAATCAATCAAATTTTATATCCCGTACGTCGCCACTCTCATATAGAGGCACCCTAATATCTATCAAGATCTAGCTAAATATAACGTTTGAAGAAATTCCATTCCACAGATGCCAAGATGTCTCACAAATCATGAAAAACACCGCATAAGACCCTGTTGGGTTGTATATCAGAAGGCTTAAATAGAAAATTTTAGCGATTAAAAAACTTTCCTCTTATGTATATAGATAGAAGTAGAGTTGCAAAGGCTAGAAAAAACCCGTTTAAACCTAGGAATAAACCATTTTTTTTAAAAATAAAACAGGTTTTTTGGGAATAAACCGGGTTTATTGGAAATAAACCTGAGAATAAACCGCTTTTTTGAAACTCTAGACAGAAGTTATAAAGGAAATTCAATCTATCACTGTTTTAGGGAATTATAGTTTTGAACGCAATATACGTTACTTTAATAAACTAACTTGAAAAGAAAATGTAAGTGGTCTGCAACAGGCTGATTCACTGAAAGCTCATTGCAACTTTAAATAGTTAATTAAGAACAAACTGCAAACAAACACTGCTTAGCATTTACGACAGGCATATTATTCCTAGAGTACCTTTTATATATCAGAGCAGCGATACGCGAACAATAAAATTTGATTTGTTTGTTTGTTTGTTTTACTGAGAACATACATCTGAATTGTGTGCTTGACATCAAGTGCCCGCTTATAAGTCATCGTCAATATACAAGGACGAGATAGCCACAAGGAAATTTATAACACCAGAGAATTACAATCGGCAGCTCCACAAAGTATGTGCACACTGTTAAAAATCTTCAGCTTTTTCTCCAGACACACTCCATCGCTTTTAGAGAAAGCTGTTACTTTACTATATTATGGAGCATTTTCATTGGTCTAAATAGAGATATTCTATAAAAGCGGTGGAGTGGCTATGCAGCAAAAGCTGAAGATTTTTAACAGTGCAATGGAGCTAACGGGAGTTGAACCGCGACCTATTTTATACACGGCCGGTGCATGACGTTGACAACGTCACAAGGAGTAGATCATTTTTACACGGTTTTTGGTGCAAAGCAGCCCTCCCACCGTTTTGCACCAATCGCTGTATAAAAATGATCCACTCTATGCGCGACCTACGTTATACACGGCCGGTTCATGACGTTTAAAACGTCACAAGGAGTGGATCATTTTTACATGGTGATTGGTGCAAAACGGTGGACTCTCCGCTTTACACCAATCACCGTGTAAATATGATCCACTCCATGTGACGTTTTAAACGTCATGCACCGGCCGTGTATAACGTAGGTCGCGGTCGAACCTGCCGACCTGAATCCTACACTGTTAAAAATAATCAGCTTTCGCTGCAGACACACTCCACCACCTTTAGAGAAAACGGTTACTTTACTATATTATGGAGCATTTTCATTGGTCAAAATAGAGATATTCTATAAAAGTAGTGGAGTGACTATACAGCGAAAGCTGAAGATTTTTTACAGTGAACGCTCTCAAGCGATTAGCGGAATGGTGTCTTAACCACTCGGCCAGGGAGGCCCCATAAAATCACCGAAATGAGCTAAATGATTCACCGAAATGAGCTAAAACAAAAACAGACATGAGGTGCCTCTATAAAGAAAGGACAGCTGACGTTACGGCTAGAGAAATATTGGCTGGTAAAATTTCCGTCTTTATGCTCCCTGTTGTATAAAAGAACACAGGCAACTTGGTTGATCTACGAATAAGTCCTCTACGACCTGATTCGTCTACGATTAATACGTCTGCGATGCGAGTGATCTATGTCACTATGATGTTTCCTCCAATGATCACTAATGCAAAAAAGTTATATGTATATTGATTGACGTAAGTGTTTGTTTGTAAACATGCCCTTTCCTTATAACAGAGTGACGACCTACGCCGCGACCTGCGTTATACACTGCCGGTGCATGACATGTGTAAAACGTCACATGGAGTGGATCATTTTTACACGGTGATTGGTGCAAAGCGGTGCGCCCACCGTTTTGCACCAATAGCCATGTGAAAATGATCCACTCCATGTGACGTTTTAAACGTCATGCACCGGCCGTGTATAATGTAGGTCACGGTTATACATGGACGGTTCATGACTTTTAAAACGTCACACGAATTGGATAATCTTTACACGGCAATTGGCACAAAACGATGGGCGCGACGCTTTATATCAATCGCCGTGTAAAGATGATCCACTCCGTGTGACATTTTTAAATATCATTATTAAATACATTATAAAATTTTATATCCGAAAATCTCTAATTTCATATGAAAGTTTGTTAGATAACAGTAACAAAAGAAAATGTTTTGCTGATTGTGAAATTGGAAAAAATATACCCGAATCTTGGCCTGGATTTCTGAAAATATTAAATTTTAAAACTCTACCAAGGAAGCCAACACAAACTAGAATTTCAAAATTGCAAAACTTTCGTAATTTTTGTCTTAGTGTACAATCAGACCTTATCTCAATCATCCGATTTGACCGCCACGTACGTTATACACGGCCGGTGCATGACGTTTAAAACGTCACATGAAGTGGATCATTTTTATCCGGCGATTGGTGCAAAACGGTGGGCGCGCCGCTTTGCACCAATTGCGTGTGTAAAAATGATCCAGTTCCTGTGAATGTGACGTTTTAAATGTCATACGCCGTGTATAACGTAGGTCGTGGTTATACACAGCCAGTGCATGACGTTTGTAACGTCAAATGGAGAAAATGATCCACTTCATGCGGCGTTTTAAACTTTATGCACCGACCGTGTATAACGTAGGTCGCGATTTGACCGATCAATTGTGCGCATATGATTATATTCTGACAGGCAAAAGACATTAAAAGTCAGTATGGTCTGGATATGGAAATCCGAAGAGCCAATCAGAATAATGCTGACAGCTATGTGTAGCTGTCTGTGTGACGAAGTGGCTTCTTTTGAAGATATTGAAAAGCGGTTTTCAGTGTTTATCGAGTCAGTTCACAATTCCACTCACGGCAATTTTTGTTCATTTTATACAAAGTCATGATTTTATACATTTTTTATTCAAAAATCTCTAATTTCACTTATTTTTAAACAAAAAATTATTCTTTTTTTCATGCGTTTGAATGCAGAAGCATGTTTTTTTTTTCTTTTACGTGGGCTTTTATTCAATCAATCAAGACTAACCGCCAAAGTTGCTCCCAACGTTTCTCTATTCTCAATTGCCTACAGAAGAGGAATGTACTAACGATTTTGCGAAATATAACGGGATCCTGACTCTACAAGACGAAAATTTTGCAATTTCCAAATCCGTACACAGTTATCAAAATCCAATTTAAAAAATTAGTCTTAGAATACGACTCACAAGACGAAAAACATAATTTACAACAACATAAAATCCCTAATTTTTGAATTATACTAATTTGCAATTTAAAAAAAATTTAATTGCATAAAACTTACTTTTCCATCAGTTATTCATTTTTGATTTTCCCCTTTTTTCCCTACTTTTTCGATACATTCCATTCTAAAAACAGTGCTAGACGCAATGTAAAAGGAAAAACATATATCGCTTCCCAAACTGTTTGATTGATAGAACAACTCTACATAGTCGACAAACCTTTGGAAAACACAAACAATTTTGAGCTAAGCTATGGAAATTCGTCGTTGAGGTGTAACTAAACGAGAGCAAAGCGTGATTTCATTCTTTTCCATCGTTTCATTATGTCATGTTGACGTCTTATACAGTATCAACGAGGTTAAGGACAAAGACAGGCTGCCGCAGTGCATTACACCTATCTCTTTCTTCAGACTGTGATCAATCACATGATGCTCGAATACACGAATGCAGGGACACGAAAAGAGCATAGCATGACTCTAGTGGTCTAACGTGAAAGGTAGTGCAGCAGCAAGACAACACTAGATACCGGGCTGGCTCATTCATTCTCATAACGTCACAAATAGTGGCTGGCCGCGACGAGCGATTGGTACAAAGCGACGCGCCCATCGTTTTGTGCCAATCGCTGTGTGTTTTTCGTCTCGGCCAGCCACCTTTTGTGACGTCCTGATAATGAATGAGCAAGCCCGGTATCTAGTGTAGCCCTGGCGGCAGCCTGTCTAGTTCGTTAGCCACGCGATATCAAAAACAAAACAAGATAAAATGCATAAGCGTCTCTACCAGGATCTCACTGAAAGGCAAATGTAGGTTGAGACTCTATATGAGAATGGCGACACACGCACACACAGAATACTGTGCTTAGACCGCGACTTACGTGATACTAGAGCTCCTATACTACAGGCTTATTCATACCGCCATTTAATAACCCAACAGACCAAAAACCAAGCTAAAACCGGTTAGCTTACCGTAGTAGTGGACGGCGAGTGAGAATGACAAGGACGGCAAACACCTGCTCCAGCGGTTTCCTAATGCTGAGCTGGGTTACAATATGGCAGTTATTTTGGGCAACAAGATGGATATGCGTTAGCTCAAGGCTACACTAGATACCGGGCTTGCTCATTCATTATCATGACGTCACAAATGGTGGCTGAGTGTGACGAAAGACGTACAGCGATTGGCACAAAACGATGGGCGCGTCGCTTTGTACCAATCGCTGGTCGCGGCCAGCCACTATTTGTGACGTCATAAGAGTGAATGAGCAAGCCCGGTATCTAGTGTTGCCCTGGTTAGCTCCCCTTATAGGAGTCTTACGCTATACATTGCCGGTTCATGACGTTTAAAGCGTCACACGGAGTGGATCGAGGCTAACGAAAAAGAAAGGCTACCGCGGTGCTTTACGCGTATCTTTTTTTACAGACCTCGGGAGTCACGTGATGGTCGAATGCACCAATGCAGGTGTACGAAAAGAGCATCACGTCACTCTAGCAGTCTGTACAAAAAGATAAGTGGAATGTACCGCGGTAGCCTGTCTTTTTCGTTAGCTTAGGAGTGGATCATCTTCACAAGGCGATTGGTGGTACAAAGCGTCGCGCTCATCATTTTGTGCCAATCGCCGTGTAAAGATTATCTGCTCCCTGTGACGTTAAATGTCATGAATCGGCCGTGCATAACCAGGGTACTGCTCCTAGAATACATAGTGTGGAAACCGGCTATCCAGTAATGCTTTAAAAGTGCTAAAAAATTGTAGCCGATAAATGTGAAACAATGCAGCACGATAATAGGGCGATAGCAGCAACACCTGCTAGCTCTTTTCAACGTAAACATTGCATTGCAAAAATTTAGTAAATATCAAATGCATTTTGAATAGTTATCAGTTGATAGTCTAGCAATGACATAAAATAAGTTACAGAATATCTTTTAAGAGGATAATTATGTATCATCATTGATAAATCGCTTCAGTAATAAACGGAAAAAAGGATTTGTTTTTGCAAAAACGTGAAAACAGCGACATGTCGGCACATGTCGCTGCGATCGACCTCATATCGTTCAGCATTCTTGTACATTTATCGGATTCAATTTTTTAGTACTATTTTGTAGCCGTTTTCCACACTATTTATTCTAATCGTTGTACCATAGTTTTCATATTCGCCACTCATAGTGAGTCTTACCAAGTTCTGGGCTACCATATTTTGGACAAACATGTCTATCTAAGTGCGACCTACGTTATACACGGCCGGTTCATGGCTTTTAAAACGTATCAAGGAGGGATAATCTTTATTTACACGGTGATTGGCCAAAACGATGGGCGTGACGCTTTGTACCAAATACCGTGTAAAGATGATCCACTCTGTGTGACTTTTTAAACGGCATGAACCGGTCGTATATAGCGTAGGTCGTGTACTAAGCGCAAACTGAACATCGTTTGTCACCACTCTCATATCTAGGCACCCTATCTGCTTGTTATGAACACTGATCAATAGTAGGGTGCCTCGATAAGAGAGAGGCGACATACGGGATGTAAAGTTTGATTGATCGAGATGATTCTGGACAAAACCGAGTCTGCAAGCATCTTTGAGGGACTGCCATTTTCGCCAAACTAATGCTTCTTAACTTCTCTCACTCTCATAATCGATCTTGTCCAGGCGATTATCGCCACGACTGGAATGTAGATTTACCACAGTTTGGACAAAAACGACTGTTTAAGCACAACCTGAGCATACTCTTTATAAGTATAGTGCAATTCTTTTATAGAGACACGCTAATCGGGAGAAATCAGATCACGTAATGCCGTTTCTGAATCTTTTGTCTGAGTGAACGTAAGCATATAATCCTATTACGATAACCATTGTTTCGGGAGGAAAAGGAGATGTGGTCATTGGTTTCACCGGTTCTGAACCATAAAAGTAGGATATAATTATTTTGTTTCAAAATTTCTTGAATCGATAAGACCTACTCCTTAGGGATAACCTCCTTACGATCGGACGGACCGATTCAATGACCATTAACACAACCATTACTCATATGATGCCACTTTATTATGAACAAAAACATCCTATTTCTGATTGGACAGCCTCTTTCGCAAAATTGCTAAAATCTAACTGGATTCCTGCCTTTACCCTACCTCAAACATCTTGATGAAACAACTCAGCTCGCTTCAACTGTGCTTTTATAGAGCCTACGATTTAAACACGATATTTAAATTAGAAGAAAAAGAGTCGAGTTTGTAGGTAAAATATGTCTGTCAATCACGATGTCAATGTGGGTCACTGTGTTGTTGAACTGACCCCAATTAAACAAGATAAAGGAAGTACATGTTTTGACTCCTCGCCATTCGTGTTCCAGTCTTCTCAATGTCGTATAAGAATTAATTACGGATGGGATACTAATGAGCGTAAAATTAGAATTTACGTTAAGGGTCAACCTATACTATCGCCAAATTTCTATGCAACATTAACTCTTTTTAATGGAAGCCATTGCATTTCCACTCCAAAGAAACAGGTTCAGGAAACCGTTAAATGTATTTGGTCATTGTCGGCTTCTGATATTGCCCAGCAACTGCCTGGCGTTGAGATATGCGATCTGAAATTTAGATTTGAGTTTCAGCAAGAAGCTGAATCTAATTATGACCAAAAGAACTCTGGTAAGTTGTACGATGTATTTTTAAATGAGATTCTTTGTAGGTAACGTTATATCTGACAAGATACTTAACAATGACTGCTTCTTATTTTGAAGTTTAAAACATTATCATTAGTCAATTTCAGTTTTCTGAAAACTTTCGAAATACTTTCTATTTTTTTCATGTCATGTGATTCATTGTATTTAACCTTTTGTTTTATTAAACTTATTTTCAATAAATAAATAACATTCAGCGAATTCAAAAGGAAAAATTTCCCCTTATTTTTATGAAAGCTTAATTTGATTAAACTAATTTCTGCAGATAATAGAGCAATTTTAAATCAATAGAGTAATCAAAACTTATTAGAGGGATCTGTCAAATGTAGCGTGTGCGTCCATTTAAAAAAAAAAATACAAGGAATCTAGAGATTCAAAATGGTTCTTTACTATACATTAGTGCGCAGTTGATACAAATTGTACTTGATTATCCCCTCATTAAAATATATACATGCTCAATGTACAATCCCACTAAACTCAGTTTTACTGAACACACAAAATCTTTCTGCTGCAAAGGAGCAATCCAGTTCTAGTTTCTTTACCCGAAGCAAAGATTAAGTGTCCGCTGGCTGCGATTGCTCCTTAAACGGCCACGTATATGCTGCAAGATGAATTTTATATTCTCATTAAAGCTTGTAGATGTTCAATATATTGAATTTCCCACTCCCTGCTCTTTTTCAGCTGAAAGCATAAAACTTTTTACATGCCAACAATTGTTGATTCTGTTACTCTGGGGATTTACATCGTCATAATATAAGGATGTACGAATTTGTACCCGGAAAATTATCAGATTGACAAAAATGCTGACAATTCTATGAACGATTATTGAATATTTTCAGCCTCCTCCCTACCCAGACAGTTAATTTTTTTTTTTTTTTAAGAGGTGGGCATATCTCTATCTATACTGTAATTGAATTTGTTCTTCTCCGGAAGGACAGTAAAGGGGGCGGAAGCCGATAAAACAATCCCCGCTGCTACAGATTTTGCACAATTACTTGGAAAGTATTTTTGCGAGACTTTCAACAAAGTCTTAATACCTGTCTTTGTACAGAATTTAAATGAATACTCCTCAAAACAGTTTGTTCGTATTTAACCCTTAACTACTGTGACAAAGATTGTTGCATAACTAATGTGAATCTGTCTCAGAGACCGAAAGATGAATAAAAGGCTCGATTAACTAGATACCATTTCTGTACTAAACTTTATGTACAGCCTGTTTCTAATCAAAATTCACCCCTTAAGAAGTTTTTAGCGATAGTTCTAGGGATCCAAACGAAGCAAAATTTCACTAGTATCTGTAGTTAAACTGAAAAGTACAAGTTCAACTCTAAAAAGTGAAAAATGCAGTGGTCTGTGAGACCGATAACAGCAGTTAAGTGTTAAATACAGTTGAACCGGCGTAATACGCGGATTTTTTCCGGCCCTTTGAACATCACCGTTAGACTAATCTAAAAATATCACGTTTTATACATGAACCAATTATTATGCTACCCCGCTTAATATGCGATAGAATTTCGGCACCTTGAGGGAGGGGGGGGGGGGGAATTTAGCTTAAGACTGAAATTTATAGAACAAGATGCGAATATTTTCTCTTCTCCAGTGTTGCCAGAGTGCTTTTTGCCATGCTAACAATATTTTTTTACACAAAGATTAATAAGGATAGTTTTTCTAATTATATTAATTTAAGGACTGATTATAAGGGAACTCGTTATCGCAAATACTATATACGATTTTAATAACTGGTTTGTGTTCAGATTTATTTTTGGTTTGTGTTGAAAAAAATCAGGCTAGCAGGAAAACTATTTTTGTTTTATTTTTGGTTGTAACGTATTAATCGACAATAAAGCCACATTTGAAACCATATTTATTTTCTGTTATTATTCCAGTCGGACCTAATAATAAAAACAAAACTTTGAATACAGTTAAATTGTAATCTAAATCTTTATATTTTTTACCATAAACGTATACATGCAAACTGTAAAATTCATTTATACGTTTAGATGTGTAAATAAGTTCACTTCCAGCAACTTTATGCAAATCACGTTTAATGCGCGATCCCGCTTAATATGAGACCTTTGCCCTTGAAACTCGTCTTAATCTGGTTACTGTAGTTTTATTTGTGGTTGATACAGGCTTTTTAAGAAAATGTTGCGTGAAAAGTAATTTACATGCTACTCTTGTTTATGTTGCTTTGGGGAAAATTCCCTCGGATTTTGCGTTTATATATTATAATAAAACAGTTGAATGTACATGGATTTTAATAATTTCGTACAGAAATCTTAAATGATTAATAAACGTTAATTTGATTTTAAAATAGATGAAATTATCTAAGTTTTTAAGAGTTGTTATAAATGCAAATGAAGATTTATTTTTTTAAGTAAAATTTTAACGCAGAACATGTGCGCTAGGTATGATATATTGGATCCATATATACCCTTTGTGCGTATACTTTTTAGTTTGCCACCAATACTTCCAAATTAGTCTCATTTTTATTGCATTCAGTTGTTACAAATTTACGATAAAATAAGACTACTTTTCGTAAATAGTGGTAACGACAGATTGACAAGATAGATGGGATTCAAGATAGATACATGTCGGTACACAGAATTTATTTCCTATGGTTAATACGAAACACAATTTACCAAACTTTTTAATAATTTTTTAACGCAGTTTTTTAATACTTAAAAATATCAAATTAACAAAACTTTTCGCTATTAACCTCAGATCAGTATTCTTGAATGCTCAATCATATAAACTTAACAAACCATCCTCAATTACAACCTGACCAATGAACCCGATTATTCAAAATTATACTACCATTTTCCCATTCTGATACTGTTGACCCTACTGCCGACTAGGAACGGAGTAGTCTTTCACTTACATGCTTGTTTTGTGTACGTAGTTACATATGTGTTGGTTTGTTAGGGGTTTTTTATGTTCCCTGTATATTTTACAATGTTCATACATATTGTGTAACCTGAATGCTCACTCGCAGAAAAGGGCAACTCCAAAATATTTTGCGTATTGCACTAATAGGTGTCAATTAGGCGAGTCTTTCTACAGAGAAGTATCAAATGTAGTTATCCAGAAAACCGCTAAATTTAGCTACATGTCACTTCTCCACCACAAGAGGGGCGGAGGGAATTTTATGTATGGGAAAACTTTACTGAATCCTCCTTATCTCTTCTACGACATGATTCTATCTTAAGCTTTTATTAAAGCAGTTGCATGCAGAGCTAAGAGCTACAGTTTTGTTGCAGTAAAAACAAAATGCAAATCTTTCAGTTCTCCCGGGAAATGTAGTATTTCTGAATTTTCTTTTCTTAGGGGTGAGCTATATTTATGTAAATCGTATATTTATTTGAATATAGCATTGGATATGTCCAAATGCATTGGAATGTAGTTTCCTCGAGCAAATGAATTTCAATCGTGACGTCAGTCATGACGTTTTGGTTTATAAGGAAATCGAAACAAACTATTGCTATGTTTCATTTCCCATTTAATATAAATGCTAGAAAATGTTATCCCTGCATTAAAAGTATTAAAACAGTTAGCTATATATTTTTTAATTTAACTTTTAAACAGTGCGTGTAAAAGTTAACCCTTAAGCCGTGAGGCCTGATTACAGGATGGTCAAACTTATAACCAGTAAACTTTTAAATGGATATTTGGCTTTTTAACCCTTTATATCCTGAATTAATTTTCCAGCTACTTTTTAATTGTATTTTTGCATCATTCGATAAGTTTTGGTGCAGAATAAACATAGGAAAGAGGAAAAGTAATTTTTATAGTGTTTTAGTGGTCAATTATGCAACTGTAACCACCATAAGTTTTTTACCGTATGATATAAAATAAAATAGTAAATTTCAAATAGTAAACTTCAAATAGGAAATTTTCACCTGTAGAGTATAGAAAATAATAGTACTAAATAACCGGTAATAAACCACTAAAATTACTCAAATGAAGAACAACATGCATGTCAATTCTATTGCAAAATGGATTTCGAATGTAGCGTGGCAAATGTAAAATCCCTACAATGCAAATAAAGAGGATATGTGCTTGAATTTGCCCTCTCCTGCCTGCTGTCAGAAATACTCTTTGTGCCATTGTGAATACCGTTAGGAAAAACGGTCATATTACGAATATATAGGTGTTTTATTAACCCCTTGGGGACGAGCGACACGAATACGTGACGCATAAGATACTCAGAATCCTCGATTATTCCCACCAGTTCCTTTTTTTTTTTTTTTTTTTTTTTGTAAAGTTTTCCTTATCTAATCATAGCATTTTTGCGATTCAATTAGGTGAAAATTTCTCATTTGAAAAACCGGTGGTAACTTATTAAAAATTCTGATATCTGAAATAGCACAACAGTATAAATCGAAGGTAATGGGACCTCCAGTAAACGCTGGAAACGTGATTACACGAAATTAATTTTACAACAGTTATTCTAATTGGTAAAGAAATCATATGAGATGTAATCATCTCAACTGGTCGAAAAAGTCCGGGTCAGGATTCAAATTCAATGTTACTTACACAGTGGGCTTTAAAAAAACTTATTTATTGCTATTTTCCAACATAGCAGTTAATATAAACTGTTCATAGAATTCTCAACAGACTACAATAGAGTTAATTTTTCATGTCAGTTTTATTTATCATTTTAGAAGTTTCGTATCGTTATTACTAAAATGAACTTTGTTAATTTTGTAAAATTAAAGCTAGAGACGCCCAGATACAGATTTTTTTAGAAAAATGAGTTCATAAACTTTACAATTTGTATTAGATAATTGACAATATTTGAGAATTTTCTGTTTATTGCAAAGCTGAAAAAAAAATACCTTGTTTTATAAGATTTATTTTTATGTTCTAAATTTCTTAATTTTTACATGTTTAAAATGATGTATTCAAACGTCTGAGTAAATGTTTTTCAAATCGGAGTTGAGTCACAAAGGGTTAAGGAAATGTTCTACTTTCAAAATTTTAGATTTTTATTTTCCGCATTTCCCAAATGTTTCGCATTCCCCAATGTTGCCCTAAAGCGGATTCGCAGTATTCAAATTCCTTATATTTTTTTGCTCATTGAACATAACAGTAAAATTTTATATTGTTTCTCGAAACCCAGTTTTTCAAACTAGGAGACCATTTTTCTCTAACTATTCAACGGATTTATTCAGAAAGTAATCGTTTTTTTTTTGCTGGAGCCGAAAAGTAATTTTCATTAACCCTTGACTGTTGTTAGCGATTTCTCAAATAGCTGGCTCCTTTTTAAATTTTGTCTGTTTAACTTCTATTTTCTAGTTTAACTATAAATACTAATGGAATTTTGCTTCGTTTGGAGATCTATCACTAGAGACTTCTGAAAAAGTGAATTTTAATTTTTTTTCTGTCCATAATGGCTTGGTACAGAAACAGTATCTGAGTTAATCGAGGCTTTTACTTATCTTTCAATCAAGCGATAGTTAATAGCCTACATCAGTCATGAGAAAAAACGCTCAAGCTAATGTTAAGTCTATGGTAAGGTTCTTACGCGATTTCTCGCTCGCATTTTAATATTTTAAATTGTTTTTTGCATAGGATAGCTGTGGTCGATCTCTAACGTTGTTAGTTTTTACTTTTTAGATTTTGGTTCCAGTTTTTTTTATATAAGGGTACTTTTACTTTCAGAACCGGTTCAAAGCGGTTCCAAAATTTAAAATGTCCGCTTATAAAAAAAACTAACAAAAATCAAAAGTAAATTAACAACGTTAGAGATCGACCTCGGCTATCTTATGCAAAAAATCATTTAAAAATATTAAAATGCGAGCGAGAAATCGCGCAATAACCTTCCCATAGACTTAACCAAGCGTGGATCCAAGGGGGAGGTCATGGGGGGGGGGTCATGACCCCCCTCTAAACGAAGAACATTTCTATAAAATACTTTTTTAATATAAATATATATGAAAGGTGTTTTGATATATTTTGTTCTCCGTTAAAAATACTAATCTTAATGATACATTCACAGAGTTATTTTTATTCAGAAATTCATGAAAAATTGCAGTTATTGTTTAAGCATCAAAGAATCGAACAATGTTTTATATTTTTCTATAAAATGTTATACATCTTTATTTGTATCCAATTGCAAACTCAATACTACATTTCCATGACTGTTGAGCCTCAAAAGTCGGCTTAAAATGTGAACTTTGGTAACATTTTCTGCAAAATTAAATAAAATAAAAAAAATAGAAATGGTAACTCCTATTTCTTGGCATCTGAAAAGAACATAGAACCTACAAATTTTATACATTTACCAAGGCAGCTATGGCTCAAAGAATTTTTCAGAGAAAATAGCAGTAATTTCTTATTGAAATTTTCGCCTAATCGCACGATCAAATATGGCGAGTTTTTTTTATAAAAAATTACTGGTATTTCCCCTGAAAAAAATCCTGACAAGTAGCAACCTTGATTTGCGAATATACTGCAAATTTCATGCATTTAGGAATGAAAATGAGTTCAGTTTAGGTTAGAAAATAGCCACTTTGAACTTAAGGTTCAAAAATTGTCATAAAAACATGTGCCCCCCTCCCCCTTCCTCCAAAATAGACAGGACCCCCCTCTAAATGGAGGGCTGGGATCCGCCTCTGGACTTAACATTATCTTGGCCGCTTTTTCGCGTGACTAGCGTAGGCTCTTAAGAGCTTACGCTAGTCACGCAAAGAAACACTCAAGCTAATATTAAGTCTATGGGAAGGTTCTTGCGCGATTTCTCGCTCGCATTTTAATATTTTTAAATGATTCTTTTTGCTTAGGATAGCTGACGTCGATCTCTAACGTTGTTAGTGTTTACTTTTTCGATCTTGGTTCCAGTTTTTTATGTAAAGGTACTTTCACTTTCCGAACCAACCGGTTCCAAAATTAAAAATGTCCGTTTATAAAAAAAACTGTAACCAAAATCAAAAAAGTAAACTAACAACGTTGGAGATCAACCTCAGCCATCCTATGCAAAAAAACATTTAAAAATATTAAAATGCGAGCGAGAAATCGCTCTAGAACCTTCCCATAGACTTAACATTAGCTTGAGCGTGTTTTCGCATGACTGATGTGAGCTCTTAAGGGTTACCGGGTTTTTCAGGAAAAGGATCGAAAAATCAACGTGCGACAGTTTGCCTCTTGTAAATTCGTCACTGACGAACTTATCGCTTTTAGTATCTCTTACGATAGATATCTGCTCTAATTCCACTAATCTTAAGTTTTACACAACTTTTTTAAACACTTAAAAGCGATGTCTCTCCATTAACTAGTTCTATTCAGTATTCAAATAACCTTTTCTTGCAGCACGAATAAGCCGCACGAAGGAAGCTATAGACTATTTCAGATCGTATGGTAGTATGTGTGATTGAAACTTTACAGTAGTTGAAAAATCTATAAACACTTGTACAATAAATAAACCACGCTCTAACAGTTTCTTTATTTTCTATACTAACTTCAAAAGCAGAATTCCATCTGTTTCAACGACAAAAAAAATGCAGAAATTGATTTCAAATATGAAAAACAAAGGGCTATTTTGGTACTGTATCTCAAAGGAAAATTTTCAGTCTTTTTATGAGCATGTTTATTAACACGTTGACGGACACTTGCGGCTATAGCCGTCAAAGCGAAGTTCACTATGTGGCATGACGGCAATAGCCGTCCAAAACGAAACGGTCGTTTTTAGACGCCACGGCTATAGCAGCACAAATGTGCATTTACCGGCGTACAAGTAGAAGCCCAGTGTCATGTTTTGGAAACAATTTTTTAGGTTGAAGTTCGTTTTCCACCTGTTATACGAGTTGCAGCTACAGTATGCACGTGCAGGGTGGCTAGTGGTCAGGGAAAAATACAGTCAAAAAAATGATAATTACCAGTATGTTCTTATAGAAAAATTCAAATTGATTATTTGATCGAATAATAAACAAAATTTTTTCTATAAGAATATACTGGTGTTTATCACTTTTTTGACTGTATTTTCACTGACCACTAGCCACCCTGACGGGGTTGTGAAGGGAGTAGTGCAACCTAATTAAAGGTGCTGAATTAATCAAAATAAAGTTTATTTAAGCAGAAAGAGTAAAGCTATACTTCTAATATTCTAAAAATTACAAAAACATAGTGTCAATTTTCGAACTTGTTCCTATTGTCAGTCAATGTTAACACATTAGTTACACATGTTAACACAAATGTTAACATGTTAACACAATGTTAACACAAATGTTAGGCATTCGGTCCCCATAGAGATTAAGGTGTTATACATTCTCAACTTTAAAAAAAAATTTTTTTTTTTTTCTTTATGGAAATTAAATCTTTTATAGTGTGTAGAATTATGGGCAAAAGGACATAAAGTGATATGAGCACGCGCACGATCGATTAAACAGACCTCGCCAAAAAGATTCTATTAATGATTCGTAGGTGTAACGAAATCACTTTAAATGAGCAGATAACTCCTTGCGCTCTAGCGCTGTTAACTGATGTATGTCACAAGGCTTCGTGACAATATGAACCTTTTGACAAACTGTGTCGGCTATGCCAAATGATTTCAGCATGATAGCTATATGTCATGTGTTGAGGAGTTTGTAAAAAAAAACAAATTTAACTAAGCAAGTTTATGTCAACTCAAGTAAGATATGTCGCTAATTTCAAGGTCACTGCTCTCATATTCTCTATCTTGGTACATAATCCTTGTCGTCGCTGCTGTCATAATCTATATTGAATTATGCATAAAAAACAATTAACGCGTTAAAAATACATTAAAAAGCACAATATCCAAATGACGCGAACTGATAACTACGCAGTTAAGATTCCTTCGTTTCGAATGCCTTCTCAAATTGCCTTTCTAGTGCCTCCTAGCGGAGCGGATACCAAAATAAAATCAAGGTCGTTATCCAGACGTACCAACGAGTCTTCATTTATGTCTATCTAGGATAACGACAACACGGCTGTAAGGGAATACATTTTCAAACGTATTGCATGACGTACCCCCCCCCCCCCCCCTCGTACATCATTGTTGGAAATGACCAAATTATCATGAAGAACGTTGCGTACGTCATAGAGCGCAAGAGGGCTACAGGAGGTCCACAGTATGGCGCAGGAATAGAAAATTAAGTGGAAATAAAATAATTTATAGATTTCTTCTAAAACTTTAAATGCGATTTTCTGGAAGCTACATTTTTCAACATGGGCAGCATGGATAACTTTAACACTTTTTAACATTTTTGGATAAATTTTGTGTTTATCTACGCATAATTAAATTGTCTAAGGGCTGTAGTCATTTTTGAAAATTATAATTATTTTTATATTTTTACAATAAGTTTACAATAGAATTTTAGACGAAAAAATGGATTTTTTTTAAGAAATAGCGCAGTTTTCTTATTCAAATATTTGAGGCGATGGTCCTTAGCTACAACCTTATTTTAGAAAAAGAAACTGAGATTTTAATAACTTGTTTCTGCAGGAAATTTGGATACTCCGCCCATCGAGCCCGGATATTTTGGTACAGGTCAACATGGATACAGGTTTCCGACGTAATATGTGGCCAAATTTAACAAAACAAATATATTTAAATACTTGAAGCAATAAAAAACAACGCCGAATTAGTTGTTCAATCAATTTTACTCCCGTTTCTAAAGATAAATTTCAAAATACAGGGTGTCCATAAAAAAAAAAAACTCCGGTGTTTTAAAAAAATATTATCGAGTTAACGGTATGAGTTAGGTCAGTTAACGTAGAAGAAATCAGTAGCACATCAAATTTTATCCACACCAGTTTTTTTTTCGCTAGCGCGTCATTGACTTTGAAGTAATGTAGCAGACGCTCATTCCATTCAGTTAATGCAGTGCGATGGCGACCCCACAACAAAAGGCTCAGTGTGTTATCTGGCTTATAGAAACTGGATCTGTTGCCATTGTACAGCAGAACTTTCGGCGCGAGTATGGTGGTAATGCGCCTGCGGACAAAACCATTCTTCAGTGTCTGCGTGCGTAAAACCGTTTGGATGTGTGCCGTGCCACAAACGGGGCACACATTGAAAACTACTAAATGGTAAAAATCTTGATAAATTTACCTTTTTAAGTATATATATTTGTATAGATATATACCTAATTTTATGATTTGAATTAAAATTTTTAGCTTCAAAACCAGTTCTTTTATGGACACACTGCATGTCAATATTTCGCTGTCGAGAACGTAACACATGGGCTGAAAAGTTCCCGGTCTGGCACACAGGTGGCGTTGCAATCGCCGAACCGATGCCTTTTTAGTAAATACTAACCTTTAAAAGGTAGCAGAAAATTTTTTATGACGATTCGCCGTGTGGATAAAACGTGAGTGGTTTTAGTTGAACGCCTTTGTTGATAAACAAAAAAATGAATAAACAAGAATTTCAAGAATTGTTATTTGTTATGAAAAAACACCGTTCAAACAAAACCTTGGCTTGATAAACGTTATCCGGACACTGCACCAAAATCAACCATTATTGACTGGTCTGCTGAATTTAAACGTGGTCGTACGGACACCAGTGATGCACCACGCAAAAGGGGTGAATACTCCTGAAAACATTAAAGTCCACAAAATCGTTTTGGGGAACCGCAAAGTGAAGTTGCAGGAGATATCTAAGGAACGTGCAGGTTTTATTTTGAATGAACATTTGTCTATGAAAAAGCAGTTGTCAAAATGGCTGCCGCGCATGTTGACTTTTGACCAAAAACAACTACTCGGTGATTCTGAGCACTGTTTGGAGCTTTTTCGTTATAAAATTGTTATTTATTTTATTAAATTATTATTAAATATTATTTATTATTAAAGTTATGTTAAAAAGTTGTGTTTTCTTTATTAGACCGGGAACTTATCAGCCCATGTGTTATGTAAACACCTAAAACGACAGTTTTGAGAACTTGAATGTTTCGACAATATCTTTTTTATTAGTAGTATCAAATGGTTTTTTAAGATAATCAATATCAAATGTTTTTTTCTCAATTTCAGGTCATAAATTCGTGCAGACATCATTCTATATGAATGAAAACCGTTGCCTAGAAAAACTGTCTGAGGATTTTGCAAGACTTCTAGATGGAGACATAAAGCCTGATATAGAATTGAAAAGTGGAGATATCATCATCAAGGCTCATCAAGCTGTGCTGAGGGCACGATCGGAGTTTTTCGAACGGAAGCTGAAGTCTGCAGCAACAGGAGATAAAATAGAACTTCAATACATAGATCCCGCTGCTTTTCAAGAGATAATACGGTATATGTATACCGCGAAATCGCCCGACTTGAGTTACGAAGTAGCGAAAAAAATATATAAAGCTGGCGAGATATGCAACACTGGATGTCTCAAAGAACGATGCGTAGAGTTCTTGGCTGAGAACTTGACGTTGGATAATGCTTGTGAGGTTCTGGCATTGGCAAGCGAGGACTGTTTCAAAGAAAGAGTTGTCAAATTTATTATCGATAAAGATATTCCATTTTTAGATGAATACTGGAGACCATTCTGTGACCAACATCCTGTGCTATCCAATAATGTTTTGAACAAACTCGTAAGATCTCTGGTTTTACAGTTGCGGCAGCGCCGAACGTAGACAATGACGTGTTAAGCATTTGTTATAATTTAGCTTGGTAACACATAAGCTAAATCTGTTTTTTTTTTTTTTCCTCTTTGTGTTGTATAAAGTATATAACATGACCTATTATTGATTTTATGAAATAATGCTTGAGTTCAAGCATACTGCATGTTGTACTATCTAAATTTTGTTTTAAAAAGTTTTTATTGTTTGACAGTACAAATAAACTGTTGCAACTTTTATTAATAAAACGAAGCTCAAATTGGTTCGTAGTGTTCTTTATAAAGAAGTACTTTTGGAAAGAGATTAAAACTTCTTAAAAATATGCATCAAAGTTCATTTAGGAGGGTCCGGGGCACATTTTAAAAACATTTTTATTTAGTGAATTAGAAATTAATATTTTTCTGATCGTTAAACCCCATATAATTTGTAAACAAAATCAAATCGTAAAACTTCAGTTTAAAAAAAATAAAGTGGGGTAATTTAAAATTGTTAACTCTAAATATTCGTCAAATTTTCATTTTTTTTCTTTTCATTTTAAGTACGTTTATATTTAACAGTTCTTGACTTATAACAATTCAAAGACGTGAACCCCCCCCCCCCCCCCCAAAAAAAAAAAAAAAAAAAAAAAAAAACCTTGATGCAGAAAAACGCAAAAACGTTCCCATGACAACCACTACTTAAAAGCTAGATTTTTGAGAACAAAAAATTAATATATCCTGTTCTAACTAAGATAGAAACATGATTTAAACATCATTTTAAGCGGATAAAAACAATTTAATACAATATATATTTTTAAAAATTTGAAGATTTTTGTGAAAGAGTAATCTGTTTTACTTTCAAAACTCTATTTTGTGTTTTTTCGTATTTTTAAATTAATACTATTCTGAATCTTAACTAAACAAACCTCATGAAAAAGTTCAAATTAGAACAGTCAAATTGAAAATGTGAAATTTAAGACTCTCAACTTTGCATGCGTTTTTATCAATTTACTTCTTGCGCGCACTTATAAAGCAAATCGCTTGAAAACAAGATTTGTTTTGCACAGATATGTATGAAATAGTCATACCTGCAATCTCTACTTACTATTTTGTTAATTGAATGACTTATTTTGACATTACTTTTTTTTTTTTCAGAGCGTGATGCACCTTAATGTGATTCTAATCTTGTCGTTTAATCGAGAAAACTATAGGGGGAGATGCTAGGTATGATAATCTTGTGCATATGTAACAAAAGAAATTTATCTGTATAAACTATTGTTTCAATGCGCGCAAGTAGCAAAAACTTTGAGAAAAGCGCATGCAATTATAAAAAATCAAATTTTATTCAGAGCTAAAAAACATTTTATTATTGACCTGGTTCTAATTTAAATATTAGTTAGATTTAGAACTGTATATAGTAAATATTTTTATTAAACAGAACATTGAATTTTGAAATTCTTGATTTTTAATTCTGTGAAATGAATTGTATAGTCTGCAGATTAATTTCTGTCATAAAATAAGTATCTCGATCGTTTGACGATTAAACCTCGGAAAATCCTATAACCAAAAAAAGCAGATTACTTTTTTTAAAAAAATTCAAATTTCTTAATACATATTTTTATTAATATCGTCTAAAGTTTTGATTAGATTTTCAAAAAAATTTGAAATGTCTCCACAAAATTCTGCAAAGATAATCTATCTTAAATTTCAAACCATTCGGTTGGGTAGTTTTTGCGTTGTTATATGTGGACAGACGGACCTGACGGACCAGACAACAATAGGTGCTACGTATTTATATAACTACGAACGCACCTAGTAAAATAAATTTTAGACGTGATCGTATCTGACTACGTTTAAAAAGTGGTTTTCGACTAAAATTGTCAACAATTTTATTACATTTTATTAAAGACCAACTTTGTACCTTTCCAAAACTATATATTTTTTGTACGATAAATAGAACCGGAGTTATGGCGGTTTTTAAACTACTCAACAGCTCTCACTCAAATCGGAAGTACTGTTTAAAGGACCGGAAGTACTATTTAAAGGTACTAACTAGGAGGCGGGGGGGGGAAGAAACAAAAATATGGCCTTCTAGAAATAAAAAAAAAAGCTCAGTATTTGAAAAAATGTATAAAAAAACAGTAAAGTTTAGATGCATATAAAACATAAATCTAAACTTTAAATGCAATTTTTAAATGTATTTTGGATGCAAATTCCATACACAAAACGTGATTTCTCAAAACGTTAGCGGAATATCACTCTGAAATTTAAATTGCATGTTGTTTACACTATTGTGTAAACAATGAATAAATATTTAATTTTAGAATAAATATTTTTTTGTTTTATGGATGTTTTCGTGGAATGATAACGATGAAATTTCTGAAAATCAGAGCCCCACCAGTGGCTGAGAGGCTCTGCTCTCAAAGCTGGTAGACGGGAGGTGCTGGGTTCATACCCCTGTCGCGCTCGTCGACCTAACCGTTCGGAGTTTTTCGTGGTTTTCTTCGAACGTTGCCGTAAATACGGGTTAGGATCCCTTAGAAAGACCCCCCCCCCCAGGGCCTATATCCCAAGTGTAGATAATCGGCCGTCAAAAATCAACCAACCAACCAATCTGAAAACCAGGATGTAAACAGTTGCGATATGCGATAAGTTTTGAAACATTTAAAATATCTCTTTGATTTTAGTTCATTGCTTTCACCAAGGTCATAAGTATGAAGTGTATAAAGGAAATTAAGATGCATACTGTAGAATTTTCTATAGAGTGCTTTGCGTGTTGGCACAGATTTTACTAAATTTTACTACAAATTCCTCCATTTACCAAAATGTTATCATTAAATGAAATATTTTTTGCTATTTTTTCACATTTTCTAATCATAATCTTAATAAAAATAAGTTCAAAAAACAATTAAATAGCTTTTTTGGAAAAAATTGTTGCAAACGTAGTCAGGCACCTTAAATAAATCTTATATTACATTGTATTTAATGGTACTTAAAAGTCCGTCCGAACTCGAAACGTCGGAACATAAACGGTTAAGGCCATAGGCGTAGAGTTTTAAAAATCATTGGTGGAGCTCAACTCGAATATACAGTGGAACTTCCCTTTAACGAAGTCCCTACTTAACGAAGTTTTCTACTTAACGAAGTTTTCTACTTAACGAAGTTTTCTACTTAACGAAGTTTTCTACTTAACGAAGTTTTCTACTTAACGAAGTTTTCTGCAGAACTTTGACTTTGAACACCATTAGCATGTAAATTAATCTCCACATTACGAAAAATATATTCTATATAACGAAGTTTATTCCACTTTTGTACGTGTACAAAATTCAAATTAAGCGATTGCTGTTCGAAGGATATGCAAATTTATTTCAGCGGATTCGATTGTATGAAAAGGAACACATTTAAATAATTTCCATTCTGCTTGGTGCTAAATAAAACAATTTTTTTTCACACTAAGAAAAACACTTGTTATCACTATTCTCCCACTCTGAGACTCCAGCGCTGACAGTTGGGGGAAGTCAAAATCCCCTTTTTACCTTCGATGATATAGAAGTTGAGGTGTCGCAATGGCGTCAGATGCATTGAAACAAAAAATATCTGAGTCAGACAGGTACCATTCTGACCTTCCATTGCTGATAGACAATTGCTTTGTACATCCACAAGAACGTGCTTCAAAATACAAATCGAAGAACATCAAAGTTATTTTTGTTCCTGCCAATACAGCTAAACTGCAATCATTAGTCTAAGGAATAATAAAAAATCTTGAAGTACATTATCGAAAAAGACAGAAAAAAGCCGATGTAGTGAAAACATTAGTTTGAGATTCTGTGTATCAGAGCTGATGAAAGCTTGGGCCAAAGCTTGGGAATGTGACGTGATTTCATCGACCGTACACAACTGTTTTGTAAAAGACTGCTTCATAATTAAAACTGAATCAAATGCTTCTGAATCCAATACCTGTTTGTCATATCTCAAGAAAAAATTTCATGAATTTAAGTTAATTTCTATTTAACGAATTTTCTTCATAACGAAGTTTTTAAGTGTAACGATGAGAATTCGTTAAATAGAAGTTCCACTGTAATTATTTTCCACACAAATACGTGTATGGGTGTAAAAGAGATCGATTACCAATTTAATGAAACTTTTTTAACCCACCTTTTTAAAGAAATTAAACAGAATCGTATACTGATAAATAAATTATAAGTTAAAACGTTCAGACAATCTAAAAATTCGATGTATAGACCTGTTTATAATAAGATACTCGCTGTTTTACGCGAAACGTTTTATAATAAAATAGCGAATAAAATTAACTGTGTATACAGGGGTTTTTTTTTTTTCCTCGTAATATTTTTTTTCCTATTATTATTTTTTTTTTTTTTTTTTTTTTAATCAAAAATCCAGACTTTAGCATTTTTCTTTAATTAAAAAATAGAACATAGAGTTAGTTTTCCTAATTTCGCTTATACCTATAACAAAAGAAAAAGAAAGATAAATGGCAAAATTCAAGAAAACAAATTATCTGCCGAAAAATTGCACATTAAAAATTCCATAAAATATTAGAATAAAAAGTCATAACTAAAACCTTTTTAGGGTTTCGTTCATCTCACGAAACCCTAATTGCTCCCGCTCCGTTGTCTGTCTGTCGCATAGCCATTCTCGAAAACTATGTAACTTAGAGTTGAAACTTTGTGTATAAAACCGAATATCAGCTGTAAAGAGTTGAAAATATTAATTTTGAAAAATTCGTATTATTTCAATAGAGATAAAAAAACTAAAATTCTAACAGCCTTTTCCTATTAAATTTAAACATTTTTCGTTATAGCCGATGCCAAAAATTAAAAATCAACGAAGAAAATCTTTCTACAATAATTAATTTTCTATCAGACGATTTCCACGTGAAAAATGAAATAAAAAGTTTCACCAATTGAAAAAAAAAATTAATATGAAATAAAATTGATTGACGTCATAGTAGTAATAAAACATAAAATGGAAAGATTTCTCAATAATACAAGGAGTATGAGTATGTGTATGTGCACAAAACAGATTAATATCACGTCATAAAAGAATTAAAAAGAAAATCTGACGTCATATCGGAAGTTTAACAGATTTTTCAAATGTTTCAGATTAATACAAAGCGTGTATCAATATGAGTAATAGAGAATAGTAAATCTATGAGTTTGATAAACATATTGAATCATGATAAAAATCAGATTATGGAAATATTCGCATATTTTAACATTTTGAAGGTGTACAACATGTTTAATTTTGAAATAATTTTTTTTTTAAATATCGCATTTAGTCCGCATGACAGATATTACAGTGAGAGAATATAATAGCGGGCTTAGACCGCTATCGGAATGATTTAGATATTCGAAAAAAAGAGAAAATAGACCGGTAAATTTTTACTTTTTAAAAAACATGACTTTTTTTTGTTGTTGTTGCTAAATTATATTTATTTGAATTTATTAAAGAAAGGATAAAGTGTTTTGAAAGGAATATTAAACGAAACCCTTTGAGCGATCTTCGATCACACTTACCCACTTGTTTGATATTGAGGGGAAAAAATAAAATAAAGTCCGTTTTAGAAATTATCAGTGGGGCACAAGCGCGTACAACTCTTGTTCCTTTATCCTTAATATTTATTTTATTTTTTCCTCTTTCAAATAAAAGTCAAATTAAAGTCTTCACATTCCCATATTTGGTGCTGCCATCTACCGGTTATTTAATGTATATAAATATCTCCGTATTTTCTCTGCCTTCCATCTACTCCAACATTAACCACATGCAGGGGTCGGAAAAACTACTTTTTTATTGTAGCGAGCTACAACTACTTTATCGAAGTAGTCACTACTTCGCTACTTTCAGATTTTGTCAAAGGATTCAATTTACATTAGAAATTTAAGAAACGGATTAAATAATAAAGCGACCCCTCGTTATATCGCGTCTGCCAGGATATAATTAAATAAATGCGACATAACCGAGAGGATTAAAAAATTAAGAAAGATAACATACAAGAAAATGTTTTGTATTTGTCTTCAAGATGTTAGTTCATACACACATTAGAAATTTCGTAGCAAAATTAAGAGAGATATTACAATCTAATTACAGAGATACAACTCTAAATGCGAACAACAAATAAATCTGTGAATAACGAAATTCCGAATAATAAGAAACGTAGCGTTAAAAAAGGAAGACCTAATAACGAGTAAATAGACAAATGTTGCCAGAAAGAAAATTAATTCCTTTGTTTGGTTTAGTACTTGATTTTAGCAGCAAATGTCAATGGTAAAAATCTATGACTTCATGCGTTGCGTTGTTATTACACTGTAGCAGATTCTCAAATTGTTCAGCAGAATAATTTTTTCACAATAAAATCATGTTTCGGTCACGTAATTTGCAGAATACTACATTTTTTCCCCCTTAAGTAGCGTTAAAAGTAGCGTCGGTTCGCGCTACTCGCTACACTAGATTGTTCAAAAAGTAGTGCGCTACATTACAAACTACTATAAAAAGTAGCGACTATTGTAGTTTCGCTATTTGTAGTGCGCTACCTCCGACTCCTGACCACATGTATGTGTTGTCAACAATGAAAATAAATAAATGTATTGTGATCCTATCTGTAAATGGAAAGAATTTTAAGAGTTGGAAATTTTTCATAGAACATTTTTAACAAGAGAAAAGCTACACGTGTGTAAATGTTTAAGAAAACAACCAATTAATAAATATATATATTTACTTTCGACTGTTTCTAGATGCAAGTATTTTGTATGAAGTAAAGTATTTTGTATGTAAAGCAAAATCTACTTTTATTAATAGACAGATTAAATAAATTTTACATTACGTTTTATTTAATTGTACTTAAAAGTACCGTCGGAACTGAGAACATAAACGGTTAAGGCTTTAAAAGTTTTTCCTTTGATTTGATAGAGGAGGGAAAAAGATAAAGCCTTGCCTATTTTTGGAGCCATGCCTAATTTTGGTGCTGCCATCTGTCGGTTATTTAATATATAATATACAAATATCTCAGTATTTTCTCTGCCTTCCATCTACTCCAGCATTAATTACATACGTGCTGTCAACAATGTAAATAAATAAATGTATTGTGATCCTATCTGTAAATGGAAAGAATCTTAAGTTGGAAATTTTTCATACAACATTTTTTACAGGAGAAAAGCTATGCCTGTGTAAATGGTTGAGAAAATAACCATCTTAAAAAAATATTTATTTTCGACTGCTTCGCTGCACTTTCTAACTGTGATCCAGCAAAGTACTTAGTATATGAAAAATAAAACCTACTTTTTTTAATAGACTGATTAATTAAATGTTATATTACATTGTAATTAATGGCACTTAACAGTAATGTCGGAACTCGGAACTTCGGAACATAAACGGTTAAGTCTTTGACTTTAAAAGTCGTTCCTTTATCCTTTTTTTTCTTTCTTTTTTTCCCTGTATCAAATAAAAGTCAGTCTTCACATGTCTGTTTGGTTCTGCCATCTACAGGTTATTTAATGAATTTTCATTTTCTCTGTGTTCCATTTACTCCAGCATGTTAAGCTCCGGTATCTTGTCCGATGACCCTGGGAGAATCTATTTTTGACCAGGAGTTTTGACCAGGGTCCAAGGTTGTCAAGTACAAGTGCGTCATTGGCGAGCGGACATTCCGCCAAATCCCAGAAACGGGCAACTGCACCTGCAGTACAGGTTTACTATTTCAAATCATATAGCTCGTTCTCGTAGCGTATGCTTGTATTTGAATTTGATCTTGCTCTTTATCGTGTAAGATTATTATTATTATTATCGATCCTTGTCTTGATCTTTGTCATATTCGTGTTGATAAAATGTCAGCGAAAAATAAAATTATTCATTCCAACGAACGAAATCTTATTTTAAAAGTGCTCCAGTTTTTTGAGGAGGAAGCAAAGTTGGAAAATCCAAGGATTCCCCTTAAACAAGCGCAGAAGAGGGTGGCTGCAGCAACTGGGAAATCGGTGCGAATTAAGTACCACGTATTAAGGCCACGTATTAAGAAAGAAGCTATGCTTTCTCCAAGTCTAAAATCCCCGGGTAAACGAAGGAGACCTAAAAAAAAAAAAATAGAAACGTATTTTTAAATGATCTTTGTGTAATTCACCAAACAGTGAATGAGTTTTATAAAAGTAATAGGATGCCTACTCTGAATGTACTATTGCCTGCTATAAAAGAAAAAATTGAATTTACTTGGAAACAAGTAATATAAAAACTTTCTTTTAAGTCAATTCCTACTTAGGTCAAATAGAAATTTTTTTCCAGCGATCTACACGCTTCGCCACTGACGGTATTTATTCCTAAATTTATATCCTGCTAAATATCTTACATAAGAGAAATTTTTGAAATGTATTAAAAATTAAATAAAAAATAAATAGCTAAAATACTAAAAATGAATAGCTTGAAAAGTATTTCTCACAAAATTGTTAGACAAACTGCGTTAGAAAGTTAAAAAAATTGTATTTTTCTTGATATAAATTTAAAGTCTAATGATTATGCCGTTTTTCAAATATTGAATTTCAAAAATTACCAAACTTCACAATAAAGTGCCATAGCGATGTTGCAGTTAACGATAATACAGTTTTTTTCAAATATTAATTAATTAATTAAATTTTATTATTTAATTTTAGTTTTATACTTCATTTCTGTTCAAAAGTATAGACTCACTCCACATTTATAGTCTCCTTCGCCCGCGAGCCGCCTGATCTTCGTTCGTGAACAGCCACATTATCTTCTTACGTGTGAAGGTGAGACTATAAATATGGAGTGAGTCTATACTTTTGAACAGAAATGAAATATAAAATTAAAATTAATTAATTTAATTTAATTAATGAATTAATATGTGAAAAAACTGTATTAACATCAAGTGTCATCCACGACAAGTTAAACAAAATGTATTTGAACCTGAGTGGATGAATAGAAAATATTTTATTAACGATTGAAAATTTGAACAAGATATATAAATATATAGAGAGTGTGAGCTAATAGTAGGAATTGAAAAAAGAAGCATTGAGAAGAATCATGCACATAATTGTATTTCGGTGGAAAAGCTGTGAAGACAAAAGAAAAATAAGTATGAAAGGCAAGATATTGTGCATTGGAGATACAAATATTTACCAGAAATTAGGCAATATAGAAATAATAAGAGACCAATTATATATTTAAACGAAACATGGATCGACAGTAATATGTGTTTCGGAAAATGCTGGCAGCTTGGAAAAACTGGAGCGTTTGTTTAAAAAAAAATGCAGGAAGGCGTCGTACATGCCGGTAATGAAGATGGGTTTGTACCAGGGGCAAGCTTGGTATTCAAATCTGGGACCACTTCCGGCGATTACCACGGTCAAATGAATTTCGATAATTTTTCAAAGTGGTTGAAAGAAAAATTGCTCCCGAACATACCTGCCAATAGCGTAATTTGTATGGACAATGCTCCTTACCATACTAAAATTCTGAATAAAACACTATCAAAATATGCCACAAAAAAAGAGCTGTCTTTGTGGTTAACAGAGAAACAAATTCCTCACAATATTGAGATGAGGAAAATTGATCTGTATGATTTGGTAGCCGCAAATGCTTCTCCCACAAAAAAGTACTGTGTGGACGAATTCTTAAAAGACAGAGGCCATGACTTATTAAGAATACCACCATACCACTGTAATTTGAATGCTATAGAATTTGCATGGGCTGCTACAAAATTGTATATCAGAGGGAGAAATGTCAATTCCGAACTCAATTTAACTGAAATGAAAAAATTAACTTTCGAAGCTTTTTCTAGCATTACAAAAGAGCAATGGTCGAAATATTGTGAGAGAATAATTAAAACAGAAAATGAATATTGGCAAACAGATAATATAGTAGACCAAAGGATCGAAAATATCAGTTTTGTTGTAGGCGACGAAAGTGATGCTGATAGTTTAACCGAAACTGGCGAATCCGATATAAATTATAACAGCGATTCTACTCTAAGTGGCATTGAAATGTTGTGAGAAAAGTTTTTCTTACAAGTTTTAGAAATAAATATCTCTTTCGGAACTAAAATTAAAAGTCCTTTTCAGGACTAAAACAAGTCCTTTCGGGGACAAAGCCCTATCCAGAGTGAAAATCAAAAGAAAGAAAAATCGCAAAATACATTTATTATACTTTAGGTCATCTCCTTTTTTCGTTATTTATTCTGAAAATTTCTTCATAATATTCTATCCAAATACTTCTTATCTCTCAGGTAGATCTTATCTATGAGCGTCTATTTTTTTTAATTGCTTTAAAATCGTCGTTCAGGTGGTTCTCAAAAGACCTGCTCAACAACGAGAAACTTTCTGACACATTTTAAAACAGAAAGTCATAAAAATTGCAGGCGTGACTCCTGAAACAATTTGAAATCTTAATGAGTTTTCTATGTTTTGATAAATAAATTATTTATCGATTTATAAGCGATTCGTATCACGTAATGACACTTTTCCCCCTTTCTCGTGCTGCGGCGTCGGAAAATCACTTCAAAACTCCGACTTTGACAGTATTTTTTGAAAGATCTTCAGCCTGTACCAAAACATGGAAAACGTGTTTCGATTGCATAGTTTCTGAATAAGAACACCTGCCAATTTCATCCGTTTCCGAACAAAAATTAATTCAAAATTGTGTCAGAAAGTAGCTTCTTTAGATTTGAGAACAGCCTTAAAAGCAATTTAGCGTTAAAGTGTTTGGAAATCATATGAAAAACTCAAGTCTCTAGTCATGCGAAGACACTCGCTAGCTAATGTTGAACCTGTGGCAGCATTCTTTTCAAAATTTTCACTTGCATTTTAATATTTTAAATGATTTTTCTTTCTTGTATAGGATATCTGAGGTCAATCTCTAACCGGGCTAGTTTTCGATTTTAGGTTGAAGTTTTTTTTTTTTTTTTTTTTTTTTAAATATATATATAAAAAGTTACTTTCACTTTCGGACACGGTTCCGCAAATAAAAAAAAAAAAAAAAAAAAAAAAAAAAAAAAAACGCTCCCATAGGTTTAATATTATTTTCCTAGTTTCTTTGCGCAACTAGTCTAGGGTCTTAAAATATCATATCAGGTTGCGGAAAACAGTTGTAAAGTCACATAATTAATGGTGTAACCATGTAGAGTCACATCACGGATAGTTCAGATGGCGAACCGGCACTAGGCGCAAAATGTGATAGACGCTCTAAGTTATTTTTATAAATGCACCACAGATCGATTGAAAAGAAAAAAAAACTTTGCAACTAATAGAAATGTAAAATAGAATAAATAGAAATGATAAAATAGAATAATAAGGAAATAAATTTATTCCAAAGTTCATCTTATAGAAAGCGTTTGAAATTTCAAGCTCATGAAAGACATTTATATCATTCTATATATAAAAACAAAAATATGCAAATTGGGATCCTCAGAAGTATTTTCTACTATAGAATGTGATAAAGAGTTTGCTAATTTTAAGTTTTTTTATTATCGTGAGCAGTGTTTCACAAATGCGGTCGCCAGGTCGCCACTGGCGCCATTTTTTTATCTGACGACCAAATTACAATTTCTATCAAGAGCAGCATCTGTTACTTATCTCAGTTACAATGTTAAATTAACATAAGTTATATATATTTATTTATATATATATATATATTAAAATTACCACAAATCATCATACATGTTGAAAAATTACTAAATATTAAAAATAAACTTAGAAATTATATTCAAACAAAATATATTTTTAGCTTCTATTTTTAATTTGGAAAAAATCAGTTCATCAAATGCCAATTTTAAATTAACATAAGTTATATATATATATATATATATATATATATATATATATATATATATATACCTAGTGATTATAATTAAAGTTACGATTTCAAAAATCGATAATTTTAAAAGTACTGGTCAGAATGATTTGATATTTTAGCATAACAATCGAGAGGCAATGGAATTTTGTTTGGCGAAGGAAAAAAAATAGTTCCAAAATGTGCCGATAGATGGCGCTAGTTGCCTGAAGAATATTGTTTACAGCGGCCGAATTGATAATCTAGCCGACTTGAAGGCAAGAACCACACACCACACTCATTGCATCAGTACAGATACCCTCCGATCTGTTGTGGAGCATTCCGTTTTGCGTTTCCAATTATAGCCCAGTCAAATTGTAGTTTGAGGTGGAAAATTCTGGTGTAGTTGTTTTTAATGGCTTGTTTTATGTTTTTTGGGGTGCTGAATACGAATCTGAAGTTGTCCAACAAAATTTCTTTCGGCAAATTTGTTTTTTTTACAAAAAACTTGTAAAAAAACGGACTTTTTTCGGTTTTTTCAAAATAACTCCAAAATTGTGCATTTTGCGTGAAAGTCGGCAGTATATAAGTTAAAGAGAATAAAAATTCCTACATTTTATGTACTGACAGTTTTTTTCTGTGATCAATGGTTTAGCCGTGAGAGTGCCGCAAAAATGGGTACTAAAAACAAAAAACTGTAAAAAAACGGGAATTACGGTCCTGTATGTCGATATAACATGGAAACAAACCATTTAACGCAAATATTAACCATCAGTGATACTAAAGATTATATTATTGACTATATTTTATGCATTTAAGGTAGGGGAAAAGTGTGGATCCGGCAACAGTGGAAGTTGGGAGCAGTGGAGTATCTCCACCTCCTCTCAAGAGTCAAAGGTGCTCCTCCTCCGGAGAGCTCGTACTCTAGGAGAAGATAAAATTTTGAAAAATTGGTTAAAATTAGGTACAGGAGGTAAAACTATCTAAAATCGTCTGACATTCACACAAAACAGGCACGAGAAGATGCGTATACACTGATTATCACCACAGCAAGGGACCTTGCGCAACAACATAACTCTGTAGTTATCGTGGGTGAAGACGTAGATTTGCTGGTGATCATGATTGGTCTCATTCAAATGTATATTTTTTAAAGCCAGGCAAAGGGACAGTTTCACCTCTCATTTTTTCTCCTGACTGCAAACTTTAACAATCGGTTGCTGACAACGTATTATTTTTACATGCCATGAGTGGTTGTGATACTATTTCAGCCTTTTTCAAAGTAGGAAAGATGAGGTTTCTTCAGACTCTCAAAAGAAACCCGGCATTAATTAAAACCATTGCAATTTTTAAAGACCCTATGGCAGAAGCTGATGCAAGTACTGATGCTGGCAATCGTTTTTTGACTTCCTTGTACAAATTATCTGACAAAGAAACAACGTCAATCAACAAATTGAGGTATCTATGCTGCCTTAAGTCTGCATATAAAGCATCAACCCATTTGGCGCCCCTAATACCTCCTACTGAGGCTGCAGCTAAACAACATTATTTAAGGGTGTATTTTCAAATTCAGCAATGGCTTGGGAATGAAAAAAATCCTGAACAATGGGGTTGGAAAATCACCAAAGATGATCTAGAGCCAATAACCACGCTAGAGCCACCAGCACCTCAAGCGGTTCTAAAACTCATTTCTTGCAAATGCAAGAAGACAAGCCATAAAAACTGTGGATGTAAAAAAGCAGGCCTCAACTGCCCTAATATGTGTCTGAACTGCGAGAGCAGTTGTAATAACATGCCTAATATTGAAATAGAAGAAAGCGAGGATGACCCGGAATATCTTGAAGTACTTGAAGGTAATTATACATAAATCATTCCATTTCACATTTATTTTTTCATTCATTTTTAATTTGGTGTGGTCAAAATATGTATCCCAATACAGTGTGCATAACTATTCAGTTTTTAAACAATTAAAACTAAGTCATTAATTATTTTTTAAAACGTTGGTACGTAGTATAATAGCTTTTTTATTCCCTGATTTGGGGTCCAAAAGTGACTGATTCCTGAAATGAGCTGTAAAGGAGGGCTGATATTAAAAAGAGGTAATAATAATATTATGATAAAATGCTGTATGAATCTTAACTTACTTATAATTAATTCCACCATTTAAAAAAATATTGTACGCACCAATTCTTCTCCGGAGTATAAGTTTCGATCCTCGGGACAAAAACGGCTTTTCGTCCCCATATGCGTAAATAGCTATTATATAATTAATTTCTTTTTTATAGGTGTAGAAGACCTAGAAGACATACCATCAGAAACCAGGAAACCATTCGCCAAGAGGACTCGGTTTGACTGACAACTTCATTTCAATGTCAATAGCAATTTAATAATTAATATTGTATAAAATACATACCTATATACCTATTTTACTATATTATTTAACATTAAACAGTTTTCATACTAATCAATCATGAATCACTATTTATCATTGTTTGTACCTATGTAACCTAACATCTATGTTTTACATATCTGCACACATGTATAATGATGAATTTAAGTTATATGCCTTCTATAAGGAGGCGGATGACTACTTCGTGCATTCGTCATTGCTTTTTTCATAACTATTCAAGGTCCAAGAAAATTACTTGCACATAAATTGTAGATAATTTTATCTACTTTTTTAAAGTATAGTATAATGTATACAGTGAAATGTTTATTTTTAGGTCTTATGAACAGAAAGGTTGTAAAAAATGTGTTTTTTGCCATTTTCCGAAAAGTACTGTTTTTCGCCGATTTTACCTAGTTTTACTTCCTCTACCTAATTTTACCTCTTTTTACAAAATTTTACCACCTCTTAGAATAAGAACTCGCCGGAGAAGGAGCAACTTCGACTCATGAAATTAGGTGGAGCTGCTCCACTGCTCCCAACTTCCACTGGTGACGGAACAGCACTTTTCCCCTACTTTAAATGCATAAAATATAGTCAATCATGTAATCTTTAATATCACTGATGGTTAATATTTGCGTTAAATGGTTTGTTTCCATGTTACAGCGACATACAGTGCCGTAATTCTCGTTTTTTTACAGTTTTTGTTTTTAATACCCATTTTTGCCGCCTTCTCACGGCTAAATCATTGATCATAGAAAAAAACTTTCAGTGCATAAAATGTAGGAAATTTTATTCTCTTTAATTCATAAACTGCCGACTTTCATGAAAAATGCACAATTTTGGAGTTATTTTGAAAAAACCGAAAAAAGTCCGTTTTTTTACATGTTTTTTGTAAAAAAAAAGAACAAATTTGCCGAAAAAAATTTTGTTGGTCAACTTCAGATTCATATTCAGCACCCCAAAATACATAAAATAAGCCATTAAAAATAATTACACCAGAATTTTCCACTTCAACCACTTTTTGAACACAATTTTACTGGGCTATTAGTAGCGGAACAAGACGGAGGGCATATCGAACAACTTATACTTTAATCCTCAGTAAAGTGTTTGTTCCATAAAGCTTTTTTTTTTTCATTTTTTGTCATTATTGCTGTTGTCGCTGTAAACACGTATTCTTGTCTTTTCGCTAATACATTTTGAGTAAATCCCTGAAATCTATTTTTTCCTTCTGGCTAACAACATTCCTGTGTTTAAAGAATAAATTTTTGGTTTTTCCCCTGACATTACCTTGACAGCGCCATCTGTCGGCACATTTTGGAACTATTTTTTTCCTTCGCCAAACAAAATTCCATTGCCTCACGATTGTTCTGCTAAAATATCAAGTCATTCGGACCAGTAGTTTTAAAATTATCGCTTTTTGAAATCGTAACTTTAATTATAATCACCCGGTATATTACCATAAATCATTATACATGTTGAAAAATTACTAAATATTAACTAGTCGGATGTGCCAATCCCAAAACTTTCTTCTATCTCAGTCATGTTAATACTTCAAAATTCGCTATCACATCGCCAATAAAATCAATATTTTTCGTCATTCTGTTGTACGTCAGCTGCGTGCGAATGGTCGGGTTACAAGGATGCGAACAACCGATGAATACTAAACTACGAAAAGTCCTTCTGGCCTGAACCGACAGGAACACATAGCCTTCCTATTCCTTGGTTTTATGATTTTAGCTAATTAATTTAATGGAAAACACGAAGGTAAAACGCGTGGAACCTAAATAAAGAAGATTCAATCCCAGTTCTCGTCAACATTGAATTTGAATGAGAATATCGCCAAATTAGTCCTCTACAGCCAAATTGGCTTCATTTATGGCAACTTATTTTGGTCGCCAAATTTGGCGATATTCCGCCAACTGTCGCCATGTTTGGCGAGAATTTGACGTTGGCGAATATAAATATATAGTGATAAGCAAATAATAGGATTAATGGTTACAACAATGAAAGAAAATTTGCCGAAACCATGTTAACTAAAGCTCATAAATTAAACCCGTTTATGGATGAATTCTGCTGTCTTCTTTGAAAATGTTAGCCACCCTAAAATTTCAAACTGCTATATCTCAGCCATTTTTTAACATAGAAGCAAAGCAAAAATTGTTCCGGATTCTCCGGATCAAGGCCGAGCATTTAACGAAAAATAAGTTTTAGGATTTCTAATTTTTTTTAATTTGCACATCTTTTTTGAATTTGAAATCTTTAAATGGCTATCGCAACGCCCCCTTTCGTCGAAATATCCCCAAATTCTAATAGAACCTGCTTGCCATAGCCAAAAACATAGAAGAAAAATGTTGTTCAATTTGAAGCATAACTTCATACATTTTTTGATGATACAATAGGGAAAATGGAACAAAAATATCGATCACAGCGCCCCCTTTCGTCGAAATATCCCCAAATTCTAATAGAACCTGCCTGCCATAGCCAAAAACATAGAAAATAAATGTGGTTGAATTTGAAGCATAACTTCATACACTTTTCGATGATACAATAGTGAAAATGGAACAAAACTATCGATCACAGCGCCCCCTTTTGTCGAAATATTCCCAAATTCTGATAGAATCTGCTTGCCATAGCCAAAAACCTAGAAAAAAAATATGGTTCAATTTGAAGTATAACTTTATACACTTTTAGATGGTACAATAGTGAAAATGGAACAAAAATATCAATCACAGCGCCCCCTTTCGTCGAAATATCCCCAAATTCTGCTAGAATCTGCTTGCCATAGCCAAAAACATAGAAAAAAAATTAGGTTCAATTTGAAGCATAACTTCATACACTTTTAGATGGTACAATAATGAAAATGGAACAAAAATATCGATCACAGCGCCCTCTTTCGTCGAAATATCCCCAAATTCTGATAGAATCTGCTTGCCATAGCCAAAAACATAGAAAAAAAATTAGGTTCAATTTGAAGCATAACTTCATACACTTTTAGATGGTACAATTAAAAGCCACACAGACGGACAGACGGACAGACGGACGGACGGACAGACAGACATTTTGTAAAAACATGTTTTCCGGAATATCTGACCCCTAAAACGTGTAAATTCGTCGAAAACCGGAAGTCGAAAAAAATTTCGATTACAATACTTTCTTCTATTATAGATAGAAGAAAGTAAAAATTAAATTTAGAAATTACATTCAAACAAAATATATTTTTAACTTCTATTTTTAATTTGTAAAAAATCAGTTCATCAAATGCCAATTTTAAAATAATAATGAAATCAGAAATATTTGACGATTTCGACTGGAAAATAGGCAAAAAAATGTTTTCCTGCTTCACTATTTCATGGACTACTTCCCTCATCAGATATAAATTTTGTAGCACTCAACTATCCGCGCATTTAAAACTTTCGGCAATCAACATTTCCCGAATCAACATTTCCCAGTTAATTCACCCTTCACAGTATTTTTTTTTAGGTATATATAATTTTCATAAGTTTCATTAGAAAACTTTATTTCCATGATCTTTCTAAAATATGTAATTAATAATTCTAAACTATGCTTGTTATTATTTTTTCTCAAATAATTCATAAAACTTTTGTGCTTTTTGAAAATCAATGATGAATGAAGTCATGGATAATAGCTATTAATTTAAATGTCTAACATTTTTAAATTATTAAGAAAACAAAAGAGAGAGGGGGAGGGGGTACAAGGAATAGATTCAAACGTAATGTAAACATTTTTTTAAAATTTCAAACACATCTTTTGAATTATAAAACTAATAAATTCATATTAACATATTAAAATATTACGAAATGATCTACATTAATTATTTAAATATCACTATTATTATTAAAAGTATTGTTATTAAGAACGGCCACAGTTAAACAATACATTTATTAAATAATATACTTTCAAAAATCCATTTTCCCTTTATGATTGTCGTTATTTAGGCTAACGCGCCAATTATGGATGCCAATCTCCCTAGTGCGCTACCGCCCTTTACCGATTATCCATAATAGAATCGTCCTGATCCCCATGTTTGAAATGCCAAGATATCGGAGCTCAACACCGAATTTTCAATGTCGAGTAAGATTACCCCATTTCATCCGTAAAAGTGTCCGTTTTTTTTTCGTATTTCTGTATTATGCTGCTGTATGCGCTTTGATATTGGTGTGAACTGTGAAATAAGATGTTATTGCTTAAATTAACAGCTGTAGCAGCAGCTGTTTGAATAGCAAATATTTTTTATAACATTTACTACTCAACTTCACCTGGAAACACCGAGTTTTTATCAGAAATTTGATTCTCTTATACATATCTGGTGTGAGTTTTAAATTAAAATAGATCTAGTTTTACAGTGCTGTCCTCATAAAAAAAACCCACAGCGAAATGTTTCCTAAAAAAAAAAACCACCCTAGTACTACATAACTTATTTCACAAAAGTCTTTTTTTTTGTTTTGTTCTGTTTTTATGTACCATTTAGAATAATATAAATAGTTAAAAACACCTAAGGAGCGCTTATTTAGTTTTAAAATAATTTAGACTAACAATTGCAGAAATCTGGCAAAACATGAGCTTCATTTTTACAAATTTTCTTGTTATAATAAAATTTTAGAATGATCTACATAAATTTTCATTTTTTTTTATGGTAAACCATTAATATGTAATGAAATGCTTCATTTTCATCTGATTATGTCAGGTGTGGTGTTTTTTTTTTTTTTTTTCCCAAGTAACATGGGTTATTTTTTGGAAAAGAGAGGTTTTTTTTTTTTTTTAATTCTATCTTAATTGACTGCCATTTTGTAATAAAGTGATAAAATGAAAAATGCTCAACATTAAAATCTTAGTCAGGACAAGCTGTAAAAATTTAGCCAGTTTTAATTTTTTTTTAATTCTTTATTAGACTTTTTTTTTTTTTTTTTTTTTGTAATCACCAGATTGCAAGTTGTGTCCTTGTTGATGGCAAAGAACTTACAGTACGTTCTTTGTTTCAGATTGGGATAGTGTCCGCTACGGGAAAGGAAGGAAATATATCTAATGTGCTATATATGAAGTGTACAAGTGAAAAAGTGTACCCATATTTCTGCTCATTCACTTTTTTTTTAATTTCATAATTCATAAACACACTTTTTCATTATATCCATTTGTTGTTAAATAAAAATACAGGAAAGTCTACATCTGCATGCTTTTACTAATGTATAGAAAATCAACGTACAGAATCTTATTCCCAATAAATTTTATTAATTTCAATTTAATGAATGAATTTTTAATATTTTATTGTACAATTATTTTAAAGCATCCAGGTTGACCGTTCGAAAATATTAAATATCATTATTGCCGTTTCAGTATATGTAATGTTGAGAACGATGCAATAGAAATAATAACATATCTTCATGTTTACATATTTAAATTAAGAGTGAATCCTATGTATGATGAATGCGCTTTTTATCACTATTAATAAATTATTTTAATAAAATAAATTTACAAATTATTTCGGAAAAATATAAATTAATGAAAGAATAGTTCATTTTACAAATTTTCATTACATAGCTCAAACAAAAATATTTGAAAAGTTTAGTTCCATTACGAATGAAATTAAATAAAATTATTTAATTACGATGTTCTTTCTTTTAAAGACAATTTTTAAATGTTTACCTTCATGTTTAATATGCATTAAAGGCAAATAATATATTTTGAAGTTTAATCGATTAAATAAAAGTATGTTTCCAGTTTCTTTTTTAAGTTTTTGTTAATATTTTACACTCATATTTTTATCATAATTATTGCATTGTTTCACACAGTTTTTCACTTTCATAACCGTTTGATATAATTTTTTGAAGAAAACAAAATATATATATATATAGAATTTTAGTAGTTGGAAATTGTAAACTGTCTCTATTCAGCTCTTTAAGATATCTGTATTCTTCATTATCAATTTCTATACAAATTAAGGTATTCTACATATCAATATATTCTACATTATACTGTATGAGAAGTCACGTATTTACTGTATAAGCGGATATAAGTTCTATAATACTAATTTCTCCTTGTGATTCAGAATGGAATTTTGAAATTCTTTTAATTCTAAATGTTCTTAATATTCGTTATTTCACTAAGTAACGCAAGTCCCGATAAAATACAGTAAAACACCGTTTACACGTTTCTCATTTATACGTCTTTTACATTTATACATCGTTTCAGTGCGGTCTCGATTCATCCCTATGTATTTTAATGCTGTAATGCTTCGTTTATACGACGCATATCTTCGATTATACGTCGATTTTTTTCATGCCGTTCTGATTTTCTCAGAATGTTTTGCCTCAGTGTCGTTCTTTTCTGCTAGCAATATTTGGGGAAAGATGAAGGAAAAAGAAAATGTTTGATTGCTACAGGGGTTATTTCAAGTTCGTGGAACCTGTGAAAGGGTGGGACGAAAAGAATGTGCAGTGGGTGGTCTGTTTCAGATTAGTAAACGTCGCTTCATTTTCTGATTTGGTTGCAGTTTAGACCACGTTTAAGCGCGATTTCAATTTTTCTTTCGGTCTCTTTTCTACACTTAAGCGTGCTCCTAAAATATACCAAAAACGAAGGGCAATTTCATTAAAAAAGAAAATTAAAATTTTAAAAGAATTTGTCAGACGAAGATTAAAGATTATTTTAATTAAAATGTGTTTGTACGTTCAATAATGGAATTTAAAAAAATTACACCAATTGGTGTAAGTTTTGATAATTCTCACTTTTATTTTTCAAATTTAGAAGTATTTCAAATTTAGAAGTACATATTTAATGTTGTAACTTCTTTTTTTCAATTTATAGTGCATCTTAAACAACCGAAAATGGTAGCAAAATTAAATTTGTATGATTGTAGCATTATACTTCTACAGTCAAAGATTTTACATCTTAGGTGACTACAATATTTTGACTGTACGTCTTTCTCAGTTATACGTCGCTTTAGCGCGGTACCCTGAAAAGCGTATAATCGATGCTTTACTGTATATGCATTCTTCTCTACATATTATTTATGTTCTCTTCATTTCTACCCCCTTTCCCACCACTTCTCTAATAATTTGGGCGCTCGCTACTGGGCAAAAAGTGCAGATTTGCTGTGATGAATATTTGCATTGGCTCGAAATCCTCTTTAAATAGAGGTCCCAGCCTGTTTACCTCTAGGGTGCAAAATATGAGCATAGCGCCCCCAAGAGATAAAACCAAACCACATTTGAGTCATAAACATATGATTCTCGGGAAAATAATCTTTTCTCATGCATATACATAAAATTAAAATTAATCCGGCTACTATAAGTATTCCTGCTGGCATTATAGGTCTAATAATTTTATTTTCTCATGTAAAAGATTGTAGAACTTGAATAAATTTCTTTCTCGATAATCTTTGCTTATAAAGTTTTTCATTTCAGATAAATTTAGCAAATTATACAAATAAACCAAAGGGAAATTAAATAATAATAAATAATAATAATAATAATAATAATAATCTAGCATCACAGAATACGTTAGATATATATTAAAATTAATTTAATTTTAAAACATTTAGTTAAAAATCATAAGCATTGAAACAATTTTATTTTATTTTTTGTATTAAAATTCATTTCTATTATTATTTATATTTAAATAAAAAGTAACTTTTCACTGGATATCAATACTAATAAAAAAAAGATTTGTCTCTTTTTGTGTGAGAGGCCTTCATTATTTGTTGAGGGGTTGCGCAGCCAGGATAGGGTTCAAAGTCTCTGAATACAAATGTCAATGCTATTCAATCGATAAACATAAGGCTATGGGCGGAGTGCATATAAAAGAAAACAACGAGGGGCGTGGCTTGGATGAAATAAAGACGTAATGATGGGTGATTCAACTATTCTTTGCATCAAAGACGAGTAAAGTTTTAGCTGAGCGATCAAAGCTGAGCGATTTTTGGTCGCGAAACAATGATTTTTTTTCTTTTAATGTTTTTCGTAGACGCAAAACGACATTCTTCTAAGTATAAGTTATAGGAAAAGGGGGCCGTATAAAAACAGACATTTCATAGTTTAATATGTAAACAAATGCCATATATAACAGCTGTTGTTGTTTTATGTACTTTTCGTAATTGGAAGTATGTTTGTACCCTCAGCGGTTTAAGAGAAAATCGCCATTACAATCTATTTTACATCTCCCTGTATGTATACGCAACGTAGAGAAGAATGTGATGTTCTACAATAAAACAAAAAGTCATTATTGTACAACCCCCCCCCCCCCCCATAATAAACTCTATCTATATTAATATGTTTTATAAGAATTTTTTATAAATAATTCGGGGTTTTATAGTTACATTTGCATATTGCGATGTTTAATCATGACTATGACTATTGTTTTAATTGAATATAATTAAATAAAACCTGTGGATATTCTATCGATATGTGTAAATTATAAGTAGCTGATTGGGAACAGCTTTGGTGTTAGCCTGCTCTCCGCCATCTTGTTTTAGGTTGCTTTCAATACAAAAATGTATAAAGCTACCTATTGCAGCCGTTCGGAGGAAAGCAGTTCCGGAAAATTTCGATATATTTTCGCCGATCATGACCCCCAGACCCCAAAACCACCCTCCGTTCAAATGTTGATTTATATATATAGATATATCCATATATATATAAATCTGACGTATGTCATACGATAACGTTCGTATTTATAAATCGATTTTGATGAAACTAATTGTGTGTATTAAGGTCACCAATGTCTCGACCGAGTTCGTTGGCCAGCTTGGTCCGCCATTTTGTTTCAAGATGGCGGCCATTTAAAAATTTAAAACTAAAATAAATATACAAAAAAATTAAAAATTTAAATTTATTTTTTAATTACTTGTTAGGCCTTGGTACAAGGATTCCAGAGCATTTTTTGGTTTACCTCTATCTTAAAAAATGGCTGAGATAGAGCTGTTTGAAATTCTAGGGTGGCTGACATTTTGAAACAAAATAGCACATTAACTCGCAAATTATTTTCTTTCATTGTTGTAATAATTTTCCCAATCATACGCATAAAACTATATATTCATATGCGTTAGCGCCAAAATTGGCGACATTGGCGACAAAATTAGCAAAATTTGTGACATTTGGTGAAATATCGCCAAATTTGGCGACCAAAATAAGTCTTTATAAATGAAGCCAATTTGGCTATTGCTCAATAATTTGGCGAAATTCTTATTCAAATTCAGTATTAACGAATCTTTTGTAAATGTTTCTTTGCATTTTAACTTGCTGTTTTCGTGTAACATTAGCTAAAATTTTAAAATGAAGATATAGGAAAGCTACCTTTTCCTCCCGGTACAGGCCGGAAGGACTTTTTTAAATCAAAACATATTTGTTTTGTTTCTCATTTCCAAAATAACTTTCATCCATATTTACTTATTATAAACACGTTATTTAATTTTATTGTCTAATTTATTTATATTTAATAATAAAAATTAAAATGTTTTGATTTAACTTGATTATGTCAGAAACAAAACAAATGTTTTGATTTATCGCCCGCGGTCAGCCATTTCATTTTTTAAATCAAAACATTTTAACTTTTATTATTAAATATAAATAAATTAGTATTCTGTTTTCTATTTGACTTGATTATGTCAGAAACGAAACAAATGTTTTGATTTATCGCCCGTGGTCAGCCATCTCATTTTTTAAATCAAAACATTGTAACTTTTATTATTAAATATAAATAAATTAGTCAATAAAATTAAATAACGTGTTTATGATGAGTAAATATGGATGAAAATTATTTTGGAAATGAGAAACAAAACACATATGTTTAGATTTAAAAAACAAGATGGCGGACAGCAGGCTAATCCCAAAGCTTAGCCGCTGATTGGGGAAAAAAAAATATATATATATATATATATGGATTCTTAGTGTCATATTTATTATTCACAACGGCAGGGCGTTGGCGTTGCATATTTTTACAATGTTTTCTCTCATGATGTTTTTTGTAATTAAAATGGATAATTTTTTTAATTTATTATTGGCTGTACGAATCCGAACGGCCGATTTGCATAAATAGTTCTCCACACTAATCTGTCTGCTCGTTACTAGGTCTTTTATATAATATAAAATGTAATTTTAAAACTTTTGTGGTGTCAGACTTATAGTTTAAATTTTACGATGTTGATTTGGTGAAGAGAGTTTTAAGTTAAATTATTAAAGTCGTGTATCCTAATGTATACAAGTAAAAAATGTCTACATTAAGCGTATAAACAGGAAGTTCAAGTTTCAATATAATGGAAATTTACATTTTTTAACATTAATATAACTAGAAGATGCTTTAATAAGTTCAATATCATTATCAAGCTTCTGTTACTACATATTAAAGTAAATCAAAAGAAAATGTTCATTTAACGAAGTACTTATTTATTTTTTATGCATAATAATTGAGTTTATACAAAATTATATCACCAATTTTTTATGATTATCCGATAAATGTAAGCATATGAAATATAATGAAAAATATACAACACCAATACATATCTAAATATTGCAATTTTTATTTTTAAAGTGTTTAGTACTTTTAACCTTTCGATTATGGGCGAAGACTTGCGACTAGTATTATATTGAATCGAACCACAATTTGCAAAACCTTTCTTTAGGGTAGATTTCTTTTGAAAATAGCAAATATAAGTAAATGATAAATATTGTTTTTCTAAATGTGCTACAAACAGAATAATGCAATAGTCCGGACCCCGTAGTCAAATGTTTAATGCATCATTTCATATTTTGATAAATAATTAAGAACAAAAAATCATGAGTCAAGCATAGATTATGAATCACTTTCCAACACTTTCACACAGTATATCCAGAATACTTTAACAAAACTTCACCGTTTAATAATGATACCTAAGTAAACAATTTGTTAACCGCATAACATATTTGAAAACCCAGTTACAGAAATTACCATTAATAGACGGAAAAATATCTGAAATATATTGTGCAGTCCTGTATATGATCTGTAGATTTCTATATATACTATGCTCAAATGTAGTTAAGTTACGAAAAACATCCTATAATTTTCCCTTCAGCAATTTCCGCCAATAAACGAAAATGTACTCGAGATATTTTATGCTACCCTGTATATCATCTATAAAATTTATACACACCAAGTAATAGGCAAACAAATTGTTTAATTTAAACACCCGTACCACAATTTAAAACGCACTTCTAGCAATTACTGTTTTTAGAAGGTACTGTAACCGAACTTTTTGTGTATCCCTCTAAATGCACGAATCTCCATTCTAAAGTAAGCATCTTTTAGTGCACCTCAGTGATATATATCACTATCAATATGTTTGAAATAGTCTAACGTCATTAAAATATATCAAACTATTTTTGCCCATAGATCGTAATGTAACGGAATTCTTTTGAGTATCTCTGTAAATGAACTATAAATGCTACATACTTTTTCAATACCGAAAATGCCATAGTATGATATATGATGCATTAACATATATCAGTTGCATGGGAATCGGAGTATTTTTACGTGAGAAAGAGCACGGGCAGATGACAGAGAGAAAGACAGACAAACCGAATTCATAAACACTTTTCAACTATGTTGGAGTATGTTAAAAAGTTCTTAGATATTTTCTGAGATAACTCTGCAACAAAAGAAATGTTCATTGTTCGATACTGTAACGATGTAAAAGAGTCTTTTTACGCAGAAAAACAAACACTTCTCATATTTTGCAGGAATTATTTTATCAGGACTTATCTGGTAAAAAATGTGGTCTTGTAAGAACGATCAATACCATTATCATTTACATGTAGAAGTGAACGCGAACTGGAATAGATGTCACAGACGCACCGGTGTTGGCACGAATTTTATTTTCAGCCATTTTTACGAGAAAACTCCATTTTCAGGGGGCCCCACAAGTGGCTCTCAGGTTCTGTTCTCAAAGCTAGTAGACGGGAGGTGCTGGGTTCAAACCCCTGTCGCGCTCGTTGACCTAACTGTTCGGGGTTTTCCGTGATTTTCTTCTAACATTGCCGTAAATACAGGTTAGGATCCCTTAGAAAGACCCCCCACAGCTGGCACTCCCCATACGGCCTATATCCCTCGAGTAGATAATCGGCCGTCATAAATCAACCAACTAACCTTTTTCAGGTACATGTTAGTCAGTGGCGTAGCCAGGGTGGGAGTTCTGATACTATGAATACCACTAATTTTGTAAAGTTTTCTTTGAGTTACCTAACTCGAGATCTTTCTGTGATAATCAGTGCGAAGAAAACTTTACATTATTACTAGTATTCAGAGCATTTGGACCCCCTCCCTGGCTATGTCACTCCTGTCAGACGTACATTTCGAAAACAGTATGAAAAAGTTTTATGTTTTTATGGAACAGTTTATTTTATTATAAGAAAAAACACAATTTCATTACAATTCACGCACAATTTTTATTATAAACACACAGAAAATTATTTTATTATAAAACACACACAATGATTAATCTAAACTAATAAAAGAAAGTTTCGCTCTGTGTGTCTGTGTGTCTGTGTGTGTGTGTGTCTGTTGGCGATGGCTAGGAAAATCTGGCCCACCTAGAAGGCTGGAAATCTAGATTTAGGTAGTCCAAACCCTCTCCTGCTGCAACATTACTTCAGAATTTTAATATTTTAATTACTTTCTGAAATAGTAATTAAAATGCACAAAGAACTCTCATTAAAAATACGCTTTTATTCTCTTGGGTTGGTTGGTTCACTGGTTGGTTGCATCGATTCTTCACAGAAGTAATTAAATAAACCAGAGTAGCGATGCATAAATAAGGATTTCTAACTAAATAGTATCAACATGGATTGAAGTTATCAACGTAGAGGAGACATGCGATTGTCGCGCCACCTGTGCATGACAAATTACACATACGTCCCACTGATTGAAATATTTTGCAGGCATATTTTTCTTCATGACAATTAGTCGGGTTTAAGTTTTTTTTTTCTTTTTTACATGACATTTATTATTATGATGGAGATTAAAACTTTATTTAACAGATTGTTTTTTTATATTTGCGGGAATGAAGAGGGGCAAGGGTCTAATTACATTTAAGCTTCAAGGTGTATTTCTAGAAAGCAGTTACCAGAATTTCCGAATAATAGTGTCAGCGAAATTTCAAATTAAATTCCTAGCTTAACCAAATGAATCAATCATTAAAGATGTATTGTGATCCTCCTAATTAGTTATTTGCTGAAGGCCACTTGAACCCCCCCCCCCACCCCTCCCGGACCGTCTTTCAAGGTTTTTTCTCTAACTCTGCTCCGTTTCCATATCTCAGCAACTATCTTTCCGATTTCAACGCAAGTGATTTCAAACATTATAATTAACTTAATTGTCACTCTTTATAACATTAAACTAAAATTATGAGTAGCGGTTACCACTATTTACGAAAAATAGTTTAAGCCAAATTTGCAATTAAGTTCCTAGCTTAAGCAAACGAACGATTTTTGAAAGATGCATAGTGGTCCTCCTAATTAGTCATTTGCTGAAGGACACTTGAACAACCCCTCCCCCCCCCCCCGGCACTCCTTTCAAGTTTTTTTTCTCTAACTATGCTCCGTTTTCATATCTCAGCAACTATTTTTCCGATTTCAACACAAGTGATTCCAAACATTATAATTAACTTAAATGTCACTCTTTATAACATTAAACTAAATTTATGAGTAGCGGTTACCACTATTTCCGAATAATTGGGTAAGCCAAATTTGTAATTAAGTTCCTAGCTTAAGCAAACGAACGAATTTAGAAAGATGCATAGTGCTCCTCTTAATTAGTCATTTGCTGAAGGGTACTTGAACAACCCTTCCCCCCCCGGCCCCTCATTCAAGGTTTTTCTCTAACTATGCCCCGTTTCTATATATCAGCAACTATCTTTCCGATTTCAACGCAAGTGATTCCAAACATTATGTTTAACTTAATTGTCACCCTTTATAACATTAAATTAAATTTATGAGTAGCGGTTACCACTATTTACAAATAAGAGTTTAAGCCAACTTTGTAATTAAGTTCCTAGCTCTACAAAACGAACGAATATTTATGCATGCATAGTGGGCCTCCTAATTAGTCATTTTCTGAAGGACACTCGAACATCTCCTCCTTTCGGCACCTCACTCAAGGTTATTTTCTCTAACTGTGCCTTATTGCAATAACTGGGCTAATAATGTTCCAATCTTCTCGAAACCAGCTCAATTTTGTAGTGCGCCTACTATACAGTAACGTAGGCAGCGGGGACCTGTCAGAAGTTCGTTCGGAAAGAGGTTTGTTTAGAACAGAATGCTCCCCTGGCGGTGGTAGGGGGAAATAAAAGATTTTCTAGAGCGTACGAGCGTGCTGGGTATACGGTTCCGAAGCTATCGTAGACCGTGGCCAGAGTTCCGTTTTTTAAGAGATTTAAGTTTATTACAAGGGCTCGGACAACGCCGGGCGGGTCAGCTAGTTTATTATAATACATACAATGTTTAATTCAATGTAAAACACACGCAATCTGCTCTACCGGGTTCACATACGAAGCGAAATTTCGCCGAAATCGCCTGATTTATTAGGCATAATATCGCTATTTTGATTTTGGCGCCCAAAAGATACCTCGGTGGAATTGCGACATCTTTCCCCGCGAATTTAACAATGACACTATTTCTGCAAGTAACGTTGACAATATCTCAAAAGTGAAAAGTTAACAGAGTATTTCTAAGGACTCTTTGGAGATGGCCTTAACTGAACGAATTGCAGATTCCCAAATTCCGTTCAAGTGCGTAGAAGTTGGGGAATTTGAATATAAAAGACGATTTCACGGGGGCAAACAAGCGTACTTTCATCAAAAATTTTGATAACTTTCTCCCTCTATATAATCCCCGCTTTCTGTGATAATTTTAGACAAATATAACATTTTAAAATGAGGGGTAGAAATGTGCTTTATTGCTCCCTTTGTCCATATTAAGGTGGTTCTCGAATGACCTGCTCAACAAGCGAAACTTTCTGACACATTTTCTGTCTCATTTTTAAACGCAAAGTCATAAAATTAGCAGGCTTGACTATGGGAGCGATTTGGAACCGAAATATGTTTTCCATTTTTTTGATAAATAAATTACTTTAGAGTTATAAGACATTCGTGTCACGTGATGGCACGTTTTTTTCCTTTCTCATTCTGAGGTAACGAGAATTTGTTCAAAATGCCAACATTGCCAGTATTTCCTGAAAGATCTTCTGCCTTTACCAAAATAATGGAAAACGTCTTTCGATTACGAAGTTTCTGAATAAGAACACTTGCCAATTTCATGCGTTGCTGAACAAATATCAATAAAAAAAATTCCCTGGGGGCTCGGCCTACAAGCATAGGTAGATTTTGAAGACGCAGACCATAGGGCACCTGTTTATTGGGAATTGCAGAAGAAATGAACTTTTTGCCATGATCCGGCAGTTGGTACCGCCCACTTCGATATCTTCCTGTGTCTGTAAGCGGAGCCGGCAGGGATTCTTTTTTTTGGTCTAAGGGTTGGTCCTATAAAAAAACTTGTCAATATAAAAGTTGTAGATAATATTAAGAGGATTTATAATAAATCTAAGCGGATTTGGTATCTTCTGAATTGACGAAATTATGAATTTTTTTCTTCTTAAATCCCTATTTCTTCCCCCTCCCCCTTGATGCCATATTTAATGATATCAAAAATCTGTCATGCATAAATTTTCGACCCTTTTCCTAGAAGTAATTATAACTTTAAATGGATTCGATACGTATCATAATTAAGAAGTTTTTGGTGTTTTTCTGCTTTCACAAAAAGCCCCCCCCCCATTTACCCCTCCTCTTAGTTCGATTTTGCCCATTAACGAACTTGACCGAGATTTTATGCTTCTTGACTTTATGTATCTGTTTTGAAGAGATTTGTGCAGAATTATTGAAATTATCGTGTCCATAAAACAGTGATATAGATAGATAGATAGATAGATAAAGTTTTGAACTGGGGTTGATTTTGATTCTGCGAGTCATGATCGGCGTAGATCGGTAAAAAATTTTCAGAAATTCCAACATAGGGGATAATGTAATAGGTAGTATTTCTTACGAAATCCATCAGAAAATATTTCATAAAATAGCCAGTTTCGATTTGAGTTTAGTTTAGTAGTCTTAAGTTAGTCTTAAGTCGGCGCCTATAGATATGACGTTTTCCGCACCTTAAATTCATCACAAGCCTATCAATAAAAATTGAGCAGTTTTTAACTTGAGTATTCTTCAAAACCTACGTCAACAAACACCACAGTAAAATACTTGTCTGTAAAATCAATTTGATTGTGAAAGGCGGTCCTTAAGAGTGACTGAAATGTTGATTTAATTTTAAAATATTATTTAAACTTTACATTAAAAAAATGTCTCTAATATTTCAAGTAAGAAGCAGGTGGGGGGGGGGGGAGATAAATTCTATATCAGAATGATTTTGATTCATTACGGTGTTTAGCTGTAGTTCACCATTGTCTTATAAGCAAGACAGTTCAGTTTTAACAAATTTTATCAAATAATATGGCATTTTTTTAAATTTCTGCTCAGCTACTAAAATAGACTTTAACCTGTCATTGGTCGTGTCTTATAAAACAACGCCATTAGTCGCGTTTGAACATTTATCTCCCACTATCCTTTCCCACTAGTAAATCTGCAGATCAGGAGCCTCAACGTCAGCTCTGAAAGTCATTGTTTTTTAATCTCACTTTTCATATTATTTAACATCTTACAATTCGCAATTTAATTTTGTTTTATGTTACATACATATTTATAGGCATATAAAATACTTCGGAGGTTTCAGACATTAGAAGCGTTCAATTAAAGACGATTTATACTATGATATTCTGAAATTCTTATAAACTTCTTCTTATTGTAATTTTTGAGATAAAAAAAATGCATTTCTTATTTTGATATTCTTTGAAATAGGGTTGCTAAGCAACTGATAAAATAAAGAGGAAAGAAAAATAAATGCATTTTAAAATTTGTAAAAAAATTGTTGTAAAATTTGTAGGAAAATAAAATTTTTATATTTCCCGAACAGTTGCAAACAATTTTCCAATAATTTAAACAATTAATTTCTAAAGTATAATAGATGTATCGGCAAATTTTCAAAGCTATTCCATATATTTAAGACCTCCATATCGAATTAGTATCCGTAATTTTACGTTTAAATCCATTATTCAAATACGCGATTTTCATTTCAGTTAAAAGTAAAATTTGAAAATCCTCTGCATTCCCATAGGAAAGCATTATGGCCTAAAAAGAAATGTTCTATATTTTTCGAACGAATGAACCAAATGTAACTAAAAACTATACAGCTCATTCCGGGTACCTCGCCAACATACCCACCAAAAATCAACTTAATAGGACGATTTTTACGGCAATTATCGCGGAACAGACAGGCAGACAGACGCAACCAAAAACTTTTCACGTCTCCACAGTGAGCCTTCACTGACGTTTCGGCAATTATAAGCTGTGTGCGTAGTGGAACTCGTTATAAGAAAGTTTCTTCAGGTGAACAACTTATCCTTCCTCGTCGGATTTCCAATCAGATCATTTGGCAGATTTCAAAACTCAGGTAGAGTGAGGGTGGGAAAAACAAATATCATTTAAACTAATACAACAAAGCATACCTTTCACTCTACACGTGAAATACCACTGCTTCGATCGATCGATGGTGTCTTTTTCTTCTAAACATTTCAATTTTAATTTTTCTTTTAGCGATAAATATAAAATAAACCTGTACGCAGAAATCATACTTTATGTTATTTGTACTATATATATATTTATTTATAATTATTGTTGAGCATCCTATAATGCAGTATTTTATTTTTGTGGCAATACTAAACTGAGGAAAACCTTTCATTTCGTTTGTGAAAACAATGTCGATTTAATTTTTAATTAACTGCAATTTTTACTCAAAAGACATGTTTTAACGAAATGTGACTGTACTATGTCAGAAACCGCTACAAAAACCTTTCGAATGATACCTCATGCGTTATTGTGCGTTTCGCAAAAAAAAAGAAAAAAAAAGAAAAGAAAATGAAAGAAAGAAAAAGAAAAAGAAAAAAAAAGAAAAAAAATGAAAGAAGGAAAAGAAATGTTGACAACAGAAATAATATATAAGATATATATATATTAATTGTTAATTTTAAAAAGAATGCTTGTCAATACCGCTCTAAAAAAAATTCTGAAAAACAATCAACATAAATAACAGTCTTGAAAGTTTGGGAAAAAACATTAAGAATGACTAAAATCTATATATTTAATGCGAAAAGCGCATTCTGTCAAATTTCACATTCTCTTTTCTACACGAAAAGCGTCTCATTGCGCATGCTTCAACCTTTTTTTAAGGCTTCTCCCCTAAGAAACGGGATACGTGTTTAGGCTTCACCTGTTTAGCTTGAGAGGATTGAAAAGTGTTGATTGAAAACGGATGGCGTAATATGGCCATTGCGTTAAAAGATTTTTTTTTTACGAACTCATGTTTTCACTACTAAATATGCATATTTTTTCGCAAAATTTTAAAGAGAGCTTGGATACAGTTTTTTTTTTTTTATATATAACCGATTGAAATTTCAGAGAGTTCGGAAGATGAGAGCTATTTTTTATTGCTATGTTAAAGAAACCGACGCGGAAACAAACAAACAAACAAAAAAGCGAGAAGAAAACATTTCTTTTGCAACTAGATAAAAATATTTTTTCACGAAATTTTTACACGGGCTGTAAAACCATTTCATTTATAACCAATAGGGATTTCAAAGTGTTCGGACAAAAAGAACAAGAAAATGAGCGCTTTTATCACTAAACATCAATATTTTTTCGCGAAATTTTCATTTTAAAATATAATTTCATACAAAATCGGGTTAAAGATATAAAATAATAAAAGCTTGATGTTTTTTTATTATTATTATTATTATCACGGGCCCGGGCAACGCCGAGCGAGTCAGGTAGTTTTAAATTAATTTTTAAATATTTGTGTTCTACCTTCAATTTTTTAATTAATAAACAGAGGAGGGGGAACGAAACTATTCCTGTTCATTATCGTGTTAACCCTTTACACTCTTTGATGATTATTGTTTGGAAATTGTGGCACAATCTTCTGCTACCACTGCCTTCTTGGTAGCTTCCTATTGCAAACATTGTATAAATATTCAACGAAGATTATTATTCAGAAATAATGGCTGCCACTTCTGAAATAATTGTATTAATAAAGGTCATAAATTTACCAAGTTGCGCTGATCATTGGAGTGAAAAAAATTAACTCTCTGACTTAAAAAAAAAAGGAAAAGAAAAAAAAAGGTACAAGATTTACCCATAGGGTTTACTGCAGCCATATATAAATATACACAATTACCAAAATGTAAATAAATTACTGATTTGCAATGAGTGTAATAAGATACAATAATAAATCTCCATAATCTATATAAAATAGAAAAAAAAATTATAATGCTTAGACACTTCAAGACTTTGTAGCTGGAACTAGTTTTATCAATTTAGCGGATTTTTTTTAATTACATAAGGCCTCTTATTAGAAAAAAAGAAACATTACTATGCTGAAATTTTTGTATACATATTTGATATAAAAGAATCCGCTGCTATATTAGCAACAATAGTGGAACGGTTACTGTATTATTTTATTTTACAGCCAATATAATATGTTTAGTGCTGCCATCTATTGACAAGTTAATTAGTATCAAATCATATCCATACATAAATCAATTATTTCATATTTGTATTGATGGTTTCTCTTTTGCCTTTAACCCCCCCCCCTCCCCCCCCCCCCACCATCACCACCACAATTAACAGTTTGCATAAATCAAATTGTAAAATAAGTAATGCTTTTAGCTTTTTTGAAAATTTTCTAATTAATCTTATAAAAAACTTTTCGGAAATGTCAGTTTATTAATGAAAGCAAACCTTCAGGGGAGAAAAAGTTATTAATGAAAAAAAAAAAATTTGAAATAATTTTGAACAATTTGATTTATGTCTCCAATATTTTAAATAATTAAGAGGGAAGAAATAAATAAAAAAGTTCAGCAATAGAAATTATTCTGTTCAGTAATTTTGTTAATGCTACTTTTTCCATGGAGTAACATTATTTTGGTGCTGCCATCTGTTATCAGTATACACGAATAGAAGACTAGTATCTCTATGGTGTTCAACCTTTTTGCATAAAATCGTTTACTACTACAAATTCCGACAGGTAATTTTTGACTGACTTAATCACAAACTTTCTATAATTAAATAAAGCGATTTTTTCTACACTAAAAGGGTTGTAGCTCGGTAGTCCGCGACCATTAGCGTGAGGAATGCTACTCCATGGAGTTTTCTTTTAGCATGTGAAATGATGTTCTTCTACACATTTGATCCAAAAAAAAAAAAAAAAAAAAAATTCAAAAAGAGAATTTTAGTAACAAAAAAGCCGAATGCAGAATTATTCATAATACAAAATTCGAAAACAATTCGAATAATTTTTTTTTTAGAAATACGAAATTCGAAATAAAATCTGCCGTAGACTGCAAATCGTGTTAAATATTTATCACAGGTAGTATTTTCTCGACGATATTTTAGCTACAAAAGATATATCCTAGGAAGAGGAAGGTCCAAGAATTTTCCTTAAAGAGGTCTAAGTTAGATACCATTTTTGATCCATCACTTTTTAAAAGGTGAAAAAGATCGGTACTACTTGATTATTCCGTCGAAAAATTCCGCCAAATATTCGTCAAATTATACAAATGGAAGAATGTTGCAATTTAAAATTTTTAAGTTACGAAAATTAGTGAATTTAAATAAAAAATTCACCAAAGATTAGGGTTACTTTAATGATGACGTTCACATACGACGTAGCGACATACTAAATATAAAATTTGATTTTTTCAGATGATTTCGGGACAAAAGAATACTGAGAATTGAGAATAGTTTACGTGTTTAAATGCAGATTTATTAAATTGAACTATAAACAAACAAATATTTTTAAGATGCCGCATTTATGAATAAAATGCAATAATGGAATTTATTAAGGGTCTTGATAAATAGCAATGATAACGGAAGATTGTAAGGAACTTAATGCTCTTTATTTAGTCAAAAAACGTAGACGGATATAAATATAAAATGTGTGTAGACATTAGATATAGGTTTGAAGCAAAAAATTAAATTATAAATTAAATTAAATTAAAAATTTAAATTAAATTAAAAAATTAAATTAAATTAAATTAAATTAAAAAATTAAATTTTAAAAAATCAAATCAAATATTGCAGTAATTATTCAGTTAATTTAGAATTATGAAACTAGTTTCCGTTTCTAATAGATATCCTTTTATCACAGTTTCTAATATTACAGCGTCATTGTTAATCGGTTTTAAAATAAAGTTTGATATCATGCCCATTCATGCGTTTTTTTTTTCCTTTGATGACAGAATTCCATACCTTTGAAAATAATTTATCGCTTCATGTTCTGTAGAAGGAAAATCCCAGATCTTTATCATATTTTTTCAAAAACTAGGAACAAAGCAGAGAAATAGAAATCATCAAATAATCTTCATTAGAAAACAAATCTCACATACACAAAATAATTAAAAATGGAATACGCACATCACGTGCTAGCGTTTGATTTAAAATCAAACATGATTTCAAGCTTTTCATAGACGCTTTCAGTGTGACGTCAGTCATGAAGTTTCGCTTGGATACTGACTCCAAACAAACGGTTGCTATGTTTCATTTCTTATTAAATATAAATCGTAGAAAATATTACCACTGCACATAATATATTAAAACCCTTTGCCGTGAGATAAAATTATAAGATAGAGGTATAATATACAAACATAATAGAAAATGTAACATAGCAACCGTTTGTTTGGAGTCAGTTTCCAAGCAAAACGTCACCATTGACGACACGACTGAAAGCGTCTATTGGTTTTATACTATAGTTCCTAAATAGTTTATCTTAATTATCGCTTTCGACTGATGGATAAATACTTGTGACGTCATTTGAAACTAATCTATAATATGAGGGGGTCGAAACAAGTGAGTGCCAAGCAACATTTTTGAACTTCTGGGATATTTCAATTTGAAAATTTGATCAAATACTCAAATCAAATTATATAACCTAAACTTTTTTTGCCAAAGTCTAAGTAACATTTGAGATATTCTGAGTAACAATGTGGCATTACTTTAATGATATTACTATGACGTTTTTTTTTTGTAAATTAGCTATCTTCATTGAGGGCATAAACATCTGGGGCAGAAAAGAAACCTGTCACATCGGCTGCCACTAAGTGACATTAGAAACAAATTATATGTTCAATATTAAAATTTACAATATTAAGTAACAGATTACAGTGTTAGATTTATTTCACCAAAAATGTGGCTTGGCACTTTCTTGTCCCGACCCCTCGTATATTTTCTATTTTAATATCATGAGGTAATCGTTCATTGACATACTTTTTATTTTAAATAGAACAAATAAATTAGTAAAACATTAATAAAAATGCAAATAAAACATCGAATTAAAAATAATATGATGACGTAACAAACACGTGTAAAGTGTTTAATGTCATTGGAATGTGACATTTACGATCATCCATTATTGGCATTTAATCTTATAGTTTGGCGATAGTTTTTTGGCCGACGGGATAAGCAAGTAGTACCGATATTTCAATCTTGTCGGGAGTACCTACAAGAGTAGGGATAGATGCGAAAATGGGTGCTGCAAATAATTTTAGAATCTATTTTTTCAAAGAAGAAAAAAAGCATTTTAGTCACGTTAGGGTCCCCTATAAACACGGTGCTTTAGTATTACATAAATTCGAATTCATATTTCAATTCTAACGTAAGACGTATTTTGCATTAAACATATGAATTAGAAGTTATTTGATGAGAAAATTTAGGAAGTTTCTAATGTAAAGTTTTGTCCTCCTAATTTTAAATTAAATTTTTAACATTATCATTTATATCTCTTTTAATAATTCGTGTTTTTTTCACTAATTTTCTTTTGTAGTATTAATTAATTAATTAACGCTGTAATATTAGCCATAGTATTGGTAGTCAGTATCCGAATAATAATTATGTATTTTTCCTGAATTGATAAATTTTTAATGCATAAAATTAATACTTAAAAACTATTTTAGATTGCAACCGTATTTTAACAGAAATCGATCTCCAAAGACATGATATGCATATGCAATATTTTATTTTATTTTGCAGAATAGTTTTTGTGTTATGCCTAAAAAACCACCAGAAATACAATGGGAGGTGCACTAGAGTGATTCAAAAATTAATTTTTATAAAAATCCATGAATTAATGTAAAAAGTTTCAATTGTTTGTCAAATCACGTAACTGATTTATTTCGCTTATTGCTAGTAGTGATAATAAGTCCCACTGAAAAATAAAAATATGTTTTTAATGTAACAGGTTCTCTTCAGTTCCTATATAGGATATACCAGAGCTATTTTCTTTCATTTTTTAAAATTGTTTTTATCAATTCAGCCTATAAATAAAACAAATATATGCACTATTATTTATTTTTATTTATTTATATTTTTTTACTGTACAAGAATTGCCAATCGGGACCATTGTACAGATGTGTAATATGTAAATATATACTAATACATACTCAATTACCAAAATACAAACGAACTACCGATTTATAATGAGTATACTAATAAATAATACAGTAATCTGTATAAAACAGAAAGAAGGAAATTATAATGATTAGACATTTATTTTTATTACTTTCAATTTTTATCCCCCTGACAATAGAATCTATAAAAAATTATTTCCAGTCCAATGGAAATCAATCTTATATTGGTTGTCAGAAGTAGTGTTAAGAATTCAGCGAGTTTTTTTTTTTTTTTTTAATTATAAATATTTACCAGAATTTTCAATCATTAATTTTCACCCTAATTAGTAACGGAATGTCTGTCATTAAATACAATGAAGACTATTACTTGGAAATTCTCGTGGATATTGTCAATAAACTATCAGACTGGACGGGAAGTAAATGTAATCTCATCAAAAAGTCACCTGTAAAAAATGCAGCCAAGTCTCGTAACTCATTTACCGTAAAAAGTACTGAGATCGTATAAAGCCAAGTTTAACTATCTTATTAACTCTGAAATTTTCATTCACAAATCACTCCTAGTCCCTACATCTTTAGTTAATTATTATTTTGTGACTTGGCAATTACGTAGCACGAGAATATGATGTATATAGTTAGTCTTAATCAAATAATACTATAACATATTAAAGTGCAATAACTTCCCCGTGCGTATATAATTTGCCTTAATTAAATTATCCCATCCCATCCCATAACATAGTAAGGTGTAATAACTTCCCTGTGCTGCGTAATTGCCAAGTCACAAAATAATAATTAACTAAAGATGTAGAGACTAGTAGTGATTTGTGAATGAAAATTTCAGAGTTAATAAGATAGTTAAACTTGGCTTTATACGATCTCAGTACTTTTTACGGTAAATGAGTTACGAGACTTGGCTGCATTTTTTACAGGTGACTTTTTGATGAGATTTCACTTCTTTTTGTAAGTAATCCTCCTTTTCTTGATTTTGGGTTCTTTTTGGAGATTATCCACTGATTTTCGCTAAGCCCACACTCTGTCCCTATCATTTACAGGTATAAAAAATTTGAAGCTTTAGTTTCGTTTGCAAAGTACTGTAGATAAAAAGAGATTTCATGTTCCTAGGCAAGCACTAAGTTATGGGAGGGGGAGTGTCAAAAGTAATCTCAATTGCTTCCAGGATAGGTGCTATCCGTCTGAGATATTACTCGCAGCCCTGGATACTTGATATTTAACATAAAAGAACTTTTTAGTATAAAAAGAAAGCCAAAATTAAAATTTCCGGAAATTTCCAATAAATCAAACTATATATTCCTTTTTTCGATGGTTTTTTTTTCGTTTTTTTTAGTCTTTTTTTTATTATTTAAGGATTTTTTAATTTTTTCTTACTTTGTGTACTAAACCCTGCCTTTCTGCCAAATGTCAAGCTTCTAGGACTACAAAATCGAATTATTTTCAAATTTTCGACTTTTTATAAATTTATTGATTTTTCGATTTCAATTCTAAGTTACCTGATTGTCATGCCAATATAGTAATTATTTGATCAGTCTTCTTAGGATCATTTAGGTTCAATTTAGAGATAAATCAAGTGAATCTTAGAGTCACCATGATTTTATTTAGAAAGGACTATCAAGCCATAACCAGCCAGTAATGTCGGGAGGGTAGGGGGAGCTGTGAAAATTTTTGTGGGGCTAACATCATTTAACAATCCATATTTCATATGCGAAGTAAATAGAGTACAACCTATGAAAGAAAACAAACCTGTCTATAAAGAAATCGCCTATATCGTAGCCAGTCTATAGCGGAACTTTTCTATAACGAAATTCATAAACGAAAGAAAAGAAATCCATAATCCGGGGGAAATAACATAAAACAATTAGGGGCGTTGTACTAGCTATTTGAATTTAGCTAGTTGAATTTAGCGAATATTTTAATTGTTCCTTTTATTGAATAGTAAATACTACCTTTACACCAAGTTTTAAGTTTCTAAGACTACAAGATAAAATTATTTTCAATTTTTGATTTTTTTCGAATTTTTTTTTATAATTTTCTGGATTTTTTGATTTTTCTTATTTTGTATCCTTTATTACAAATTTCAAGTTTCTAGCGCTACAAAATCGAATTATTTTGAAATTTCCGATCTTTTTCGAGTTTTTTTATTTTATTTTCGAATTTATTGTGTTTTAATTTTCCCTTTTTCTGTATCCTAAACAATAAGTTTACGCCGAATTTTAAGTTCTAAAACTACAAAATCGAATTTTTTTCAATTTTTCGAATTTTTTGTTTCGAATTTTACAGATTTTTTATTTATTTCTTTTTTTGTATCCTAAATACTACCTTTATTCCAAATTTTAAGTTTCTAGCTTTACAAAATCGAATTATTTTCAAATTTTCGTTTTTTTTCCGATTTTTTTTATTTTATTTTCAATTTTTGTTGCGTTTTTAATTTTTTCTTTTTCTGAATGCTAAACACTACCTTTACACCAAATTTTCAGTTTCTAAGACTACGAGATCATATTATTTTCAATTTCTCTCTTTTTCTTTCTTTCTTTCTTTTTTTTTTTTTTTTTTTTGAAATTTTCGATTTTTTTTTTTTTTAATTATCAATATTTTTTTATGTTTCCTTATTTAGTATCTTAAATATTACTTTTATTCCAAATTTCAAGTTTCTAGCGCTATGAAATCGAATTATTTTCAAAATTTCCTTACTTTTTCGATTTCTTTCGATTTTTTTATTTTATTTTCGAATTTTATTGCGTTTTTATTTTAACTTATTCTGAATCCTAAACACTATCTTTACCGCGAATTTTAAGTTTCTAAGGCCAAAAGATCAAATTATTTTAATTTTTTTAATTTTTTTCGAATTTTTGATTTTTTCTTTTTCGAATTTTCTAGATTTTTTAATTTTTCCTTATTTGGCATCCTAAATACTACCTTTATTCCGAATTCCAAGTTTCTAGCGCAACAAAATTGGATTATTTGAAATTTTTCGATTTTTTTTTCGATTTTTCGATTTTATTTTCAATTTTTTTTGTGTGTGTTTTTGATGTTTTCTTTTTCTGAATTCTAAACACTACTTTCTAACCAAATTTTAAGTTTTTAAGACTACAAGATCGTGTTATTTTCAATTTTCAATTTTGTTCGATTTTTTTGAATTTTCGAATTTTTTTTTTTTTTTTTTTTTTTTTTTGTGAGAGTGTGAGTGACAAAAAATCGAAACTTAGAGTTCATATATCGTCTGCACTAATTTATGGGTATTTTTTGAATTATCCATATTTTTTAATTTTTCCTTATTTAGTATCTTAAATATTACCTTTATTCCAAATTTCAAGTTTCTAGCGCTATGAAATCGAAATATTTTCAAATTTTCCTTATTTTTCGATTTTTTCGATTTTTTGATTTTATTTTCGAATTTTATTGCTTTTTTTTATTTTAACTTATTCTGAATCCTAAACACTATATTTTCTGCGAATTTTAAGTTTCTAAGGCTAAAAAATCCAATTATTTTAGTTTTTTCAACTTTTTTCGAATTTTTCGAATTTTTGATTTTTTTTTTCGAATTTTCCGGAATTTTGAATTTTTTCTTATTTTGCATCCCAAATACTACCTTTATTCCGAATTCCAAGTTTCTAGCGCAACAAAATCGGATTATTTGAAATGTTTCAATTTTTCTCGATTTTTCGATTTTTTCGATTTTGCTTTCGATTTTTTTGGTGTTTTTGATGTTTTCTTTTTCTGGATACTAATCACTACCTTCACACCGAATCTTAAGTTTCTAAGACTACAAGATCGTATTATTTTCAATTTTCAATTTTGATGGAATTTGTTGAATTTTCGAATGTTTTTTTTCGAATTTTCCGGATTTTATAATTTTTCCTTTCTTTGTATCCTAAACACTACCTTTTTTCCAAATATCAAGTTTCTAGGGCTACGGGATCTACCTAATCTTTTTGATGACGCGTGAACGAGTGAGTGAGTGAGTGAGTGACAAAAAATCGAATGTTTGAGTTCATATATCGTCTGAACTAGAAAAGACAGAAAGTTGTAATTTTAAATTTTGGTCCTGTGTGCCAAATACTCTAGAAAAACAAAGTTTCAAATTTTTGGGATACTCCAGCGCGGAGATATGGGGGGGGGGGTCAAAAGTGCTCTGAGTTGCTTCCAGAAAAGTAGCAACTCACATGATACCAACTCATCATACCAACTCACAGCTGTCCTCTCTCGACTTGGCGGAGGCACTGCCGTGCCTCCAGATCTTGCCAAGGCTGTGGTTTTCCTATTAGACTTAATGTTAGCTATATGCTCCATTTTTCTGCAACTAAATTTCCTCATGCCAATATAGTAATTCATTGATCCGTTTTCTTAGGATCGTTTATGTTCAATTTAGAGATAAATCAAGAGAATCTTAGAATCACCATGATTTTATTTAGAAAGGACTATCAAGCCATAACCAACCAGTAATGTCGGGAGGGAGGGAGAGATGTGAAAATTTTTGTGCGACCAACATCTTTTAACAACAAATATTTCATATATAAATTAAATAGAGTAAAGCCTGTGAAAGAAAATGAATCTGTCTCTAAAAAAAAGGTCTATAACGTAGCCAGTCTATAGCGGAACTTTTCTATTACAAAATTCGTAAACAAAAGAAAAGAAAAGCATAATCCGGGGAAAATAACACAAAACAATAACGGAAGGTGTACTAGCTAATAGGACAATTATCTTAAAACCTATCTAAAACAAACTATCCCCATCTTGTGGGATTTGTTTTTCAATGTTTTACTTTAATTAATGCAAAACATAGATTGCATCCGACAACTCATAAAAAAGTCCCCCGGCCTGTACCGGCAGGAAAAGGTAGCTTTCCTATATCTTCGTTTTAAAATTTTAGCTAATGTTACTCGAAAACAGCAAGTTAAAATGCAAAGAAACCGTTTACAAAAGATTCGTTTACACTGAATTTGAATAAGAAATTCGCCAAATTATTGAGCTATAGCCAAGTTGGCTTCATTTATGAAGACTTATTTTTGTCGCCAAATTTGGCGAGATTTCGCCAATTATCGCCAAGTTTGTCGAGAATTTGGCGCTAATGGATATGAATATATAGTTTTATGCGTATGATTGGGAAAATGATTACAACAATGAAAGAAAATAATTTGCGAGAAATCGCGTTCACTAAAACTTGTAAATTTATATTAAAATCATTAAAATTATATTGTAATTATGAAAGTGTATTGGGTAGATCCCGTAGCCCCAGAAACTTGACATTTGGAAAAAAGGTAGTGTTTAGGATACAAAGAAAGGAAAAATTATAAAATCCAGAACAACAACAACATTTCACTTAGCGTAAATCATAGTTCAAAAATATCAACAAATAGAAAATGCAACGTATCAAAATTTCGAAGTCAAAGTTACAGTTATAATAACACGGAGTATTCATTCGGGATTGCACCTGCTTGACCATTATTGACCATAAATTTATCGTTGGTGTTTTGTAATGTGCTGTTTTGTTTCAAAATGTCAGCCACCCTAGAATTTCAAACTGCTCTATCTCAGCCAATTTTTAAGATAGAGGTAAAACAAAAATGCTCTGGAATCCTTGTATCAAGTCCTAACACCTAATTAAAAAATAAACTTGAATTTTTAACTTTTTTGTATATTTATTTTAGTTTTAAAATTTTCCTTGGCCGCCATCTTGAAACAAGATGGTGGACCAAGCTGGCCAATGAACTCGGTCGAGGCATTGGTGAGCTTAATACACACAATTAGTTTCATCCAAATTAATTTATAAATACGAGCGTTATCGTAACAAATTGTTTTCATTTTTTCAATTTTTTTCGAATTTTTTTATTTTTTTTTCGAATTTTCTGGATTTTTTTTATTTTCCTTTTTCTGTATCCTAAATACTACCTTTATTCCTAATTTGAATTTTCTAGCGCAACAAAATCGGATTGTCTTCAAATTTTCGGTTTTTTTCAATTTTTTCGATTTTTTCAATTTTGCGTTCGATTTTTTTGGTGTTTTTGATGTTTTCTTTTTCTGGATGTTAAACACTACCTTCACAGCAAATCTTAAGTTTCCAAGACTACAAGATCGTATTATTTTCAATTTTCAATTTTGATGGAATTTGTTGAATTTTCGAATGTTTTTTTTTCGAATTTTCTGGATTTTATAATTTTTCCTTTCTTTGTATCCTAAACACTACCTTTTTTCCAAATGTCAAGTTTCTGGGGCTACGGGATCTACCCAATCTTTTTGATGACGCGTGAACGAGTGAGTAAGAAGTGACAAAAAATCGAATGTTTGAGTTCATATATCGCCTGAACTAGAAAAGACAGAAAGTTGTAATTTTAAAATTTGGTCCTGTGTGCCAAATACTCTCTATAATTGAAGTTTAAAATTTTTGGGATACTCCAGCGCGGAGATATGGGGGGGTCAAAAGTGCCCTGAGTTGCTTCCAGAAAAGTATGCTTACGGCTGTCCTCTCTTGACTTGGCGGAGGCACTGCCGTGCCTCCAGATAACTTCATATCTCTATTATGTTGTTTGGTTTGCCATCATTTTGCTGTTTATTGAGTATCAAATCATATCCATGTACAAAACAGTTGTTTAGTGTTATTATTATTATTAATTTTACCTTCAACTTTAATATTCGACATTAATATTGCATCAATGAAATTGTATGAGAAATAACAATTTTTAGCCTTTTATAAATGAATATCTATAAATACAGTTATAAAAAGTTGTCCTATAAAGTCAGTTTAACAATGAAATAGAGCCCTACTGAAAAAAATAAAATAAAATAAAAATAAAAGTTTATAACGACTCGTGTTTAGAGTAAATTTTGAACAATTTGATCTATGGCTCCAGTATTTTAAATAATAAACAGAGGTGGGTAAATCAGTATCAGAAATCATTCTCTTCGATTTGTTAATGTAATATCTAGACCAACATATGATCCTAAAAGACCCGACCATTCGCCGATTTTCTGCATGCTAGTTTCGGGATGCGGCGTTTGCCGTCTCGTGGTCAGCACTAGAACAACAAACTGCAGTTTATAGAACACGTGAATGTTATAGTTATGTGATTTTTTTTTATTCTGGTTGCTATATCCTTATAATTATGAGATGTTGTGTGCCTTTCTGTAGTACTGAGAGTCGGGCAGACTATTTTGACCCTGATGATAATAAAATTTCGATGCATTATTTTCCAAAAGAGGAAAAAATAAACGAGCATGGATTCAAGCAATCGGCAGGCAAGGTATGCTTATTTACCTTTTACTATTTTATTTAAGTTTATTAAATGTTAATTATGCATTTAATCTAATAATATGGCTCATAATTTTACTATAAAAGGAACAGAAACTTATAGAATAATAAAATATCTGTTCTAAACATTATGGCTATTAAAATAAAACTGCTTTTTTTTTTCATCACAAGCACGCCATACCTAGACCCACATGTGTGGCTAGCGCTATACATTTGTAAAATCATAAATCTTTAAAACATTCTAATATTAAGAATTTATACAATCAAACTTTTCTTTTATCTATCACTGTAGCCAAGGGATGTGCATAGAAAATTATCCTGATTTCTGTATTTTTTGGCTTTTGTATTTCAGGATTTTTTTTTATTAATTTTAAGTGACGTTTATAATAATTCACCCATGTGTAACATAATCTTTTGAATTAAAAACTTTTATTGCGATGACGTTTTAAATTAATCTTTTTGCAACTTGAATCATTCAAAGATAATCAATATTTTATATTTTAATGAGTAAATTTTGAATTTTCTCAGCATTTTTAATTTATTTTGTACAATTGAAACTTTTGAAAACCAATGATAGAAAACAAAAAATTTTAGAATAGCTTTAATATCACAATATTACTTGCATAATACTGCGTTAATTTCCTTTTATATGTCTATTAATAATGCAAGCATATATTCAGTATTTAGGATTGTCAGCATCTGATAACGTATTCCCAAAGAAACATTATTTGCCTGATTCCTATCACTTTAATTCTTTAAGGAAATGTCCATTTTTTGTCTTCTTTATTTATTTTTGTGTGTGTGCAGGGGTCGATGCAGGTTTTTTTCTGGGGGCCTATTTTGTGAAAAGTAAAGGTTATTTTTGTGAAATTTTATTATATTTTTGTGAAAAATAACATTTTGTAATGAAAGTCAAAATCCAACTACTCAAATTCGAACCAAGCGTTTATTAACAAAAACTTTTTAAAATACTTTTGATTAAGTTTTCCTCTCTGGTGAACTTGTTTGTTTACAAATTACACATTTTAAAAGTCAAAGAATAATAAATAAATAATAAATAGTAAGTTTTTATGAAATGGAATTTTGTGAAGGAGCCTATTTTGTTAAAAGGAATTTTGTGAAGGTGTTTTGTGAATCTGTGTTTTAACAAAAACTTTTTAAAATACTTTTGCTTAAGTTTTCCTCTCTGGTGAACTTGTTTGTTTACAAATTACACATTTTAAAAGTCAAAGAATAATAAATAAATAATAAATAGTAAGTTTTTATGAAATGGAATTTTGTGAAGGGACCTATTTTGTTAAAAGGAATTTTGTGAAGGGTCCCGTTTTATCAATTTGATTTTTATGAAGGGACCCATTTTATTATATTGATTTTTGTGAAGGAGCCCTAAAAAGGCCCCAAATTTTGTCTGGATCGACCCTTGGTGTGTAAGTTGTAATGCTGTTAGTCGATTTTTTAGTGAAAGATTTTTTTTTATTATTGTTGCACTGTTTTGTTTTAATGAAGTTATTTTTGTGAAAGTTTTCTTTTATATAATGAACTTTTTAAATTACAAGTTATATATTTAAAATCTTATGGAGATGAAATATTTATGAAGCGTTTACTTTCATGGGATGAAATTTTGTCAGGGGCATCAAAGCGGGGACCCAGTTTTTTCTCAAATTCATACAGAAGATGTAAAGCAAACTTTCCCTTAAAAGTTGAAAATAGTTTTTAAGGTGCTTAAAAGTGATTACATTTTTCTGTAAAGTTCATATTTAAAAAAAAAAAAACGTTTCAAGGATATTTACTGGTCAAAATATGATGAAAGGGGTAAATACTATTGGCCTTCAATGAATGTTAGCTTATTGTTTTTCAATCAGCGCCTGAAGGAAACATGGGCTGAGGCTCTAGGGCACTTCCAATTTTAGTGCACAATTTTCATAAACCTGATGTTTTAAATCCATTTTGATTTTGCACTGTTTACAATAAATGTTTTCAAGGGTAGATCCAGACAAAATTTGGGGTCTATTTAGGGCCCCTTCACAAAAATAAATTTAATAAAATGGGTCCCTTCACAAAAATAAATTTGATAAAATGGGCTCCTTCACAAAATTCCTTTTAACAAAATCGGCACTATTACAAAATTCCATTTCATAAAAACTTACTATTTATTATTTTTTGACTTTTAAAATGTATAATTTGTAAACAAACAAAATCACAAGAGATGTCCCTTCAGTAACAGTACATTTACATTTCATATGCACTAAAAATAATAAACATGTTTATTAAAATAGCACATCTGCAAAGAATTCTAATAATTGACTCATATCCAGTGCCATTAGTTTTTGGATAGAATAAGCAATTGCATATCATTTAAAAAAAGACTTAAATAAGGGGAATATATTGAAACATCTTAATAGATTGGGGTGGGGGTGGGGGGGGGGAGTTGTTAAAACTGATATAATCGATCTTTAAATAAGGGAAATTTTTTATAAAATAACATATCAATGTTAGTAATGTTAAAAATGAATTTTATAAATTGCAACTGGGCCATAGGCACACCTGTTAAAAAACTTTGCTCCTCCCTAGATTTTATTTTGCCGGTGCTCATATTTTTTAGTATTTGTCCCCAACAAAATTAACTCTCAAATCATTGTGTATTATATATGTAAGCAATAATTTAAATATGTAAAATCGAAGCAATTATAGAATAGTCGTGAAATTACTTTTATCCTAAAATAAAGGAGGAAATTATAAAAGGATATATAATAGAACCACGCCAAAACGCAATTTCTGAGATGGATCTTTAAATTATTGATATATTGTATTTGTCTCAAAAATGAAAATCCTAGATATTGTTGAAATATTTAAAAACTTATCTTAATTGAGCTCTTACATCATATCTAGTAGTTTACTAATCAGATATTCTTTTTACACAATATGAAAATTTTATTAATAAATAAACACTTTTTGCAATGAGACTTTAATTCTCGACTTTAAATATGTTCTTTTCACCAGTTTCATCCATCCTGAATAGAAATATATGCTAAAAATATTAATAAACAGATAACATTACTAACGTATTTAAAGGGAAAAACGCGGAATGTTGTTCTATTATTCTACGCTATCTGCTAGCAGACGACGGAGAAACGGGCACGTTTTTATGAATGGAAAGTCTAGACCAACATATGATCCTAAAAGACCCGACCATTCGCCGATTTTCCGCGTGCTAGTTTCGGAATGCGGCGTTTGGCGTCTCGTGGTCAGCACTAGAACAACAAACTGCAGTTTATAGAACACGTGAATGTTATAGTTATGTGATTTTTTTTTAAATTCTGGTTGCTATATCCTTATAAATATGAGGTGTTGTGTGCCTTTCTGTAGTATTGACAGTCGGGCAGACTATTTTGACCCTGATGATAATAAAATTTCGATGCATTATTTTCCAAAAGAGGAAAAAATTAAACAAGCATGGATTCAAGCAATCGGCAGGCAAGGTATGCTTATTTACCTTTTACTATTTTATTTAAGTTTATTATATGTTAATTATGCATTTAATCTAATAATATGGCTCATAATTTTACTATAAAAGGAACAGAAACTTATAGAATAATAAAATATCTGTTCTAAACATTATGGCTATTAAAATAAAACTGCTTTTTTTTTTTTTTCATCACAAGCACGCCATACCTAGACCCACATGTGCGGCTAGCGTTATACATTTGTAAAGTCATAAATCTTTAAAACATTCTAATATTAAGAATTTATACAGTCAAACTTTTCTTTTATCTATCACTGTAGCCAAGGGATGTGCATAGGAAATTATCCTGATTTCTGTATTTTTTGGCTTTTGTATTTCAGGAATTTTTTTATTAATTTTAAGTGACGTTTATAATAATTCACCCATGTGTACCATAATCTTTTGAATTAAAAACTTTTATTGCGATGACGTTTTAAATTAATCTTTTTGCAACTTGAATCATTCAAAGATAATCAATATTTTATATTTTAATGAGTAAATTTTGAATTTTCTCAGCATTTTTAATTTATTTTGTACAATTGAAACTTGTGAAAACCAATGATAGAAAACAAAAAAATTTAGAATAGCTTTAATATCACAATATTACTTGCATAATACTGCGTTAATTTCCTTTTATATATCTATTAATAATGCAAGCATATATTCAGTATTTAGGATTGTCAGCATCTGATAACGTATTCCCAAAGAAGCATTATTTGCCTGATTCCTATCACTTTAATTCTTTAAAGAAATGTCCATTTTTTGTCTTTCTTTCTTTATTTATTTATTTTTGTGTATGTGTGCAGGGGTCCATTTTGTGAAAAGTAAAGGTTATTTTTGTGAAATTTTATTATATTTTTGTGAAAAATAACATTTTGTAATGAAAGTCAAAATCCAACTACTCAAATTCGAACCAAGCGTTTATTAACAAAAACTTTTTAAAATACTTTTGCTTAAGTTTTCCTCTCTGGTGAACTTGTTTGTTTACAAATTACACATTTTAAAAGTCAAAGAATAATAAATAAATAATAAATAGTAAGTTTTTATGAAATGGAATTTTGTGAAGGGTCATATTTTGTTAAAAGGAATTTTGTGAAGGGTCCCGTTTTATCAATTTGATTTTTATGAAGGGACCCATTTTATTATATTGATTTTTGTGAAGGAGCCCTAAAAAGGCCCCAAATTTTGTCTGGATCGACCCTTGGTGTGTAAGTTGTAATGCTGTTAGTCGATTTTTTAGTGAAAGATTTTTTTTTATTATTGTTGCACTGTTTTGTTTTAATGAAGTTATTTTTGTGAAAGTTTTCTTTTATATAATGAACTTTTTAAATTACAAGTTATATATTTAAAATCTTATGGAGAGGAAATATTTATGAAGCGTTTACTTTCATGGGATGAAATTTTGTCAGGGGCATCAAAGCGGGGACCCAGTTTTTTCTCAAATTCATACAGAAGATGTAAAGCAAACTTTCCCTTAAAAGTTGAAAATAGTTTTTAAGGTGCTTAAAAGTGATTACATTTTTCTGTAAAGTTCATATTTAAAAAAAAAAAACGTTTCAAGGATATTTACTGGTCAAAATATGATGAAAGGGGTAAATACTATTGGCCTTCAATGAATGTTAGCTTATTGTTTTTCAATCAGCGCCTGAAGGAAACATGGGCTGAGGCTCTAGGGCACTTCCAATTTTAGTGCACAATTTTCATAAACCTGATGTTTTAAATCCATTTTGATTTTGCACTGTTTACAATAAATGTTTTCAAGGGTAGATCCAGACAAAATTTGGGGTCTATTTAGGGCCCCTTCACAAAAATAAATTTAATAAAATGGGTCCCTTCACAAAAATAAATTTGATAAAATGGGCTCCTTCACAAAATTCCTTTTAACAAAATCGGCACTATTACAAAATTCCATTTCATAAAAACTTACTATTTATTATTTTTTGACTTTTAAAATGTATAATTTGTAAACAAACAAAATCACAAGAGATGTCCCTTCAGTAACAGTACATTTACATTTCATATGCACTAAAAATAATAAACATGTTTATTAAAATAGCACATCTGCAAAGAATTCTAATAATTGACTCATATCCAGTGCCATTAGTTTTTGGATAGAATAAGCAATTGCATATCATTTAAAAAAAGACTTAAATAAGGGGAATATATTGAAACATCTTAATAGATTGGGGTGGGGGTGGGGGGGGGGGGAGTTGTTAAAACTGATATAATCGATCTTTAAATAAGGGAAATTTTTTATAAAATAACATATCAATGTTAGTAATGTTAAAAATGAATTTTATAAATTGCAACTGGGCCATAGGCACACCTGTTAAAAAACTTTGCTCCTCCCTAGATTTTATTTTGCCGGTGCTCATATTTTTTAGTATTTGTCCCCAACAAAATTAACTCTCAAATCATTGTGTATTATATATGTAAGCAATAATTTAAATATGTAAAATCGAAGCAATTATAGAATAGTCGTGAAATTACTTTTATCCTAAAATAAAGGAGGAAATTATAAAAGGATATATAATAGAACCACGCCAAAACGCAATTTCTGAGATGGATCTTTAAATTATTGATATATTGTATTTGTCTCAAAAATGAAAATCCTAGATATTGTTGAAATATTTAAAAACTTATCTTAATTGAGCTCTTACATCATATCTAGTAGTTTACTAATCAGATATTCTTTTTACACAATATGAAAATTTTATTAATAAATAAACACTTTTTGCAATGAGACTTTAATTCTCGACTTTAAATATGTTCTTTTCACCAGTTTCATCCATCCTGAATAGAAATATATGCTAAAAATATTAATAAACAGATAACATTACTAACGTATTTAAAGGGAAAAACGCGGAATGTTGTTCTATTATTCTACGCTATCTGCTAGCAGACGACGGAGAAACGGGCACGTTTTTATGAATGGAAAGTCTAGACCAACATATGATCCTAAAAGACCCGACCATTCGCCGATTTTCCGCGTGCTAGTTTCGGAATGCGGCGTTTGGCGTCTCGTGGTCAGCACTAGAACAACAAACTGCAGTTTATAGAACACGTGAATGTTATAGTTATGTGATTTTTTTTTAAATTCTGGTTGCTATATCCTTATAAATATGAGGTGTTGTGTGCCTTTCTGTAGTATTGACAGTCGGGCAGACTATTTTGACCCTGATGATAATAAAATTTCGATGCATTATTTTCCAAAAGAGGAAAAAATTAAACAAGCATGGATTCAAGCAATCGGCAGGCAAGGTATGCTTATTTACCTTTTACTATTTTATTTAAGTTTATTATATGTTAATTATGCATTTAATCTAATAATATGGCTCATAATTTTACTATAAAAGGAACAGAAACTTATAGAATAATAAAATATCTGTTCTAAACATTATGGCTATTAAAATAAAACTGCTTTTTTTTTTTTTTCATCACAAGCACGCCATACCTAGACCCACATGTGCGGCTAGCGTTATACATTTGTAAAGTCATAAATCTTTAAAACATTCTAATATTAAGAATTTATACAGTCAAACTTTTCTTTTATCTATCACTGTAGCCAAGGGATGTGCATAGGAAATTATCCTGATTTCTGTATTTTTTGGCTTTTGTATTTCAGGAATTTTTTTATTAATTTTAAGTGACGTTTATAATAATTCACCCATGTGTACCATAATCTTTTGAATTAAAAACTTTTATTGCGATGACGTTTTAAATTAATCTTTTTGCAACTTGAATCATTCAAAGATAATCAATATTTTATATTTTAATGAGTAAATTTTGAATTTTCTCAGCATTTTTAATTTATTTTGTACAATTGAAACTTGTGAAAACCAATGATAGAAAACAAAAAAATTTAGAATAGCTTTAATATCACAATATTACTTGCATAATACTGCGTTAATTTCCTTTTATATATCTATTAATAATGCAAGCATATATTCAGTATTTAGGATTGTCAGCATCTGATAACGTATTCCCAAAGAAGCATTATTTGCCTGATTCCTATCACTTTAATTCTTTAAAGAAATGTCCATTTTTTGTCTTTCTTTCTTTATTTATTTATTTTTGTGTATGTGTGCAGGGGTCCATTTTGTGAAAAGTAAAGGTTATTTTTGTGAAATTTTATTATATTTTTGTGAAAAATAACATTTTGTAATGAAAGTCAAAATCCAACTACTCAAATTCGAACCAAGCGTTTATTAACAAAAACTTTTTAAAATACTTTTGCTTAAGTTTTCCTCTCTGGTGAACTTGTTTGTTTACAAATTACACATTTTAAAAGTCAAAGAATAATAAATAAATAATAAATAGTAAGTTTTTATGAAATGGAATTTTGTGAAGGGTCATATTTTGTTAAAAGGAATTTTGTGAAGGGCCTCATTTTATCAAATTAATTTTTATGAAGGGGCCCATTTTATTATATTGATTTTTGTGAAGGAGCCCTAAAAAGGCCCCAAATTTTGTCTGGATCGACCCTTGGTGTGTAAGTTGTAATGCTGTTAGTCGATTTTTTAGTGAAAGATTTTTTTCTTGTTGCACTGTTTTGTTTTTTTGAAGTTATTTTTGTGAAAGTTTTCTTTTATATAATGAACTTTTTAAATTACAAGTTATATATTTAAAATCTTATGGAGATGAAATATTTATGAAGCGTTTACTTTCATGGGATGAAATTTTGTCAGGGGCATCAAAGCGGGGACCCAGTTTTTTCTCAAATTCATACAGAAGATGTAAAGCAAACTTTCCCTTAAAAGTTGAAAATAGTTTTTAAGGTGCTTAAAAATGATTACATTTTTCTGTAAAGTTCATATTAAAAAAAAAAAAAAAAACATTTCAAGGATATTTACTGGTCAAAATATGATGAAAGGGGTAAATACTATTGGCCTTCAATGAATGTTAGCTTATTGTTTTTTCAATCAGCGCCTGAAGGAAACACGGGCTGAGGCTCTAGGGCACTTCCAATTTTAGTGCACAATTTTCATAAACCTGATGTTTTAAATCCATTTTGATTTTGCACTGTTTAAAATAAATGTTTTCAAGGGTCGATCCAGACAAAATTTGGGGTCTATTTAGGGCCCCTTCACAAAAATAAATTTAATAAAATGGGACCCTTCACAAAAATAAATTTGATAAAATGGGACCCTTCACAAAATTCCTTTTAACAAAATAGGTCCCTTCACAAAATTCCATTTCATAAAAACTTACTATTTATTATTTATTTATTATTCTTTGACTTTTAAAATGTGTAATTTGTAAACAAACAAGTTCACCAGAGAGGAAAACTTAAGCAAAAGTATTTTCAATAAAATGGGCTCCTTCACAAAATTCTTTTTAACAAAATCGGCACTTTCACAAAATTCCATTTCATAAAAACTTACTATTTATTATTTATTTTATTACTCTTTGACTTTTAAAATGTGTAATTTGTTAACAAACAAGATCACAAGAGATGTCCCTAACAAAATTAACTCTCAATTCGTTGTGTTTTTTTTCCCTTTTGGTAAAACTGATATAATCGATCTTTAAATAAGGGAAAATTTTTGATAAAATAACATATCAATGTTAGTTATGTTAAAAATGAATTTTATAAATTGCAACTGGGCCATAGGCACACCTGTTAAAAAATTTTGCCCCTCCCTAGATTTTATTTTGCCGGTGCTCATATTTTTTAGTATTTGTCCCCAACAACATTAACTCTCAAATCATTGTGTATTATATATGTAAGCAATAATTTAAATATGTAAAATCGAAGCAATAATAGAATAGTCGTGAAATTACTTTTATCTTAAAATAAAGGAGGAAATTATAAAAGGATATATAATAGAACCACGCCAAAACGCAATTTCTGAGATGGATCTTTAAATTATTGATATATTGTATTTGTCTCAAAAATGAAAATCCTAGATATTGCTGAAATATTTAAAAACTTATCTTAATCGAGCTCTTACATCATATCTAGTAGTTTACTAATCAGATATTCTTTTTACACAATATGAAAATTTTATTAATAAATAAACACTTTTTTTGCGATGAGACTTTAATTCTAGACTTTAACTATGTTCTTTTCACCAGTTTCATCCATCCTGAATAGAAATATATGCTAAAAATATTAATAAACAGAAAACATTACTAACGTATTTAAAGGGAAAAACGCGGAATGTTGTTCTATTACTCTACGCTATCTGCCAGCAGACGACGGAGAAACGGGCACGTTTTTATGAATGGAAAGTCGGCGAATGGCCAGGACTTTAGGATCGTATGTTGGTCTAGGTCGCAACAGACAATAATTGGTAAAAACCAACTTAATTCATAGGTACTGTTGTCCGACAGTAAATAAGCCCCACCAGTGGCTGAGAGGTTCTTCTCTCAAAGCAGGTAGATGGGAGGTGCTGGGTTCATACCCCTGTCGTGCTCGTCGACCTAACCGTTCGGAGTTTTCCGTGGTTTTCTTCGAACCTTGCCGTATATACGGGTTAGGATCCCTTAAAAAAACCCACGGAGGACACTCCCCCTTAGGGTCTATAACCCTCGTGTAGATAATCGGCCGTCATAAAATCAACCAACCAACCAACCGACAGTAAATAAATATGATAAAGTACACACCATACTTTTAATTAGAAATTTGCTAGTAAGATGCACAACGTTCCAGTCTAGTAGGATGGTGTGTTTTTTACCAATATTTATGAATCAAAATATTATTATGAATCGCCTGCGTATTGAAAAAGCAACAAAAGTTATAATTTTCAATAACAATACCTTAACTCGACTTCCCATTTCGATTCTAGTAAAAAAAAATTTGCATTCAGTATACGAATTTAGAGTTATTTAATGAGAGTTTAAAATTTGTTCAGATACGACATTTTGACCTTCTAATTTTAAATATTTTCATTTAAATCTCCTTTAATAGTATGTTTTTATGACGTTAATTTTTCTTTGTGGTGTTAGTACTCGGTGCCTTAACCAAAATTATGGGATTTTCGTGTATTTTTAGAATTTTAATGCATAAAATTAATACTTACTAAAAGTATTAAATACAAGTAATGTATTCGAGTATTTTAACGGAAATCATTTCTAAACGTTTATAATAGGAATGATTAACATTGTAGCTCATTTTGCAGAATAGATTTGAGTTATGCTTAAAAAACTGTCAGAACTACAGTTTGAGAAACTTTATAATCATTGAAAAAATTAATTTAATTAAAATATATATATTAATAAACGTAACAAATTCTCATAATTTTGTAAAAACACGTAAACAATTTATTTTGCGTTTTGCTGTCTGTAATAATACACAAGTCCCAATGAAATGTAATAATGTGTTTTAAATGTTGGCCTTAATTCTTCAGTTACCATATGGGATCCATGGAGCTATTTGCATTTTTTTATTGTTTTTATCAATTTAATCTTTAAATAAGGCAAGTACGTGCAGTTTTAATAAGGTTTGTTTTATTATTATTATTATTAGTTCTTATTATAACGCGTTAAGCAATGTGCAATGGAGCAATAACTCCATGGGAATTTTCATACGCAAAACTTCCTAACATATTCTTCTAACGAAAAATTCGAAAGTTCTTGCTATTATCAGCTCTATACAGTTACAAATTATGGTAAGCACAAAACTTAGTAAAAGTCGATGTGTCGCAAGTATACGAAAAATGTTCGGAAAAATTATAAAATCAACTGTATATAACAAAAAGTGTTGATTAGTTATGGCCATCTTTCCCAGCTTCATTTTACTAAATATATGTATTATGCGTGTGTGCACCCAACTTACCAGACCGCGTGAAGTGAATTGCACGATGGCGTTTTGAGTAATTGTATAATATGTGGGCTTAAGCTTGTGTGTAGCGATAATTTAAAGAAGTACCAGTAAAAAAGGGTGACTCGACCCTTTAAAATTAGCTCATATTTTAATGTTTAATACCTCAGGAATTAATAATAGAAATTTTAAGGCTAATTTGAAGTTTATATATATATATATATTGATTTCCTAGCGCTTTAATATGCAAATCTGAAGCACCTAACAATTGAGATTTCAACCAAACAACTGTTATAAAATTATTTAAATATAAGTAGATTAATCTGATTCATATTGCTGTAAAAAGTGTGAAATAAAAATAATTTTAATGTTTTGCTCATGGCAGAAATGATACATAGACTAAGAGAGTAACAATGTGTATATTTTTAAACGCATCTTTTAAAGAAATGTCCAATAAGAAAATTCGTGATTTAATAAATAAGAATGGTATTATTTCAAATTAAAATGAAAATAGAATATCAAAAATATACCAAAAGAGTTTTAATCAGAAATTAGAGTCAGGTGATATAATATCAAATTATAAGTGTAGTAAAGTAAAAAAATGTTTTATGATAAACGCAGAAAATATTACGATACAATAGTTTAAAAATATTCCACTCACACCACTTATTTTCCGTACGGTTTCTGTAAATAAATATTTTCTTTGTCTTGGTGGTTTACATCCCATATTACCAACACCTAATTGTGTTTCACGTAACCATTTGCGGCAGTGGAATGCACTGAGCAATTGGGAAAAAGAAAAAGAGGAGTCGAAAGTCTGGCCCACAGACAATAGAATCCTAACAGACGAATAAGAAGGAGCGTGCTTTGAGCGCCGTCTGGAGGGGGTCAGTAAAACTATCACTGCTCTAGAGCGGTTTGGCACCAGACTGGCGAGATCAAGGCGTGAAATTTTCTTGTTTGCTTGCGGCGTGAAGAAATCAGGTTTCAGCACGTGTTTGTAATGTCCTAAGTTTTTGAAAGGTAAGTTATTTTCTCTTATTTATTGTATTATTTCTCTTTCATTTTCAATGTTTATAAATTTTTTGTACTAGTATTTGTTATATTTTTTTCAGTTCTGAAAAAATGTTTTCTAAACCAGCCAGAAAGATCTTGATGCCGCTGAAATAATAAGTAGAAAATTTCAACAGACTCGTCGTTTCGTCTTCACAAAGATTTCTGCAATGGAGAAAGAAAAAGCCGCGTCTCTTATTTAACCATCGGAGTGTGAAAAGTAGGCTATTTATAGATTTTTTCTTTTATTAAACAATTTTACACGCTAATAATAAAAAAAAATGTATAAGTGTAGAAATATCATCATCAACATGTTTAAAAAAAAAAAAATTAATATGGAATTTTTTCTGCATTAATAGCTTTAAAATAAGTAATAATTGCTTTTGAGGTAAATATTAAGTGTTAGAACAGGCAAATTTGAGTTTAAAAACATTAAAAACTACAAAATTTCTTGTAAAACACAGGCAATGAAAGTTTTTAGCTTTTTCACTGAAATCAGATTTTTCTTAATCTTAATGTCATTTTGTCTCTTTCTGAGGCATACAAAATCATGAAAAAAATCATGATCTAAAATAGGGGGAGGGGGGAGGTAAATGGATAAAATTATAATGGTGTACAAATTCTATGCTTTTAAGTTTTCCTTGTAACATTTTCAACATTGTAAATATATGAGTAACAATATAAGCTTTTTTTTTTTTCTAGTTTTCCCAGTTTCACAAAATATTCTTTGAAATGTAAAATGAAGTGGTGGGGGGACTAAAGGAAAAAAAAAAAAACTAGATTTAAAAAATATATATTTCTTTAAAAAGCACTAAACTAAAATACATAATAAATTACCTCTATTTTGTGCTCCTAATGCCTGCACATGTAAATTTTATGACATTATCTCTGATTTTTGTTTTAATTCATGTTTGCTTCAGTTTGAGTATCTATGCTAATACAGTACAGAAATTTTAACACAAGGATGTGCTTGAACTCATAATATAGTATAAATAAAAGAAATTAGCGTGGACAGATATCAAACTGGTTTTAACACCTAAATTAATAATACTAGAACTATGTTAGGGAAGAACTACTCAGTAAATCGACAAAGAAATTGCATATGAAAGTAATATATATATATATATATATATAGTTATTTTTGACAGTGTAAAATTTGAAATTGAGTGGTGTTTAAAGGTTAATAAGTTTGATAAAAATGAAATTGTTCCCCCAGGTCATTGTCACTGTTGATATGATGTCAGCGTTACATGTTTTTAGTTTATAATATAGATTCTTTATTTAGAAAATTCGGCAAACTTATTACTTTTAAATTCCAAATTAAATTTAAAATTAAAATGTTTCTTCTGTTTATTGGGATTTGTTTTCATTCACTTAAATGATTAATTTGTGAAATGTTTGATTTAAAGATAGAAAAATTTTGTGAAAAACCTATTTTTAAGACAGAATTTTGTGAAGGGTGAATTTTGTGATTTTTCCTGTTTTGAAATGAAAAATTTTGTGAAGAATCCTTTAAAGGACCCAATTTTTTCCTTAACAGATCCCTGGCAATCAGTATTCAAATGTCTGTTTTTATCAGTATTGAAAGGTTATATATCATTAAGTATATTACATTTCAAGAGGAGGAGGCGAGGGATGTGAAAGAGAGAGGGTGTTTACACATTTTGTAACATTGAATCAAAAATTGAATTGAAATATATCAACAGAAAGACAGATTTTCATATGTTGAACATACAAATTACATAAAGCTAAATTGGGCAAAAGATGTGTTGCATCAGAATGCTTAATTTCTAATTGTATGATTATCATTTGCGGAATTGTTAGAGAAAGAATTGGACTTAAAAACGTAAACAAATTTTCTTAAGATCTCTGAATTTGGTTTGCGGTAAATTTCAGTGCTTCAAAAGTTTTACAGATATTTTTATGAATTTTTTTTTACATTGGTTTATATAGATAGATAGATATAGATATGCTGTGAACTAAAAGTTAAAATGTATGTTGTATTTTTTTAGACATTTATATATATATATATTTAAAAGTTACCTGCATTTTGTGCTCCTAATACCTGCACATGTAAATTTTATGGCATTATCTCTGATTTTTGCTTTAATGCATTTTGTTGCTGCAATGTTTGCTTCAGTTTGAGTATCTATGCTAATATAGTACAGAAAATTTAACACAAGGATGTGCTTGAACTCATAATATAGTATAAATAAAAGAAATTGGTGTGGACAGAAATAATACTGGTTTTGGTTTTAACGCCTAAATTAATAATACTAGAACTATGTTAGTGAAGAACTATTCAGTAAATCATCGACAAAGAAATTGCATATGAAAGTATATATATATATATATATGTGTGTGTTTTTTTTATGGTGTAAAATTTAAAATTGGGTGGCGTTTAGAAGTTAATAAGTTTGATAAAAATTAAATTGTTCGCCCAGGTCAGTGCCACTGTTGATATGATGTTCTGCGTTTCTCACAGACATGTTTTTGCTTTATAATTTAGATTCTTAATTAAAAAAATTGAGCAAACTTGTTACTTTTAAATTACAAATTAAATTTAAAATGTTCCTCAGGTTTATTGTGATTTGTAAAATATTTCATTTAAATACAGTATTCAAAGGAACAAATCAGACTTTTATTAAGTTTAAGGCTGTTAGTTGAAAATGTTCTATAAAATTATGCTGCATTGCGCAAATTGGTATGGAATGGTTTTTACATATTCTTTTCAATATTCTTTTCAACAATTAGCTAGTTAAAATATTGATTTTTATATGATACCATAATTTAGCCTAATTGGCTCACAAATCACTTTTATTAACTTCTGTTTGAAATACATAGTTATTATAGCTGCATTGCGCTTTTAATGGTGTATTTAATAATAATTTAATAATAATAATATTTTAGTATTAATATTATTTCCTGGTATCATTTGTTTATCTATTGAATTTTCAAGGGCATCTTTATAAAATCTTATTCAGGTTCTAATGATTTTTTTTTTTTTTTTTTTTTACCAACATTAATTTTGTATTGACTTATGACTGCTAGGGGTTTTTATATTGTTGTCTTTTGATGTTAGTTTGCTTAATGGGACTTTATGTATATATGTAAATAGTTTTATTATATTGCTTTATTATATTTAATCAAGTATTAAACAGTCAATCTTAATATTTTTTTTTTTATTTTTTTTTTTTTTTTTTATTTTTTTTTTTTATTTATTTATTTTTTTTTTTTATGGATATTCAAGTAATATTAAGATTGATTCATAACAATTTTTTTTTTTTAAATATGTTATAGATATATTTAATATGTATTTCTTGCAATTTTTATTGCTATCAAACAAATATGGCAGTTATTAGTAAAATGTTAGATACTGGCAATTTAGGCCTTGGTGGATCCAGGACTAATGCTCGGTACAGGAAGATTATTAGGGATCTTCCTGGATCGTTATCAGATAACCTATTCTATTGTCCCAAGCCTGTACTATGTTTTCGAGAGTGTGAATCTAAGCGTTGTCTTACATGTCCATTAGCTGATAAGTCACAGATTTCAAATAATAACAATCTTAATTTGGTAAAATTTTGCAAAGCATACAATGTAATCTATTCATTGAAATGCAATTCGTGTAACATGGAATATATTGGACAGTCTTGTCAAAAATTACATAAGCGGCTAAATTTACATCGTTCTCATATTGATAAATATAAAAATTCTAAATTTCAAACAACTCATAATATTGAATATACTCATTTCAAAAATCATGATTTTAAAAATATTACTATTAAAATACTTAAAATACAAAAAAATTTTACTGAACGACTTTTTCTAGAATCTAAATATATAAGACATTTTAATACTACATATCCTTATGGATTAAATCAATTAGTATACAAAAAATCACATCCTGTATTTTCAGATTTAACTAAATATGAAAATTATAAAAATCTTTATTCCGGATTAAATTTTTCAAACTTAAAAAAAACTTCTAGATCTGGTAGAGGTAAACATAATAACAAAAAATTCACTGATGATATTGTGATTCAACAGGAGCTTGATAATCTTGAGGCACAATTTTGTAATGATTATTGTTGGCTTGCTATAAGAAAACATGTTTTTAGTATAAAAAAGAAATATATAAACCAATATTTCAAGGTATTTAAAAAGAATCAATATTCTCCACATTTTTGTGATATCTTTTATGATATTCTACATTATAGAGCAAACCTATTAAATACAAGTCTTTCTAATAAACCTAAATATAAAACTAATAATACACAATTAATTATAAATTTTTCCAATCATGTATTTAATAATATAAATTTACACAATATAATAAACAATATTAATAATAATTTTCCAATAAAAAATTTTACCATTCACAAGACATATAAATATAATCGCACACTTGGACGTAAAATTTTTAATTACAATTCTTTTGCAAAAAATTTGGTCTCTTCAAAGAATTACCCATGTTATTGTAATGACCCAAAATATCAAAAGTATATAAATACAACACATGGTCATATCATTACTGGTGATCTTAATATTGTAGAACAACCTATTTTACAAAACTTAATGCATAATGGCACAAAATTTCGTCTTCCATATAAGTGTAATATCAAATCCATAATATTGCAGTTTATTCAAGATATTGATTTGTTTATATATAAAATTGCTGTTGATTACAATAAACCAATCGAATATTTCAGTGAATGGAGATTTTCTGTAATTGATAAATTAAAAAATGAAATTATAAAAAATTATCATCATATTACACATGCAGCTTTTAAAAACATAAATAAACATATATCAGAATTACAAAACAAATTTATAATTACTTATGTAGATAAATCTCCAAATAATTATGCTATCATTTGTAAAGAATACTATAAAGTGTTAATTCACAATGCAATCAACACAAGTAATATTTTTAATAAAACTAAATTAAATATTGAAATAAATAACAGAAAATTATTAAATTATCACAAATTACTAAAAATCAAATGTAATAATTTTAATTATCCTTATCTTGTTATAATTCCAAAATTTCATAAAAATCCTATTAAATTTCGCACTGTTACCATCGGTTGTAACACATATAATAAAAATGCAAGCAATTTACTACTTAATATTTTAAAGCAGATATATGATATAACGCTAAAACATAATAACCAACATTGCCTAAAAAATAGTTTTCAACTCATTAATAAAATACATAATATCAATCCGGTAAAATTCATAAAAACATTGGATTTTAATGATTTATTTAATAACATTGATATAAAAGACTTACATAAAACAATGTGTATATTATTTAAAGAATTTAAATCTCAATTAAAATTAAAAGAACATATTTCAGTAAATTTTTTTAAAACTTTACTAAATTTTACATTGCATAATAATTACATTATATATGACAATATTATCTATAAACAATGCCAGGGAATTCCGCAGGGCGGAACCGCATCTAGTATTCTCTCTGACCTTTACTTATATTATTATGAAAGAAATATAAGTCCGAACAATGATTATGTATTTTATCGCTATATTGATGACATTATCATATTTTATTTCAATGAAAAAAATTGCACATCACCACTCAATTTTTATCCTACTCAGCTTAAATTAAGCGAAAATGATTTAATTAATAATAATATAAACTTTCTTGACTTAAAAATTAATATTACTAATAATTATAAATTAATTTTTGATATTTATGATAAGAGATTTGATTTCCCATTTAAAGTAAATATTTTTACCAATTATGCTTCATGTTTACATAAATCTGTTTATAAAAATATAATTATCAATTATCTACATCGTATAAAATACTTATGCTCAGATATAAATAAAAACAAAAATATTAGATATATTCGAGATCAAGCAAAAATATATGGATATCCTATTTTTATGATATATTCAATCATCAACTCTTTTAAATAACATTTATTATATAATTTAAATATAAACATGGTATGTAATAAATTATTGTTTTAGTGTGCGATAACATATAACAAAAGATATAGAAAATAATAATTATAACATACATTATTACAATTATAACATATTAGGAAATTTAATATTTAATATTTGTTTGAACATTATATACACTTTATGTAGAAAATTACAAATATAACATACATAATTACAATTATAACATATTAGGAAATTTAATATTTGATTGAACATTATTTATACTTTGTATAGTTGTGATTGTGCGTTGCCGATCACCTCTGTTTAAGGTATTATTGATGTGCAGTTTTCATACATTTATAAATTAACTTATACAATAACAAATTAAATTATACAATGATAACATTGGTGATTATAACTCATATATATATATCTATTTGCAATATATATAAAAATAAATATATATAGTTTTTATTTTTGTCTATGAATAATTAAAATTAACAAGTATTTTAATTACTGCATTGCATTAATTTGATTGAAAATCAGTAGTAATACTATTAATTATCAACATTATAAATTTTGAGATATTTTGAATTGTTTATGAATTATTTAATTAGATATTTAAATTAATCTATAAATATAAAATATATTTACAATGTAGTATAAATTAAACATTAATTATTTAAAAACAAGTCTAATATATATTTAAGTAGTAGTAAAAATAAAACATTAATTATTTAATAAATGTCTATAATATCAGTGGATTAACACAGCTGGCAGCAAAAATAATTTGAATTAAAATAATATCTCTTTTACATAATATATTCTTGTTAAGAATATCTGAAATGCTGTGCAAGTTGAATTAATTCTGTGTAGATTTATTCATATAGTAGTATTATATTTTATTTGAATTTTAAGTAAAACTACAAGTTAGTATTGTTTTTTAAAGTTTATTTATATAAATAAATCTAATGAAGTGAGTATGTAACTAATAAAGTGGATATTTAAATAAATATTAATTATGAACTATTATAATACCAATAGATGGCGACACTTTACCTTTCAGGTAGTTGTAGATAATATTGTTAATATTATATTTAATTTAACTATAGAGGGAGCTATTGATTGTATATTAATTTTACTTTCAGGAATTAAAATTGGATGAAGTAATATATATTCACGGATATAAATTTGTTATAAGTGTATTAAAACCAGAATTATTTTGAGTGTTTTTGAATCATTTTGTGATTGGGTGTCATTTATGGGGTTGTGTTTTAAAAAAAGTGTGCTCTCAACTTGTCTTACAAATCATTTCTCTCAACTCGACTTAGTTAACATGTATGATGCATTGCCATGTGGATGTGGATATTATGTAGACGTTGTGACATTTTAAGGATTCTGTATAATTATTGTGAGTAAAATATTTTATCTACACTTTACGCGTTCATATTTCCAATTTTATTATTTCAAAACTGTTATCTCGTGGTAATTTAGTGAGGTGTTAATTACAGTTTTTTGGATAATCGATGTGAGTGAAATATATTGTATTTTCTTAATGGTTTTTTATTTCCTATTTAAATATTTCCAAATTTTAATATTTCCAATTTTTGTCTGGTAATAATTCAGTGTACCTGGATGATTCTACTGATCTTAGCATTATGCCAGTAGAATTATGAAACACTGAATTATTATTTAAAACACATGTGGGTGCATCCAGGCTGATGAGTACATGTGCATGTGTTTTTCCATGTCCAATTCATATTTAATTCTCATGTGGTCCAATTTTCCATTGTGTATGGTTCATATTTAATTTGTTAATCCATTTGTGTTTACTTAATTGCAACTCCAATTTATAATTTTTTTTTTTCCCCTTTCTCTCTATTTCTTTTTTCAATATTCTTTTGGTATGAGTAAAATTTGGCCAATTACCATTGAAGCATCAGCTATGGTAATATTATGTTTGCACATGTTAATTATTAGCTATGTGGTATTCTGTATACACAGTATCATTGATTATCTCTTTGGAGATTTAAGTAGAATAGAACTTGATATGTTTTTTGAAATTCATAGATATTATAATTATATATATATATATATATATATTCCATATCTGGAGTTGATGCAGATTTTTTTTTTCTTGGGGGCACAGTTTGTGAAAAGTAAAGGTTATTTTTGTGAAATTTTATTATATTTTTGTGAAAAATAACATTTTGTAATGAAAGAAATCCAGCTACTCTAATTCGAACCAAGCATTTATTAACAAAAACTTTTTTAAATACTTTTGCTGAAGTTTTCCTCTCTGGTGAACTTGTTTGTTTACAAATTACACGTTTTAAAAGTCACAAAATAATATATAAATAATAAATAGTAAGTTTTTATGAAATGGAATTTTGTGAAAAGGCCTATTTTGTTAAAAGGAATTTTGTGAAGGGACCTGTTTCATTATAAAGAATTTTGTGAAGGGATCCATTTTATTAAATTGATTTTTGTGAAGGCCCCAAATTAAAAAATCGACCCTTGCAGAAGTAGATGATCTTTAAGTTATTGCATTGTATTATTTATTTTAAAATACTCTGAAAAGTGATTTGTTAAAATATCATAGAATTTTTTGTAAATTTCTTTTTTTGGTTAGCCGGGCACCATTGATATATATACATGTATATATACGCACACACACACATATATACATATCTATGTATACATATGGATACATACACATGTATGTATATATAGACAATGTATATACATATGCATTTATGTATGTACATATATCACTGATTCTTATGATTTTTTTTTAAATATCAATATTTAGTATTTTCTAATTTTCTGTAAATTATGCGAGCTATAAAACTTTTCATTGATTCTATTTTTATGAGCCTGACTCTAAAACCCTGAACTTAAAATTTGCTGTTTGCAGCTAATGATTACTTGAATTTTATTTTACATTTTCATTCATTATTTATATATTAAACCATGGATATCAAGGTGATTTCTTTTATATTTCTTATATGAATATTTTTGCTTCTTTTTCCTTTTTTATGAAGATTAATCACATATACTTCAGAGAAAATGTCTGTCAGCGGCCATCTTATGGCCACTTTCCTACGAGGAAAGAGTATAATTTTTTTGTATTTCATCAAGGATTCTACTTTTGTTGGTTGAAATATGTGTATATTAACATTTTTATTTGAGCTTGTTAATTTTAAATTAACACTAATTGAAAATTTTAAATAAATAAATGCAAGAAAATTTTGCGATTGACTTTATTGCCACCACTGGTAATTTTACTTTAAATACGTTATTAATGAAAGAGCAAAAATTTTAATATCTGTTGTCATAACCAGGGGAGGGGGGAAAATACATCATTTTACTCACTACTGGCGAGTGGATTTTTAGGCAGCCTTTGAAATCTGTAAGCTATTGAAGATTTGCCAAAAAGCTTTAATTTTTTTACTAATTCTATTTTGCAACTTTACAAATTACCATGATGTAAACATGGTACTAAATTCTATCCTGTACTAAAGTGTCATCTGTTGTATATATCTCTTAATTTTTTTGGGAAAAAAAAATATGAAAATGAATCTACTAATAGTAATTAAATATTTTTGCAGTCGCATACATTTTGTCATAAAATTTTTCAACTGCACTTTGCATCTGGCTGGCTGGTAAGATTTTCTGAAAATTCCCCAACCCTGGTCATAACTACTTGCTTATTCTAGTGCATTTTATTATGAAATTTATGTACAGGGAAAGGGAAATGTCTATCAGTTATTCAGCAAAGATTTTCTTTTATCTTTTTTTCAATGAGAGATAGATACATTATGAATTTAAACAATGTTAGATAAAAATTAATGTAAAAAAAATTTTAATTACATGGTTGCTATGATTACATTTTGTAGTAAATCATAAGCTTCTCAAAATCAATGATATTTTTGAAATTTCTTAAATAATTTTAGTCATTAAAACAAAGTTTGATATTTTTAACCAATATTAATCTATAATTAAATACATTTTTACATACATTTTTATATGGACAATTTTGAATTTTACTTCATTAGATGTGGGTTTTTTTTAATCGTGTCATAGTGGTGAATATGAAGTGTTTTTTTTTTTTTTTTTTTATCCTATATTTAATCGTTATAGTGGTGAATATAAGACTTACAAAAAAAAAAAGAGGGGGGGGGGGTAATACAATAAAATGAAAATAGGCAAAATAGTATCCTCAACGAAAATCTTTATGAAAGTAATGGTATAAATGCAAAAAGTATTGAACAATTGATTAATTTTCTTTTAGATATTCCTTTTTTAATTAAAAATAGAAATTATGTTCTATGAGCAGATAGATATAAAAATTTTAATTCATTGCTTTCAACTAAGTTTTGTGTTTAAATTGTTGATATTATATCATTTATCTTTAAAAACAGCAAATGCTCTTTACCCCCCCCCCCCTCCCCACTTTAAATTAGTATTGCAATACGTTAGTAATATTAATATTAACTTGTCGATATATTGCGATATTAAGTTTCTTAGATCGCACAGCCTTAGTGTGTATTTTCTGTCCCGAGTGTCTAAAGAGTGAGTTATAAATTGCATGTTGATTTGGCATTTGACTTCTTATTTTTTTTCTTTATATTTAAATTAAATAAATAAATCTGCAATGTTCTTATTTAGTCATTTGTATTTTAAATGTAACTTTTTTTATATTACAGGTTAATTAAGTACAAATGACCCAGCTTTTTAGAGCTTTTTGGTGGTTTCCTCTGTACTCAACGTAGATGCAGGATGGATGAAAATATTTCCACCTAATTGCCTAATTTGTTATTTTACTTTAGCCTAGAATTTATATTAAAAGTTTTATTGCAATGTAAATAAAATATGTTTTTATTTAATAAATTAGGCAGAAAGATGTAAAATGGTGTTTGTTTGCATGTCTGTGTAATCATTTGTTGATTGATTTTTAATTCTTTGTAATTACAGGGGTGAAAATTTGCTTCAAGCCACAGACTAAATTTTGATTTAGTGCTACATTCTGCTACTGAAGTGAAAAAAAATATCTGAATTCTTCTCCAATCTGCTATAAGAATGTAATTTTCCATAATTAAAAAAATTGATAGAAAAAAAAACACCTTTATATGGACATTTTTATAGGCTTTCAGAAATGTTAACACAATATTATCCTTGTAGCATCATTAAAGCTAATAAAAATTATCAATAACAAATTCTGCTACAGGTTCAGGTCTAAATTTCACTTTTTACAGTATTTATTACACGTCATCTTAATTAAAAGAGGATGTTTACTCAAAAACGCAACTGCTGTACTGTCATTGAAAAAGAAACAGTATTGCAAAATATTTTTGGCATTAATTGTTCTTAAGAAAAAAAATTTTTTTCCTGCTTGCCAATGTGAAACATTCTGACATATTCATAACTCATTTTTATATGAAATTTGCAGGGCATGACTACTGAATTGATTCGGAATTTAATAGCATTTTTCGATAAGTTAGATAAAGTCTTTGATAATGAATTTGCTCTTGAGTTGTGATTATTCTATCATAAAACTATTTTAGTGCCTTAAGAACTTAGGTTCAAAGTATAAACTTTGACAACATTTTCTAAAAAATCCTTGGTTTTCATATTAAAAGGGAAAATGCTATTCGATTTCAATGGTACAGCCATTGTGTCCTGCTTGCTAAATGCTGCTACAAAACTGCAATTTCCACCCCTGTAATTAGTATAGCTGCCAACTTTTATGCTATTTTTATAGTTATTTTTTATTAAGAATCTTTGCCTTATTTAATTGCAGAATTTCTATGATTAAATAAGATAAAAAAATAAATATTAATTCTTTAATAGTTAATATTATGATAAAATATTCTGAAATTGTGTTAATATAAAAGTTGGCAGCCATGATTTTTATTCACTACTGAGGGATAAAAAAAAAACAAGATTTTGTTTTTCAGAATGAAAATCAAGATGCAAAATTTCAAAATAAGGTAAGAGACAAGAGAAAATAAAATAATCATTAAAACTATACCGAGAAAAAAAAATCCTGTCACTAGCATCTAGAAACTAAATTGCGGCTCTAGGGGGAAAAAAAAAAAATTCCATGTCATTATGAATTTTAGTTCCCTTTGCTGAAGAGTTCTGGTCTCCTTTATTAAAATTCAAGAGTGTTTTCTTATATTATCCTGGTCAAACTGATTTTAATCTCTGCAAATAAATATGAACACAAGATGTTAGTTTTAGTAACTATAATTCTAGTTTATGAATTTATTCTGGATATAAAGGGTTAATTTCTCACAATTCAAATGATTCATAATACAATGTATCGTTTCATCACCTATCTCAATGATTTTGTCTATTCAGTTTATTTGTTTATGTTATTTGCATAACTCGGAAATCTATATTTCTAGTTTAGGGATTTAGAAAATGACTACTTATTCGTTCTAGATAAAGGCGGTACAAGTTTTCTTTCAGTATAAAAATGATCGTCAGTATAATTTATAATTAAAATAACTATTATTTTTAACATGTTTCTTTCATAAACTTTTTACATTTTGGGTAGTAAAAAAAAGGGTAATTTTTTTAATGTAAGTACATAGTGAGACTTTTTCTTAATAAATTAAATAAACTGACTATAGTTATTAAAATTCATGGGTACAAAATATGCCTTGAAAATATCGTCAAATTTTAAAATTAATAAATATGTTTACTAATGTTTATTTTTGAAAACAACATAACAAAAAAAAAGACAGAATATTTTGCAGATTTATTTCTTCTTAGGTTTCTGATTAGAATAAATAAGTAAAAAATATGAATATTGAAAAAGTTTTCATAAGTATTTATCAAGAAAGAAAACCATTTATTTAACTGTACAATTTTAATAATGGTTATAGAAGTGAACATTTTAAAGAATTGAAAGTATATAAAAAAAGAAGAAAGAAATTATACAAGGTTTTTTTTTTTCCCCATAAGTAAAAGAAATTTTAGATTACAATTTAAAGAATTTGCAAATTACTTATCAAACTGCACAAATTTATCGAAAATCACTCTGTAAACATTTCATGAAATAGAAGTGGAAAAAAAAAACAAACTAAGAATAAAGAATGAGAAAGATATTTCAAAAATACAGAATTGACTGGAATTTTGTTAAAGGTTGGCTTCAACTGTTTTCACATGAACATAAATATGAATAAAATACTGGAAATGAGCATTAAAAATAAGTGTATGGAGAGAAGAAAAACTTCAAAATAATTCTATATATCTAAAAAAAAAAAAAAGTTTGAATTTAAACCAAATTAAGTTTTTATTTAATGTATTAATTAAAATCAAGATATGTAGTACCTATCGTTCAGATTTTTAATTGGCACACAAATTTATTCTTAATTCACACTAAGTAAACATTTTTATAAAATGGGGAAAAAAAAAGCAGTAAAAATTCTGGATTCATAGATTTTTGAAGCAAATAAAATTCTTCATTACTTTTAGATAAATGTTAAGAATATGTTGTGCTTAGTAATTTTTTGTACACAACCCACATTTTAATTTCGATATCATTATGGCACATGGGAATAAACTTTTCTTTTTAATGAAAACATTGTAACTTTAAAAATTAATAATTTCAGAGCCGAAAATATGTGTAAAAAAAAAAATAAAATCTTAGTCACAAATCAAAACTTATTTTAATAAAATAACTAATTTGTTTAAAAAAAAAAAAAAAAAAAAAAAAAAAAAAAAAAGCTGGATTTAGTTTCATATAACCATAATTAAAAATTGACATATTTTATTATATATCCGTTTTTAATTTAAAAATATTTAATCTTTTAAAAATTAATGGCAATAAAAATTGAAGTTTGAACTATTGCTTTTTCACAAAGTCAAAAATGCGCAGTTGTTGAGTAGGCCGTCAGCAGCGGCAAATAAATCCCAATGTTTACAATTTCCTCCATACCCCACTCCCCCTTTTTTAACCATCATATTTAAAATGTCGCCAAAAGAGCGATAAATTGCCAAATGCTGCAGTCTTACGGCAACCATGCTGTTTGTTCTACTGCCTTCCTCCAGACGGCGCCAGCTTCTATGCGAATCCCATGTTAAATATAATTTCCATAGCAGCCAATGAGAGTATCCCTTCTGATTGTATTTTATTCTGTGTATTCCAAATTGTATTTTATTCTGTGGTCTGGCCTATAACCTCGGATGATATTTATTATTGGGTGTCTGTTGTCTTTGGAAAACTAAAATGAACTGTTCTCTCAAACCCGCTATTGTTCCTCCTGCCTTTTGCAAAGGACCAGGTCCGGGGGGAACATCCCCCCCCCGGAAGATTGGAGATTTTATGCTTTTAATAGTGAAAAAGGGTAATTTCTTCCCGGAACTCTATAATGACCCCCGCCGGAGAAAAGTACCTTAATTCAACACTGACCAAGACCAGCTAATCTGCAAATGCTGTTGCAAAGGATAGTGTTTTGGTTGTTCGTTTTCAAAGATGAAAAAGTACGCTTGCTACTATTACGCTTGCTAGTACTACTTGTTTCTATTTTATCTCTTTTAATGCTATAAGTAATTTGAATTATTTGGTAGCTTGAAATCTGATGTAAAAAATTAATCAGATAAATGACTTTTCTTATGCATTTGAAACGACGTTTCAAGATATTATTTTTCATTCTAATTTTTATCAAATCTTCATTTCTTTTTTTCAGTAAATATTATGGAAACGAAAATGGTATGTAAAATATATTTTATATATTTGTTATAATAAATTCATCATAATAGATGGGGTTTCTTATATAAATTATCACACTTCAAAACAAAGCATACAGTTGAATTTTTATAGATTGTTCTCTTAATTTATAGTATATATAATTATAGTACTTTCTATAATCTTTTTCTTTGAATTTTCTTATTTTTAAAAAGTTTCTAATTATAAATAGCAAAATTCCTGTGCATCCCCCTCCCCCCACCTTTTTAGAGGAATTTTTAGAAAATCATTGCCTACCTCTTTAGAAAAACTGTTTAATTTATTTTTATCAATCAGTTTTTCAATACTAATTTTTCAATAAACATAGGAAAGTATATTTTAAAAATATTCATTTCTCTTTAAGTAAATACTTAAAAAAAAAAAATAGTATCTCACATATCTTTTAAGTCATAATGAGTGGGTTCCTGGCAAGCTATATGAACAGACTATATGACAGAATGCTATACGACAGAAGTGCGCATATGTCTTTACCCTTCTTATGAAAAGCGAAACAAACTCACGAATCAGTACAAGAATTCAAAAAAATATATACTATTTATTGAGAATCTATATACAGAAAAATTCATAATTCCAGTAATCATATGCATGCATAATATATAATCACATGAGCAGATGCAAGCAACTTCTGACTCCCCTGGAACTGAGATATCAATTGAGATTTTTACTTTACTAATTTAATAAAATGTTTATAATTTAGTATATTAAAATTCTACACTTTTGCTAGTTTCTAAGGGAGATGTCTTCAAATTGTGGTCCACGGGACACCAATTTACCCCTATTTAAAGAATAGAAAAATGTGGCTTATCTAATGACGGAAACTTTGAGATTAAATAAGGCGAAGATTGCCTTTCGAATGGTGGTAAACGACGAAGGTGCCTATTGAAAAGTGTTCTAGGCGGAAACTAGCACATTTTGATGCAATAGAATGGAAAATTAAACAATTGTTTATTACTCAATTTTTCACTAAATAATAACCAATTGCTGAAAAATGTGAGCAAAAGTTAAATTTAACAGCACATTAAAGAAATAAATATGATAGATAAAAAGTACTCATGTCAAAATTAAAAATAAATAAATAAATAAATAAGAAATAAACAGCCAAGGAATGATTTGTTAACATTTTGTAATAAAAGATATTTCAAAATAACTTTTTTGTGTTCCCAGAGTTTAATGTTCAATATGCATGTTATAAAATCTAATCAATACTCAGACATAAAATTATTAAATTTAATTTATGTTAAATTAATAAAATACTTATGTTTTTATGATAATAAGTTCATCCTAGATTGAACATTTTCAATTTTACTTTTTAATCTTAAAAAAAAAACTCAACTTGAAATAAGTATTTATTCATAAAGAAAAAACGGCCAATATTATAAACATAAACTCCAAATTTTATCTCAATTTGTAAATAATAATAGTAATACTTTTAAACAACATGAAAATTCCTTAATATTAAATTTCAGAAGTTAGAAATGTATAACTCAACGAAGAAAAAATGGAATTTTGACAAAATTTTGTAACAATTTATGTCATAAAAATTTTCCCACTATATTACGATACTTACAGAAATGTTTAATGGTATATCCAAAATTTCCCCAGATAATTAAAAATCTCAAGAAAAATGAATAAAATAACGTCTAAAAAGTGGCAGAAGAATAGCAAAATCCCCTTGCAAAGCTATCAAGCCCTCCATATAGTCCACATCAATTTTATCACCAAATGCTATCGACCAACACATCTAAAGTTGTGAACACATCTGATGCAAACACACATAAACATGCCCGGAGTTTTGACGAGAGAGGTGTCTTTTACACGTGATTATAAATAGCACGGATTAAGACGATTGGATATTCTAATTAAATCTTTGTAACTGCACTTCGCATCTTTTTTTTTTTTTTTTTTTTTTCGATAAATGTTACATCTGCGAGCTTACATTTAAATTACCAATTTAAATATTTTTTTAAGAATTTTTTCTTTCAATAAAATGTTTAATTTTTAATTTAAATAATGCTGTTTGCTTCTTTAATCAAGATGGCGAATGTTGACGGTAAATAGAATTTTTAATTCGTCGATTTTAGTTGGGGTAAAAGGTGTTTAAATCGTTTAAAATCAGACAGACAAAAAACGCAATATTACTACCATTAAAAAAGTCCTTTAACCTTTTTTCCTATAACAGATTAAATTTCTAAATTGTTTAGTCAAAACTAATGCGAAATAAAGCATATTTTAGAACGAAAACGAAACAACATACCAATTTTCAATATTAGTAATCATTTTTGAAAGAAATTCAAGTATTAAATTAAAAATTAAACATTTTATTGGACGAAATTCTAAAAAATAATAGTAATAACTTTATTTTTGATCAATTTATTCCATATGATTGATCCATTTGATTGAGCTGATCTATTTGATCAATTCCTTTCATCATCTCTTAAATACCTGCATTAATGAGAAAAATCTATCTTCGATAAACATTAATAGAATTTCTCTTGCATTTCCCATACAAACATTTCACTGTTTTGGAATTTATTTTCTTTATAATAAATAGATACAGTCATAATTTTTAAATGAACAAACCAAATTATGTTCAACTTAATATAAAACTCACACCGTAAATCACTAGACATAAAACATTTATCTAATTAATGAATATCCGCTGCAAGACAGGTTACTTACAAATAGACTGGGCGTAAAGTTGATCGCAACTCGGAAGCCCCTTAACCGACATCAACTGTTCGGCAACTGCTTCCCTTTTCGTACAATTTTTTATATAGGGGGTTGTTATCTCAAACAAGGAACCCATTGATCCAAATAAACTGTTCAACTGTTTACCCTTTTTTCTCATTGTTTAATTTTTCTTCTATTTTTAATTGTTCTTTCTTATGTAGTTAATACTGCATATAACTTTTCCCAACGGCTCAATATTTACAAGACACTTTACTCACAAATAGACTGGGCATAAAGATGATCGCAACTCGGAAGCCCCTTAAAATGACATCAGCTGTTCGGCACTGCCAAGAACATCCAGAGTTAGTATAAAATAGGTGATGACTCCGAAAACGCAAGCGAACAAGGAATTTTTCAACCCTACATTTATCAATTTCAGCATTTCGAACCATCGACCCGCTTCTCGCTTCTGTTCAAATCCTACTACCTACTGTAAAGTGGCCTTTAATTACTCGTTTCCAAATATGTTTGCGAAATTTTGCTACTATTTCATCTCGAACATTGAATGCTGTTGAACAGGATTTAAATCATTTGTTGTAAAGAAAAAATCGGATGAATGACTTTCCTTTTAATGCAGTTGAAATGATGTTTCAAGAGGAGATTATTTTTAATGAAAATTTTATTACACACCCACACACACAAAGGACAAAGAGAATTTGCTTGAAAATACATTTTTCATAACAGATGCAGCACTATAAGAATGTATGATTACAGCCAAGGGCCTATATTTAAAACTGAGCATGTTTTGTGTCTCTGACTGAAATAAATTACAAGATGTCTTCTTCTTCTTCTTCTTCTTTTTTTTTTAGAACTAGCAAGCTAAAAAAGGAAACTAATGCCGTTGGCAAATAGTTAACAACTTATTGTCTGTTATATTTCTTGTGATTATTATAATTTCCAGAATTAAATAAAAATATTTTTGTCATGTAATAAAGATATACGTAATAAAGATATACGTGTAATAAAGATATGCGTTTGGAAGAAGAGGGGTTTTCAAATAAATATAACAATTTTGTTTTATCTCAATTATTGAAAAATAAAATATTCTCAAAGTGCTATAATGACTATGGCTAGTCACTTCACTTGCTCTCTCAGGATTTGTTCTACAAGTACTCATAGACAGGGCATGCAGTTGCTTAGCAACTTGGAAGCCCATTGACCATACCACAGATTCAGGTTCAGATTCACATGTTAGCTGCTAGAAATATATTAATCTAAATTCATGAATATCCGTTGCTGACGGTTCACGCAACCAAAAATACCATAAAATAGGTGAGGACCTCTGAAAACGAAATCGAACAAACAACGAACCGTTTAATTCAACAGAACATATTCTTTTACCAATTTCGGCACTTCGAACCGAGTATCAGGATCCGTTTCTGTTCAAATCCTACTGTAAAGTCAAAGTGGCCTTTGATTGTTCATTTCCAAATGTGGTGGAGAAATTTTGCTACTATTTCATCTCGTACATTGATGCTATTGAACAGAATTTAAATAATTTGATGTAAAGAAAAAAAATCGGATGAATGACTTTCTTTTTAATGCAGTTGAAATGATGTTTCAAGAGGAGATTTTTTTAATAGAAATTTTATTACACACATTAAAAAAAAAAAAAAAGACAAAGAGAATTTGTTTGAATATAGATTTTTCATAACAGGTACAGCACTACAAGAGTGGCTAATTACAGCCAAACCCTTATATTTAAAACTGAACGTGTTTTGTGTGTCTGTCTGACAATGAAATTAATAAAATTAGGATATTTTTCTTTTTCATTAGGACCAGCAAGCTAAAAAGTGAAACTAAAGCCGTCTGCAAATAGTTAACAACTTATTGACCGTTATATTTCTTGCGATTATTATCATTGCCAGAATTAAAAACATTTTTATCATGTAATAAATATATATCCAAGGATGTTTATCTTGGAAAAATTATGGCTCGCTGAGCCAAAACAGAAAATAAACACTCGGTAGTAAAACGCGCTTTCTCGTGAAAAATCAAAAATGAAAATATTTAAGAAGTGACAATTTGCTGCATATTATAATTGAGGTAAGTGAAATAAGCTTACCTTTTATTCATCATGGCTCGAATATTCGTCGATAATCCATCGTCACTTATGGCTGGGTAATCCTGTTGGTTTATGGTCAGGGCTTCCACCTAAATATTGCTAAGATGCGAAGTTGTTGTTTTTATTTATTAGTGTGAAGAACACATATATTATTGCGTGTTTCTTGATTGTGATGATTAATATTCTTGGGATCTATTCATGATTACTGGAAAAAATAGAATGTAATTATTATATGTTGTTTAAACGAAGATAAGGACTCCACTTTTTGATTTAAAATATATATTATATTTAAGGGCATTTAAACTAACGACTTATTAGGCAGTTACAGTGTGAGAAGTGATTACAATTTTGAGGGGTAAAACAGCACATGCCACTAAATAAAATATAAAAAAAAGAGTCTGTTTATAGTCAGTTAGAAAGCATTTGCTGCGAGCAGTTTTTCTATATAGTTCAATAACAGTCATTATCTCAAAATTTGGAACAAATATTGTAAAGAAAAAACAGGGCACGTTAGGGATTATAAAGAACGAACCTGTAACCGAATTATTTTGTGGGTCCTTGTAAATGAACGATAAATACTATGCACTCTATATTCTACAGGAAGCATCTTGTAGTAAATCCAATTGATGTATATAAATTCCAATAGGTTTGGAATAGTGTAACATAATTAAAATATACCGTAAAATATTTTTCACATAATCTGACGGAATACTTTTGAGTGCCCTATAAATAAACAACAAATGCTGCACACTTCATTTTCTATACCGAACATGCCCATGAGTAAACCTCAAAAACATATAACCATTACATGGCAATCCGAATATATTTACTCATGTTAGAGCGCTGACAGAATAGACCAACCGAATTCATAAACACTTTTTAAATAGGTTGGAAAGTGTTCAAAATTGGAACAGATATTAAAATAGCATAATCAATTTTTTCATCACATTTTTTAAATTGAAAAACTGAAATTGAAAAACTTAGATAAAAATATATTAAGCTTTTTTTGTTGTTGTTGTCCGTGGATTACGCGCTTTCTTCCAAGATTAAATGCATTTATCTCAGAGTGCAGTTTGTCAATATTTTTCATATTTATACTGATATATCTAAATTTCTATGAAATGTATGGTAGCTGTGAGACTTATAACAATTGTCCTTTGTTATATATTGGTTAAATTGTGTTTAGTTCTATTTCTAATAATAAATTATGTGTATATATATATATATTTATATACATACGCATAATTTATATATTTATATATTATAATATATAAATAATATTATATTATATATTTAAATATTATATATATATATATATATATATATAAACATGATCATATATATATAACATGAATCACAAAGTGTAAAGACTTAAAAGTAGACGTATTGAGCAATATTAATAAGCAAACTTGAAACAATTAAATTCAAAATTTAAATATTCAAACAACCAAGTCAAAGTATTTCCTTTTTCTTCTCCAGTGGGTGGAAAATGCTCCTTTGCTCTCCTTTTTTGCTCATGTGTTGTTTTGCTAACAATTTTCTCTACAAAATATTTTTTAAATATTAATACTATTTAAGAAAGAAATATTTTTTGAATATTTAAAAAATCATTTTCCTTAAAAATTCTGCACCGAATTCCATAAAAATCAAAACATAATTTTCATAAAATTATATTTTATATTTTGATATTTTTGATCAAAATATAATTTTGTCTTTAACAGAGCTGTTAAAGACATAGAATTGCATTTTCTTTATATATTTTTTTTCAGTGAAATGAGAAAACAGTAAAACATATTTTAATTTAAAGAAATCAGTTTTTTTATTTCTCTAAAAAAAACAAGAAAAAAAAAACATGAGTCAACAGTTTTATAGGATCATATCTCAAAATGGTACTGTTGGCATCAATATATATTAAAATGCATAAAGACACTAAAGGCAAAATTTGATGCAGATCCACTTAGTTCCATAGATCTGGAGCCTGAAGAAACTCCTCACTAGTATAACATTTTCTTTGATTATTGTTAGCGATTAGGAAGTTTTTGAAATAATTTTTTACGACATTATACAATTTCAAATAGTATTACAATATGTTATTGCGGCGTATAGACCTTATGATATATCCAATAGAAATCTAATCCCAATAACTCATTCAAATTTTATTGTCTATAAGCATTGGAACAGATGCGTTACACTCACGCACTGATGTTTGGCAACTTTTTGATTGGCGTGTTTTCCAAGCACGTGTGAAGCCAATAACTTAATACAAGCATAATAGTCAAGTTACCATTAAAGGAAAAAAATCCCCAAAGTTTGGTGACTTTTTCCATTTTATAACCGATTAGAAAAAGGAAAAACTGTGCGTGAGTGTAAGACCACATAGCTTAAGCGTTTCTTAAAAATGCGTTATTAGATATATTACAAGTGTTTTAGTATTATGTTGTATTATACAGCGTTAAAATCTAAATATTAAATAAAATAACTTATTCATATTTATAAAGTTTAAGTAATATTCATATGTATCACTAATTAAAGTAATATGTAAATTACTTTAAAGTTTGAAGTTAGCTTAAAATCTTTTCTCGGAACCGATGCTACTCAATTTTCTCGTAAAGCCGTGTCTATAGGACGGATAAAAATATTACAAAATGGTACGGTGCACTTGAAATAATTCTAAATGAAATATATTAAAATCCCATTAATAAGTAACTTTCATGGCAACGCTTGTCTCGATCCAATTCATTGACGACGAAAAAAACTAGTCGTTGGGGGCCACCGTAATACTTACCCATCATGAATATGCATAATGTAAAATATTAACATAAAAATGTGGAAACTACTTATAAAATGCATTCCAATTCGAATAAATTCGTGGCTTGATGACCAGAGGCGTAGCGTCAAGGGGGGCACAGATCACTTTACTACCAGTATTTTTATACCCTATATTTGGCCTTATTCAATTCATACCGTTCAAAGATTAAATAAGACTAAATGTAGTGTATAATTATACTGGTAGTAAAATGATCGTGCCCCCCCTGACGCTACGCCACTGTTGATGACGTCATAAACTTTAAAGGCTCGATTACTGAATTGTTCGAAAAAAACATCCTTATAACTCCAAAAACAATAATCCTATTGACTAGCGGTTTATTGCATCTGATTAAGCGTCTCATTTCCAATTAAAATATATCTTTGAAGTGAAATTTGGATGAAGCACAGGGTCATGAAAAATCGAAGAGTGTGGAAAATAGGATTCCAAATATCTCGGCAACTCATTATAAGATCGACTTCATGCTGTATGCAAAATTTATGTTTTTTTATCGTCTTTTATATCCATTTCTTAAAATAAACAATTTCGAAAATTTTTATATACCTTTTATCAGAACGAATATTTCGAGAGTCCGAAAAAAATATTTCCGGTTAATCGAGGTTATTGAAATGAAATAGGCTTCTTCCCATTATTACATACTAAGTACATACCAAATTGCAAGTCTCTATCTCAATTTTTTTCGGGAGATAGAGCGTTTACAGACACACAGATGCACAGCAAATTTTTTTTTTTTTTTAAAGTATGTTTTTCGGAATCTCCATTGTCTGAAACGTGTAAATCCGTCAAAAAAAAAATTCAATTTTCAAAACGATTACAAGACTTACCCTATACTACGTATGATGGGTAAGTAATAAATAAAATAAAATAGCGCCTCTAAGTTTCCTACTGAACGGCGCGCAGAGTACGCAGAGTTGTTACTGTAGACAAAGCCGAAAACATGTTTCATAGAAAACCAGACAATACCCAAGAAGATATAACCTCTGCGTATCTGTTAAACTCGGCAGAAGCATCGGCTAACTATGTTTTCATCACCAAGGATTATGGCAGCAATTCGAAGACTTTCTCTATATATTGGAGGTGATGAGCCTGTGCCCATATCTTAATCTGGCCCTACAGAGGGAGAGAGTAACACTTCGGTAACACTTGTGCAAACAGACTGGAGTGGTGAAAATATTTTTAGGGCAGTTTTTTGGACACATTGTCGACCAACAAGTTAACATACAAGTTGGAAATTGTACGTCAAGCGGGACAAATGAGGTGCGTTCGTACTATAGCTAGTTGTATAAAGATTCAGATCTTGATGATTTTTAATTCTATGAAATGAATTATATCGTCTGCAGATTCATTTCTGTAATAAAATAAGTATCTCGGTCGCTTGACGATTAAACCTCGGAAGCTCCTATAACAAAAAAGTCCGATTTAAAAAAAAAAAAATTCAAATTTCTTAATAAATGTTTTTATTAATATTTTCTAAAGTTTTGATTCGATTTTCATAAAATTTGAAATGTCTCGACAAAATTCTGCAAAGCTAATGTGTCTTAAATTTCAAACCATTCGGTTGGGTAGTTTTTGCGTTGTTGTATGCGGACGGACGGACAGACAGACGGACGGACCAGACGACGACAATAGGTGCTACGTATTTATATAATTACGAACGCACCTAAAAATCTGGGTTTTGAAAACTGTGCAAGCCCTGCCTTTCTCTGAAAGTCTGAGAAATGTTACTTGCTTAGGTATGTTTTTCATATTTCTAACTTAGTAAATGTCTTACAATGTCTAGATTTAATATAATAGTTTTTTTTTTTTATTTATTTAACAAAATATTCCCATATATATGATATAAATACAGATTCGTGAGAATAAAAAATGATGCAATAAACATCACACAGATGTAACTAAAGATTCATAACCAGATTAGTCAATGATGTTTAGTTTTAAACTCAGTAAACGAGAGTTACTTGCACTTAAAGAAAAAATAAATAAATCCGACTGTTTTCCAAATAAAATAATGAGTCCATTTAATAATTTTTTGCCTTTAGTAATAAAATTATATTGTTGAAATATCATTTCAGAAAGCCGAAATAAAATTTCAATCTATTAAATAATGAAATCATACAATAAAAGCTTATATATTTAAAAATATATAAACATTAACATGTACTTCTGTATAAATATTTGATATTGTTAAAGACTTTTATGTAATTGCAGGCAAAATATAAATCACGTTATTTAATAATCTTAAACTAGTAACCTTTTGATTACAGGCCAGGACTTGCGACTATATTTATATTCAATCGTACCACAATTTACAATTTTTTTCCCCTTGTGGTCAATCTCTCTTAAAAATGTCCCACTATAAATGTACAGTTGAGATTAGTTTTCAAAAATCTATACTAATAGGATGAAAAAATAGTTCCCTGTGATGTATATGTCCGGACCCGTAGTCAAATGGTTAATTTTAGTAATTATTTTCTGAAGAAATTAAAATATTAAATTAAAAATTAAACATGTAAAATATGTCCTGGACCCGTAGTCAAAGGGTTAATTTTAGTAATTTTTTTTTGAAGAAATTAAAACATTCAATTAAAAATTAAAAGTAAAATATGTCCGGACCCGTAGTCAAAGGGTTAATTTTAGTAATTATTTTTTGAAGAAATTAAAATATAAAATTAAAAATTAAACGTTTTATTGAAAGATCAAATTATTGCAAAAATAAAATAAGTTAGTTATTTGATCAATTTAACATATGATTGATTAATTTGATGCATTTGATCAATTTACTGCGTCATCTGCTAATAGTAAGTACTTGCAGTAGTATGAAAAATGTATCTTCAATAAACATTATTATATCTTCTCTTTATATGTCCCATACAAGTAATTATTTATCATTTTTATGTATCTTATTGAAATTAATATAGACACAGTTTAAATATATATACTAATTATTATATCCATTTTATCATAAAACGCACACCGTTAAATAATAGTAATAAAATAAAATATAGAAATAAAGGAATTTTTTAAGGTTGAAACCGAAAGCAACCGTCACAACGGCAACTTATTCACGAAAATCGGTCCCTCACGGCCGAACAGACGACTAGACTCTGGCCGTCCACATTACGCAAGTCTTCTCTGATTGGCCAGAAGCTGGATGAGCCTCTGGGGAGAAAACGACATATAACAGTAGAACTTCGAAAAAATTCGGGATCCCTTTCACCAGTAGAGAAAAAGAGGAAATAGTAATACGTTATTTGTGTAGCTTTCACTTTTCGCTTGCATTTTTTATTCAGAATTTATTATTAATCATTAAAATTATAAATATAGAATGTTGAATTTTATAATTTAAACAAAGAAAACACCGAATTTGCAAAAAATGAGTTATTTTCAAAAGGAAATAAATAATAATAAAAAAACCATAGCAATGGCTGTTATTTATATAAAAATCTTTGTTATATAAATCTGTAAAAAATATTTTTATGGCTTCATATTTTAATATTATAATATATTTTTTAACAGACTTCAAATAAAAAAATAAGTAGATTTGTCAATTCTGCAATATATTTATAAATATATTTATTCGACAATAAATATTACATATAAATATATTCGGAAGTTATCTGTGTCTCTTCACGAAATACTGATTTTTTACTTCCCCTCAGAAGGCTTTTCTTTAGAGTATTCATTTTAATGAATGATTTACCTTTTTTCCTGTTTACCTATCCTTTACTGTTGTAACATTTGTTAAAATAGACCAACTGTCGTAAATGTTGAATATTTTGTCAAGATTACCACCAGCCGTTTAAAAATAATCATCGTATCCTATCCTACTTTTTTTTTTTTTTTGTAAGCTCATTTTAAATTTTCCAGTTAATAGATGGTTAGTTGGTTATTTTTTACGACCGATTCCCTGCACTATAGGGATATAGGCTAGCGGGGGGTCTTTCTTAGGGATTCTAACCCGTATTTACTCAAGGTTCGAAGAAAAACTCCGAACGGTTAGGCAGACGAGTGCGACAGGGGTTTGAACCCAGCACCTCCCGTCTGCCAGCTATGAGAGCAGAACCTCTCAGCAGTCACTGGTGGAGCTCTAGTTAATAGAATTCGATAAATTTTGAACTTTTTAAAAATTTGAATATTTTATAATACCTTTTTGACATATTACTAAATGATTTTCTGAAGGAGGTATGAGATAATAATCTTTTTAACGAAAACGCTTGTCATTGTTCGTAGGGGAAAGGGAAGGGAGGAATCGGGGTACAATTTAATTTGGGAAAAATTATGAAGATATTAATCTTCCAATTTGATTTATTGCTGCCATTTCACATTAAATGAAATTTCCCTTGCAGAGTTGCAATCTTTAAAGCTCTTTTTCTCTTTCAGTCTATGGTTTTTCAATATATAACTATGATCAAAATGCTAAAACTTTGATTCATGAATTTTTGAAAAATGCATGTCGATCTTTTTTAATGGACAATCCATATGGTTGATTTAATAAAATCATGGATTTTACCAAAAAAAAAAAAGGACTAAATAGTCATTTTTACATTTGTCATGACATTTTATTTCATTTTTTAACTAATTAATTAGTTGGAAATCTGGTCCTTACAGTTATAGAACACACGTGAAGAAAATTGTGAAAAAAAAAAAAAAAAAAAAGAGTGGTGCAAGAAATTCAAAATTGTAATAGAAGTGTGGTTTTAAATTTTTTTTCTTTTTTTTCGAATTCTTATTATACGAATTGAATTTTTCTTTAGTTTTTTCTTCATAAAACTATTTAATAATAAGTAAAAAAAAAAAAAAAAGTATATATAAAAAAATAATAATATATCAAATAATCTAATAGTCTATCAAAAAATCAAATCAAATCAGAAGGTTACAGGATTCCTTTAACTGGAAATTTTGAAATGTGCTTAAAAAAAAAAAAAAAAAAAAAAGACAGAAGTTATTTATGATTATTTTTAAAAAAAATTAACAAAATATTAAAATTTTCGACAAATGACATATTTTGACAAGGTAAATAATTCATTTATAAATCTTACCCATAAGATTAAAGGAAAAAAAAAGTAGAACAAGAAAGAAAGAATGAAAAAAAAATCAATATTCTGTGAAAGACACTGATAATTTTCAAATTTATTTATATATCATATTTATTGATGAATAAATATATTTTACAAATTCAATATTTTCTTTGTTAAAACTATAAAATTCAACATTCTGGATATGAGAATGTTCGAACCACGAAGCAAAAGAAAGAAAATTTAAAAGTACCATAAGCTTACTAGCAGTTATGTATTTGATGTTTGTCACAACAGCAACGAAAGAGAAGCCATTCTTTTCAGCTCCGGCCAATCAGAGAAGACTTGCGTAATGTGGACGGCCAGAGTCTAGCCGCCTGTTACGGCCGATACAATGAAATGGAAGCATGAATAAGGACAACTCCCGTAGTAAAACTGGGACCTGTGCTCTAACCCAGTACGAAGAATTTCTGTAAAACAAACTTTACAGAGATGTAACGCAGCGATGCATACGCGCGCACTCTAGTCGAAAACAACAAACAAGCCCGCGTTTTTCGATCAATTATATTTTAACATTCCCCTCCCCCTTTAGATTCAGGTGGTTTTCTGTTCTGACTTGTAAAGAAACGATTCAAGGACAATTTTTATTTATTTTTGCTCGGATAATGCTTTTTTTTTTTTATGTTGGTGCTAGCAACAGCGATAGATAACAAATATTCTACAACATTTTCAGCCTTCTCATTCTAAAACAGAATAACGGACAGATTTTTATGCATTCATATCTCATTTAAGTGTTCAAATAAGCTTTCGTTTTAATTTAAAGAACTGTCAAAAGAACATTGTATTGTGTAATAAAAATGTAATAATAATATAGTAATACATTATTATATCGATAATACATTATTACTATATTACATAATCAGAGACCTGTCTTGCACAAAATTCTATCTTCGCAACGCCCCCCGCCCCCCCCCCCAAAAAAAAAAATGAAATTATTTATTGCAAATATTTGATATATGAAGTATATAAAAAAATAAACCCTTCACAACTCTAAAACCTGATAATTTGAAAATTTCCTACATAAATAATACACCCCCACCCCCCACCCCTTCAACCCATCAACCCTTCAACCTCTTCTTAAAGTGTCTAAAAATTTAGTTTTAAAAGAAGGTGATTATTTATTAATTGTATTGCCAGTAAATAAATAATGAATCAAATGAATTATTGTGTTAAATTTCCTCACACCCCTCCCTCAAAACACATAAGTTTGGAAAAAAAAATACCCTGAACAGATCCCTGATCAAGTATTTAATGTATTTCAGAAAATATAAAAATTCGTATAATCTGAAAATGTTATCTTTAATAAGTATTTTTCTGTATGTTACTTAATTGGTAGAGCGTGGCAGCTTCAGCCCTGATATCCCAGGTTCGAATCCTGGCCCGTACAATTTTCATCCAGTTGGAAAATTACAACTCATATGATTTCTTTACCAATTTGAATAATTGTGTTAAAATTAATCTAGTATGGTAACTGCGCTTACACATACGCAATTACAAATAGATTTTTATACTGATGTTTATATGATTATAATTTTTACCCAATTATTTCTTTTCAAAAAACGTGTATCTCATAAAATATCCCGGTAAAATGTTTGAGTTTGTCACCTACATATATCATACAATAACGAATAATCCAATAAGTTTAATAAATCCAATTTTTTAGCAGTGCATTCATCGAACAGCACATTTTTGTGTAGTTGTTTTATTTTATCAATGTAATAGAAACCGCATGTATGCCTAGCTATCGCATTTCTATCTTTTATTTTATAAATAATAATTTTTACGAGTTTTAAAAATTTTCATCAATATTGAAAAGTGTTACAAGTTTTTTAACAAACTTTTTAAGTTCAGTTGGCTTGTAAGTAAATCTTGGGTACTTGAAGGTAGAGTGACTAGGGTTTTTAAACTATTTCGTTACATGGACACATTTTCGAATCAAATGTCATGCCCACCTTTCTCCTACTCGGATTTATGGAACCTTTTCATTAATTAGCCTCAGTGTTGAATTCAGGGGGTGACCCGGAGTGGTCACCCCCCCCCCCCCCCGGAGCTTTGAAATGTCCCCCACGGAAGATTCGAGATTTCATGCTTTCAATGATCAAAAACTGTAATTCCCCCCCTTCTCCTCGAGACACATAAATCCCTCCCAGAGAAAAGTGAATTCAACACTGATTAGCCTTGTTTGAATTTAAACATCGTGAAAGTAATTTTTTAAATAATTCAATGAACAGATTTTTAAATAGGTTTTGCTTGTGATAAGGGTATGTAATGCAAATATCAGATTAAATCTGGATTCCCAGTATGTAGGATGAAATAGGTTTGTGCGATTTGATGGATGCTCTTAAAATAGTTATATTCTTAACCCATTAACAGCTGAAACTATATAGGCGGAGTCTTCAATATTTTAACTGAAATTCGTTTGCAACCAAAATTTCTGAAAGATAAATGGGTATCTTTAATAGCAAAGTTTTTGTCATTAAATAAAGTATATTTTAACATATTCAAATAGTAGTAGCTTGGCAGGTTTTTTTTTTTTTTTTTTTTTTTTTTTTTCTTTTCATATACTTTTATTTTGAATGGTGCGAAAAGGCACCATTAGCAGGGAATGGGTTAACACATTATAATGCAGTTAAGCATATGCGACATTTCAGATACGCACGAACTATAATACATTGAAATACTGTGTGACATTTATTTTCTTGCTAACAAATGCAATCAATACTTCTCTCATTTCTAGTGTACATAATAAAAGATAAAAATATACAATTTAACTAAATCTCATATAAAAAAAAAAAAGAAAAAAATAATATATAATGTGATAATTTTTCTAATATATATGCACGACTTTTTTGAAATTTCTCTATGGTGGACTCCAATTTAAGCACTGTTACTCGGCTATTTGCCGTCCGGCGACACCACAGTGGTGTTGTCGTAAAGTAACTTAATTTTAATCCTTAAATGCTGCATTGGCACAAGAATTTTGGAATGAAAAATTCACTTTTATGAAGAAAAGATTTTAATTATTTTCGAATAAATTTGTTTTTAAATTCTGGTGTCAATCAGTCATTTCAATTTTATGAACAGAAGTATTTTTACGAGACATGTGGACGGCAAAGTGTTAAGAACCCCTAGTCTAGGACTAGTTAAAAGAAAATAGTTACATCCATGCATAATTTGTATATTATAAATACCATCAAAACTTCAAAACACCAAAAATGCGGAATTTTTTTATATATTGAAACAAAGCATCCTTGTAAATGAACTTTTGTCTTCATTTCTGAAATGAGTAACTCAATTTGGTCGAGAAGTTCCTTTAACAATCTAAAATAAGTTGTCAATGTAATTGGTAAAATAATAATTTAATAAAAGCACAAATATATTAAGAAAACAAAAATTTTAGTACATATTCTTCTTTGTATATTTATTATAATTTATAGTCTTATTCATATTTCACAACTTTGGAACTATAGAAAAATAAAGAAAGTTTCATTAAGAACGTTTAACGTTTATAAACTTATTTTGAATAAACTCAGTTATTAAGTACTTTAGTAAAATAATTATTTTTTTTCTAATATTCGAAACTTGATCAAGTTTTACTTTAATATTAATAACGATCTTTTCTAATACGTTTATATTTCTTTCTAATAAGCTCAAGCTCAACACAAAATCTTTCATCGTTATCCAAATAAGCTTCTTTAAATGTGTTTAAGGATGCATACAACAAGGGTAATCTTTGAAATAAAAACCCTCAACATATATTTTGAAAAATAAAGAAGTGATTATATAGCACTGTGAAATGCAGTAAATGCCATAATGTTCTTCAACGGGTCACATTAATCGGCCTCTTCACCTGAGGCAACTGACTTGTTTCTAAAAAAAATTGAAGCGTAAGAGCCTACAGTAGTCAAGCGAAGAAACTCGGAAGCTAATGTTAAAACAATTGGAGAAATCTTTTCAAATTACTGGCTTGCATTTTAATATTTTTAAATGATTTTTTTTTAATATGGTACCTGGTGTCTATATCCAATGATGTATTTTGTTCTTTTTCAATTTTGGTTACAGTTTTTATATGTGAGTATACTTTCACATTCAGAACCTGTTCCAACCAGTTCTAAAAGTGAAAACGTCCGCTACAAATTCCACTTTCAAAACCGGTTCGAAAGTGAAAGTATCGTCATAAAAAAAACTGTCAAGAAAATAGAAAAAGTAAAACATGAACTTTCTAGAGATCGACCTCAGCTATCCAATGCATAATAATAATAATAATAAGTTAAATATTTGACATTCAAACAAAATATTTTTATAATTTTCTCCCATAGCATTACCATCAGCGAGCAGGTGTTTTCGTGTGAGTAAAATAGCTCTTTGTGCGTAAAGTAGCTAACTCCTTGTGAGTAACTGTATAAATATATGTATATGTCATTAAGTTGCTGTTTGTAATGTGCCACTGTTCTTTCCAAACCCTCAACGTATGCTAGATTTACCATTCAATTCTATAAGAAGTCGACGTATATAGTGGTTAATCGACCACTTCAACTCAGGCAGCCCATTTGTTTCTAAAGAAAAATGAAGCTTAAGTGGCTGATGTAATGTACTACAGTGTATTTCCAAACACTGAACGTTTAATTCTACTTGTTTCAAAAGAACATGTCACATTTGACATTGGTACAAACGTCTAGATCTGGTCTTCTGTAACTCCTACATGAACATAGACGAAAAATTAGAAGCATAAAAACCGAACTCGAAAATGTTTTATAATAGGGGCCATGATGTACCACGGTTCTTGATGCTTATATTCTGCATTGTTAAAAATGAGAAAAAAAAAAAAAAAAGCACATTGCAGGCGTATCTGTTCCAAAATTTTGTCTCACCCTAGATTTTGTTCCATCTAATCTTCTATCTAGAAAAATTTTAATTTTGATTTTGTGCTAATGACATTAAAGATTAGTTTGAGCGATTAATTATTATATTTAATATTTTATTTCTTTTCCATAATCCCAATTGTTTAAATTATTTAAAAAATGGTTACTCGAGCGTCGCCTATAATTTTTTAATTGCTACGTCATTAGAAGTAAAAATTTCTAGGTAAAGAGATTAATAATACGAAAATTATTTTTAAAAAAATATATATATATTTTGTAATTAAAAGTAAAAAAAAAAAAAAAAAAAGAAGAAGAAGAAGAAGAAAAAAGAAAGGAGCTGGGTAATTGCAAATATTTTTAAGGCAGCATTATTTTATAAAACTTTTTTCTGTATATTCAAAAGAAAAGAAAATATTTTTGTATTAAATAAAATATAAGATGTTAATGAATAAGTTGATTTCAATAATAAATTCCATAACTCAAGTAATGGAAAAGTTGCTTTAAAATTCTGTGATTTTTCTTTTTAATTTAACAAGTAAAATATTTATATATTAAAAGCATGTTACAAAATAAAAATTTATTTTTTTTATTATTTTTTTTTTCATATATTTACAATTAGGGAAAAAGTGTTAATAGAGTTAAACTTGTAGTATTAATAAGTCAATTAAATAAACACAATTATAAAATATAAATATTTGATTCAAATTTTCTTTTGAAATGAAAGACGTCCTTCCGCTAAATAAATAATCGTCGCTTTTTAATAAATAGGTTTATTAATGTGAAATATTTATATTCAATATATGCTTTCATATTTAGTGTTAATATTCTTAAAATACAACTCTGTAAAATTACAGATAAAATTAATGCAACCATAATTTGAAAATCAAATCATAAATTTTTAAATATAAATCTCACACCATAAAATGAGTAAAATAAAATTATATTTATATAACGCAGTGGTTCCAGTTAATACCTTTGGGGGTCGCCCTTGACCAAAGACTTTCTTTCAAAAAACATATCCACACCATCAGGGGGAAAGTCGCTGGAGCTACGATTGCACTAAAACCTCTTCTTAATAGTAAAACACTGGATATCCATAACAAACTTCTCCTCTATAATTCCTGCATTTTACCAATTATCACCTACGCCTGTCCGGTCTGGGGCTATATCTGCAAATCCTCCATGAAAAACCTCAGCCAACTTCATAACAAAAATCTGCGTACTGTCAGAAATGCCTCCCGCTATCTCCGTAATAGCACTGTTCGCAGAGACCTCAAAACTACCACATTAAATAAAAGAATCAACCACCTTGCCAAAAAATTTTACGAAAAATTATATGACCTCCCTAATGATATAATCGCAGAATTGCCGGATTATGACGCATTCGAACCACATCACCGCAAGCGTCCAAAATATTCTTGCATTATTGACTATGATCATTAGTGCTCACCATTCTGCAAATTTCTCTCTCTTACTTTTATATATCTTATTCCTATGCTATACAATATAATAATAAAATATAAATTTAAATTAAAAAATTTTGTAAATAATAAATATGTTTGTTCTTTTTAAGTGCTATTTTTGTTAAAGCTTAGCTTTGCCTGCCTTTTCCACCTGGCATTTATGTACTGTTTTTGAACATGTTCCGAACCCTATTTTACACTTTCTCAACTTTTTTCAGTAGTTAATTTTAACTACAGCTATACCATTTTACTTTTTTCCATTTATTAGACTCTTTCCGTAATCTCTATAGCTTTACTTTTTTTATTCCCATTGTTTAATTTTTCTTCTATTTTTAATTGTTCTTTCTTGTGTAGTTAATACTACATTTAACTTTTCCCAACGGCTCAATATTTACAAGACAGGTTACTCACATATAGACTGGGCGTAAAGTTGATCGCAACTCGGAAGCCCCTTAACCGACATCAACTGTTCGGCAACTGTTAGTTAATACCTTATGTGTTTTTATGTGGTTTTATTCTTGTCATTCGGCCGTCATAATTAGACAGTCGATATATTCCTATAAAAGTAATATGGCTTTTTAGTACACGGAAAGGCAAAGTACTAAAGAACTGTCGTAAACTTATTCACATTGAAAGTTCGGGCACTGCGGTCGCCTCGAGCAGTAAAACCAAAGACCTTTTAACTGAGTTAGACGCTAGAGTTCTTTGGTAAAACTGCGCGCGCATCCTCCCATCACAATACTTTTCAAAGAGTTCCAAGGAAATGTAAAAGATTCTCTCGCACTGATCTGTGCTGCACATATTGAAATTTCGGTAAGACTGTTTCAGAGAATGCTCATAAATTTGCTTTGTGCAATTCATTTTAATCTCAATTAAGTTCATTATTTTTGTATATATATTATTTCGTACATGTTTAATATATTTGCAAAAATTTATTTGCGTAGGTATTTTCGTTGTAGAAAATATAGTTGGTTGAAATTAGATATGTTTCTGCAGTTTTGATTAATATTTTTATTTTTATGATATGTGGCATATTTTTAGTTCTTTTCAATTAGTGCGAATTTTTTAAACGTATTTTTATTCTAATAATTACAGAATGACATTTGTTTATTATTTGTTTACATTCTTATCCATTCGATGTTCCGCAATTTTAAAATACTCATGCTCACATTCTTAAAAAATTGTCAAAAATTTCGTTTGTTTAATAATAATAATTTGTTTTATATAACATTTAAAATTTAACTTAATCAAAGATATTAATTCATTTATTTTCAAAAAATTTTAAACCATTATTTTTGTACGTATTTTAATATTTCTATGCTGTATATTTTTTTATTTAACATTACTATTCAACAGCAAACAATTTTGTATGTGCAATATTTAATTTTTTTAATTTTTGTTGTACAAGTTGCTTGAATTTTAAAATATTATTATTATTAAACTTTATTAATATATTTTATTTCTATGAACTTTAAAATAAATTAATTTTGATTAAATCAATCTGTTTAAATAGTTGACATTTTAAATGTGCATAATAATATAGATCATAGATTTTGAGAATGTATAATTATATTTTAAAATGACAGATTTGGAAAAAAATTAAGAGAAAAATGTAAAGTTACTAGATTTAAATAAAAATGAAATTATGGAGTAACAAGTTATATATAATGTAAGATGCAATTGATTCTCAAAACTATTGCCCTTCTGTAGAAATGAAAATATATTTAAAGAATTTAATAAAAAATAAAAATATATATAACAAGTAGATCACATAAAAATATATTTTGATAATGCTATAAAAAATATATTTTTCTGATTTTGTCCTGTAATTACATAAACTCTAAATTTTGTTTATATATTTTTTAAAAAGGAGATTAATTTTTTACGAAATCAAATTATCCAGAAATATTTAACTTGCTTCAGATTTTATGGGTTTAATGAAACTTAAACAAATGAGCATATTTTAACAGACTTGCCAGCATTTTAAAAGACGTATATATAAAAAAAAAAAGAATTGACTAAAATTACCAAAAATTATTTCATGGGTACATAAACAAACAGGGTGCAGAATACACTTTTAACTAATTAATTTAAAAAAAAAAATTCGTTTATTTCGCGGCAGTATGACAGTAACGTCAACCAGAAATTTTCAGTCCTGTCACTGAACAAACTCGTTGAGAGATGAAATATTTAAATTTTTAATGAAAAGTAATCAGATTATGTATTTCTTTAAATGTTTAATCTTATTTTCTGTTCACTTCTTATAATTTAAAATTTCGAATGTTTTTGTAAAAACTATTTGTCGTAAATATTTACCTCATATAATACATATTCAATTAAATAAAATTGTTGAACACATTACATACGATATTAAAAAAAATATATCCACTTTTTCAGAAAATTGTCTCTTTTTAAATATTCATATTCTTCATGCCATTATCCTCTTTAATAAAAAGGTATGTGTTGCTGACGACTGGGATTTTCACTAATTGTTGCCACAGATTAATCTCGGAAAATGAAACATTTGTAGTTACTAAAAAAATTAACAGCTCGAAAAGTATTTGTCAGAAAATTGTTAGACAAACTGCGTTAGAAAGGTAAAAAAATGTATTTTTCTTGATATAAATTTCCAATCAAATGATTATGCCGTTTTTCATATATTGAATTTCAAAAATTACCAAATTTTACAATGGAGTACCATAGAGAAATCTTCACGCATAAAACGATAATGATAACGGTATTGTGTCCTGACGTATATATTCTGACTATAGCACGAGTCACAAATTATAGTAGCCTTATCATTCTGTTAAAAAATAAAAGTGAATTATGATGTCGCGAGTGCATTATTTTTAATTCTCGACGAGTATCATATTTTGTCCACCTCAGTGAGGCATATCAATTTCATTATATTTGAAGTATTGTAAATTGTAACTTCATTCAAATCTAATTTGAATCCAACGGAAATGATTTTTCCCCATAGACACCACAATCTAAACCCCATAGACACCATAATTTAACACAATTATTCATTTTTTAAGCTGACCTATTCCATAATAAAGTATACAGAGCCTAAAGTATACAGGCCTAATTTGTCCTTAACAGCCCAAATTTGTCTGACACATTAAAAATGTAATAACGCAATAGCGTTCGTATCGTTTTCAGAAATGTAGAAGGACATTCCAAGTAAAGATCCATAGGGCTTTAAAATACAAGTTCAAATTCAAAGTCAATATTTAACTTGAATAAAGGTGCGTGAAGATAAATTGACCAGCGGGCGTAGCTTGCTAGTAAATTATAAGAAGTAAACAGAAAGTAACAAAGATTAAAAATTAAAATAAATACATAATCTGATTAGTTTCATTAAAAATTAACATATTTCATCACTCTATGAGTTTGTTTAATGGCAGGATTGAAAATTTCTCAAATTTGCCTTTGCTGTGATACTGCCGCAAGCACCCCGCCCACTATCGAGCATTTTAGTTCTAATCGCACCATTGCAACTCCGGTGGCGCTACCTTGCGCCAACTTCTAACACGCGAGTGTCTTCTCTTTCTTGTATATCCATCTTTGACTAATAATTAGTATACAATCGCTATCGCTTATGATACAGAAAATAATAAGCTATCAAAACATTTTTGTCATTGCAGATCCATTGCACAGAGCTCTGATCCTTAGAGATATATCTGCCCGCTACATGCGCTCCGCTAGATGCAATCTGCTACATGCATGTTTGATTTGGTTCAGTATTGCTTGTTTGGCAAGCAATAAGAAATGTTAACGTAACTAAAACAGTTTGCTGAGATTATTCCGTATTTTAAAATGTAATAACATTCCAATTACTTATATATTCTATCGCCATAGAGTAAATCATCCTCAAAATTTATCATCGGGGTTCCTGACCCTTTCCCCCCCCCCCTTACACACACCCAGAGAGAGATAACAAAATCAGCCAATTTCATTTATGAGCCTCCAAATTTTGATAAATCCATGAATTTTGTAGGCAGATTCATTCGGTATAGTATTCATGCTTAAGTACTCCTTTTTGAAAAATTCATGAGCAGTTGGAGGCTTACCCTGACAAATGAAAAAAAAAATTGCATTTTTGTTTTAGCCTTGTAATAGTCATAGCAACTAGAATCTTTGAACGCAGGTAGAGTCTGAATAGTGAGGATGCTTAAATACTCCGATTTTTATTTCAATGTGTCGCGCCCGAATGGCAGCACCGCCCACACACCATCCCCTGATAATAAAGTAATATTTTTGATTATTTTCCTTCAATGTGTCATACACACATGAATTTTGTCAGCAGATAAATCCCTAATAGTAATTATACTTAAGTACTCCTTTATTGAAAAATTCAAGAAAAGATTATCTAAAGTACCGCTGCTCTCCGAACCCGAAAAAAAAAATATTTTTGTTTGAGCCTTCAAATAGTCATTGACACTGACACTAGAACTTTAATCTAATTTCCATCCAGACATTCTTGAAAGAACTTCATTCGTTCCTGAACTTGAACTTGTGATAGGTTCAATGGGCTTCCAAGTTGCGAAGCAACTGCACACCCTGGCTTTGAGTAAGTGTATATCAAATCCTGAGAGAGCCATAAGAAATGTTTAGCCGTAGTCTAATTGACTTCATAAAAATAGGATAATGTTAAGTATATCAATAAAATAATGAAAATTTACTAGTTAAAGTATAAAAGTAAAAATAGTTCATAGTTAAAAAAAAAAATAATAATAAAGCCAAACGAAGTAAAATAAAGATGTTAGGAGAGGTTTAAGAGAAAAGTCAATTTTATTTTATTTAATAAAATAAACATATAATATATTTTTTTTAATTAAAGAGAAAATAAGAATTATAACTCGGAAGGACTATTCATCAAGAATAGTGGAGTACCTTGGTTTTTTCCGGTTAGATGACTGCAGGCATCGTAGTCAGGTAGCTCATAGATGAGTTCATTTGGGATGTGATTAATGTCATTGTAGAATTTTTTCGCAAGGTGTTTAATGCGATGTTTGAGTGAAGTCGTTTTCAGATCCTTGAGGATTGTGGAGTTTTTGAGGTATCTAGACCCGTTCCTGATGTAACGGAGCTGTTTGTAATGGGTACTAGAGAGGCTGTTCATACTGGTTTTGCAAGTGAAGCCCCAGATTGGACATGCATATGTGATAACAGAGAGAATGCAAGCATTATAAATTAAGAGTTTGTTGTGTATGGAGAGTGAGTGGTTGCGAAGAAGGGGGGCGAGGGTTTTGGAAATCCCGGCGACTTTACCGCGGATATTAAGAATATGCTTTTTAAAGGTAATGCGTTTGTCAATGGTAACCCCCATGTACTTGGCATCGTCAGACCAGGGAATGGTAGTATTATTGAGGGTTAATCTATTAGGAGTGGAAAATGTTCTAGAGAAGTAAACAGCAGTAGTTTTAGATTCGTTTATTTTAATGCGCCATTGATCACACCAATCCATGAAATGTTGAGGTGATGTTGTAGATTTTTGTAAAGATTGTATGGGTGATGTGCAGTGCCATAGAGAACAGTGTCGTCCGCATAGAGTGCGAGTGATGTGAAGAGTGTGCGTGGAATGTCATTAAAGTATATTATGAATAAAATAGGGCCAATGACTGAACCCTGAATAATACCACAGAGTATTATGTGTAGTAGAGAAAGTGAGTTGTTTACGCGGACGTAGAAGTTACGATCACCAAGGTAATAGTGTATTAAATGGATAAGTCCAGACGGGAACTTAAGCCGAATTAATTTGTAAATGAGGGCCGCGTGCCAGACTTTGTCAAAGGCCTTGGCGACATCAAGAAATATGGCAGCAGTAGGCTTCTTCTCATTGAAGTTTTCAGTTAAGAATTCCACAAATCGAAGAAGTTGGTGTTGGGTGGAGTGCTTGGCTCTGAAGCCGAATTGTTCGGGCATAAGAATGTTGTTGTTGTGAAGGTAGTCATTGAGCTGTGATCTAATGACGCGTTCGATGACTTTACTTAGAGAGGAGAGAAGACTGATGGGACGGAAATTAGTTGGATCATTAAGATTGCAGGATGGTTTAGGAATAGGAGAAATGATAGAATTTTCCAGGGTTTAGGAAAATAACAGTGTTTGAGGATAGAATTAGTGAGCTTCGTAATGTAGAGAATACAGTTGACAGGAAGTTGTTTAAGAATATAGTTGGAAATTTTATCGTAACCAGGAGATTTTTTATTATTAAGTTTTTGAATGATATTGTTGATCATGATGGGTTGAATTTCGGGGAGGGGAGTAGGAGGGGTTGAGAGGAAGTCATTAAAAGTATCATTGACATTGTTAAAGTGTGCTTGATTTGCGAGGAAGGGATTCGGAGAGAATTGCTTTTCATATGAGCCAGCAAGGCATTCTGCCTTGTCCTCGTCAGTATACGCAGTTTGACTATTGACAGTAAGGGGAGGGATAGGGGTGTAATTATTGTTGAGTTTCTTTTTGATTTGCCAAAGAGAGTTATCCTCGCAAGTAAGACTTTCGAGAAATTTAGACCAGTTTTTTTGCTTATCTTTTTGAATAAGGGTATTAATTTTATTGTTGAGCCTGTTGACAGCTGTTTTGAGGGTGGGATCTCTGGTATTTTGGTAGAGTCGACGGAGTGTGTTGCGTTGTTTACAGATATTATGTATGTAAGTGGGTAAGATGTAAGAGTTATTATTTTTTAATTTGGTGTAAGTGGCATCTTTTTGAGCTTTGTAAATGATGTTGTTGAGTTTATTAACTGCGTTGTCAATGTCAGTAGTGTTGTTGATTGTGGGGTAGGTAAGGTCGGTGTTGTTGAGGTAATTTTGGAATTTATTCCAGTCAATTGCTACTGAAGGAGGAGGAGAGATAGGGTTGATAAGATCAATTTTGAAGAAGACAGGAAGGTGGTCAGAGCTTAGGTCATTAATAACAGAAGTGGTGATAGGGAAGGTAAGATTTTTGGTGATGGCGAAGTCAATAATAGAGGGATGCTGGTTGCGAGCAACTGGAATGTGTGTCGGTGTAGTAGGTGCGTGGAGATTGAAATGGCTAACCAAGCTGTGAAGAGATCTACCTCTGGTAGTGGTGGAATGACAGTTCCACTGCCTGCTATGTGCATTGAAGTCACCAGCGATAAATGCGTGTTGGTGTTGTGTAATGATGTGTGTCAGGTCGTTTATGGGGTATCGTCGCCCGTGTCGTGCGTAAAAAGATGTGAAGTTGATTTTGGCATGGGGCAAGTTGACGACAATACTGGTGTAGTCAATGCCTGGGAGTGGAATATTTTGAGTTGTGTGATGTGGGATATAATTTTTGATGTAGATGGCTGTGCCGCCCCAGTGAGAGTTGGCCCGTGGTGTATGATGGAGTTTGTAACCTGGGATGGTGATACTGCAGGAAGGGTTAAGTGTTTCTTGGATTAAGAGTATATCGATTTGTGGATTAATGGAAATAAAGGAGCGGAGTTCATTAATCCTAGGTTGCAATGATTGGCAATTCCAGGAGAAAATAAAAAGAGAAGAGAAATTTTTGTTATTGTAATTATTCATAATTGGGAATGTTGAGCTATTATGATATACATTTTGTCGAATGGGTTGTTGCAATTTTTTGATTTGATGGCGATGTTTTTTACATGTTTTAGGAGTTTGGTAATTTGGAGAAGTTCCTTCATGATTTTGAAGGTGTCAAACATATCTTTGAATGTGTTTGTATAATTATTTTGTATGACAGGTGGTGTTTTATTTCGTTTGGTGTAACTGGAAGTGTCCTCAACTGGGGCTTCCTGGATATCGTTATTAACGTCAGTAGTGGTCTCACTGTTGTTAATATCGTTTGGTTTATCATGAATGGTGTAATTGTAGGGTTTGATAATGTCTGCGATGTCAGCAATTAGATTTGGTTTTTGGTTTTGCGGGTTTTTTTTGGTGTTGAGTGTTCGGGTATTTTTTTTCTTAATGTTGTTTGGATTTTTTGGGCAACCTCTGTATGAGGCCAGATGGGCACCGTTACAATTGGAACATTTTGGAATTATTTTACCTGTCTTGGGGCAGTTATCAGTGAGGTGCTCTTCTGAGCATTTAAGACATTTTGGTGTCAGGCTGCACGTCTCGGAGGCGTGTACGAACCGTTGGAAGTGGTAACATTGTTTTGGGTTATTGTTGTTTCTGAAGTATTCAATACGAACACTTATATCACAAAGTTCCTCAATTTTATAGATTTTCTCAAAGTTAGTGCAAGGGAGGACGTTGACCATGTAAATTGGAATACCTCTGCCGGTTTTGCGACTCTTGAGCATGGCGGCTCGTGTGGCCTTAAATCCATGGTTACCAAGGTCTTCGATAATAAGTTGGGGGTCAGTGTTGGGGGGATTCCCCTAATACAGATTTTTTTTGGTCGGAGTTCTTTTGAATTAAGGGTGTTGAAATTCATATGTTTGTCAGTTAGGTATCTTTGGATTTCTCTAAATTGGCTCACAGATTTGGGTAGAACTTTTAGAAGTTCCCCGGAGAGGCTGACTTGAGGGGGATTATCAGAATCAAGGGCTTTTATCTCTTGGGCGACTTTGTGCCAATCCGTATCTTTGAATTCAATAAAGAAGGGGTGCTTGTCGTTTTTTGAACATTCAACATCGGTGCTTGCAGCACCCTCTTGAGTAGATTCTTGATCCATAAGATCATAGTTATCAAGATTAGCTTCGGAATTTAGATTTCCGAATTTATTTTTGAGGGGAATTGGATTTTCAGATTCAGAATTTTTTCTTTTTCCTACACGGGGGGATTAGAATGTGAGCTAAAATTCTTTAGAACTTGGAGTTTTTCCCATTGTTATTCCCGAGAAATCTAATATAACCAGTTCTACAGGCTAAATCAATTAAATCTAATCTAGATGGCTCCCCCAAAATAGATATGGCAAAAAGACAGAGGTCTTTTACCTGAGCCTTGTGGGTGTCGTTGTAGTCCTGAAGAGACCGTATTTCCTCATCTAAACCGGATAGCAGTTCCCGAAAGACTTCATTTACTTGATCATTTGGAGTAGGGAAGTCGTTGAATTCTGGTAGCCAGTCCGCTGGAACATAACCGCTTATAATTCCATTCATCAAATCGTCAAGCTGTTGTTTTTCTTTCATAGCCATAGCATAAAAAAGAGCAGTCACTGAAGATTACCAGAGATCAGGTGGGCGGGAGTAACACGCCCCTTTTCCAAGCACCGCCGGACGAACACACAGCACAGGAGACAAAAACTGGTCAGCAAGAGGGCGGGAATAAAACGCCCATTTTCCAAGCTCCGCCCGACGAAGAAACAGCACTGGATACACACTTGCACTGGATAGCAAGGGGACGGGAATAACACGTCCCTTTCCCAAGGTATACTTCGTCGATTCTCGAGTCTAACGAAACGTTTTTCTTATACTCCAGGATGACTGTAACTTCACGTGGAGCTAAACCCATTCGTTCCTTGGGAATGAAGACAGCTTATCAAGTAAACACACTTAAATTATTTTTGGTACGTCTTTGTTATAGTAGCCTTGGCGTTAGAGAGAAAACAGCGAGGTTGTATTTGAGGAGAAAAGCAGAATTTTGTAATGACCTTGTTCCAATCTTATTAACATTTTAAAAACGTCATAAGATTGTTATAGCTGTATGAAATATTTTTTAATATATCAAATACACAAACAGTTTTTTTATTTTCACATCAATCAATATATAAATTGAGAAGCAAGTTCTTCTATTTATAAGTAAGTAAGCTACATATTAATATAACATAAAATATCTAACACAAATAAGGCATATAAGACTAGGAATTTTTTCATTGGTCGTTGCTTTACTTTAGTGATTTTTTATAATATTTGGTGTAAAATGCTTTTTTAACGCATTACCGATCGAGATAGAGATTTCTCGTTTTTATTCAAAAAACATCATTGACTATGGGCGTGGCCTCTGCGTTACAGAAAATGGTTTTATATCATATTGTCAATATTTTTTAGATTTTAATCATTTTTATGTTAAATCCGTACTTTGAACGATATTTACTAATCCATAAACTTCAGAAACTTATCTTTAATTTACGAAACACTTTCAAAAGAGTTGAGGCGGCGTTTCTACTGTCCTAAAATACAGATTTCAGAAACAGATGCGTTGGATATGCATTAAGACTGAGTTATGCCAATTCTTTTTTAACAAAGAAGTCCAATTTTTTCATTTCGCATTAAAAAAGAAAAGAAAAGAAAAAGAAATTGGTGGCCTCTCGAGTTTTTCTGCATTTAATCTTGTAGAAAGACTATAAGTACAAATCGATTCAATACATTCCAATTGGGCCATTTTGCCTTAATATTTCATATAAAACGGAGTATTTTAATGATATTTTATCTCTTTTGAAGTGGCTTTCGTAATTTGTTTCATAGATTGTGTTCTCGAGTGTATGCATCAGTAAATAATATTCAATATACAGATTTATTATAAAATGCCCCACCATCTAAAAAATATATACAACATGATATGAAAGAATATTCTGTAATGGAGAAGCCACGCCCAAAGTATGTATTTTGACTAAAGAGAATTCTCTTTTCCCGATGACAATGCTTAAAAAAAAAATCTCCTTTTTCAAAGCGAAAGTGTTCAAACACATGTCGTACTTCACTGATTATGAGAGGGAAAAAGGAAAAGAAAGAAAAGTTGTTAGGGTTATAAAGAAACGGCATGGCCTGGTAAGTGTGAGATTTAAACCACTTTCGCTGATTTTTTTCACTTCAGATTTAGAGGCTTAACTACCAATAAATTTCTCCAAATATATGTATACAAAATATTAATTGAAAAAAAAATCTTAGATTTTAAAAAGAACCAGTTTTTTTTTAAATCGTCGTAGTGAATGCAACGATATTTATATATATTATTAATATATATTGTACCTGTACGCTTTTATTTTTTCCTCCTTTCTTTATATACATCACTTATGTGTTTTACGTATTGTACGTTTACCTTGAAACTGTGTCGTGTGACTGTGTCTGCCTTGAAACTGTGACGTACATTCCAATAGACGGCGCAGCAAGCACGGGAAACGTTTTCAATCTGGTACGTTCTTGCTTGTGTTAAAGTGAAAAGCAATTAAGGCTGTTCTCTAATCCAAAAGAGCTACTTTCTGACACATTTCTGAATTCATTTTTGTTCGGAACTGCGTGAAATTGGCATGTGTTATTATTAGGAAACTATGTAATCAAAATTAGTTTTTAATTTTTTTGGTAAAGGCAGAAGATCATTCAGAAATTTCTGTCAAAGCGGGCGTTTTGAACCGAATTCCTGACGCAAAAGTGCGAGATTGGAGAAAAACTTGTCGTCAAGTGACACGAATCGCAAATAACTGGATGAGTACTTTATTTATCAAAAAATGGAAAACTCATTCCGATTCCAAATCGCTCCATAGTCATGCCTGCCAGTTTTATGCTTTTGCGTTTAAAAATGAGTCTGAAATTTTCACGTTGCTGAGCAGGTTATTTGAGAACCCACCTCAACCGAGACAAAACTGTGGGTATTAGATGACGCGAGTAGAAGAGAAACATGCGCCTGAACCCTACTCTGAATTCTGTTTAGCATGGCTTGCTCTAACTTTGCAGTAAACAGCAACGTGATCAAAATTCAATTGTGATCAAGATAGCGATAACCGTGTTACATTAAATTTTATAGCAAAACATTAATGAATATATCACTATTTATCGTGTACAAATAAATGGGGTGAAATTTAAAATAAAAATATGTAAAGCTAGCATCATTATTTTTTTTCCCAGTAAGATGTCCTTAGGGTATTAGTGCATTGCCGTTTGCATTAAATTATTTAGACTGGAAGACTACATATGTGTCATAGTGTTTTCCCGAAAAGGCTTTTTATTTTTACAAATTCACCAATCATTCAGATATTAATATCAGGTACATTTTATAAGTAAAACTGTTAAAGAAGTAAAAGCAAAAAAGAAAAGGAAAATAAACGATAAAATAATTTATTAGTCTTAATCTTCCTAGAATTGTTTTGTATTATTTTTTTATGTTATTTTTAACTGTATTCATGCTTTGTGATGCTTTCCACAATTTTACATATTTACACAGAAATTGTAGGATACGAATGCTTGAAATGGATATGAATTTTTAAAATGTTGCTCTGATTTTCTTGAAATTTTGGTTTTGAGATTTTAATTTTTAAATGTAGTTTTCGCAAATAGTTAATGACTTACTTAATAATAGTAATATAAATAATAATAATAATAATAATAAAATTGATTCAGAAATAACCAATAAACTTACAAAATGACCTGGAAAAAAATTAATTAAAGACAAATAACAAATAATATACTAGTAAACAAAATGACTCAAAATAGTAGGAAATGCATACAAAAAAGGGAAATCGTCATATTATCCGTGATATGGCGTCAAATTTTATCGTTTTATATCATTGGAATTGAAATTATTCTCCAATGTATCTTGAAAGTTGGTTATACTTTTGACACATTACATTATAGCATAACACACATGGGCTTTCTAATAGGGATTGGCGAAGAAACGGGGAACAGGTTTCTTGCAATGTTCTTCCACGAAAAAAAAAAATGAACAAACTGTTTTTTATCCATAAAGAACTGTTTACACATCCCGACACAGAAGGGAAAGAATAAAAGCTAGACCGTTCCGCCCGAGTCTGCTGGGAAAAAAAGTAATTTTATTCCTTCCCGAATCCATTGAAAGAAAATATTCACGAT